>JAPFRF010000011.1:182703558-183350558 GCA_029282475.1 Phrynocephalus forsythii | reverse complement strand
GGGAAGAGGGTTCCAGGGGAGGGGTGGGAACAGAGATCTGCTTGGCTCTGCGCAGCCACCTCTGCCAGTCTGCCAGGTGTGTCCTTGTCATATAAATAGCTACGCTGACACAAGGGAAATTCCCCTCCTCCTCAGGCCATTTCCTTAGATAAATTAGAAGCACAAACGAACTCCAGGAAAACCTGGCATCCGAATACCTGCTCCGAAGTAGCTCAGTGTTTGAGATATCTCGCTGAGGAGCCAGAGTTTGAGAGTTTTGATTCCTCTTTGTTCTTCCCTGACCGGGACTCAATTTGATGATCCACTGAGCCTCTTCTGGTCCTAAGATGATGATGATGATGATGATGATGATGATGATGAGGAGGAGGAGGAGGAGGAGGAGGAGGAGGAGGAGGAGGAGGAGGATTCACCCTTTCCTCTCTAAAGGAATAGCTGCCCAGGCTTCTTTGCCTCTAAGTGGTTCCCAAACTTATGTCCCCAGATGTTCTTGGACTACACCTCCAAGAAATTTGAGTCAGCACAGCTAGTGGTGAAAGCTTTGGGAAGTTTCAGTTCAAGGACACCTGGGGAACACAAGGTTGGGCACCACAGTGTTCTGCTTATATACCGCCCCATACCACTTCAAGTAGTCTCTGGGCGGTTTACAGTTTTAATTACAGTATGCAGGCTACACATTGCCCCCCCCTCCGCAAGCTGGATACTCATTTTACCGATCTCAGAAGGATGGGAGGCTGTGTCAACCATGAGCCAGCTACCTGGGATTGAACCCCAGGTCGTGAGCACAGTTTTAGCTGCAGGACAGGCATTTAACCACTACTCCAAGAGCTGTACAGCAGACAGATCTTCAAGGGTGCAGCATTTGCCTAGTCAGAGCATGAAATAATATTTCATATAATAGTCATATAATTTCATATAATATTTCATATAGATCTATAAGTTCGCATAGACTTTGTGTTTATAACTTTTTATAACCTTGTAGCTTTAATGTAGCTGCCTAGATGACCTAAGCACATTCAATCTGCCTGATTTCAGAAGCTAAGCAGGGTCGGCCCTGGTTAGTACTTGGATGGGAGACCACCAGAGAATACCAGGTGCTGTAGACAGCCTGGAGTAGGAACTGGCAAACCACTCCACTATTCCTGCCAAGAAAACTCCATGGACATGGGGTCACGAAGAGCCGGTCACGACTGTAACGTCACTACACACACACACACAGCTTTAATGTAATGTTTGTCTATCAATGCTGTAAGATGTCCCTCAATTCCTTGTTCTCAAATACTTGAACATGTCTTAATTGTACTGAACTGTGTATTATCTCTCATTACTATAAGCTGCTGGGTCCTCTAAAATTAATTTAAATTAAATAAATAAATAAATAAATAAATAAATAAATAAATAAATAAATAAATAAATAAATAATAGGGCATTTTGTTGCCTGAGGTAGAGGACAAGAGGCAGATTCACATTCTTCATACACAATTCGAGTCTGGCAACAATTGAATCTTACTTCTCATCACCTCAGGCCCAGTTTACCTGTGGAGAGGCCGGAAGCGCTGTCACATTTGAGAAGCTTTCCAGTACTTCTAAGATGCACATATTATTTGAACTGTTAAAACAAAACCTGACATTTCATTTGTGTGTTGTTTTGTATTTCAAGAGACCACCCTCAAAACCTGACATTTCATTTGTGTGTTGTTTTGTATTTCAAGAGATCACCCTCAGGCACTCGGCTGGAACCCGATTAGATTTCGTGTCAGTTTGGTACTGACAGTGCCAGCAAGAGGTCACCAAATGACCACTCAGTAGCAAAATGCTGGGTGCCTTCCTGTGGCGGCAAGACTTGCACATGCTGAGGATCCCCCACCAGCAACTCATTAAGAAGTAGTAAAAAGGTAAAGGTAAAATCTCCCCCCACATACACATGCGTGCTAGTTCTGTCCAACTCTAGGGGCGGTGCTCATCTATGTTTTCAAGCCAAAGAGCCAGTGTTGTGCAAGTCCGTGGCCACACGGCCGGCATGGCTGCAAGGAAACACAGTCATACCTTCCTTTAAGGAAGTAACAGCCTGAGCTCTACTCGGGGGAATGTGCTGGACCTTCTCATCTAGGAGACTTTGGGGGGGAGTTGAGCATATGATTTAAGGAGCACACCCTTATTACCACCGTGTTTCTAGCCCTTCAGGCTGGAGAGGTTTTTAGTCACTGTCTGGAAGTAGAGTCATGGCAAGGGACTTCCTTACTTGAGAGACTGAAATGTTTCACTGCTCATCCAAACTGCTTTGTCAGGCTGAGGAAAGCTAGTTGTGAGTCCTCCATTTTATAGTTCACGTAAAACCTCATGTCACCCTGGCCTGAAATAGGCTCATGAGATGAACAGTGGCCTGAGTAGGCTCATTAGATGAACAATAGGCCCAATGGCCCACCTTTACAACCTTCCCATCACCCATAAAGTATGAGTCCTTAGCCATGACCTTGTTGGTGGAGGTGTGAAGTATTCTTGATTTGTCTGGGGATTGTTGAAATGGCCGCTTGATAAGTAGCAGACAGATTGTGCCTGAGCCCCCCACCTCTGTTGGGAGAGGGGTTTTCAATACTTATATGAATGGCTTTCCTGACCCCTCTCTTAAATCACCTATCTTCTCTGTCTAATATATGTACATCCTCATCTGAATGAGTGTCCTTAGTCCTTCAAGTGGAGGCAGGGCCGGCGCGTCCATTAAGGCAAACTAGGCAGTTGCCTAGGGTGCCAAAATGGACAGGGGGCGCTACCCAGCCTGCTGCCCCCCCGCCCCCCCGCCGCCCATCGCCGCCACCCATCCCCCTGCCACCGACCGCCGCCTGACCCCCGCCCACTGCTGCCTGCCCCCCGCCACCGCTGCCCACCCCCCGGTGCCACCTGACACCCTCCCGCTGCTGCCGCCAGACTCCCCCGCCCCGCCAGACCCCCCCGCCACCGCTGCCTGATCCCCCCGCCGCCGCCCGACCCCCCGCCGCCACCCTGCCCTCCCCCTGCCCCTCGCCTAGGGCGCGAAAAACCCTAGCGCTAGCCCTGAGTGGAGGTATACTGGTGATTCTGGTCCTGAGCTGTTGCCCCTCCTGTGCTAGGCCATCCTCTTGTTTAATGGCTCTTTAGTTTCTCCAATGTACAAGTCTGCACTTTCCTCACTGCATTGGACTGCATATACTACATTGCTCCTTTTTTGGGGGGTGGGTGTTGGGTTGTTTGGGTGGACGAGCCTCTGCCTTAGTGTGTTTGTGGGTTTGAAATAAATAGTGGTGTTTGCCAAAAATCCTTTCAGGCTTTTCAGACACCCCAGCCTTGTAGGGAATGACCAGATTCTTCCATCGGCTCTGGGTCTCAGGCTGATCCCTTGTTCTTCTGGGATGGCCCACTGCTTTGTTGAAGGCCCACTTTGGATATCCACAGGCCTTAAGTGCTGTCTTCAGGTGCCTGTCTTCCTTCTTCTTGGCTCTGTGGCTTAGGGTCCTGATGACTCCTAGTTTGTGTTGTAATGGATGGTGGGAGTCAAACAGTAAGTGCTGATCTCTGTGGGTGGGTTTCCTTTAAAGTCCTACTCCCAGGCCATGGTTGGGTCAGATGGTGACTGCACAATCCAGGAAAGCCAGCCTGTTGTCTTGGTGTCTTCCCTAATGAACTTAATATTAGGGTTCACTGCATTGATGTGGTCTGTAAAGGCCTGTACTTCCTGAGTCTTGATTTTCACCAAGGTATCATTTACATACCTGAACCAGTGGAAGGATGTCGTCCCTGGGAAGGTGTTGACTGCCTTCTTGTCCACTTCTTCCATGTATAGGTTGGCAACAATGGGTGACACTGGAGAACCCATAGCAGAACCATGCTTCTGTCTGTAGAAGTCCCTTCTGTATATGAAATAAGAGGTGTTCAGGCACAGATCCAGGGGCAGGCATATCTGGTCTGGGTGGAGGCTGCTTCTGGAGGTCACTGCGAGGACAAACCAGTGACTCCTTTAGTCACTGGTTTGTCCTCACAAAGCATACTCTGAGGTCATTCACATGGAGCGTTTGTTCAACTTTCTTTGCACTTTTTTGTTGTTGTTCATTCGTTCAGTCGTGTCCGACTCTTCGTGATCCCATGGACCAGAGCTCGCCAGGCCTTCCTATCTTCCACTGCCTCCCAGAGTTTGGTCAAATCCATGTTGCTTGCATCGATGACACCGTCCAACCATCTCATTCTCTGTCGTCCTCTTTTCCTTTTGCCTTCGATCTTTCCTAACATCAGGGACTCTTCCAAGGAGTTCTCTCTCCTCATGAGGTGGCCAATGTACTTGAGCCTCAGCTTCAAAATCTGTCCTTCCAGTGAACATTCAGGGTTGATTTCTTTCAAGATGGATAGGTTTGATCTCCTTGCAGTCCAGGGGACTCTCAAGACTCTCCTCCAGCACCACAGCTCAAAAGCATCGATTCTGTGGCGATCAGCCTTCTTTATAGCCCAGCTTTCACTTCCATACATCACTACTGGAAAAACCATAGCTTTGACTATCCAGACCTTAGTTGGCAAAGTGATGTCTCTGCTCTTTAGGATGCTATCTAGGTTTGCCATTGCTTTCCTCCCAAGAAGCAGGCGTCTTTTAATTTCGTTGCTGCAGTCGCCATCTGCAGTGATCAAGGAGCCCAAGAAAATAAACTCTGTCATTGGCTCCATTTCTTCCCCTTCTATTTGCCAGGAGGTGATGGGACCGGTGGCCATGATAGTTTTTTTGATGTTGAGCTTCAGCCCATTTTTTCACTCTCCTCTTTCACCCTCATTAAGAGGTTCTTTAATTCCTCCTCACTTTCTGCTATCAGAGTAGTATCATCTGCATATCTGAGGTTGTTGATATTTCTTCCGGCAATCTTAATTCCGGTTTGTGATACATCCAGACCTGCCTTTCACAGGATGTATTCTGTATATGTTAAATAGGCAAGGTGACAGTATACAGCCTTGTCGTACTCCTTTCCCAATTTTAAACCAGTCAATTGTTCCATATCCAGTTCTGACGGTTGCTGCTTGTCCCACATATAGATTTCTTAGGAGACAGATAAGGTGGTCAGGCACTTCCATTCCTTTAAGAACTTGCCATAGTTTGTTGTGGTCCACACAGTCAAAGGCTTTGGCATAGTCGATGATGCAGAAGTAGATGTTTTTCTGGAACTCTCTGGCTTTCTCCATAATCCAGCGCATGTTGGCAATTTGATCTCTAGTTCCTCTGCCCCTTCGAAATCCAGCTTGCACTTCTGGAAGTTCTTTTTCCATATACTGCTGAAGCCTGCATTGTAGAATTTTGAGCATAACCTTGCTAGCGTGTGAAATCAGTGCAATTGTGCGATAGTTGGAGCATTCTTTGGTGTTTCTTTTCTTTGGGATTGGGATGTATACCGATCTTTTCCAATCCTCTGGCCACTGCTGGGTTTTCCAAATTTGCTGGCATATCGTGTGCAGCACCTTTACAGCATCCTCTTTTAAGATTTTAAATAGTTCAGTTGGAATGCCGTCACCTCCACTGGCCTTGTTGTTTGCTCTTTGCACTTATGATAGCGATATTTTCCCTGCACAGCACAAGACTGAAATTGGTATCTACAGTGTCAAAACACCAGGTAGTGGCATATTTATTGTTCAGCACCACTCTGGCTTTCACCAATACATTATCCACCTATGTGGACCAAAGTATTGTACTGTATTCATCTGGGCTTTCTAGAGTTCTGTTGTGTGAGATGACTTGTCCTTGTCAGTGGAATTGTTCACTACAAATGGAACAAATATGCTGCTATATGTCATCTGTCTTATGCCGCTTCTATTAATTAGTAACCTCTGCAAGGGTCCTTCTCGGCTCTCTAAACTCAAGGCTTCCTTTGTTTATTCAACTCTTGATATATTTGAGAAGGAACAAGGAAAAAGCCTTGTGGTTCTGAAGATTACACAAATGCAAGAATAGGTTGTGTGTGTTGCATACTTGGCTGTAAAAATTCCAAACCTTGCTGCAGGGTCACTAGAGGCTCAGGCTCACAAAAAGATGTGTTTAGAGATTGGGCATGGATGGATCCCTCACTCACCAGTTGGCACATGCTCCTCTGCTCCTCCTCTTCAGCTGTTCGGCCAGTATCTAGCAAGGGTGTGGGCTTCCCTGCCCCCTTCCTCGGGTGATTGCCCACTCAGACAAGGAAGTGGTACAAACAAGCCCATGCTCCTGCTGGGGGACTTGTCAAATGGTGGGGCCGCCAGGGATCACATCACGCCAATTCTGTGTAACCTTCATTGGTTACCAGTTGCTGCCCGAGCTGAATTCAAAGTGCTTGTTCTGACATACAAAGCCCTAAACGATTTAGGACCTAGATACCTGAAGGACCGGTGCAATTAAGATCTAGCCAGGGGGCCCTCTTGAAAGAGCCATCCCTCAAGGAGGTGAGAGGGATGGCCTGTAGACACAGGGCCTTCTCGGCAAATGGAATGCCCTCCCCGAGAGCGTCAACACTGATTACATTCCGGCGCCAGGTAAAAACCTTCCAGTTCCAGAAGGTTTTTAATTGATATAATATAGACTGTGGGTCCGCTGATGACAATTTTAGAACAATGATTTTACTGTAAGGTTTTTCTTTATGATTTATTGATATTTTACTCTTAACTATTCTAAATTGTTTTATTCTTTGGATTGTAAGCCGCCCAGAGACCTTTGGGTAGTGGGCGGCATATAAGTTAAATAAATAAATAAATAAATAAATAAATAAATAAATAGTTGAAGAGGAGGAGGAGAGGTGTGTGCCCTGGCCGGCAAATGGGCCAGATGCCGGGGACATGGGGTATGGGAATGAGTGCTGTGATGCCATGTGTATGAATGGGCATGAGCCTCTGAGCCAAGGCTCATCTCCCTCTCTTCTCTCACAGTTATGCAGCATCAATTTTGGGCCATTTTTCTGCACTAAACAAGAAATTACAAAATTAGACATGATAGAGTGGCAAAATCTGTGCCCTGGTCATTATGCAAACAATATAACACTAGCCCCACCAGATGCCTCTGGAAGCACATCAGACAACTAGAGACTTGTCCCCTGACGCCACTCCCCTGTGTCTGGCATGTTGAGGTACCCTCCTTTTAATCCTGGAAAGAAAACCTATCCCCATTATGGTTGGCGACCTACAATGGATCCCACCCCACCCCCACCCCCAAGAAACCAGTCCAATTCCCTTTTAAAGGCATCTAGACCATCACTACATCCTGTGGCAAGGAGTTCCACAGACTCACAACACACTGGGTAAATAAATATTTTCTTTTGTATGTTCTCACTCTCCCAACCCTCAGTTTGAGTGGGTGGCTCCTGGTTCTGGTATTGTGAGAGAAGGAAAAGAGCTTCCCTCTATTTGCTTTATCGATTCCCTGAATAATTTTGTATGTCTCAATCACATCTTCTTTGAGATGTGGTGACCAGAATTGTACATAATACTCCAGGTGCAGCCTTACCATCATTTTATACAATAGCTTTATAATATTGGCTGTTTTATTTTCAATGCCACCACACACTGGGTTAACACTTTCATTGAGCTGTCCACCAGCACACCAAGATCTCTTTCCTAATCTGTCATGGACAGCTCAGAACCTCTTAGCATGTAAACAAAATATTGACTATTTTTTATCACAATGTGCATTATTTTACATTTTCTTACACTGAAATGCATTTGCCATTTTGCTGCCCATTCTCCAAGTTTGGAAATGCTCTTCACAATTTGCCGGAAAAGTTTTGTTATCTGCAAGCACGGCCACCTCACTGCTTATTTCTCAGGTCATTGATGAAAGTTTGGTGGCTCAGATGTTGCCCATTGACACCTACTCTCTGTTTCCTGGTTCTCAACCGATTTTCAGTCCATAGGAGGACCTGCCCTCGTTTCCTGACTGTGAAGTTTTCTCAGCAGCCTTTTGTTGAGTTTAAAATGAGTTTAAAATTATATTTCAGCTAGGCTAATCCTGCTGGACCCCAGTAGCCCAATGAAGAATCCAACGAGAGAGAGATCCTGAAGGAAATACTGCGTTTATTAGGCCTAATAAAGACAGCAGGTGGACACAAGCCAAAGACAAAGCTAAGATGTCTGACCCCGAACACAAAGAGAACCACATTTTCATTAGTTCCCCCCTCTTCCCTCCCCCGAGTGGAGCCGCCCAGGGGTGGGCAAGGGGATGGTTCTTCAGATGGTCCAATCAGTGTGGTTCAGGGGCTGGCTGGAGGCGTTCCTGGGCGGTCAGGGGAAGCCCCCTGGCAGGCTGGAAATGGATACCTGCCCATGTGTTGATGAGTCAGATGTGTCTTTTGATTAGGCCATCAGGGTGTGACAATAGAGAAGGGGAAACAGGGTATTGCTCTTGAGTCTAGGTGAACTTGGGAAATTGGAAAGTCAATAGGAGTTTGGGGAAGGTCAATATGGAAGTCAATGGGTTGCCGGAAAACTGATGAGATTAGTCTGGGGTAGCCAAACAGTCCTTTGTAAATGTGGAGAAGTAACAATGAAGAGCCCCCAGGCTGTGGTATAATCCGGTGAACATCTGCAGTGGACGTGCCAGGAACTTTGTGGAAGATGGATTCTGCTTCTAGAAGAGGTAACTTTGCTTCGTGGGATCGCCATGATGTCTTCCTTCTTGTGTCATAACCCCCTTGCCCCAGTTGGTAGATACAGGGGCCATTAGGTAGAGCAGAGACACGTTTAAAGCACACCCAGGGTAGATGGAGTGGGAGGAAGGAGGGAGAAGAGAGAGAGAGAGAGAGAGAGAGAGAGAGAGAGAGAGAGAGAAATAGAGATGTGTGGGGGGGTTGCTGGTAGCTGGGGGCTAAGAATCAGCTAGGCGGGGAACCCATGAACACAATCCTTTTGGTGTGATGGAGTCCCTGGTCCCCAGGAGTGATTGCTTACAATCATTCCCTGGCAAACCATGAGCATGATGAAAATAAATCATCAGGAAAGGGCAGGCAGGAGGGGTGGAAAGGAAAAGAGAGAGGGGGGGGTGAGGTTGGCTGGGGCCAGAGACCTGGGCCGGTGTAGGCAAATGGATATGATGGAAGTAAGCTTCCTAGAGGGAAGGGGGGGCTGGCTATGGCTAAAAGCCAGGGTTCATACAGATAAAGGGGCAATGGAGGTAGCTTTGAGAGTAAAAGGATGTCCCTGGGGGTTGATCTGTGGCTGTCACTCCATGAGCCATGACCACAGTAGGGATGAACTGCCAATTCAGGGGGATTCGACCTGAATTGTGTGTTTGGCTCTTTTGAATCTCCTGGAAATGAATTATTTTATCCTGGCCCAACAAGGAATGTTTTGGGAGGGGTCTCAGGGGACCCCAAAAGCATCTCTGAGAATTTCATCATGCCCAATTATGACTTAACACTTTGGTGAGGGACTGTGTCAAACATCTTCTGAAAATACAGATTGACAAAATCCACTGGTTCTAAAAACTCATGGGATCATCATATAGAGAAGGTGTCAGAAAATGAAGATTTTGGTGGATTTCTAGATCAAAACTGATAGACACTTTGAACACAACACATGAGGCAGAATAGTAATAGAACAAAGAAATGTCTGGATCATTGACATTACAAATCCAGGGAATGCCAGAGTCAATGTGCAAGAATTGGAAAAATTAGAAAAATACATAGATTTGGCAATTGAAATAGGTTGTTTGTGTATGAAAAATAGTTAAGTAATCCTGATTATCACCAGGGCTTCAGGAACAATGTAAAGATATTTCTCACAATATTATAATCAGCAGCAGATCTCAGAAATAAAAGAATTGGTGCTACAAATAACGGCAATATTAGGAACAGTATACTGCATTGACATTTAACAGATTTAATAGATGCTTAGATTTTTTTATTAAAACCTGTATCTGTGATATAATACCAGTCAACGTTTTATAATTTTGATTGACTGTGGTTGGCATTTCTGAACAGCAGCAGCAGCAGCAGCAGCAGCAGCAGCAGCAGCAACAACAACAACAACAACAACAACAACAACAACAACAACGTGCCTATGGCCACACAGGCTATAATAATAATATGCTGTCAAGTAAATTATAACTTATGTTGACCCTTTTCCAAATTTTCCAGGATCTGGAAGATATTCAGAAGTGTTTGTGAAGATTCTCAGTCATCCAGGTGGGGTTATCTGGAAGCTGACTAGACTTCTTTTCTTGAGAGATTGAATCGCATCACCGCTCATCCAAGCAGCTTCGTCAGTCTGAGGGAAGTTGGTGGTGAGACCGGGTGGTTTCCCTTCCCCTTCTCTGGGTCAGTGCACCTTATCCAAGGCCATACAAGCTGGATGTGTTGCAGGAGGCACAGTGAGGGAATTGAACTCCGAACCTCTTCCTCTGTAGCAAGGTGTCTAAACCACTGACCTATCCAGCCAGCTAAGTTAAATAATAAATGAAAAATAATTCCTCCTTCCCTCAACCCCTTCTTCCTTCTCTGCTGTGTCTTTCAAATGTTAATCTTGGAGGCAAGGACTGGTTTTCTACAGGCTGCATAAGTCACTCTTTTTTGGCAAAGGAGCAGAGTAAAAATATCCTAAGTAATCTAGATAGCTTGATTGATTTGTTTGTTTGATAACTCACTAGGCTTCTGCAGGAGGCCGAGGCTGCCTGTAGTCTAAAGGGATGTTGTTGTTGTTTCCATTTTCATCACTGATGACAATCTCCACATAATTCTTTTTTCAAGAGCAAGTCCCCAAAACCCTACTGTAGATGAAAGAAAGGACTTTTCAAAAGAGGTCTAGTCAAGCAACATGAACTAGAAACATCTAGGACATCTTTTTCCTCCTCATGTATTTTTTGTTATCACTCCGATAGCTTTTTGGGCTCAGGATCTTGTGGTTTCCCAGCCTAAAAGGACTGAAGCCACTGAAGGTGAATCTGTCATGTTGCGATGCTCCTACAACAACACCTCACGGCCTAAAATGGGCAGCTTTCAGTAGATGAAGGACCCAGGCCAAGGGGCCATCAGAAACACCATTCCTGGGGAGAGTGATGACTGTTAAGGAGCAAGACTTCCTCCGGAAGACAGAAAAGCTGATATTGAGATAAAAGACTTGCGACGTTATGAATCAGGGGTCTATTGATGCGTGGTGAATCTCCATGAATTTTGAGAGACATCCGGGAATAGAACTCAATTTCATGTGTTTAAGACGAGCTGGAATTAAGTTCATCTCTTTGGAAATAATGTTTTGGACAGGGTGAAGGAATGCATTGAGGGCCCTCTAAAGGAAGTTTATGTTCTCTGTTCTGTATTTAAGTGTTTGTTGAACCTGTTAGTGTTTTCCACAGAATCCAGATGACACAAGTCTTTTAGTATGGTTAAACGGTAATTCAATCAGTGACTTTTTTTGGAGCTTTTTCATTTCCTCTTGAGCCACTGTTTGTTCTGAGGGAATGAATTTAAGCACCTTGGCACTTCCCTGAGAAAGTTTGCCTCCATGTCCCCAAACTTTTCTTCAGAAGCTTTCCTAAGGAAGGGTCAGATAATTCTGAAAAAGAAGAGAAGCTCCAGGAAGGGAGTTTGACTCCTTATTTCCTTTCTGTTTAAAAATGTTCCAAAGAAATTTTCAGAGGGGAAGATGTTTCAGGAGAAATGGGTTTTAAAATCAGGTTAAGATGTGCATCCTTATAAGAGGGACAGATGACTTAGAGAGCATCTAGTGCTGAGTTTCTTTTTTTTGGGGGGGTCATGTGGGGACATAAAGCTGAAAGGAACAAATCTGAAGGTACATGTTTTGAATGGTCAGAAAAGGGGAAGATGTCTCTATTCATCCTGAAACTATACCTGCCCGATAGCTCAGTTGCTTACGTCTTAATTCCCCACTGAGCCTCCTTGACAAAGAATGGACTTGGTGATCCATATGGTTTCTTCTGCAGTTTAATAATAATAATAATAATAATAATAATAATAATAATAATAATAATAATAATAATAATAATAATAATAATAATAATAATAATAATAATAATAATAATAATCGTGGTGTGGGGCTTAACTGCTCCGGTAGCTCCAATCTTACCAGAGAGGTCTCGGCTGAGGAACAGAACTAAGGGCCTTTTTACACGACCCCTAAACTCCGCCGCAAATGGCTCCCAGCTCCGGAGCTTAAAATTGTTTACCCACCAGCTCCGGAGTTTACTGAAAATTAAGTGCAACCATGCCCACCTAAGCGCGTCCCAGCGCACTTTTCATGTACCTGCTCTCCAAGGGTGAAAAATCTTGATGCGGATGTGCTCTCCTCGCTTCTTTTTGCTGTTGTTTTTTGCCTCCCGCCCCTTTAAGAGAAGGAATAACAACGACGGGGCGGCGTCCACCAGCACTGGAGGTAAGCCTGCATTCTTTTGTCCCTTTTTTTCTCCCTCCCCTCATGCAGCCAGCAGCCAGGAAGTGCGGAGGGGTGGGGGACGCACGAAGAGCGACAAACCCCTAAGATCTCTGGTCCGAATTTAAGTGACCAGTGGATCTTAGGGGTCGTGTAAAAGCGTCCTAAGTGCACCCAACAACCCATGAATCAGGGTGAAATATAATCAAAAGAAGTCTAAACCAGTTTGGTCATCGCCTGGGTTAACAAGGACTGCGATGGGTGTTAGTGAACCTGGACATCCGTCGATAAATGGGCTACAGGTCACGGGTTGTTGTTGAAGGCCGTAGCTAACGACCCAACTTTATGGGTTTCAGCACCTTAGGCCCTTTTTCACCCTAAGGCGATTGAGACTGTTGCCTATCTAACAAGCCTACTCAGGCCATTGTTCATCTTATGAGCCTATTTCAGACCAGCAGGTTGACAAGAGGTCAAAGTGGGCTATAAGATGGAGGACTTGCAACTAGCTTTATTCAGACTGATGAAGCTGTTTGGATGAGCAGCGAAACATTTCTATCTCTCAAGAAAAAGAAGTAAAGTAGCCATGACTCAACTTCCCAGATAAACTCACCTGGATGACTGAGAATCTTCACAGACATATCTTGATGTGGTTCAGTGGGTGCAGAGTTCAGTTTCTCTCTCTCACAGAAAACAGCATTGTTTGGACAGGCCCTGCCCTATTTGCTACCAAATTAACTTATTTACTGGATGTTTTGTATCCCAGTTTCACTCTCTACCTGGAGGTGACTTTCATGGCCATTCAGTTTCCATGGCAACCTGCCTGCACCATCAGTATTTTGTATCTAGTTTGCTTTTGGGCTCAGTTTAAACACATAAAAAACAAACTTTTCATTTTGAGGACATTTTCCTTTTCCAAGATTCTCTAAACATTGAAACTTATAATGTCCCTCTTTTACCACAGGATTAGCATACTTTATTCTCCATTTATTTTTTTACTTGATATTCCTGCCCATTAGGTCAAGGCATTGAACACAGCTATCCTTGTCCAGCTGCATTTGTTTGTTTGTTTTGGTAACATGCCTATATCTGGTTACTCCCTCATTATTTGTATGAGTCTTTCCTTGCTGTTCTGACTGTCATTTTCCTCCTTTATAAAGTTTACTTTTGTCAGATGACCCAGTTTTCAAATTTCCTCTAACTATTCTAAGGGCATTTAATTTCTCTCAAGGTCACTAGTCTATCTGTTATCTCACCAGCTTCCTGAACTATTTTTGGTTGTCTCTCTTGGGTTAATCACCTGATCCTCCTTGGTAATGTCAGATATAACTGTACCAATTCATTAAACTCAAACTGTTTCATTGTGTTCTGAACTCCTGAAACTTCAGTCCATCCAGCAAGTAATTGATGCAGTCTGCAGCTCATCTCGTTATACATTTCCTCACTCAATTTCTTTAAATTTCTTAACTCCCTTCAATGATGTTCTGCTATCAAATAAATTCTTTATTTTACTCTAGATTTAAATAATTAATGATCTTGTGTTTCTTCCACTCTCATTTCTCCATAAATCTCAGCTAAATCACCACAAATCTGAGATGTAAGATATCTCATTCTTTCTCCATCTGCAGTTCTTACTTCTGAACAAATTCTCTCAAAGCTTGTGAGTAGGGATGGGCATGAAACAAAAAATAGTGTTTTGTTTCATCCCGTTTCATCCCCCCACGTTTTGTATCAATGAAAAAAAGAGACCATTTTGTTACTATCTGAAACAAAATGGGGAAATGGGGTCTCTCATTTTGTTAGCTTATGAAATGATCATAAGCTAACAAAATGACGGAACAGCATTTCGTTTTTGTTAGGGTGCCCATCCCTACTTGTGAGGCTTCTACTTTATCACCTTTATAATATGTAAGGAATCTTTTCATCTCAATTTGGGAAAAATTATTCATGTCATTATTTGAGTTATTATTTGAGGATTAGGCTGCTAGTTCTAATTTGCTCATCGTTAACTGAAATTCCATTTCCTTTATTCTTGTTTCTTCTTTTAATTCTAAATCTTATCTCCTTTTCTATTTCTTTTTCAAATCTCCATGCTTCCAAATTCTTTGGGCTTTCACTACTACCAGAGCTTATCTGGGCTTTCACTAATACCAGGGAAAAGTTCCTTCATCTCCTTCAAATCTTTCAACAACATCTGATCTTTGGTAATTGATTTTGAGTTTCTATTTCTGGTGCACTTTTAAAGTCTATTTGGAAGGCATGTATAGTATGTGTACAGTATTTCTTTACAATTACCTTGAAATGTTTGCTTCAGGAAATATTTTAAGCTGCACCTGCCATTTATATAGTTTTTTTAGTGGCTTCTATACTTTACACCAATTATGTCAGTGAAGATTCTCAGTCATCCAGGTGAGTTTATCTGGAAGTTGAGTCATGGGTACTGGACTTCTTTTTGAGAGATAGAAACGTTTCGCTGCTCATCCAAACAGCTTCAATGATGAAGCTGTTTGGATGAGCAGCAAAATGTTTCTATCTCTCAAAAAGAAGTCCAGTAGCCATGACTCAACTTCCAGATTTACACCAATTATTTTACCTCACACATTCATCGAATTAGATGGTTTTAAATTCAGACAGCATTCGCAGCACTCCTCCACCTATGGTTTACCTCCGCCTTTTTACCTCAGAGAATGGTTTAGGAAATTTATTTCTTCCATATTCTCCCCACTTTACCAAAAGTGTGCTACTTTGGGAGACAACTGCAAACTAAACTTGGTCTTTCCTCTGGCTTTCCACCAATTCTTGTACATTTTACTAAGAGCCTTTTCACATGACCCCTAAGATCTGCTGGCCACTTAAATTCAGACCAGAGATCTTAGGGGTTTGTCGCTGTTCCTCTGCACTCCTGGCTGCTGGCTGCGTGAGGGGAGGGAGGAAAAAAAGGAAGAAAAGAATGCCGCTCACCTCCGTTCTGCCATCCCCGTACTGCATTCAGATCTCTTAAAGGGGCGGGGGGCAAAAAAAGAACAAACAGAAGCAAGGAGAGCCGGGCAGTCACTACGTTATATCTGCATCAGGAATTTTCACCTCCAGAGAGCAGGTACCTGAAAAGTGCGCTGGGACGCGCTTAGGTGGGCGGGGTCGCACTTAATTATCTGTAAACTCCAGAGCTGGTGGGGAAACAATTTTAAGCTCCCTAGCTGGGAGCCATTTGCAGCGGAGTTTAGGGGTCGTGTACAAAGGGCCTAAAATGGATACCTCATGTGTGTGTGTGTGTTGTGTTGTTACAGTCGTGACCGACTCTTCGTGACTCCATGTCCATGGAGTTTTCTTGGCAGGAATACTGGAGTGGCTTGCCAGTTCCTACTCCAGGTGCCTACAGCACCTGGTATTCCCTGGTGGTCTCCCATCCAAGTACTAACCAGGGCCGACCCTGCTTAGCTTCCGAAATCAGGTGAGATCGGATATCCTTAGGGCATAGACTTGTGTTAACTGTCAGGGCAACTGGTCTTTTCAAATAATCTTAATTTTCCCTAAATTAGAATTCTTAACCAGGTCTATAAATCCAATTGAGATTTTTGCCTGAGATCACTCTAGAAACATCCAAAATCTTCCTCAATTTTTTTGAATTCTGTTCCTCTACTGAGCCTCTATTTTGGACTTTTCTAAAACCTCTTTTAGCTTTCACAAAAATCTCTACTGGGCACTTTTGTAGCTCAGCGCTGCCACCCAAAATATTGTGACCACTCTTGACCTGGTTAGTGACATTCAAAACCATCCTTTATTTCCCTTGGACTTGACGAGCTCAAAACATTAAAAAACGAGGGTACGTCTTTAGTGGAAGCATAAACTGTAGTTCTTTATTGCAAAAGCATAATGGTTACACTATATGTTCTTAAGCTTGTAGTTACATATAATATTTGAATCAGATTTTTTGAATCGGATTTTTGAATCAGATTTGAATCAGATTTTTTTGGTGCAGGGTTTTCAAACAGAACAAAAAACAAAAATAAACGAAAAAAGAAATGAGTTTTTAAAAAATGTTTCCAATGGAAAAAAATAGAAAAATGAAACAAAAAAATGAAACAAAACACAATTTTGGCCTTTCGTGCCCATCTCTAATTTCAATTAATACTGTTGTAATAACAAATGCTATATATAACATGATCTCTAATTCCTTCTTGTGGCCAGTTCTGATAATGACATCATGGCATTTTTACTATTTTTCTAGCAAGCGCTATACATGGCATGCCTAGATGCTCTGAGCACATCCAGTCTTGGCTGATCTCAGAAGCTAAGCAAGGTCAGCCGTGGCTCATACTGGGATGGGCAACCACCAGGGAATACCAGGTGATGTAGCCACCTGGAGTAAGAATTGGCAAGCCACTCAAGTATTCCTGCCAAGAAAACTTCACGGACATGGGGTCATGAAGAGTCGGTCACGACAAAACAACAACAACAAATACATGGCATGGTCGGTGGCACCCTCCAGTGGCCAGTTCTGGTATCTTCACTGTTAAAATATGTGGGTTTTTTTGTAATTTTTGTTTTAATATTTTTCATATTTACAGACGGTGGATAAGTGATTCAGTGAAACCTGATTCCCATAGGTAAAGGGGTCCTAGTGTAATGTTGCTAATACACACACACACACACACACACACACACACACACACACACACACACACACATGATGCACACTCTGGACACTCTGGGATGTTTGGCTGTGGAGACAGCTTCCATGTATAAGACAATCTTCAATTTTAGTCTAACCTCTCTGTCTCCACAGCCAAAGAAACATCCCAGAGTGTGCATCATATATATATTTCAAAAAAAATCAGTTTTTAAAAAGGAAAAACAACCAGATTTGATGAGGAGAGACCATAGATACAATGACTTAGGAAGAACATATGTGACACTGACATAAGATGGTTTCACTGCAAAACCACCACTCTTGGAGGCTTCAAAGATACCTTGCCCAAGGCTAGGCAGGTTGGCTCCTTTCCCTGGAGGCAGAGAGGGAAATCACACTTGCATTCTGTGGCCCTGCAGCCAGATACTTAGCCCCCTGAGCTGTCGAGCTGGCCAGTTTATATATACGGATGCTTTTAAAAGAACCTTCACATTTTAAATGAAATTACAGAGCATCTCACGGGAGTGGAGGAAGATTGTCAGCATCACGTAACTCATGTGCCATGTTTGGTCTCCACTGTGGAATCTGCTATAAGAGGAAAAGAGTATTCAGGAAACTGCAACCCTTTCTTCCCTTTGCTGTTAAGATTGCTTTGCTGCTCCATTATCTTATTACAGTACTGTATCTCCAAAGCCATTGTTCCTATTATGCTTCATTTCATATTACAGTGGAACCTTGACTTACATGCTGCTTGACTTGCATCATATTTGACTTGCAGCAAGAAGGGGCCTGTTTGACTTGAGTCGCAGGCTTTGACTTACATCTCGGAGCCCCGGCGCAAGGCACCGGAATTGGGCGGCAGCCACAACCCAGCATCGCGGCTGCCGCCTCCAAACTGCTCCTGCCTTCTTCCCCTCCTCCGGCAGCGGCGGCTTCGGCGAGACCATCTCAGAGCACCTGGAGCTGGTCCTCGGCCTCACCGAAGCCGCCGCTGCTGCCGGAGGAGAAAAAGGGTGGGAGCTCAGGGCTGGCCTCGCTGGTTAGACAGTCGGCCCAGTCTTGTAAAAAATGTGGCTGCAGAAGTCTGGTCCACAATAGAAACATTTTAGTTGGGGAGCTGTAAAGTTGTGGGACTCTAATGGTAAGCATAGAGTTGTTCAGAACTTGGAACGTCAGGTTAAAAATCAGTAAAACTTAAATGTTAGACATTGTTGCTATGAACATTAAAAAGTGGAGGCATATAACTTGTGGACTATAATTCCACTGCCTCCTCCTCTCTTTGAAGAGACATTTCATTTACATCCCCAGAAGGAATCTCCTATCCCAGTCAGATTTGTGTTGAATTGCTGTTTTCAGGGGTCTTTTTCATCATCTGGAAGGGATTAATCCACTTTCCCATTACTTTCTATGGGAAACGTTCGTTTGACTTAAGTCATGTTTGACTTAAGTCTAGACCAGTGTTTTTCAACCTTTTTTGGGCAAAGGCACACTTGTTTCATGAAAAAAATCATGAGGCACACCACCATTAGAAAATGTTAAAAAAATTATTTCTGCGCCTATATTGACTATATATAAAGTAATTCTCTTGAATAGGAATCAAATAAACACAAATAAAGTATTTTATAATTACTTTATTATGAAATAGTAATTAAAGAGAAATATGAAAAATTATAAAATACTTTATTCAGTGTGCAACCTGGGCACTTTCCAACAGACGCGTTGGGGGGGGGAGCACTTCTTGGCATCTCCTAAGAAGGCTCCCGGAGCTGTCAAGGTGCTGGAGCAATGCTTTCAGTGCTGTTAAGGGGGAGAACGGAACATATGGACCTGGACAAGGCAACGAGCTTCGCCTCGAACTGAGAAACTAAACAAGTAAACAAATACAAACTCGATTCTAGCCCTGTTTCTTGAGAGTCCACGTGCGCTTGTTTCCGTGTCCGCTTTTGTGAAGTGGAGCAGGCCCGTCTGCATGGGGGAAGGGCGGCGGGAGGGATGGTGGGCGGGGGAATCGAGGCACAGATGTCTGGCAACTATACTAGCAAGTGGCCGGGAGTTTCCTTACCTTTGCATTGCGGGAGGCGGGCATGGTGGGTGCGCGTTGTTCTGGGTCACCCCCTTTTGGCCAGTGATGGAGGGGCTCTTCCTCCCGGTCCTTCCAGCCTCCGGTTCCCCCGACGGGCTCCCCATTCCGGGCACACCTCCCTCCTTCGCCCCGCCCACCGCCTCCGCCTCCTCTCCCACTGCTGGTGCTCGCTTTTCCAGCGGTGGCCAAACCCCTCTCGCTCTCCTCGAAGCTGCTGATTGGTCCGGAGCGCCGCAGGTCATTTGCATGCCGCCTGCTCTCCGCGTCACCCAAAGAGAAGTTGGCTCAAAGCTCAGGCAAGTGCCTGGCGGCCGGTGGGCGAGCGAGGGAGGGAGGGAAGGAAGGACGGAGGGAGGGAAGGAGCCACGTGGATCGACGGCGTTTCTTCTTTTCTGCAGAAGTGGCGGCGGCGGCAGCATCAGGCAGGTCCCGGGACTGCTTTGGGCGTGCAGCCTCTCTCCTTTTTGCCTTCTGGTGCGCCGCCTGACTCGAGATCGTCGCCATCCGGGAAAGGGGGGCTTTTTTTTTGCCTCTCTCTTCCACCCCCACCATCCCCGTTGCCCTCTCTCTTTTCTGCTGCTCTTGCTGCTGCTGCTTGGACCCCCGCGCCGGGGAGCTGGAAGGGCATAGGCTGCGCCTTGGAGCTTCCCGTCCGCTCGGTCTGTCTGGTGCCCGCCTAGTGGGCGAAAATTTGACATTTTTTTTAAATCTTTCGAATTTTTCAATTTTTTGAATGGCACACCAGGCAACATCTCGCGGCACACTAGTGTGCCGCGGAACAGTGGTTGAAAAACACTGGTCTAGACCACTGGAACGGATTAATGACGTAAGTCAAGGTTCCACTGTATCTTTGATTTCCGTCTCTGGATCCTGGGGGTAGAGGAATTACCTTGTGGATATGGATCGTCATGAATCCCACATTCTTCCTCTATGACATGCTAAAAGGGTCAGGAGCAAAACATTTCCTCTGAGAGCCCCTTGGTGCAGTGGTTAAATTGCTGCACTGCAACTATATATGTGTTCACAGCCTGGCGTTCAACCCCAAGTAGCCAGCTGAAGGTTCATTCAGCCATCCATCCTTCAGAAGTTGGTAAAATGAGTACCCAGCTTGCTGGGGGCGGGGGCAATGTGTAGCCTGCATCATTACTTTCAAACCACCCAGGAACTGCTTTAAGTGCACACTTCATTTTTGATTTGGCTTGGAAGACCCCAATATCACTGATAAATGATGTTTCTTCCTTTCCTCCAAATTATTCCTGAAGGATGTCGCCCTTTGAAAGGCTTAACTTACAGTTATACATCAAATATTTGGTGTACACTTTTTCTGGACCATCCTTGTGCCCAGTCATACACAGTTTCCTGAGCTCAGATTGCAAAACCTTTCCCACTCATCCCCCCTCGGTTGTTTTCTTCAGAATGAGGAACAAAACAAAGAAAAATACCCTCCAGAGACGGCCACAACGAGCTTTCTGCTAAAGGAAACAAAGTCTAAGTAGGCACTTGCTAAGGATGGGGAAACCACTTATGCTCTTAATGCCCTTTTGAGCTATAATCTGAATTGCACTGCTGTGCCATCTGCTACTGTTAAATGAACTGGGTAGTTTGGGATCATGTATAAAAGAAGCGCTTATAATAGCTCAGTGATATAGGTGTCCTGCAAATTTCATTTCATACTGTGCCTCTTTAACAGGGGCTAGACTCATTGATCCGTAGAGTCTCTTCCAGCAATGCATTTTAAGATAGTGATGATGATGATGATGATGATGATGATGATGATGATGATGATGATGATGATGATGATGATGATGATGATGATGATAAATGATGATTCATAGAGAACAGGCTTCTGCCCATTTTATAATGGCTTCTCTGTTTTCGTCATCATTTTCATAGCCCTAAATGAAGTTTCAGGAAACTTCAACGTGTCCAGAATGCAGCGGCCAGATGCCTGACTTGGGTGGGTTGCAGAGATCACATTACACACATACTAAACAAGCTCCACTGGCTGCCAATCGCCTACCGGGCACAATTCAAGGTGCTGACCTTAACCTAGAAAGCACAAAATGGCCTGGGTCCAAGCTATCTCAAAGATCGAATCCCACAGTACGAACTGGCTTGGGTGCTACAGTCATCAGGAGAGGCCCTTCTCTCCACCCCGCCACCTTCACAGGTGCATCTCAGAAGAACACATGAAAGGGCCTTCTCTGTTGCTGCTCCCAGACTTTGGAACTCTGACCTGCTGGGAGCCAGGACTGCCCCGTCTCTGCTGTCTTTCCCAAAGCAGGTAAAGACCTTCCTCTTCAGGCAAGCCTTCTCTGAATGAGGGACTTCCTACTATGTGACTTTATATGAATTACCATACATGATTGCATGGACCGATTTCATAAGAACAGCACTGTTTTCCATCTGGAAGTTCAGTCATGGCTACTGGACTTCTTTTTGAGAGATAGAAATGTTTTGCTGTTCATCCAAACAGCTTCATCAGTCTGAATACAGCTAGTGCAAGTCCCCCATCTTATAGTCAGCTTTGACCTCTTGTCACACTGGTCTGAATTAGGCTCATAAGATGAACAATGGCCTGAATAGGCTCGTTAGGGAGACAATAGTATCCATAGCCTTAAGGTGATCAATGGCCTAAGGTGCTGAAACCTATCAAGAATGGGTCGTTAGCTATGGCCTTGGTGGTGAAGGCTTTTTTATTTGTCTGGGTACTTTGGAGAGCACAGCCTAATAAGTAGCAGATAGACTATGCCTGAGCCCACCGCCTCTGTTGAGGGAGGGGTTTTCAATGCTCACATGAATGGCCTCCCTTACTCCTCTTTCAAACCACCTCTCTTCTTTGTCTAATATGTGCACATCCTCGTCTTTGAAAGAGTGCCCTTTGTCCTTCAAATGGAGGTGTACTGCTGATCCTGGTCCTGAGCTGTTACCCCTCCTATTTTGGGCCATCCTTCTGTTCAATGGCTGTTTAGTTTCTCCAATGTAGAGGTCTGAACACTCCTCACTGCACTGGACCACATATACTATATTGCTCCTTTTATGGTTTGGTATCGGATCCTTTGGGTGGACAAGTCTCTGCCTTAGTGTGTTTGTGGGTTTGAAATAAACAGGGATGTGGTATTTGCCAAAAATCCTTTTAAGCTTCTCCATGTAAGGAATGACCAGGTTCTTCCGTCGGGTCTGGGTCTCAGGCTGATCCCTTGTTCTTCTGGGATGGCCCACTGCTTTGTTGAAGGCCCACTTTGGATATCCACAGGCCTTAAGTGCTGTCTTCAGGTGCCCGTCTTCCTTCTTCTTGGCTTCTGTGGAGGTGGGGATGCTCTCTGCTCTGTGGCTTAGGGTCCTGATGACTCCTAGTTTGTGCTGTAATTGTCTCCCTAACGAGCCTATTCGGGCCATAGTTCATCTTATGAGCCTAATTCAGACCAGGGTGACAAGAGGTCAAAGCTGACTATAAGATGGAGGACTTGCACTAGCTGTATTCAGACTGATGAAGCTGTTTGGATGAACAGTGAAACGTTTCTATCTCTCAAAAAGAAGTCCAGTACCCATGACTCAACTTCCAGATAAACTCACCTGGATGACTGAGAATCTTCACAGACAGTGTTTTCCATGTTACTTTCCACCCCTCATAATGGATTTTTCTTTTCTTTTTGTGTGTTCCTTAGAGCTCTAACGCTACCTTTTAATGTTCTAAGATGCCTCTTCAAATTCCCTGTTCTGAACTTGAATATGTCTTAAATGTTCCAGGTTGTATATTGCCCCTCATTATTGCCCCTCCTTTTCCAAGGAGAAAGGTGGGGCAAAAAAATATTCAAGACAAATAAATAAATAAAATAAATCTCCAACTAGAAAGTGAGTGTTTTGTTTTTCCATATTAGACAGCAGAATATGTTGTGTAGCTTATAAACCAATGCTACTATGCATGCAGCCAGTTTGGCCATCAACAGTTCTAGGTTGTCCTCTTCAGTCTAGCCTGCTTAGAGGACTATAATGCCTGGTCTTACAAAAAGGGCACTTCCATGTGGGTTGTGGGGCTTTTTGATAAATAGACATATTGCAGGAACTAGACGCAGAAGAAGAAAAAAATTAACAGTTCCACTAGAAAAATAATTTTGCAATATTTTGCAAATAAATTTGTTCCCAAAGCAAAGCAAAAGCTGATATATGTTCTGCTGATATATTGCCCCATACCACTTCAAGTAGTCTCCACTAACTACATTTTGACTGCAAGAGGAACTAAACAGAGGAATGCTAGCCAGTTTCTCCACGTGTTTCTTTAAATAAAAATGTGATGTTTCTGTTTGGGGCCAAGTGAAGCTTAGTTCCTCTTTGCATAAAGCAATGCCATTTTTTTGTCATTTGTGGACCTAAAAAAAGGATTGTTGGGTTCTTTTGCTCATCAGCAAGCTTACAGTGCTACTGTTCTGGATAGGAACGATTGGTGGGTTGTCTGCCCTTGCCCAGGAGTCACCCAAGTGTACTCACAAAGGCTTTGCACTCATCGAGGCAGGCTCCTCCTATGTTCTCTAGAGATCACCAATAAAGACATTATATGTCTAATGGAGTGGACCGATAGTTTCAGAGGAAAACCAGCTTGTGCAGATATATTCCTTTCCACGAGGAGAAAATTACAAGGGAGAGGAGGGCACTCCCTCTAAGCATACTATGGAAAAAGGGGTAAGTAGTAACGGAAGAAATGGAGGCAATGACAGAGTTTATTTTCTTGGGCTTCTTGATCGCTGCAGATGGCGACTGCAGCAACGAAATTAAAAGATGCCTGCTTCTTGGGAGGAAAGCAATGGCAAACCTAGGCCGTTACTTCACAAAAATTAAAAGATGCCTTCTTCTTGGCGCCACCCTGACCACGAAAGCAATGGCAAACCTGCCGGAGATAGCATCCATCCAAAGTCACGCGTGGCCAGCAGAGACATCATCTTGCTTTCTGTACACCAGACTGAGCAAGGATCGAAGGGCTGCAGGATAGTCAAAGCGGCGGCGGGGCACACAGGGCGATGAAGCTGAGAGAAGCCTCTCCCCGCCCTGCCCCCAAAAAAAAACCCAACCCAGCTGCTCTGCTTCAGAGAAACACGATGGCCGCCCACAAGTCCTCGGGACAACCGCAGGGGCCTTTGAGCGCCGGGCTTGACCGCTGGCTTGTGCGCCTCTGAGCTGCAAATGAAAGAAGGCATCGATGATCGGTAATTTTTTAAAAAAATAAAAGAAAGCAGAATCGATGTTTTTGAGCTGTGGTGCTTGAGGTAGTAATGGAGATCCCATGGTGAGGACTGCAAGGAGATCAAACCTATCCATCTTGCATCCTAAAAAGAGACATCACTTTGCCAACTAAGGTCTCAGGAATGTTTTTCACTGTGAAGGACAGATTTTGAAGCTGTGGTGAGTCTTGAGAGTCCCCTGGACTGCAAGGAGAACCTATCCATCCTGAAAGAAATCAACCCTGAATGTTCACTGGAAGGACAGATTTTGAAGCTGAGGGACTTTGGCCACCTCATGGAAAAGGACTCCTTGGAAAAGTCCCTGATGTTGGGAAAGATCGAAGGCAAAAGAAAAAGAGGACGGCAGAGAATGAGATGGTTGGACGGTGTCATTGATGCAACCAACATGGATTTGACGAAACTCTGGGAGGAAGTGGAAGATAGGAAGGCCTGGCGAGCTCTGGTCCATGGGATCATGAAGAGTCGGACAGGACTGAACGACTGAACAACAACAACAAAGTAACTGAATAGTGGCATCCTTCCACGAGGTGTGGGGGATTATATTTCTATCCACATTTCCATGTATTATTTCTCTGTATATGTTCTGCCTTTTCCCCAGCGAACGCAGCATGGCATATGTGATTCTCTTCTTCCACCATTATCTTCCCAACAACCCTGTGGGGAAGATCTTCTAGTGCCCAACTTGGGTTTCATAGCCCACTGGAGAAGAATACCTGGATTTTTCCACAGTTCCACTCAAACACTCTAATGACTACATTGCACAGAGTTTCAGGAAAGAAGACAAGAAATGTGTTTTATCTGAAATTCAAGCGGATGCGCATTAGAGCAGTTAAAAGAAAGTTAGAAGGTGTTCCCCTGGGGAAAATAAACCTGTGAATTTTTGCAAGGCAATCCTTTCCCACCTACTTGGTTTTAACTACAGTACGGGCTGCACCTTTCAGATAACCCTCAGTACGTTTTCCACTGCAGCTGATCCCTTCAGGATCCAATAAAGACGCATTTTTAGAGGAATGAACGGGTGTTTTATTTTGCTCTTCCACAATGAGGGAGGTCCTTTCCTTGATAACAGTTCCAACATCTTTAACATCAACAGTAAAGGGATTGTTCTTAGATTTATAAGATGGAGTAAACACCGAAAAGTCCAGACCCCCTCCTATTCTTGGAGAGATCTGGTTCCACCACTTTCCTTCCCCTCCTTCTCGTAGAGGCCCGGTTCCCTCACGAGCACTCCCATCTCCGAAGTGAGTTTGGATCCAGGACGCCTCTGGTGCCGGGACTTGAAGGGATAATCGTCTCTCAAAGTCAGTCCTCTCCCGATATGCATCTTCCCAGTTCTTTCCTCCTCCTCCTTCTGCCTGGCAAGCCATTATTCCCAGGCCAGTTCCCGCCTTAGTTCCTTTCTTTTACGGTTGCACTGATGGGTATCCTGTTCACCCCAATAGAAACAACCTTGGCGATGGGCACGGCTTCTATAGTTTTCAGCCTCGGGCCTTGGTTTCATCCTCTGCTCCCAGTCGCCCGACGATGGGTTTTCCCTCCAAACCCATTCCCAGTCTGGAGGCAGGACACGTGGTGTTCCTTTTTTACCCTGTCCAAACCCCACCTCCACCATTGCTGATTGGTTTGGGTTTCCTGCGTTTTCTGGCTCCCTTTCTGTCTTAACCTGGGCCTTAGCCCCTCCCTCCTCCTTCTCCCTCTCTTTCTCCTGCAGTGCAGGTGTCACTCTCCTGTTCACAGCCCCTTCAGGGTGGCTTTCCTCACAGGCATGAACTTGCCTGTTTTGCACATCTTGCTTTAAAGTGAAGACTCACATTAAAGTGGGACATAATAGAGTCTTCCTGCCACTAGTAGTGACTAGAGATGGGCACGACTCAAAAAAATGGTGTTTTGTTTTCGTTTGTCGTTTTGGGTCGTTTTCGTTTTTCGTGAATTTTTTGCAAAAAAATTTGTTTTTGTTTCATTACATAATGAAACCAAAAAACGAAAATGAAAATGAAAAATTGCTGTTTTGTTAGCATTCATTACAGTTCAATGTATTTGCCGCAGTGAAAATGAAACGCACAACAAAATTTCTGTTGTTTGGGTTTGTTTCATTTCATTTTGGAGACAAAATTCATTTTTCGTTTCGTTACGTAACGAAACAAAAAATGAAAATGAAAACGAAAAATTGCTCGTTTCGTGCCCATCTCTAGTAGTGACAGTACGGGGACCAGGGCTGTTGTGTATTAACTGTAAATATGTTGATGTTTTCACTCAGGTCCGCCCCATCTATATTCAGCAGGAAAATACCGCCTCCTGATTCGTTGATTGCTTGCTGGCCTGGCTAGGTAAGCAGCCCAACTAGGCTGTTTGGCTGTGTGTGTTTTCGGCCAAATAAAGAGCTGTTCATTGTTCCTCTGGGTTGTCTCCATCCTTCATTCCCACTATTCAAGAAGGGCGGAAACTTTTCTGTTTGGCATGCAGTAAAAATGGAGCCACTGGAGGTGCCTCCTGGCAAAACCAACACCACCAGCTGACCAGTGCTGGCATGGCCAGACATCACTGTTCTAGCCTAAAGGCAGCTCTGGTTTTGCTTCCTGTTTAGCCCTGACCCTGGGCCTTTTTACACGACCCCTAAGATCCACTAGCCACTTAAATTTGGACCAGAGATCTTAGGGGTTCATCGCTCTTCCTCTGTCCCCACCCCCCTCCACACTTCCTGGTTGCTGGCTGCGTGAGGGAGGGAGAAAAAAGAAAGAAAAGAATGCCGGTTTACCTCCGTTTTGTTCCCGGCAGCATTCAGATCTCTTAAAGGGGCAGGGCGCAAAAAAAGAACAAACAGAAGCCAGGAGAGCCCCGCACTCACTATCCTTACACCGGATCAAATATTTGTCACATCCAAAAAGCAGGTAACTGAAAGCTGCACTTGGATGCGCTAAAGTGGGCGGGGTCGCACTTAATTTCCTGTTAACTCCGGAGCTGGTGGGTAAACATTTTTAATCTCTGGAGCTGGGAGCCATTTGCCCCGGAGTTTAGGGGTCGTGTATAAACGCCCCCTGGGGCTGTCACCTAGCATGGGCCAGCTGGCAAGAGAAGCTGTAGTGCTGTTTTTAAAAGTGCACACTGGCACTATTTCTAAACTGCGACAGAGCGTGCGTTGCATGCTGCCACTGAAGTTGCTTCAGATTCACTTCCCATTGTGCTGTCTTTGTAGTTACAGCCCAGAGTTTTACAAATAACATTTTTACAAATAAATTAAAATAAAATAAAACCACGTAGAACCTGGTTTCCCATATCTGCACAGGTTGGCAGTTATTGGCCATGCTAGCTGAGGCATTCTGGGAGTTGTAATCCCGAGAACTGACTTTGCCAAGGTCTACCTTCTTGTATACGCTGGCCATGGCTTGGGATGAATTAATTGCTCACAGAGCTGTTTAAATATGACACACACACACACACAGCATTTTTCTTCTTCCGCTGGTGCCCATCACTTCCCCTGCCTGCTCTGCTTTCCAGCTTCTGAACGGAAGCCTTTTAAGGCTTTCTATACCTGAGGTATCCCCAAAGGAGCAGCCATCTTGTCCCACCCCCCACTGTTCTGCATTGTGTGTCTTTCCGCCTCACGGATGCAGAGAGCATTTCTCTTGCCAGGTGTGAGCCCACACTCTTGTGCTGTGGTCAGCACCACCCAGCTTGATTTCTCTCATAATGGATTTTTTTTCTTTTTTTGTGTTCTTGGTATTGGTAGCTTTAATGTTACCTTTTAATGTTCTAAGATGCCTCTTCTAATTCCCTATTCTTAATTTGAATATATTTTGAATGTTCTAGGCCAGTGTTGGTGAACCTATGGCATGGGTGCCAAAAGTGGCACTTGGAGCCCTTTCTGTGGGCACCCGACATCGCCCCTTCACAGCCACCTGCATTTAGGTTAAATTGCTGTATTGGCACTTTGCAAAAAATTAGTGGGTTTTGAATCGTAGTTTGGGCGCTCGGTCTCTAAAATTTCGCCATCCCTGTTCTAGGCTGTATATTGTCCCTCATTATTGCAAGCCAGCTTGGGTCCTTTTCCAAATTTAAAAAAATGGTGAGGTAAAAATATTCATTTTTTTTTTAAAAATCTTCTTTTTACCTTTGTACACTCTACTGCTTCCCACCGTTCAGTGGATTTCAGCCAGGGTTACTGGGTTACGGCTTGAGTGTTTGTTTGTTTGATATGCCAGCAAATGATGATGATGATGATGAGTGAAAAAAAAATAAAGATAAACATAAAGCACTTGCAGATTTCAAACAAAAACAACAACAACAACCCGCCATCAGAGCTTTTTAAAAATTACAATATTCGGAACAGCATACACACTGTATGTACTCTGCTGATATTTACTTAGGTCAAAACTTGTACTGTATCTGTTATATAATACCAGTCAATGTCTTTAAAATTTTGATTGACTGTGCCTGGTATTTTTTAAACAACAACAACAATATGTCCAATCAAGTCAACTCTGACACTTTAAAGGGTTTCCTAGGCAGAGAATGCTCTGAAATAGTTTACCATTCCCTTCTTCTGGGGCGGGGGGTGGGGGACCCTAGGACTGTGCAGCTTGCCCAGGGCCACACAGGTTGGGACTTTTTCCAGGAGACACAGTGGAGAATTGAACTCACAACCTTGGACTTCACAGCCAGACACCTAAACCACTGAGCTGAGCTATCCAGCCAATTATGGTATATCAGGAGTCCTCTTAAGACTAGGACACAAGGTGCCTCACAGCTGAGTTTTAATTTAAAAAAACAAACCGTGTATTGCTAAAAGCTGAAGGGCCAGGATTCCTGGAGCCAGTCTTATTTTGGGCACGTCATGAGACGACAAAAGAGATAGTCGTGCTGGGAAACAAGGCAGCAACAAAAAGGAAGACCTAACTTGCAATGGGGCTGCTGATGCAATCAAGGAAGCCACAGCCCTAAGTTCACTGGGCTGCTAATGACCAGATCTTTCTATGGTCTTTATTCATAGTCCGAAGTGATCTAAGTTACACCACCAACAATGTTGCACAAACACATACAACATACCTGCAATCTCTTTTTACTATCAAAGTATTTAATGCATGGACATCTGGCTTTTCAGTCACAGGTGAGTCTTTCAGGGGACATTTTGTGGTTGTTGTGGTGGTGGTGAAGCTCCTGCAAACTCAAGCCTGTGGTTCCTTTCGGGAGTCAGTCCACCTTCTGTTTGGTCTTCCTCTTTTCCTGCTGCCTTCCACTTTTCCTAGCATTATTGTCATTTCTAGATAATTCTGCCTTCTCATGATATGTCCAAAAGCTTCGACTTCAACATTTTTTCCTCTAGAGATAATTTAGGCTTGACTTAATCTAGGACCCACTTGTTTGCCTTTCTGAAAGTCAAAAATCTTCTCCTGTACCACATGTCAAAGGAATCCATTTTTCTCCCTGTCACTTTTCTTTACTGTTAAGCTTTCGCATCCAGACATGCTGATCAGAAAGACACATGTGTGAATTATCTTGGTCTTGGTCTCCAGTGACATATCCTTCCAGAATCAGCACTACACCTACACTTGAAGGACAAAGGGCACTCATTCAAAGACAAGGATGTACACATATTAGACAGAGAAGAGAGGTGGTTTGAGAGAGGGGTCATGGAAGCCATTCATGTGAGTATTGAAAACCCCTCTTGCAACAGAGGTGGGGACCTCGGGCATAGTCTATCTGCTACTTATCAGGCAGTGATTTCAACAATCCCCAGACAAAACAAAAATACTTCACACCTCCACCACCAAGGCCATAGCTAAAGACCCATAGTTTATGGATTTCAACACCTTAGGCCATTTCCCACCTAATGGCCTATTGAGGCTATTGTCCACCTAAACGAGCCCACTCAGGCCATTGTTCATTTTATGAGCCTACATCAGGCCAGGGTGACATGAGATCAAAGTGACCTATAAAATGGAGGACTCGCCACTAGCTTTCCTCAGACTGACAAAGCTGTTTGGATGAGCAGCAAAACGTTTCAATCTCTCAAGAAAAGAAGTCCAGTTGCCATGACCCAGCCTCCAGATAAACTCACCTGGATGACTGAGAATCTTCACAGACATCCTTCCACTTTATGATCTTTTCTCATTCCTTCATTGCTGCCCTGGCAAGGAACAAGGCCCCACACCATTTAGGGTTTTGTATGTCATCATTAGAACCTTGAAGTCAATGAGGAATAGAAATGGACACAAAATGCCAAAATGGCGTTACATTTCATTTTTAAAATTCATTTCGTTTGGAATGAAACTTTTTTTAAAAAAAATGTTTCATTCTTTGTTTTGTTTCATTTTTAATGTTTTTTTTACTGGTCGGTGCCTTTTTTTAAAACCTAGCAGTGACTAGCTCAGTGTTTTTCAACCACTGTTCCGCGGCACACTAGTGTGCCGCGAGATGTTGCCTGGTGTGCCATTCAAAAAATTGAAAAATTCGAAAGATTTAAAAAAAATGTCAAATTTTCGCCCACTAGGCGGGCACCAGACAGACCGAGCGGACGGGAAGCTCCAAGGCGCAGCCTATGCCCTTCCAGCTCCCCGGCGCGGGGGTCCAAGCAGCAGCAGCAAGAGCAGCAGAAAAGAGAGAGGGCAACGGGGATGGTGGGGGTGGAAGAGAGAGGCAAAAAAAAAGCCCCCCTTTCCCGGATGGCGACGATCTCGAGTCAGGCGGCGCACCAGAAGGCAAAAAGGAGAGAGGCTGCACGCCCAAAGCAGTCCCGGGACCTGCCTGATGCTGCCGCCGCCGCCACTTCTGCAGAAAAGAAGAAACGCCGTCGATCCACGTGGCTCCTTCCCTCCCTCCGTCCTTCCTTCCCTCCCTCCCTCGCTCGCCCACCGGCCGCCAGGCACTTGCCTGAGCTTTGAGCCAACTTCTCTTTGGGTGACGCGGAGAGCAGGCGGCATGCAAATGACCTGCGGCGCTCCGGACCAATCAGCAGCTTCGAGGAGAGCGAGAGGGGTTGGGCCACCGCTGGAAAAGCGAGCGCCAGCAGTGGGAGAGGAGGCGGAGGCGGTGGGCGGGGCGAAGGAGGGAGGTGTGCCCGGAATGGGGAGCCCGTCGGGGGAACCGGAGGCTGGAAGGACCGGGAGGAAGAGCCCCTCCATCACTGGCCAAAAGGGGGTGACCCAGAACAACGCGCACCCACCATGCCCGCCTCCCGCAATGCAAAGGTAAGGAAACTCCCGGCCACTTGCTAGTATAGTTGCCAGACATCTGTGCCTCGATTCCCCGCCCACCATCCCTCCCGCCGCCCTTCCCCCGTGCAGACGGGCCTGCTCCACTTCACAAAAGCGGACACGGAAACAAGCGCACGTGGACTCTCAAGAAACAGGGCTAGAATCGAGTTTGTATTTGTTTACTTGTTTAGTTTCTCAGTTCGAGGCGAAGCTCGTTGCCTTGTCCAGGTCCGTATGTTCCGTTCTCCCCCCCCCTTAACAGCACTGAAAGCATTGCTCCAGCACCTTGACAGCTCCGGGAGCCTTCTTAGGAGATGCCAAGAAGTGCTCCCCCCCCCCAACGCGTCTGTTGGAAAGTGCCCAGGTTGCACACTGAATAAAGTATTTTATAATTTTTCATATTTCTCTTTAATTACTATTTCATAATAAAGTAATTATAAAATACTTTATTTGTGTTTATTTGATTCCTATTCAAGAGAATTACTTTATATATAGTCAATATAGGCGCAGAAATAATTTTTTTAACATTTTCTAATGGTGGTGTGCCTCATGATTTTTTTCATGAAACAAGTGTGCCTTTGCCCAAAAAAGGTTGAAAAACACTGGACTAGCTGACCCACGGGCCGGGTCAATGCTTTTTTCCTGCCCCTAGTGCCAACCAGCTGGCCCGTGGGCCGGGTCGGCTCTTCAAGCCCACCGCTGACCAGCTGGCCTACAGGCCGGCTTGGCGCTTCCCCCCTAGTGCCGAACAGCTGGCCTGCGGGCCGAAGATCAGCGCATGTCAAAATAAATAATAAACAAAACCAAAGTGGAACGAAATGAATATTTCCATTTTGTTTTGTTTCATTTTTTTAATGGACATTACATTTTTCATTTTGTTCTGTAACAAAATGAAAAAGGAAACAAAAAAATTCATTTCATGCCCATCTCTAATGAGGATTCTTCTTGTGCCTGTTAATAATTTGGCTGCTGTATTCTGCACTAGCAGTAGCTTCTGCGTGAGCCTCATAGGCAGCCCCAAGGAGAGAGGACTACAATAGTCTAGTCTCAAGATGACAAGTACAAGAACCAGCATGCTGAAGGCCCCCAACATCAAGGTAGGCATAAAGCTGGGCCATTCGCTGCAGTTCAAAATGAACGGAGCGAACCACCTTTGCCACCTGGGATTCCACAGTGAGTGCCAGGTCCAGCAGAATGCCTGGCTGCACACATCATCCTTTGCGGGAAGAGTCATCCCCTCAAGTGAGAGGCAGTTTCTCAGCCTGCAGATATCAGGACTCAGATATAGTATTTGTATTTTCTGTCCACAGTACATTAAAATCATCCTGTATGTACACACAAAATCAGACTTTGTAGTAGTAGCAGCAGGAGCAGAAGGAGTAGGAACCATCAATCACTACTCCAGAGGTCTCCAGATGACAATGTTGGTCATTGGAGGGCAGTTTTGGCTCCCTTTCCAGGCCTGTTTTAGTTTCAATTTTTCTCTTTTTCCACATTTGTACTGAGTAGCTTCCAAAGCACATACACACACCATAAGAACATACAGTAAGAACATAAGAAGAGCCATGCTGGATCAGGCCAAAGGTCCATCTAGTCCAGCTTCCTGTATCGCACAGTGGTCCCACCAGATGCGTCTGGGAGCGCACGAGACTAGATATCTGTCTCCTGATACCACTCCCCTGCATCTGGCCCTTGAAGTACCCCGGTTTTAAGCCTGGAGATTACACATCTCCATCATGGTTTGTAACCTGGGATGGACTTTTCCTCCAGGAATCTATCCAATACCCTTTTGAAGGCATTTAGGCCAGATGCCATCACCACACCCTGTGGCAGGGAGTTCCACAGACTAACAAAACACTGTCTGTTCTCACTCTTCCAACCCTCTGTTTGAGTGGATGTCCCCTAGTTCTGGTATTTTGTGAGAGGAAAAAGAGTGTCCTTCTATCTATCCACTTTACTCATGCCCTGCACCGTTAGGGCTGGCCAAAAAAGTTGTGAATCCCTCAGTGATGACATCTCAAACGTGAAAGATGGACCTTTTCTGTTACCAATAACCAAAACTATGATGCTTTTCAGAGATGTCTGCTGTTGCACATTTGACTATGTCCAACGCCCAAGATACAAGGGTACATCTATCAAAGTAAACTTGAATATGATGAGCTATACTACTGTTGGACCTACCCAAGGTTTTGGGATTACAGCTTGCAGCAGTGGGCAGCCAGCATGGCTTCTGCTCCTTCTGGCTCAGGGATTAGAATACCTGTAGCCCAATTCCCTGAAAGGTCTGTCATCTGTCATTTCTCCAGAAGTTGAGACTAGTTGTGGTGACTGAGGGCCAAAGGAGAGCTTTTCTGCTTCCTAAGCTGCGAAAATTGGGATGACTTCAGATTTACTCTACTTTGATTTTGGGCCAGAGGAGGGGATGCTGTCTGGAGCTCTGTCTTGATACAACCTGTGCTAAGCTGCTGACAGCCGTGGCTCCAGAAGGGTTGGCCAGCTCACATTTCTTGACATGTTATGTGTCAAAGGATCTCATGCAACAGATTTGTGACTTGGGCATAGCCTACCTTTTTCTCTTCATTCCAGCTCGTGTACCAATCCTCATCTACCTCTGGCCTTCTTTCACCTCTGTTTATTAATAATAGTGTGGCCTCATGGTGATCCATTTCAGGTATTTTCAGGTAGAAAGTACTCAGAAGTGGTTCACCCTTCCCTTCTTCTGGAGGTGCCCTGGAACCTGTGAAGCTTGTCCAAGGCCACCCAGGCTGGCTGTGCTGGTAGGAGGCGCAGTGGGGAATAGAACTCCCAACCTCCAGCTCCTCCGCCAGATCCTTAACTCACTGAGCTACCCAGCCAGCTTCTTCGTTGTTTACAACGTCAGAATGACCCCTGCCATGGGAGAGCAGAGACGGCAGCATCCATGGTGTCTCTCCTTGAGGAGTGGAGCTGTATCTTCTCCTCCTACACCCCACCGACACCTTCTCTGCCTTCATACTTCTCATGCTGCGGCAGTGTGTGGAAACATCTGCTGTTTCATTTGTGGTTAATGTGGCGTGTCCCAATTTGTTGGTGGAAGCAGAAGCTGCAGCTAGCTCTTTTGTGACGTCTCGCCGGTCGGAAGAGAAAACGTTTGAAGCCTCGAGACAGATGCCGGAGCAGCTGCGATGGTGAAGACACACACCCCAAGGGCTGCTACTGCTTGGGAAACCGGACCGAGATTAGCTTGAAAAGGTAAGAAGGGTGGAGCCTAGAAGCCTTTTGAAGTTTGGAGACAGGACCGGGCGGTGGGGGTGCCTGAGAATTGGCAAATGTGGAAAGAAATGGCCAGCCTGGTGTCAAGGTCTGAGTATTTGGGAGATCTAGATTCAAGTCTTCAACGAGCGGTGAAACTAATTAGGTGTCGTTGGGCTGATTCCTCTTTTGCGGCGTGGTCTACTTCATAGCAGTCTTACAAAGGTAAATGTCAGGCTTGGGAAGAACCATCTTCTCTGCCTTGAGCTCATTGGAGAAAAAGGCAATAGTGTGTAAACATAATGGATACATCTATGATGACCAGCATACGTAGAGGGGCACCAATGCATCTCTATTTTGAGATCTCGGCCATTCATTATAAGTACTCCGTAACACTCTCTTTCTTCCATCACAGAACTCAAGTTGATAATACACTTGGCTCCCTTGGCAGCCTCCTGTCAAAGGGACGGGCCACCAAGGGAGCTGTATCATGTGCGCTCAGGACCGCACGCTTCCTAAATGTTATTGGTTAAAATGTTCCCAAGAACATGTACATGGGGTATGAAGAATGGCTGGATCCCATCTGGTGAGGAGGAGGAGGGCACTTGCCCAAGGAAACAGAGGATCTCCCAAGGAAACAGAGGATCTTTCAAATATTAGAACTGGCAGGACATTGGGATGGACCTGAAGGGTTCAGTGCTGCAGAGTTCTTGGAGAATTTGGGAGGTTTTTTTTTTTTTACCACAGTGTCTGAAATCTCACAGCTGTCTTGGTAGGGAAATTCTAGAAACTATAGACCAAAGCTCCAATGAATGAGAGTTTCCCAGCTCCAGCGTTGTAACAAAATCTTGTAGCGTGTCATCTCCCATCAAATAAATGCTTCTGTTCATGTTCCCAGACCATGGCCTCCTCCATGTCCAGCCTTCACCTGCCCCCAAAGTCCCGTTTTTTATTTCCAGATAGCATTGCTAAACTCTTCCTAGGCTGCTTCACAGCCCTCTAGTCTTCCCACAAAAATATTTCAATCCTGTTCCAAGATATTTAGCAGTTTGGCAAATCTTCGGGATCTGTCAAGCCTGTTCCTCTTACTTCCTTCTGATTTTCCCTCAAATGGGTCACAAATGCTGTTGTTACTCACCCTGAGCTGGATGAAAAACAGTGATGTTGGAGAACACATCGGCACCCAAGGCATGTTTCCACTTGACCTTATTTAATGCATTGTCCATCTGTAGATTTCTTTTATTCCCATGGATCAGTACTAGTTCGAGGTTGCCATGAAAGAAAGGGCCGTCTGTCTGTCTGTCTGTCTTGGAGAATGCACCGTTAAGGTGGCCAAGGCACCATTACAAAGGTTTGAATTGTTTTAAAAGCAACCATCTGAGTTAATTATAGATGTGATGCAGCACAGCGGTTAACTATGTGAGCTCAGTTCCTGGTTAAAACTGTATCTCAACCACAAACGCATGGGGGGAACATACAACCAACCATGCTTCAGGGTCAGCAGGTATTTTTTCTTATGGCTTACTACAATGTACAATACAGTAGCAACGATATTGTTTGCTTATCTTATTTGTACTTTTATGCCATCTTTCTCCTGATGAAAGGACAACATGGTCATTGTTACGGAGCTACAGTACCGTAAAGATCCAAAATGCTTTGTATATGTTGCTTTCTCAGTCTGTGCCTTGAGAAACAGTTAGACACGTGCAGATCTGAAGTTTTGGACTACATCTCTTATGCATACCTGTCAACTTTGCTCACCACTAGCCCAGGATGAGAGGAGGGAGGCAGAATGTGCGTGTGTGCACCAGCACGCAAACAAGCATGCACGCATACCCCTCTGGCAGCTGCGCCGGCTTGCCCCCTCTTCCATAGCCTTGTTCCACCCCTTCAGCTGGGCCACAGACAGGCGAGGTGCTGTGCCCATCATCTGGGCAGTGGGTGGGGGGAGCAGGGGACCACGTGCCTTCCCACGTTGACCTGCCCTGCTTGATAGAAGGAGAAGCAGCACGTAGCTGCCACACTGCTTGCTTGCTCTCAGAGTGGAGGGGGTGAGGGGAATTTGGGATATTTCTGGCAATATCAATGACCCAGGAATAAAACATGAAAGAGAATAAAATACAGGTTTTCCTGGCCAAAACGGGAGAGTTGACAACTATGCTTCTATAATTCTACATAGAAAGTGCAGAAGCGCAAAGCTGGATACCCTTAAAAACAGTTGATAACCCATGATAATGTATTAAATTAACAACTGGGGGCAGAAGGCCTGGCCTACCATTTAGGGAAAGAGAACCAGCTGCCTTAGGGTCAAATTTGACAATACTGTAATACCAACATGTCAGAAGGAAAATTCCCTAAAAATATATCTTTAACTCTAACGCAGCCATTCTCTACGGGGACATATACATATGTCCCCTGGGAGGCCCTGGCACATTTGAAGTGGGCCACAGGCTGGAAATAATTATCCACACACTAGTTTATAAAGCTTGTTGCAAAACCTCTATAGCCCCCTGATTCACCCCACAATTCTTTCCCGTTGTGTCTATATGGCCGGGGTTTAAAATAATAATAATAAAGTTTGGGAATGGCTGCTGATCTTGCCTGTATCCTCAAATTAGCCTGTTTTTATAGTGGGCAGGCTGGTAGAGGGCACAGCCTGGCTTGCATGTCTGATGTCTCGGGCATGTAGAGCTGAAAGGCTTGCATGCCTGGAGGCACAACACTGTCAGAGGAGGGTCTGCATGTGATCTGGCCTTCAGGTAGAAAGTTTTAGGACTATTGAAAGGGAGAAAGTGGTTCATTCAGTTTGCTCTTTGGTTGTCTGGAGTAGGGACAACTTTTATTTATTTATTTATTTATTTCTATACTGCCCGTTTTCCAATGGAACTCCGGGCAGTTAACAATCAGATGCAATTAAAGAAAAAACAACAATATAATTGGGGGAAAAGATGTATATAAAATGAGTTGACTATACTAAGCCAATAAACAAAATAAAATGCCTTTAGTGTTGGGAGAAAAAAATTAACTGGAGTGGCTTCACCTTTTCATTTGGAGTGGTGTGTGTGTGTGTGTGTGTGTGTGTGTGTGTGTGTGTGTTGTCCCAATTGCTGTTTGACCTCAGGCAAAGTCTCTAGAGGCAGATAATGGGAGACCGCAAATTTTCCTAATTGATGGTACTTCCTGTAATCTAGACTTGTTTCCACTTGAATTTATATGGATGTATATGTCTATTATTGGTTTGAATGTCTAGGTTTTATGTTTTATATATTTGCATTATGGACTTATTGTTTGTGTTCCATGTTGTGAACTGCCCAGAGTCCCTTTGGAAAGTTGGGTGGTCTATAAATAAATAAATAAATAAATAAATAAATAAATAAATAAATAAATATTCTTTCCCCTAGAATCCCTCATCTGAAACATTGGCAATGAGTCACCCTAATGATAATTCATCATGCAATTTTTATAAAGGTATGGTATATTTCAGACCTTGGCACAAATTCTCTCATCAGTTGGAGAGACTGTGGGCTACATGCAACCCCTGAAACTCAACACCCCTTCCCACCCCGCAAGGACAGGGACAAGGATTTGTCGGTCTAAAGCAGGGGTCCTCAAAGTTTTTAAACAGCGGGCCGGTCCACCACCCCTCAGATACTACTGGGGGCTGGACCACAGGGGAGGGAGGGGCAAGTGGGGCCACCACCACCCCACGATCAGCCCACGATCAGTGCATCTCCGGAGCCCCCGCAAATGCCTCCTGCTCCGGGTTGTGCCACTGCTGGGATCCCTCTGCTGCGCCTCCTCCTCCTCCTTCTCATACAGTGGCAGCGGCTGGAGCAGCTCTGCTTCCTTGCTTCCTTCCTTCCTTCATTGCATCGGGAAGGAGGTGGCAGCCCAGGCAAGCTCAGGCCCCGCATCACCTTCTAGGCGGCCACTCAGGAGGAGGAGCAGCAGCCGCAGCAAGGCTGGCACCACTGCACACAGATCCAGCTGTGCGCCCTGGCCATCATGCCCTTGCTGCGCCCGGGGGGGAAAGCTGCCTTCTCTCTTGGCCCAGCCCGGCCGGGCCTGACTTGATGCACCACAAATGAGGGAGGGAGCGAGCAAGGGCTGGGAACTGCCTCAGCAATAGAAGCAGCTGTGGAGGCTGGCTTGCTTGCGAAGCGGGGGGGGGGAGGTGGGGGGTCTTCAATTGGTCCCGGGGGCCGGATTCAGGACCCTGAGGGGCCGCATCCGCCCCCCGGGCCTTAGGTTGAGGACCCCTGGTCTAAAGTATGTCAGAGTTTTAAAATAGGACTACAGACCTGCCTTTACCTTGGTTCTTTGGAAGTAAGAACCTATCAGCGCCATCATCACATCAAACTGGGCCTCTCTGAAGAGTGATGCTTTACTTAGATGCCAGGAATCTCCTTGAGTGAGAGATGCCAGCCATTGTACCTCCTTAATAAAAAATAACTATATATATATGTGTGTGTGTGTGTGTGTGTGTGTGTGTGTGTGTGTGTGTGTGTGTGTGTGTGTGTGTGTGTGTGTATATATATGTTTTCGTAGATTTTCACAGAGGTCTCACTCGTCATCTTCAGGCTGGTGTTCTGGCTTCTTTCTTCTTGAAGCAGCGTGGTCTCAGTTGAAGTCCTTCTATAAATACTGCTGGGGGTGTGTGGTTTGCTTGCTTTGTTGCTGATTGCAGGTTCCTTTGTTCCTTTGTTCTTTTGTGATCTGCTGTGTGGCTGAGGCGATCGTTAAGGGATTAACTGCTGGTGGCTGTTTAGATGGCTGTTTAGATGCTGGTGGGTTAGATGGCTGGTGGGGGGTATCCTGGGCTTTGGTGGAGTGGGGTCCTGTGTCTTGTGAATTCATTTTGGTCTGGCTACGTGTCTGTGGTCTCCCAATGTTTTTGGGGTGTGTGAGTGTGCATGTGGTGACTGGAGTGGGGTCAGTAGATGGTGCCGTGGTTTTGTTATTGGATGGTGGGTTTCATCTGTGGGAAGGGTCTGGGTTTGTGTTTGGTGTGGATGGAAGGTGGTGGCATCTTGTGTCCTTTTGGACCTGGTGTCAGTCTTTGCGACAGAGGCTCGTCTGTTGACCAGGGCTAGTTTCAGATGTCAGGCAAGGCGGGAGGTGTCATCTTTATTCATGTTGTTTGGGTGTTTCTCTATTTCAATGGCTTCCATGATTATTCGACTGTTGAAGTGTTCAGTTTTGGAGATGAGTTTGGTTCTTTCAAAGTCAATTTCATGACCTGTTGTTTTTATGTGCTGGAAGAGAGAGGAAGATTTTTCTTCTTTTTGACTGCGTTCTTGTGTTCTGCGATGCGTGCGCTTATTCTCCTGTTTGTCTGTCCGATGTATGTGGCTGGACAGACTTTGCATGGTATTTCGTAGACTCCTTGGAATCTTGTCTTTGGGGTTTCTTAAAATGTTGGCTTCGGTGCAAAGGCTGTCTTGATATTGTGTTTGTGGAGAAACTAAGGGAGGAGGGCGGTGCCGTTGTTCTCTTCTGTTTCTTGGTTCTTGGGGGTGTTTCCTTTTGGATTAGTTTGGTGATGGTGTTTTTTTGGAAGTGTTGCAATTAAAACATTCGAGAGAGTGTGTAATTCAGTTTTTAGGTGGTCCAGGCGTTTGGTTCTGAGATGAGGGTTTTGCTACGGAGTTGATCTGTGCAGGGTGGTGGTGTGATTGTGCATTTAAGTAGCGGTTTGTATGTGTTTTTTTCTGGTAGATGGTATGTCCTAAGGAGCGTCGGTTTTTTGTAGATTAGGACGTCCAGGAAGGGAAGTTGGTTGTTGGCTTCTATTTCATAGTGAATTGTATTTTGGGGTGTAGGCTGTTGAGATGTGAGGAAGTTGTTCAGTTTAAGATAACAAAGGTGTCTCAACATATCTGAGCCAGAGTTTGGGTTTATGTTCGGACTTCTGTAACGCGTTGGTTTCAAACCTATATATGGAACACTTTGAAACCAACGCGTTACAGAAGTCCGAACATAAACCCAAACTCTGGCTCAGATATGTTGACGACACCTTTGTTATCTGGCCACACGGGAAAGATAAACTGAACAACTTCCTCACACATCTCAACAGCCTACACCCCAAAATACAATTCACTATGGAAATAGAAGCCAACAACCAACTTCCCTTCCTGGACGTCCTAATCTACAAAAAACCCGACGGCTCCTTAGGACATACCATCTACCAGAAAAAACACATACAAACCGCTACTTAAATGCACAATCACACCACCACCCTGCACAGATCAACTCCGTAGCAAAACCCTCATCTCCAGAACCAAACGCCTCGCTGACAAAGACCACCTAAAAACTGAATTACACACTCTCTCGAATGTTTTAATTGCGAACGGATTCCAAAAAACACCATCACCAAACTAATCCAAAAGGAAACACCCCCAAGAACCAAGAAACAGAAGAGAACAACGGCACCGCCTCCTCCCTTACATCAAAGGCACCACAGACAAAATCAGCAAAATTCTCCACAAACACAATATCAAGACAGCCTTTTGCACCGACCAAAAAATAGCCAACATTTTAAGAAACCCCAAAGACAAGATTGAGCTAGAAAACCAAGGAGTCTACGAAATACCATGCAAAGTCTGTCCAGCCACATACATCGGACAGACAAACAGGAGAATAAGCGCACGCATCGCAGAACACAAGAACGCAGTCAAAAAGAAGAAAAATCTTCCTCTCTCTTCCAGCACATAAAAACAACAGGTCATGAAATTGACTTTGAAAGAACCAAACTCATCTCCAAAACTGAACACTTCAACAGTCGAATAATCATGGAAGCCATTGAAATAGAGAAACACCCAAACAACATGAATAAACGTGATGACACCTCCCGCTTGCCTGACATCTGGAAACTAGCCCTGGTCAACAGACGAGCCTCTGTCGCAAAGACTGACACCAGGTCCAAAAGGACACAAGATGCCACCACCTTCCATCCACACCAAACACAAACCCAGACCCTTCCCACAGATGAAACGAAACCACCATCCAATAACAAAACCACGACTGCACCATCTACTGCACCCCACTCCAGTCACCACATGGAGCACACTCACACACCCCAAAAAAACATTGGGAGACCACAGACACGTAGCCAGACCAAAATGAATTCACAAGACACAGGACCCCACTCCACCAAAGCCCAGGATACTGCCAGAACCCACCAGCCATCTAACCCACCAGCATCTAAACAGCCATCTAAACAGCCACCAGCAGTTAATCCCTTAACGACCGCCTCAGCCACACAGCAGATCACAAAAGAACAAAGGAACAAAGGAACCTGCAATCAGCAACAGAGCAAGCAAACCACACACCCCCAGCAGTATTTATAGAAGGACTTCAACTGAGACCACGCTTTGCTTCAAGAAGAAAGAAGCCAGAACACCAGCCTGAAGATGACGAGTGAGACCTCGTCGAAACGTCGCCAAAACAACCAGATTTCTACACGGGAAGAAACCCGAATCCACCCTAACATGCATACCTATACCCGTGAAAATCTACGAAAACATATATATATATATATATATATATATATATATATATATACACACACACACACACACACACACACACTTGAGAAAATAAAGTGAGCGTTACAGGAGACATGGTAACTAGGGTCACTTAGGGGCTTTACAACAACTGACAGCCCACATGAAACAGGTGCGGTTGAGTAAAGGAAGCATTCAAGCATTTATAATTTTTTTGTCATGTGCCATCATATCACTAACAGAATTACTGATGGATGAGAGCCACTCTCCCGTGATTCCTATGGCTGAATTTTGAACCTTGCTCTCCTGAGTTTTGATCCAAAGCTCTTTTCGCTGCCTCATGCTGGCAACCTTGCTTTAATTACTAGTTGTTAGCTGGCTCATTGATTCGTTAAAGAATAGCTCGTCACAATGTTAATCAAGGTACCATCCAACCTAGTACCCACCCACCCGTTTGGGGATAGGGAGGAAGAGCTTCCACACTTTGGGTCTGGGCCATAAGATGGTGGTAGGGATTTGCTTCAGCTGAAAACTGAGGAGCAACTGGTGCTGTAGTGCAGCCATTTTGTATGCCTGGGAGAAAAGACTACGCGGTACCCACGGAACAGGAGTTATAGGATGAGCAACTGAGCCTTATTTCAAACCCAGCAAGCTTCCTCCTCTGAGAGAGGACAATGCCCCAAAGGCTCAAGAACAACACGTGACAGGTGGGCCTTGCTGCCTCACAGTGCCTAATGGTAGGGCTGGGGCTGTGAGGTTAAAATGGATGTAACAACGGGAAAAGGAAGGATTGGCCTAACCCCGCACTCATGACAGTGTAACCCGGTTGCAGGATGTACACTCTCACTGCCGATACTCATCGGCGCAGCAGCTGTGATCTTCCTCATGATCTTGACGATCCTTATTCTGTCCATCTGCCTTTGCCGCGTCTGCAAAAAATGTGAGTAATTCACATGTGGGAAGGGAATACTGGGGAGGGAAGGCCTAAATGAGGGGTGGTGGTCCATGAAGCCCCCGAAGAGCTCCCAGGAAGGAAGGGAGTTAGTTTTCCCAGGTTAAAACAGAACAAACTCGAATAGAGAGCTGCAGTGATAGCTCCGTAGTTATGCACCATGAAGTCGGACCCAACTTATAGCACCCTAAGAGGTCTTTCAAGGCAAGTGAGGTATGTAAAGTCTTATCAGTTCCACTCCCTAGTGAGTTTTCATGGCTGAGTGGGGATTCGAACCCAGGGCTCATGAGTTCTATTCCATCACTCTGTTTGCTACGCCAGTCTGATATTCACTTAAAAGCATCCCATGTTTTCTTCTAGTGGGGGACATTCTGAATGGGCCCCAAATCAATTGTAGTTCCTACAACTGTAAAAGGTCTGAACTGCATGTTTATGATGTGATTACTGATCGTGCTGTGGTACTCCTAAAATACCAAGTGTAGCTTGGGATAATTATTTATTTATTTAATTTATTAGATTTCTATACAGTCTCACCTGATTTCGGAAGCTAAGCAGGGTAGGCCCTGGTTAGTACTTGGATGGGAGACCACCAGGGAATACCAGGCGCTGTAGGCACCTGGAGTAGGAACTGGCAAGCCACTCCAGTATTCCTGCCAAGAAAACTCCATGGACATGGGGTCACAAAGAGTCGGTCACGACTGTAATGACACAACAAACACTACCCATCTACCTACAAGGCTACTCGGGATGGTTTACGATGACACAGTCTATGTCAGGGGTGCCCAAACGTTTTGTAAGGAGGGCCAGGAATAAGGAATTTTATTGATAAGGATATTATCACCTTTTACCCTGGACTGCTGAACGAGAAATGGTGATTGAGCATTATATTTCTGTGACAAAAACAGACCTCGAGCAAGATGTATGAAAGAAAGAAGGCATAATGTGAAAACACAAGGGCCTTCAATTTGCTTACAAAAATGATATCTGCTTTGGCTTTAAGCTAGATAATTTTGCTTTGCTTTGTTCACCCCCTTGTGACAACACTCTTCTTGTTTTCTTTTCAGTGAAAAAGAGAAAATTGACAGAGGTAAGTCCATGGCAAGGAGCCACGAAGACTGAGGTTGGAGGTGGTGGCACAAGTGCCATTGTGTCCCTCTGTTAACCAAGGTCTACGTCTAAGATTAGGTGGGCCTGTGACGACTCCCTAAGGCAGTGCTGGCGAACCTATGGCACGGGTGCCAAAGGTGGCACTCGGAGCCCTTTCTGTGGGCACCTGACATCATCCCTTCACAGCCACCTGTATTCAGGTTAAATTGCTGTATTGGCACTTTGCAAAAAATAAAATAAAATAGTGGGTTCTGAATCAGTTTGGGCACTCAGTCTCTAAAAGGTTCGCCATCACTGCCCTAAGGCGTCAGAATCTGAGCACATTGTGCAGTTGGGTTGTGCAAGAAGGCAGCCTGTTCATCTCAGGCCGCAAAACCAACACAACCACACACTGGGGGACACTAAAAGACAACAAAGATTTTTATTTTTGAGCATAGGCTTTCAGGAACCATCTTCAGTGCACCTATTGCACCAGGTGTAGCGTTGCAGACTCCTGGGAGCTGCAGATCCAAAAAAGCATCTTTTCAAAGCTCTGACTAGGCCAAGTTCTCCTATAGTTCACCCTCATCATAAGTATTAAGAAATCACTTCCTCTTGGCTTCAGTTTCTTGTTTTCTCCAGCCTGTTCCTCAACCCTTACATGGCATGCTACAGACGTTCCCCTCGGTTTCCTCTTTCTCACGCTGTGCCCTTTCTGCACCCTTCCTTCCGCCTTTTCTCTTTTCATTCTTTCTCCCTTTTTGGACCTGAGGGATCAGCTGGCACTTTTTGTTTTAGACCCCCTTCAATATGAAACAGGAAGAGGCAATATGGAATTATTCAAACAGGACAGAAGCCCTGAATTCAACCTTCCTCCTCGAATACTTTTATAATGCACAGCATATTTGTACCAAATGTACTAATGTAAAAACAATGCACTTAAGAACATAGGAACATAAGAGCCATGCTGGATCAGGCCAAAGGCCCATCTTAACCAACTTCCTGGGGCACACTGCTTTTCACCTCTCTCCGTTGTGAAAATTGCCCATTGATACCTACTCTTTGTTTCCAGGATCTCAGCCAGTTCTCATTCCATAAGAGGACCTGCCCTCTTATCCCCTGACTGTGTAATTTTCTCAGCAACCTTTGGTGAGGGATTATGTCAAAAGCCTTCTGAAAATCAAGATAGATAATTCTTTAGTCAAGAGGGGCGGTTCTGGCAGCGGAATCTGCCCAAGGTCTTCTGTCGTGAAGACAGATGCAAATAACTCATTTAATTTCTCTGCAATTTCCAAGTCCTCCTTTACCTCCCCCTTTCCTCCCTCCATCCAGAGGGCCAACTGGTTCTCTGGCACATTTTCTACTTCTAACATATTTAAAGAAGCTTTTATTATTTCCCTTTATATTGCTAGCCATACGTTCCTCAAAGTCTTTCTTTGCCTCTCTTATCCTCCTACATTTCTTTTGGCAGAGTTTGTGTTCCTTTTTATTTTCCTCATTTGGTGAGGATTTCCATTTACAGAAAGACCTCTCCTTGCATTTTAGAGCCTCTCTAATTCCACTCGTTAACCATGCCGGTGCCTTCTTGGACTTAGATGAGCTCTTCTTTCTTTGTGGTATGCACTTGCGCTGGGCCTCTACTACTGTTGTTTTAAACAGGTTCCATGCACTCTGGAGAGACTGGATTCTTTTTTCCTTCCCTTTCAATTTCTTTCTAACTAGTTTCCTCATCTGAGGGAAGCCCACCCTTCGGAAATCAAGGGTTTTTGTGATTAAATGGAAAAATAAGGCAATCTTTCAAATGCCTGTTGGTAGCCATTTTCTCTCTCTTTGACCACTACTGCACTTTAGATTTGAAACACATTTTTCTTAAAGACAAATCGCCTTAAAAATCCTTGTCCGCTTTTCAAATCTCTGTTTCTGAACAGCCCCTTTGGCCATGCCCATTTTTGGCCACTGTGTCAGGTTTTTTTGACCCGCCCACTGGGGATGGTGTTTTTTAAAATCGATTCCTGCTCCCCCTTTCAAAGCGATTTGGTTGAATTTGCGGACATACTACGCCACTTCCCCTCCCCCCGGTTCCCCCTGGTTCTGCCGTTTCCCTGTCGTAGAACACACATACAAAAAAGCCTGCCACAATGTAAACATGTTTGCCGACTTTGCCGACGCTGCACTTTCACATTGTGGTCACTGAAAATTGAAGTATAAAGCGGTTCAGCAAAGTGCAGACAGGGAAGCTGAATGCTAAACAACCCCCGAAGTGCGGACTGCTGGACCGCTGTAGTGACCACGTGACCGCGGGAGGAGATAAGGTGATGCAAGACAAAAAGCGGTTGCTCAAGGAAGTGTGGTAGTGGCCTTTGAGAGGACTCAGTTGGAAGGACATTGTTTATCTACCCCTGCTGCCATTTTGGGTGGGGTTAAGGGCACTATCCTGTCAGCAGTGTCATTGTAACCAGATATTTGAAAAGCTGTTAAATTACAACTCCCAGATTTGGGCAGCCACTATAGTACAAGGCCATGTTAGCTATGGGATTCTGGGAATGTTAATCCGTGAAAGGGGTGCCTCAGTTTTTGGATTCATTTCCCCCTCCAGCCTTCCTTTCCCTCCATTGTTCTGGCTACCCTCAAATTATCTTTTTGGACTTCTCCCAGGCTCCCCCCATATCTAGAGTTGCTGTGCTGGGTGGGGGATTATGGGATTTGTAGTATTTTAAAAGATGAAAGTTTCCGTTTATTACCAGTAATATTCTTTCTCTCTCCCCCCCCCTCTCTCCCCTGCCCCCACCCCCAATGCCAGGGTATGGGTGAAGAAGAAGAAGCAAATTTACATTATGCTGAGCTGCAGAACCTCCCTGTCCCCAATAGGGGGCAGTGTAATGGCGGGAGATGCGAGGCGGCGGCAGCCCTAGCTGTGGCCCAGAACAGTGACTATGCCACTGTGGCGGAGCTGAAGGCAGAGGAGGATGGCGGCTGTGACCAAGGGCCAATTGAGGACAACAGCGGGTGTGGTGGCGTGGAGAACCAGCCACCTGTGGAAATGGAATGAGGTTCTGTTGCCCTGGACTGGAGGAAGCAGCAGAGGGACAGGGACTAGCTTTTTGGAAGACTGGCGTTAAAATTCTGCCCCCAGAGGAGCAGAATTCTGCAACCAGCATGCCTAGGCAGGTTGTGTGTATTTGTCGGCATCTTTCTCCTGCAATCTAGCAACAAGAGGCAGGTGGACTGGGGGATTTGGACTACACCTTCCAAGATTCACCAGGCTGCATAAGAACGAACATGCAGTCTCATCTTAGATGTGCTTGGTTACAGCTTCTTCTATGCCCAGCCATAGTCCACGTTGACTGGAGGGATTAGAGGAATTTAGTACTACTACCATTGAATAACAGGTGTCAGGCATTATCAATAAAATGTTAGGCCTAGGAAAAAACTCTACGTCAGATTATAAATCCCAGAATCCTCAAACCAGCCTGGCCAAGGGCACCACTTGCTAGAACATTCCTTGAAATCTAGGCCTCAGAAGTAACTGCAAAATACAGGAACATTTTGAGACTGGTTTTTGTCCAGTGTTGCAGGCCAAAACATAAAAAACAAAAAATAAAGATGACAAAATGCCATAGCACTTTACAAGAGCCTTGTGGCACAGCGGTTAAACTGCAGTATTGCAGCCAAGACTCAGCTCACAACTTGAATTTGATCCTGACAGGCTCAGGTAGCCAGCTTGAGTTTAGCACCCTTGCATTTTTCTGAGGTCAGTAAAATGAGCAGAGGTGTTGTGTAATTTGTATAATTAAGAATCCTTTTACATGACCCGTGAGTAGACATGGGCACGACTTGGCGAAATTCTCGTTTCCGTTTCCGTTACTCGTTTCCGTTACGCAACGGAAACGGTAACGACAATTACTCCCCCAGAACTCGAACTCGAACCGACAAAAGAAAAATTGGGTCTGATTTGTCGTTGTCGTTCCTGGCATCGCAGCGATCGCGCGATGCCAAGCGACACAGAAAAAAAGTTTTAGAAATAAAAAAAACACCCCCGATTCCCGGCCAAAAAAGCAGGCAAAAATATGCCTGTCTGAGGGCACCTACCAGAGGGGTGGTTTCTGGGGGGGGGTCCCCACTCCAGCCTCCCCCCCTCCTGTCCTGGGCTGCTGGTACCGGGCTGGGAGGGGGCATTCTCGGCGTCTCCATTTGCCATGCGGTGCGGGGGGATCCAAAATGGCGACCACAATTTTTTTTTTGAAATCGTGGTCCAAAAACCCATCAAAGCACCACAGAAACATGCAAAAATTAGCTATTTTAAATGCTTGAATTTTTACAGTAGCAGTAGTGGGTTTTTCTTGCAACAAAACGTCTCCATTGATTTTATTTTATTTTATTTTATTTTTATTTTTTTACACCTGCGCACGCGCAATGATGGGCTGGCCATGGGATGGGACCATGCAAATTTTTGGAGCCATTCCACTAATCGCATGGCCAGGTTTTGCTGAGACTTCTGGATGTGCCAGAGAGGGCATAAAAAGCCCACCAACCCTAATCCTAATCCTAACCCTAACCCTAACCCATACGCCAGTACACTGTGTTCTTAGTGGGCCAGAGGCACCCAGAGGTACAGCCCACTAACCCACCCTAACCTTAACCGTTACCCTAAGCCTAGCCCTTACCCCCTAACCCCATGCTCTGGGAAGTCAAGTCGCACTAAATCGCGGCGGTAACGACAAACGACATGACGAAACAACAAATTTTTGAAAACTTTCGCAAAAAACGGAAATGACCCGAAACGGACCCGTCCCGAAAAACGACAACTCGAAAAAAATTTTTTTTTCTGGTTGTGCCCATCTCTACCCGTGAGATCTGCTGGTAGCTTAAATTCGGATCCCCCAGCCAGATATCATGTGGGTTTTGTTCCTCTTCCTGTGTTCCCACCCTTCCACACTCTGTTCCTTCTGTCTCTTGTGAGGGGAGGGAGAAAAAAAGGAACAAAAAAAGGAAGGCTCACCTCCGTCTGCCGTCGGAGCAGCCCCTTAGGGATTCCTGTCTGTTAAAGGGGACGGCGGGGAAAAAAAAACAAACGGAAGGCGAGGAGAGCTCAGCATCCAGACCTTTACAATCCGCATCAGAAATTTTTTACCTCTGGAGACCAGGTACTTGTAAAGTGCGCTGGGGCGCGCTTAAGTGGGCATGGGTGTACTTAATTTTTTTTTAAATCCGCTGCTGATGGGAAAACTATTTTATGCTCTGGATCTGCAAGTGTTTTGCAGCAGATTTTAGGGGTCATGTAAAAGGGCTCTGAATTGCAACCTGCTGAGAGAGCGCTTTAAGCACTAAAGGACATTAAATAAGCAGCACATTTTGCTTTTAAAGGCTAATCGCTGTATTTTAATGAACTTTCATGAACTGAGTCCACTTCCCAAGGTGCCGCAATGTTTTGTCTTCTTTATTTTTTCTTTTGTCTTCCCCAGTGTTTGGTTCTCTGCCTTTGCTTCTACATTCATTTATACTGCCTTCTCTTGTTTTTGGATTTAAGTTGTATTTTAAATACACCTATATATATTTTATGCTTGTACTTACTTCATTTTCTCATTGTATCTGTTTCATTCAGTTTTGTTACCACCTTCTTTGATTGGCAGAATGACAGGATGGAACAGACATAAAAATCCTTGATTTTCAAAGGGCAAACTTCCCTCAGATGAGGAAACTAGTTAGAAATAAATTGAAGGGGAAGGTTGGAAGAATCCAATCTCTTCAGAGTGCATGGAACCTGTTTAAAACAATGGTAAAAGAGGCCCAGCACAAGTGCATACCACAAAGAAAGAAGAGCTCATTTAAGTCCAAGAGGGCACCAGCATGGTTAACGAGTGGAGTTAGAGAGGCTCTAAAGCGCAAGGAGAGGTCTTTCTGTAAATGGAAATCCTCCCCAAATGAGGAAAATAAAAAGGAACACAAACTCTGGCAAAAGAAATGTAAGAAGATGATAAGACAGGCAAAGAAAGATTTTGAGGAACGCATGGCTAGCAATATAAAGGGTAATAATAAAAGCTTCTTTAAATATGTTAGAAGTAGAAAACCTGCCAGAGAACCAGTTGGCCCTCTGGATGGTGAGGGAGGAAAAGGGGAGATTAAGGAGGACTTGGAAATTGCAGAGAAATTAAATGAGTTCTTTGCATCTGTCTTCACGACAGAAGACCTTGAGCAGATTCCGCTGCCTGAACGGCCCCTCTTGACTAAAGAATTAAATCAAATACAGGTTAAAAGAGAAGATGTTTTAGGACTAATTGATAAATTGAAGATTAACAAGTCCCCGGGCCCAGATGGCATCCACCCAAGGGTTATTAGGGAACTGAGAAATGAAATTGCAGATCTCTTAACGGTAATATGCAACTTGTCTCTTAAAAACGTCCACAGTGCCGGGGGACTGGAGGATAGCAGATGTCACACCAATTTTTAAAAAAGGAAGGAGGGGGGACCCGGGAAACTACAGGCCAGTTAGCCTTACATCTGTCCCAGGGAAGATGGTGGAAAGCCTCATCCAAGAGAAAATCTTAAAACACATAGAAGAACAAACCTTGCTGAGAGAAAATCAGCATGGCTTCTGCAAGGGTAAGTCTTGTCTGACAAATCTTGTAGAATTTTTTGAAAAGGTCAGCAGGCATGTAGATTCGGGTGAACAGGTGGATATAGTCTATCTGGATTTTCAAAAGGCCTTTGACACAGTCCCTCACCAGAGGCTGCTGAGAAAATTGCACAGTCAGGGGATAAGAGGGCAGGTCCTCTTATGGATTGAGAACTGGTTGAGATCAAGGAAACAAAGAGTAGGTGTCAATGGGAAATTTTCACAATGGAGAGAGGTGAAAAGTGGTGTGCCCCAGGGCTCTGTCCTGGGACCGGTGCTTTTCAATCTGTTCATAAATGACCTGGAGACAGGGATAAGCAGTGAGGTGGCCAAGTTTGCAGATGACACAAAACTTTTCCGTGTGGTAAAAACCAGAGAAGATTGTAAAGAGCTCCAGAAGGATCTCTCCAAACTGGGGGAATGGGCTACAAAATGGCAAATGTGTTTTAATGTAGCCAAATGTAAAGTAATGCATATTGGGGTGAAAAATCAAAACTTTATCTATCAACTCATGGGCTCTGAGTTATCAGTGACAGACCAGGAAAGAGATCTTGGTGTGTTGATGGACAGCTCCATGAAGGTGTCTACCCAATGTGTGGCAGCGGTGAAGAAGGCCAATTCCATGCTAGGGATTATCAAAAAGGGGATTGAAAATAAAACAGCCAACATTATAATGCCATTATACAAAACAATAGTAAGGCCGCATCTGGAGTATTGTGTACAATTCTGGTCACCGCATCTCAAGAAAGACATAGTGGAAATGGAAAAGGTGCAGAAGAGAGCGACCAAAATGATTACTGGGCTGGGGCACCTCCCTTATGAGGAAAGGCTAAAACATTTGGGGCTCTTTAGTCTGGAAAAAAAGGCGCCTGAGGGGGGATATGATTGAGACGTACAAAATAATGCAGGGCATGAGTAAAGTGGATAGAGGGAAGCTCTTTTCCCTCTCACAAAATACCAGAACTAGGGGACATGCACTCAAATTGAGGGCTGGGAGAGTAAGAACAGACAAAAGAAAATATTTTTTCACCCAGCGCGTTGTTAGTCTATGGAACTCCCTGCCACAGGATGTGGTGATGGCATCTGGCTTGGATGCCTTCAAAAGGGGATTGGACAGATTCCTGGAGGAAAAGTCCATCACAGGTTACAAACCATGATGGAGATGTGTAATCTCCAGGGTTAAAACCAGGGTACTTCAAGGGCCAGATGCAGGGGAGTGGTATCAGGAGACAGATATCTAGTCTCATGCACTTCCAAAAGCATCTGGTGGGGCCACTGTGAGATACAGGAAGCTGGACTAGATGGGTCTTTGGCCTGATCCAGCATGGCTCTTCTTATGTTCTTAACAGATAAAACAATTTTAAAGGGGGAAAAACATGATTGAATTATTTATTCCCAAACCTTCTTTCTTTTGTAAATGGATGGCAGGAAGCTAACAAAGTTTAAATTAAAAGTTGAGGTGAAGAAGTCTAATTTTCTTTAATATTCAAGCTATTCCAGAGATTTTAAAAAAAAAGGATTTATCACATTACTACTTCAGCTTTTCACTAGCCTTTGAATTGTTAAGAGAATGGCATAAAACACCCAAAATACTAGGTTTGTAGTCAATGGCCACCTTACAGATAAAGTCAACATACATAAAGGCACCAGGCAAGGATGCCCTCTTTCTCCCCTCCTGTTTATATTAACCTTGGAGGTGCTTCTTCATGTCATAAGAAATACTCCAGGTATTCAAGGCCTACAAAGCAAAGGAGAAGTTTATAAGGTACAAGCCTTTGCAGACGATTTGTTGGTTATTATGGAGAATCCTCAGACCTCCTCTCTAGAACTCCTAAAGACTTTGGAGGCCTACTCTAAAATCTCTGGATTAAAGGTAAACAGAGAAAAAACACTGTTGCTTACCAAAAATATGACTTCATTCATGATCGAAAAACTGGTAAACCAATCGGGTTTTCAACATGCTAGCAAGGTAAAATACCTGGGTATCATTGTTTCCAACCGTTGTAACTCTTTATATAAAGATAACTATGTTAATGCTATAAAAACAATCAAAGCTGACTTGGAAATTTGGTCAAGACTCCAGTTATCCTTAATGGGCAGAATTGCAGCAGTTAAAATGAATGTTCTACCTAAACTGCTTTTTTATTTCAATCTTTACCTATATTACCTAATTTTAAGATTATTACAGACCTGGAAAAAAGTATACGTATATTTATATGGCAAAAGAAAAAAGCAAGGATTAAAAATGTTTATTTACAGGATAGAAACAAAACTGGTGGCTTTGCCCTGCCCAATCTAGTGTTATACTACAAGGCTGCTGCCATGACTTGGATTAAAGACTGGATTTTGATGACAAATAAAAGAATATTGCAGCTTGAGAGTTATGGCCTAGATAAGGGTTGGCATCATTATATGTGATATAACGGTAATATACATACCCTCTTTAAAAAGCACTGGATAAGGAATGCCTTAGTTAAAATATGGTTATCAATTTAAAAACAATTCTATTCCAAAGCACCACTGTGGTTATCTCCGCTGGGAGCGGTCATTAGCCCCTATACAAGTGAAACCCCAAAAGCTTTAACTTATAGACACCTTCTGAACGCTGACCTTTCATTGAAACCACTGGGGAAATTAGTATCAGAAGGTTATAATTTAGACTGGTGGAAGTACCAACAAATATACTCACACTTCAAAGATCTTACCAAAGAGGGGGGATTTACGACTATTGATACTCCACTTGACAAAATACTATCCTCTGGCGACTCCAAGCTCCTTAGTAAATTTTATAGTATTTTGTTAAATGAGAAAATGATTGATACACTGGTTAAAGATACTATGATAAGATGGGCAGAAAACTTCGGTTACTCTATTCATCTAAATAAATGGGACTCTCTGTGGAATACAGTCAAAATCTTCAAATCTATTTCTTTTAAGGAAAATTGCTATAAGATGTTCTATAGATGGCATCTCTCACCACACCAATTATCTAAGATGTATAATTGCTCACCTAAATGTTGGAAATGTAAATATGATTGTGGTACCTTTTATCATATGTGGTGGACATGTAAAGAGGCAAAGGCATATTGGAAAATGGTAAAACTATTTTTAGAAAGATATTTGAAAATTAAGATAGAGCTTAGACCAGAACTTTTTTTATTAAACATAGTAGACATAAATATTTCATATGATCAGAGATATGTACTTCACCATGTAATTGTTGCTGCAAGGATACTGTATGCGAAATTCTGGAAACAACCAAACGTGCCAACAGAGAAGAATCTCCACGAAAAGATAAGAGAATGCATCGAAATTGACAGACTTTCCGGCTATTTAAAGGGAGACTATGATGAGATCTCTCGGAAAAGATGGCAAGAAGTAACAAACCTATTACTACTGTGATAATATTTGGCAATCTACCAATATGTTAAATCACTTTTTTTACTTTGCTTGACATATTCAATGTAAATTTTAAAAACTGTACCCCCTTTTTCCCATATCCCTTCCCTTTGTTCCCTCCTTAAAAACCCAATAAAATTATTCAATGCAAAAAAAAAAAGAGAATGGCATAAAACTTCAAAAATCCCACCTATTCTTTCTCTTAAAAAGGTAATTTAAAGTCACTAACAAATAATTAGAAAACTTGAGTCATTACACCAATGTAAAGCAATAGCACTCACTCAACTTTTAAAATGTATTGTTATTGCCAACCCGCCCCACCCCCATTATTCCCTTAAAGTATTTTGCCATTAGTGGTTGAGTTGCTTATTACCTCCAAGCAATACAATTTGAGTGCCTTTGGGGACACTGTAATAGGTTGAGATATACATCATGTGTGCTTATAGGAACAAATAACTGAGGGCACGGCCAGATGAGGTAAACATTTCCCTCTTTCAACAATACTTTCCATATCTTTGTTGCATCGGAGTATATATACTCAGATGAGCATCAGAATACGTTTTAACATTACAGATTCATTTTCTTTTGTTTGAATCGTTAATCCGTCAAAAGTACAAAATTATGTTTCTATTTCACCGTACATATGTAACAGGTTAAGGAATATTAATACCTGAATTTATTGTTTCTTGAGTAACTGTATAATAATACAGTAATATATTGTTGCAACTCAAGTACTACACATGACTATTGTGAGTTGTGTATTAACTGAATAGTAAAATAGAAACATAATTTCGTGCTTGTCACAGACATTTATATTGGTGTTACTTAACTTTCTCCACACTCCCTAATTATTCTGGGTTTGAATTGTTACGACTGGCTATGATGTGGTACCAGTTTATTTCCTGTGTTGGTTTATGAGGCGCTCCAACCCTTAATTTTTAATGGCATATTAATATGTTTATCATTTCCTGACGGGTGGATTTTCATTTGTTCTGCTGGTGTGTCTGGAAGCAATTCATTGCAATAAATGGGTAATGTACCCCCGCCAGGGCTGTGCTACTTCCCAAACATTAGGTGAATTGGTGTACCATGATTTTGTATTAAAACGTTGACATACGTTTACCACCTATCAACACTCCAGACATCTAAAATAATACTTATAGCTGAAGGCAGCTATGGCAGTTGCCCTCAATGGTGACTTTACTTCAAAATGTATCGATAGGAACGTTCCCACACGCCATACTAAATTAATGCATCCTCTGGGACGCTTTGTCAAGCGGAAATTTCGCAAACTGGAAACGCATGGCGGTGCAATGCATCCTGGGAAAGGAAGTCATCTGAGAATAATTATAAGCAGAGTTTTTTTTTTCAGAAAAAAAACCTTTGTAAACGGAGGCATTATTTTCAATGGATTTCCTTTCGTGAAGCAAAAATTTCATTAACCAAGACATTCTTAAACCAGGGTACCACTGTATTGGAATGCCACTGAAACTGAACATAATAAAACAAGACATAAGCCTCCAGGCAAGCAGGAAATGAATCCCAGTTGCAATGCTGGCCGGATCAAGAATTTGGTAATGGCCATGTACCGTGTGACCACAACTATTTGCAGCACTATAACTAAGGCACAAGGAGAGAACATTTCCTTCCGTCCTGTGAATGTGTCCTGAGCAAATGGTGTGAAATGGTGTCAACAGAGTAGGAAAAGAAAGAGCATCAAATTAAATACTATAACTTCCTACAATGAAATGGAAAAAACCTCTGTGGTTTTCATTTGCTGAATTCTCCCTCTCTCCCTCATAAGAAGGGTCTCTCTCTCTCTCTCTCTCTTGTCTTCGTCTGTAATGAACTGGAAATAAAGAGAAGATGGTCAAGACACAGAAGTAAAATCAGACGCTTCCTCCTTTCATTGTTCCTGTTTCACACATGCAAACGAGAGAGAGGGAGAGAGAGAGAGAGAGAGAGGACAGAAGGCAAATTCTTCACAGGAAATATATGCTTGAAGGGGCTTCACAAAGTGGAAGGTGGATGGCATTGCGAGGCTTCCTCAGATGTATTTCTACAGGGATCTGCAGGGGGAAGTTTCTGTTTCAGCAAAAACTCATTTATTGTGGGGAAAATCAGGCCCTCTCTTGATTTCTCAACCCAGCCCTTTTGGGATTCCCAGATGGCCATGCTGTCTTCCCCTTAACACATCATTTGGTGTTTTCCCAACTAGTTATACTGATTTTTACCCATTTGAAAAAGGTGAAGCTCCTCTACTCAGACATAATAATAACTAGAGACGGGGACAAATATGAAGGGATGAGTCAAAGAAAACTGTTATAAAGTATATTGGAGATGGTATATAACACCCGCAAAGCTAAATATAATAAATAAAGAAATATCTCCTATTTGTTGGAGATGTAAAAAAGAAAAAGGGACATATTTACATATGTGGTGGGCATGTGAGAAAAGGAAATTTGAATGGAATTTGGTTTTCAATGAAATGCAAGAAATATTAGGGGAAAATATTCCAATGTCCCCCCCCTCCCCCAGATGGCACTGTTAAACATAGTTGCAGATACACAACTGAAGAAAGAGGAGGGCGAATTGGTAATTATAATGGTTACGACCGCAAGGCTGATGTTTGCCAAATATTGGAAATCTAATAATCAATTAGTAATGGAAGAATGGTATAAGGAGTTATGGAATCTAGCTGTTAATGATAAATTGACTTGTGAAATTAAAATTAGGAAAGGGCTGAGCAAGTCTAATGACTTTAATGGAATATGGAATAAATTATTGGTATATATATTTCAAAAAGGAAAGGGGTATAACACCTGGAGAAGACTCAATGTACTTCTGGAGAGAAACAGGCTGTCAATACCATGAAAGTTGTAATCTGGTTTAAGTCCCAAGGGGGGTGGTGGGTTGCACTGGGTTTATGTCTGCTTATTTGTTATATTTTTGTTATATTGTTTTTAAAAAAAAAAAAAATGAAGGGATGACTATTTCCCCCTTTTTATTCATGGTCTTTTTTTTTATTGAAAGACAGTCTGTGGCTGGAGGGGTGGTGCTGGTTTAGTCAAGCATGGTTCATCAGTTTATGGGGTGAGGGAACCACCACTTTGATGGTTCGTTTCCACAAAAGTGACATACTGTCAAGACAAACCTGACAGACTAGATTTTTAAAAAAGCAACAACAAAAAAACCACCCCAGAACCCCAGAATGTTTAAAGCACTCTCTGGATGTTTTACAGTTTAATTATGCAGGCTACAAATTGGCCCCCTCAGCAAGCTGGTTACTCATTTTACTGATCTCGGGAAGACAGAAGGTTTATTTATTTATTTATTTATTATTTATTTACCCTATTGATGGGGCTGGCTACCATAAAAGAATTAAACCCCAGGTCATTTGCTAAAAACAATTAGATCCAAGATTAAATTTAGCTGCAGAGTAACCACTAGGTGTAGCATGGAGGCTCCAATATTCACCTGGGAGATTGTGATTTACCATTTTCTTCTTCTGTGAGTGCCCTGGGACCACTGTGAAGCTTGCTCAAGATTAAATGGGCTGGCTCTGTTCCTCAGAGGCTATTTCAGAGTTTTGAATATATAGTAAAATTCTCTTTTTTGCTCCACAGTAGTACACAAATCCACAGATGAGAACAGCTATCAGTTCCCAAGAGTGCACTCCTTTCTCATTAATTGGTATCTAAATTCTTAATAACTCACTCTGAGTCACAGATAGGAGAGAGAATAAAACATTTTTTGCTTATATTGAAATAAAAAGGGGGAGCCGTGTGGCCATTACAAAATATAAATGCAGAACTAGGCTAGAGATAATACCTTTATAGGTCACTGATGAAAAATCAAAAAAAATCATTGTGAACTTTATTTATAGTTACTTTAAATTACAGACTTGTCTATACTTCTTTTTTATTTCACACATACTAGCAACCAACAAAACAGATCAATATCAACAAGCAACTGCCACCAACCAAGAAAGGGGGAATGAAACAGAGAGTGAATTTAAAAAGCTGGAAGAAATGACTGGTTAGTGACTGATAGATAGAAAATCACCCTTGCCCAGAAAACTCCTTTCATTAAACTAGAGAGACAGCATGTGGGGTTGCAATTAAAACTCCAACAGAGGCGTAGGGTGGAATTTAACTTCCAACAGCTCACTGAGCTATTACCAGCAGTAAAACCCTAAAAACCACAATGGCCTGATATTTTTGGCTCTTCCATTTCGCTCCGCCCTTTCATGTGAAATTGCATTCATCCCTTGACTGATCACACACACACACACACACACACACACACACACACACACACACACACACACACACACACACACACACACAGTTAGACAATACGCAAAGTGAAAAGTTCGGAGCAAAAATAACTGGCTGCTCAGAGGCCACGTGTGCCTTTTAGAATCTAACATTTTCAACTCGGATCTTAACCAGAAATGACAGCATAGCAAGAATGGGGCATGGAGTTTTTTTTTCCCCTTGTAAAAGCCTCTGTTGTCCAACTCCAAGGGCAGTTCAGGGAGTTTAACTCATACCAAATTTTAGGAGCACCCTACTGTGCCAATCACAAGCTGTCCATGATTGTCCCAAAGCAAAAGCCAGATTCACCAGAGGAAATAGTTGGTAGTAGAGATGGGCACGAAATGCCGAAATTGTGTTTCGTTTTGTTATTCGTGCCCTGAGGGCCCCGTTTCATTTCGTTTAATATGAAATGATTTTTTTAAAAAATTCCCGGTGCAGGGTGCCGTGGGACCCACCCAGGAGGCTGGCCAGGAGAAAAGTCCTGCAGCCACGGGAGCACTGTCCTGGCCGCTTGCCAGTGCAGCCGGTGCCCCGGGAGGGTTGGGGGGAGATTTAAAAAGCCCACTCTTCCCCCACCCCATCAGGTGGGAGGAGAGAGCAGGCTTTTTAAATCTTCTACCCTCCCGAAGCTAGCACTGAGCGCTGGCTTCGGGAGGGGGGGAAGTGGTGGGGAGAGTACGCTCTTCTTCCCTCCACCCCGTGTGGTGGTGGGGAGAGCGCACTCTTTAAACTCGTTTGTAGCCTCCCGAAACAAGCACCAAGCAGCTGCTTGGTGCTACTTTCGGAAGGCTGGGAACAAGTTTAAAGAGCGCACTCTTCCCTCCACCAAATGGGGTGGAGGGAAGAGTGAGCTCTTTTAATCTCCACCTAGCCCTCCAGGGGTGCCACTAGCCCTCCAGGGGTGCCACTAGCCCTCCAGGGGTGCCACTAACCCTCCAGGGGTGCCACTAGCACCAGCAAGCTGGCCAGGAGACCGCTCCTGTGGCTGGGGGCTGCTCTCCTGGCTGGCTTGCTGGGTGGCTCCGGCGATGACCGGCCCCGGGCCGGCTCCCCCCGGCCGTGGGACCCCTCTCCCAGCAGCGCTGTCATCCCTCTTCTGCTTCCTCATGGTGGATGACTCCGCCGGGCCGGCTGTCATGCACCCGTGGTGGAGATCCCTGGAGAGAGGGCTGCGATCCCACCTCCGCGTGTGGAGGAAAGAGCGCAGTTCTCTCTGGACTGCCCTCCGCCACGGGGAGGTGAGACCTGAGCCGGCTGTCACCTCCCCATGGCGGAGATCCCTTCAGAGAGGGCCGCGGGATCAGCTCCGTTTGCGGAGCCGAGACTGCGGTCCTCTCTCAACTGCCTCCTGCCACAGGCGGGTGACAGCTGGGCAGGCTGTCATCCGCCCACGGGGAAGATCCCTTTAGAGAGAGCCCCGATCCCACCTCCACTTGTGGAGGCGAGAACGGGGCTCTCTCTAGACAGTCCTCCCCCACCGGGCGATGACAGCCGGGCTGTCATCGCCAGTGGGGAAGAACGAAATGAACCTAACCGAACCAATTTTTTTCTGGTTCGTTTCATTTCGTTCTTAAATTACTCTGGGGTTCGTTATTTGTTTCGTTACCTAATGAAATGAATAACGAGTAATGGAACAAAAAAAATATCATTTCGTGCCCATCTCTAGTTGGTAGTGTTAGAGGCCTTACTATTGCTTGGTCCAGTTATCCCCCACAGAGCAAATCATGAGTCACTTTTAAGTAAAAAAAAGTTTATTGAACTTTAAATAGAAAGCAAATATTCCACATTAAACAGTCTGTATTGAAGAATGTCCCTATACTTGTTACACCATCCCCTAAAGCTGGATCATACGCATAAAGCAGGGGTCCTCAAAGTTTTCAAACAGCGGGCCGGTCCCCCACTACCCAGACACCACTGGGGGCCGGATCACAGTCCAAAAGCAGCTGCAGAGGTTGGCTTGCTCACCAAACAGGGGGTAGGTGGGGGGTTGCAATTGGTCCCAGGGGCCGGATTCAGGACCTTGGGGGGCTGCATCCGGCCCCGGGGCCTTAGGTTGAGGACCCCTGGCATAAAGGTAAGACTCTCCGTCTCAACAGGCATGAGGAGATATTAAAACTGTCACTTTTCTGTCTGTTTAACTGACAGACCTTTTCAGAAAGGAGGGGTATAAAAGAATGTTAGTATAGACAGACTAATGGTAAGTCAGATCAGGGTGATTGACATACCGCATTCTGAGACTAACACCCTGTCTCAGATCAATGTGTTTCAGAATGTAACGTCACCAAGACACAGCCAATCCTGACGTTCCTGCTATCCTGAGAGTTTAGCATGTTCCTTGGAGAGACCCTTTGATACCCAAACCTGGGTCTCCAGGTAGCCTTGGACTAAAACTCCCAGAATCCTTAGCTGGGATGGCCAGGATTTCTGGGAATTGTAGGCCGAGAATATCTGGGGACTCTCTCTCTCTCTCTCTCTCTCTCTCTCTCTCTAAAACACACACACACACACACACACACACACACACACACACACACACACACACACACACACACACACACACACACACACACAAGTAATGGGTATCTTCAATAAATATTTTGGAGTGCCATTCCCATTACTGCAGCCAGAAATAAATAGGAAAAGGAAAAGGTCCCCCTTCGCACATGCGTGCTAGTCATGTCTGACTCTAGGGCAGGTGCTCATCTCCGTTTTCAAGTCAAAGAGCCAGTGTTGTGCAAGTCTGTGGCCGTTTGGCCAGCATGGCTGCATGGGACATTGTTTTCCTTCCTGCTTTTTACGGTGGTACCTATTTATCTACTTGCATTTACATGCTTTCGAACTGCTAGGTTGGCAGGAGCTGGGGTTGACAGTGGGAGTTCACTCCGTTGTGTGGTACCTGGGATTCGAACTGCCGAGCTGCCGACTTTGCAGCTGACCATTTCAGCACTTTAGTCCGCTGAGCCACCAGCCAGCAATACTGCATGCCAATTTATGGGATTTGAAGAAACTTAACTAGTTAAGACGTTTAGTATACCTTGGTTCATAGAATCATAGAGTTGGAAGAGACCTCAAGGGCCATCTAGTCCAGTGGTGGCGAACCTTCAGCACTCCAGTTGTTTTGGACCACAACTCCCAGAATTCCAAGCCTGTAATGCCAATGACAAAGAACTGTGGGTGTTGCGGTCCAAAACATCTGAAGTGCCAAAGGTTCGCTACCACTGATCTAGCCCAACCACTGGAGTCTGGAGCCAAGAAATCAGAAGGAGACTGAGAATGAGAAGGGGAGCAAGGAAGGAACCAGAAAAAATATTCAAGTGTAAGGACGTGTCTGTGGAGGCCAAGACCAAGACCACTCACACACTTATAACGTATTAGCCTGTGTATTATATTGTATTAGCCAATGTGTAGCCTGCCTACTGTAATTAGAACTGTAAACCGCCCAGAGACTACTTGAAGTGGTATGGGTCGGTATATAAGCAGAGCACTTTGCTTTATTTCTGATCACCATATGTGGGTGTGAAAGCTGTCCCGTTAACAAAAAAATAATAATGTTTCATTTGAAATTGGAGGAGAGCTTTGCAGATACTGGGACTGCTAGAAAGATGAACAAGTGGGTCCTAGTTTGAATCGAGCCTTTATAGGCAAAACGTTGAAACTGAGTTTGTCCTTACTTTGGGCAAATCAGGAGAAGGTGGGATTCTCCGGAAAAGATAAGGAGGCCTCAGGAGAAGAGGAATACCAAACAGGAGATGGACTGATTCTCTTAAGGAAACCACAGGCTTGACTCAGCAGGAGCTGAGGAGTGCAGTTGAGAACATTTTGGAGTTCTCTCCTACAGAGGTTCGCCGTAAGTCAGAAGCAACAGGACAGAACATACAGAATGACACCACATCACCACATATCAGGAGGGTGTGAAGTGAAAGAAGGCTGCTCTAAAACTATCCAAAAACATAAATTCTTGTTTTCTGATTTTAAAAACAAAGTAAAGATTGAGAATCTCCTTTTGAATGGTTTAATGACCACATGGAGAACATATAGAAAAATTTTGTCGCCAAAGGGCTCCCCATTATGTTTAATAACAGACTTGGAAAATTTTCCTACAAATTTGAAGCATTATTTAGAACTGTTTAAAGCTAAGAAAATAGCTAGATTAAAAGACTGGATGGCTAAAATTAGATCAACCCACGACATAAAAAATATCCTGCAATCTAGTGATCTAATATGGATAAACTACATCCAGTTAGGAAAATGGACAAAGGACTGGGTTAGAAGAAACAGTCAAATTAGAGAATGTACAAAGTTTGAACAATTTTTACTATCGCTGGAATCTGACCAGGAAAATATAGAGAAAGGAATAATACGTAAAATATATAAAATAATAGGGGATTCATCGGAAGTGAAGGAGTTAGATTCTCTGAGATTGCTCTGGAATCAAGATCTTCATGTAAAGATAAAGAAAGAAGACTGGGTGAAAATTTGGAATATGAGAATCTTGAGATCATTATCGGTTAGGATAAAAGAAAATTATTTTAAACTGGTTTCTAGATGGTACTTAACACGAATTAGCCTGAACAGAATGAATGCTGAATACTCTAAGATGTGCTGGAAATGTGAAAAAAAGATAGGTACATATATGCATCTCTGGTGGGAATGTGAAATAGTTCAAAAGTTATGGAAAATGGTTTTTTTAGAGCTAAGTGACATGATTAAGTTAGATATTGATTGCAATCCAGAGACAGCACTATTATCATTGTTAACTAGTAAAGATTATGATGTTACAACAAAGGAGCTAATAGCAAATCTAATGACAGCTGCTAGATTGATTATAGCAAGAAACTGGAAATCCAAACTAGATCTCAAGATGGAAGATTGGTATAACGAACTTTGGGATATAGCCATAAATGATAAATTGTCTTGTAGCCTAAAAGTTAAATGAGGAGAAATGAAAAAAGACATTTTTATGACATTTGGGGGAAATTTATAGACTTTGTATTAGTTGAAGGGAAGGGGAAAGAGTCGACGAACACTTCAAGACAGTTCTGAAGAAGAGGACTTTAAGAAGAATACTAGAAAAACAGAAGATGTAGTAACAAGAAGAACTCATGGATGGTCCCGGGGGGTGGGGTACACTTGTATTGTTAATTGTTAACTGTTATTTTGTTTGTATGTAGTATAAAATTAAATAATTTTTTTTTATAAAACTATCCATTCACTGCAGATCGGTTTTAAGCTTGATGGAGACATTATTACACCTTCAGGAGGAACTCTAGTCTTGAGTAATGACATTCCCACTATCTAAATACAGTGGTACCTTGTATAAAGGAATTAATTTGTTCCAAATGAAATTATGTTAAACAAATTTTACTTTATACAAATTTCCCATAAGAAACAGAGTAATCCCTAACTGTGACCATTTTATGTTGTATGGATTTGCCCCACAGACGATTCTGTTAAGTAAACTTCCTCTATCTCCGATTTTTTGTGTTGTACAGATTTTATGTTATACAAACCATTTGTTATATGAGGGTCCACTGTATATCAGGAAGGGAAAATCAGAAATAAATGGCTGAAAACCTTGTCCACTAAGCCAATAACTCTCTAGTAGGGCTGACCTGGTAGCTGCGTTCATTCTGAGAGTAACCAAGCAGGGATTGATTTGCCAAATCACTGGGTGTGGCTGGGTGTGTGGTCATATACAGTGGGCCCTCGTATAACAAACGGTTTGTATAACATAAAATTTGTACAACATAAAAATTACGGAGATAGGGAAAATTTGCTTAACATAATCGCCTATAGGGCGAACCTGTACAACATAAAAATTGGATCACTCTGTTTTCAATGCATTCCTATGGGAAATTTGTATAAAGGAAAGTGTGCTTAACATAATTTCATCTGGAACAAATTAATTCCTTTATACAAGGTACCACTGTATTTTAAAAGTGCTATTTTCATCTCCCCTCAGCCTTCTTTTCTGCCCACTTATTATAGCTTTTCCTTAGGGTTTCAAATCCACTGTACTTAAACTCACAGCTGGGCGTGAGGATGATGCCATTTAATGATTCAGGCACAAGGTGGCACTAGACTCACAAAACATGGGAATCCTCGCGCTTCCTGCTCTGCCCTAGTCCAGTGTCATCTGTCCAAGAATGAGGAACTCGACACCCGTCCTCTTTGATGAACCTCTGTTTTCGTCCTACTTTACCAGAAGCCAGAAACAATTGGGTCTGACAGGGGCTGGGAGTCCATCGTCTCTGAAACTGCGCCATGAAATTTGCCCCAGAGGGTTGCTGGAGTCACCTGAAGGGACTGAAGGCCAGGACTGGACAGCGGTTGTGTCCCAGAGAGAGCCACAGGGTCTGAAGGTCCAAAACGACCTTGACAGACTAGAGTGCTGGGCCAAAGCTAATGAAGTGGGTTTCAACAGAGGTAAATGTAGGGTGGTGCTGGTGCATCTAGGTAAAAAGAATGAATTGCACAGATATCCGATGGGAGATACCTGGCTGGAAAATAGTACCTGTGAAAGGGATCTGGGAGTCTTGGTGGACCACAAATTGAACATGAGTCAGCAGTGTGATGTGGTGGCCAGGAAAGCCAATGCAATTCTTGGTTGCATCAACAGAAGCATAGTGTCTAGATCAAGAGAAGTGGTTCTGCTCTCTTCAGACCCCACCTGGAGTCCTGTGTCCAGTTCTGTGCGCCTCAATTTAAAAAGGATGTTGACAACCTCCAGCAGGTACAGGAGGGTGATCAGGATGGTTGAAGATCTGGAGGAAATGTCTTATGAGCAACGGCTTAGGGAAATGGGAATGTTTAGCCTCTCTAAAAGAAGGCTGAGGAGGGATATGATAGCTATGTTTAAATATTTGAAAGGATGTCCTATTGAGGAGGGAGCAGGTTTGTTTTCCATGGCTTCAGAGACTAGGACTCGGGGCAATGGTTTCAAACTATAGGAAAAGAGATTCCATTTGAACATTAGGAAGAACTTCATGACAGAGCTGTTCGGCAGTGGAAAATGCTGCCACAGAGGGTGGTCTCCTTCTCTGGAGGCTTTTAAGCAGAGGCTGGATAGCCATCTGTCAGAAATATTGTGATGGGGGTTCTGCATGGCAGGGGGTTGGACTGGATGGCCCTTGAGGTCTCTTCCAGCTCGAAGATTCTATGGGCGTTTATACACGACCCCTAAACTCCGGGGCAAATGGCTCCCAGCTCCGGAGATTAAAAATGTTTACCCACCAGCTCCGGAGTTAACAGGAAATTAAGTGCGACCCCGCCCACTTTAGCGTGTCCCAACGCAGCTTTCAGGTACCTGCTTTTTGGATGTGACAAATATTTGATCCGGTGTAAGGATAGTGAGTGCGGGGGTCTCCTGGCTTCTGTTTTTTTTTTTTTTGCGCCCCGCCCCTTTAAGAGATCTGAATGCTGCCGGGAACAAAACGGAGGTAAACCGGCATTCTTTTCTTTCTTTTTTCTCCCTCCCTCAGGCAGCCAGCAACCAGGAAGTGCGGAGGGGGGTGGGGACAGAGGAAGAGCGAGGAACCCCTAAGATCTCTGGTCCAAATTTAAGTGGCCAGCGGATCTTAGGGGTCGTGTAAAAAGGCCCCTATGATTCTATGAGCTACGGTCACCTACTTCAGGAGCTACAGGGCTGGCTGGTGTTTCTTTGGTGGCCAATGAAGGGCAGCAGGGTCGCCGTCTATGAATATCCATCTTAGCCACCCTCAAGGCTTCAGACTGCTTGCCGAGGGCTAGGTTGACCCTTTGTGCATCTGGGCTCCTTGGTTTCTACGTCCCAAAAGACTTCTAGGTTACGGCACTTTCTCATTTGGGAAGCTCACTAAGGAAGTCCTTGGAAACTCACCGGGCTGGTCCACTGAAGCCAAAAGCTGGGGAGGCTGAAAAAAAAATCTGTTGAAGGATCTGTTTGTACATGTCAGCATTAAAACAGGATTGCCAGGTAGGCTAGATTGGTGCAGGATCAGCCTCTCTGTCGTAAAGGGTGAATGTTGTAAATTAATCATAATTTTGAATGGTACAGCATGGATCCACACTCAGCAATTATCTGAAAGCAAAGCTCTTCAGGAGAACTGATAAAAGTTAATCCAGTTTAAAATGTCTTCTGGCCGCTATCTCACCTGGGGGAAGATCCGGATATTGTGAAAGTCCGGCTTTTCTTCTTTCTTGGTCACGGGACTGAAGATGTGGGATCTCCGTTTTCCACATACAAGGATTTTTTTTTAAAAGGGCAGACAGCCCGAAGGCCAGCTGATCAGTGCGGGGGCGGGAGGGGAAAATTTCAAATTTTTTTTTAAAAAGAGCCAACAAGCCCCAGGATGAGCTGGTCAGGGCTAGGGGAAAAAAAGAGCAGAAAACCGGATCATATGTGAGCTCCCGTGGATTTCTGGCTCGCAATTTTTACCAGAGCAAAAAAATCCCAACTTTTCCAGTAGGTCTTGGAAAACTCGCTAAAGGAAGCATAACCGTTTTTTTTTAAAAGCCCGGTGGCCATGGGGACAAGATTTTTGGAAATGCTTTATCTTGAAATTTAATCATCATTTTAAAGGACATGTGATAGAGCCCTGACTCATAGAATGATTGATGGGAAGGGTCCTATAACGCGAGTCCAACCCCTTGTTCAGTGCAGGAATCTGCATCATAGTAGATGGTTGTCCGATTTTCTCTTGAATGCTTCCGATGTTGGAGCATTCACCACCTCCCGAGGTTCCATTGGTTCCATTGCTGTACTGCTCTAACAGTTAGAAAAGTTTTTTTCTTGATATTTCCTGGCTTCATGTAACTGGAGCCCATTGTTACAGATCCTGCATTGTGGGATGATCAAAAACAGATCCTGCCCCTCCTCTAGATTGACAGTCTTTTATTTGAAAAGTACTATCATATCTCCCTTCAGTCTTCTTTAGTCTCCATATGCTCGGTCAGTACATATTCACAACCAAATTATGGCTCCCTCCTCTTAGGGTTCCATTACATGATGTAATACTCCTGTTTCTGCATCGGGTTTAAGCATGGCTGAAAGCAATTTTATAATTTGCATGTACACGATGTACAGCTGTTTTTTTCAGCCAATTTTTTTTTAAAAATCCATGTGGGATTTGTTTGTTTTAAATTGGTACTGGCTACTTTTTGTTTTTAATCATTTTGGCATGTGTGTGTTGGAGTAAATAGTTTCCGTGGGGGTTCTATATGGTTTGCTGAATTTTGAGTTCCAAGCACAAAAGGTTTTGGCACGACCAGAGTTGATTTACAAACAACCTTTCATTTTTATAGTATCCCGCTAGATTCTGGATTGTGGGAGCCAAGAGGTGTATTGCAATTGTCTTACACAGATGCCTACACTGTTGTAAACTGTGGGGTACCACGCAACAACAGATGATGGCTTACCTGCCACCAGAACGCCTTAGTCCTGGACCACCCTTCACAAATGTAGGCCTAGATGTCTTCGCCCCCAGGTCTGTGACTGCCCATGGAACCAGAGGCAGCCAAGCTAACAGCAAATGTTGGGGCACTATCTCCACTTGTCTTAGCATTCGAGCTGTCCACATTGAAGTCATCGAGTCCATGGACCCCTCCATCTTCATCAACGCTCTAAGAAGGTTCCAAGCCTACAGAGGCCCGGTCAAGACATTCAGGTCCGATTAAGGAACAAACTTCGTAGGAGCCCGCAAAGAACTTCAGATTGAGGAAGGCACTCACCGTGTCCCAGCAATTGACAGCTACCTAAAGGCCCACAGCTGCGTATGGATATTCAACCCTCCTCACTCGTCCCACATGGGAGGAGCATGGGAGCGCATGATTGGCCTATCCCACAGAATCCTGGATTCCATGTTTGCAAAGGCACCTACCCTGACACACAAAGTCCCCACTACCTTCATGACCGCCTTGAGTCCCATGTTTGGGAATAGGTGCGGTATATAAATATGAAAATAAAAAAATAAATAAATAAGTAGCCGCAATCATCAATGCCCGGCCTTTGGTTCCAGTCTCTTCAGATCCAGAAGACCCTACTATCCTCACCCCAGCAACCTTGCTGACCCAGGAAAACTGGAAAGTGGCCACCACCATTGGGGACCTTTGTTCCTAAGGACATGTACAAGCCACAATGGAGACAGGTCTAAGTGCTGGCCAACACCTTTTTGGAAGCACTGGAAGTAAGAATACCTGTGCACATCACAGGATTGCTGCAAATGGAAGAGTAAAGAACCCAACCTAGAAGACTGAGACCCTGTCTTGTTGAGAGACAAGGATGCACACTAGAACTCATGGCCCACAGGACTTGTTCACCAGGTCCTACCCAGCTCTGATGGACTAGTTCGTCAAGTAGAAGTTCAGGTCGTGAAATTACAAGAATCGCATCGGGACCATCGGACCTTCACCAAGAGATGCTACACGAGACCCAACCACAGACCTGGTGCTGCTATTGAGAAAGTCCGAACTTGAAGACTGAGCCTCGAACGTTGCATGCTTTGAATCTACCTCATTGCCACTTTGTTTGATGTTATATTTATGTTTACCTAGTCATTTATAGTTATAGTGGAAGTGTTATAATTCCAGACGGGGAGTGTGCTGCCTCTCAACGTGTTTAGAACAGACAATCTTAGAATAGGGAATTGTTCCTTTAAGACAAGACATTACGGGAAATGTAGTTTTAGGACATGTGACCACATAATGGTCTCTGATTGGCAAATGGGTCCTTGGAAAACCAAATATTGAAAAGTAGGAGGAGACTGGGGATGGGCAGCTGATGCTGATGTTGTCACCCCCTGCAGCTGCGCTAAAAGGTCACAATTCTTCCTCCCCAACCTGCTCCTTGGAAACTTCCCCCCTGTCAGAACGCAGGACTTCGCCCTCCCTCTCGAGCCCCTGGTGATTGAAGAAACAGGGGAGTACTGGGTGGTCTTCAGAGAGAGAGGAGGAACCCCCTCCCCACCATCCTCCCAGCCTGAGCTAAGCCTTTTATCAGTGAATAGCTATGAGACACTCCCCTTTCCTGTCTACATCCAACATAGAGGCAAGACATGGGTGTGTGCACAAGTAGGGCTTCCTAGATCAGCTTCCATGATACACGCACTGATACAAAAACTATGTGCTGTGATATCAATTGCTAAAAAAATCCAAACCAGCTCCCAATTTAATTGAAGAGGATAGCTGCGCCCTCAGTTGGAGCATTTAACCTTGCCGGTTTATATTCTGATTTGTTTGGGGACTTGTCCAGATAGAAATCTTGAGATGTGAAGACAACTGGAAGAGGATCCGTTTCTCCAGAAAATCTTTCTTACATTCCTAGAGTGTACCTATATTTACTAAGAAAGCCTTTCCTTTTTGACTTGATGTCCTGAGTGGCCACTCATACTCACTTTTTAGGAAGTATGGCTTTACCAAGTTGTAATGTTTTCATGTTACAGTGGTCCTCCAGCTCCTTCAAGAGGTTCATATACTGCAGTTCTGCATTTAATCGTGAGTTGTTTATAGTACCTGATTTGTTTGGGGACTTGAGGAGGGGGTTGAGACAGCCAGGGCTAAAAACTCTTTTCTCCAGAAATTATTTCTTACATTCCTAGAGGTACCTATATCTCCAGCTTTGATTTTGTTGATGGGTGGGGAAACAAAACTTTTCTCTCCCCAACCCAGTTGCTAATCAGCTGGAGCTTTGGGCTTGCCTCCATGAAGGAGGTTTTAACAGCCAGGGCTTTTAAACCCTGCACCTCCTGGGGTGCTGATTGGCGTTGGGGTGGGGAAACAAAAGGTTTTTCTCCCCCACCCCAGCGCCAATCAGCTAGAGCCCTGGGGTGCTGGGAAGCAGCAATCAATGTTTAAAATGCTTTCAGCAAGAGAGCCCAGTGCTTGGCTCCTTTGCTGAAAGTCATTTTAAACATTGCACGCCACTCCCCCCCCAGGGTGCTGGGAAGCGGCAAGTGATGTTTAAAATGCTTTCAGCAATGGAGCCAAGTGGCCAAGCTTAAAGACATTTTAAACATCCCCCCCCCCGCCTGACCTGAGCTGCATCCGTATATCACAGATTTTCAATGATTGTGGGTTGGGTTGGTCCCTAATCCCCGTGATAGACGAGGGGTTACTGTACACTCTCCTTTCACCAGCATTCTCACATTTTTGTGGCTTACAAAGTCCTATTGCCAGAAGTTATGCGCATAAGGCTGATGACATCATCAGATGTAATGACTTTTTCAGAAATGAAAAATCTCCAGTTCTTTCTCAAAGGTCCCTGGGTTTTCTTTCATCATGAAAATCTGCTGGGGGCCATGGGATGTGCATGACTGGAGCGGGGAGTCTTTAATCACCATTACCAGAATTATTTTACTAAAAACAGTAATATTTTGAAATTAAAGACCCTCCACATGTCCTGTGGTGCTCAATGGCCTCCCCACAGCAAAAGGTGTCCCACAGGAGTCTTGAGCCTTTGGGAAAGATTGGGAATATATCATTTTTGAGACAGTATCATGGCTGATGAGGTCATCAGCCTTACACGGTGTAAGTTACAGAACAGGATTTTGGCCATGGTGGTGTCCTCCCAGGTTCCCAAGGACATCATGCAGTGATGCCAGGCTGGTCAGACTTGGCATCAGGCAATTTCATAGAATAAGACCTTCCCCAGGGAAGAAATGCAGAAAGCTCTGATGACAGTGTTTTGGGAATCGTAATGTCATTTCCAGCAATCCTTGAAAACTTGCCCATTGCCAAATGAGCCAAACGGAGCCTTTCTGTGACTCATTTTATCCACACACATAAAGTACTTGAACATGTGACAAGTCCACACAATCTTGTTGCCAGCTTTGGTCCTTATTATCCTCAAAGAATCTGGGAACTCTGCCTCTCTGCCTTCTTTCCAAGGTTCTTCACCTCCCAAGAAGTCCAGGCAGGGGATTCCTGACTGAAGAGAGATCTCTGATCTCTGTCTCTCAGCCCGGGGAAAGGCAAATGCAGCGGCAAAGTTTACACGGGCCCATTGGCCGACAGTCTGTGGGGCTGCGCCAAGGCTTGGTAAATGAAGGAGCGGAGGAACCTGGGGTACGAGTCCTTCTCCATCAGGCCAAAGATACGCCGCTGGGCCTGTTCGAAGCACGAGCGGGTGGGGAGCAGGATGTTCCTGTTGGTGACATCTCTGGTCTGAGAATCCAGGTTTACCTAAAAAAAGGTGGAAGCAAGCAAAAACATGGCTATGACGACAAATCATAGAATAGAATCATAGAGTTGGATGAGACCTCAAGGGCCATCTGGTCCAAGCTACTGCCGTGCAGGAACCCCCATCACAGGACTCCCGGGATGTAGGATTCCTACTGTGATTTGTGTAGAGCTGGCATGAGTTCTCTTTCTGGATTGCACCTCCCAGCGTATCTGTATCAACAACAACCACCTTTGTACTGCAGTGCTGGATGAGACCCTATGGATCACTGAGCCCAGACCCTCTCAAAGAGACACACTGGGGGAATTGAACTCCCCGCCTCTGGCTCTTCAGCCAGAGACCAAAGCCATTGAGCTATCCAGCTGTTGCCTCTGTTTCTTCTGCTGTCTTTTGACAGGGGTGCATACATCTGTTCTAGTAAACTGTTCATGCAGACATGTGCAGGATCACTGCAAAGGTCTCCCTTGCAGCGTTTTAGCTAGGTCATCCCCCCCCCCAACCTTGGGTCACCCAGGAGTTCTTGGACCTCAGCTCCCAGAAACCCCCGGGCAACACAAGCTAGCGATGAAGGCTTATGGGAGCTGCAATTCAAGGACACTTGGGTGACCCAAGATGGGACACCCAAGAGAGCGACTAAAATGATTACTGGGCTGGGGGACCTCCCCTTTAGGAGGAAAGGCTAAAATATTTGGGGGTCTTTAGTCTGGAAAAAAGGCACCTGAGGGGGGATGTGATTGAGACATACAAAATAATGCAGGGCATGTGTAAAGTGGATAGAGGGATGCTCTTCTCCCTCTCACAAAATACCAAAACTAGGGGACATCCACTCAAATTGAGGGCTGGGAGAGTAAGAACAGACAAAAGGAAACATTTTTCAGCCAGCGTGTTGTTAGTCTGTGGAACTCCCTGCCACAGGATGTGGTGATGGCACCTGGCCTGGATGCCTTCAAAAGGGGATTGGACAGATTCCTGGAGGAAAAGTCCATCACAGGTTACAAACCATGATGGAGATGTGTAATCTCCAGGCTTAAAACCAGGCTACTTCAAGGGCCAGATGCAGGGGAGTGGTATCAGGAGACAGATATCTAGTCTTGTGCGCTCCTGGATACATCTGGTGGGGCCACTGTGAGATACAGGAAGCTGGACTAGATTTATTATTTATTTATTTATTTATTTATTAATCTTGTATCCCGCCCATCTTCCCACAGGGGAACTCTGGGCGGCTCACAGGAATAAAAACAGATAAAAAAAACACAAACAGGAAGACAAGACCCAAGCATAATTAATGCAGGGGGGCAAGATGGCGGCAAGACCTATGCATAATAAGGCAAGGGAAAAAAAAACCCCTAACTAACTGGAAAGGTCGCCAAACACCTCCCTGAAGAGGTGGGTCTTCAAGGCCTTCCTGAAGGCGGGCAGGGACTCTGTCAGGCGCAGCTCACTGGGGAGATGATTCCAGAGAGATGGACCCACCACAGAGAAGGCGCGGTCTTACGTACGCGATTTCCGCGCCTCTCTGGGTGTGGCCATCCTCAGTGAGCGCGCCTGAGCCAGTCTCGTGGGTCTGAACCCGGTTGACCTTTTAGAGATACGCTCTGCCAGGTATTCTGGTCCCAGGCCGTGGAAGGCTTTGAAAGTCAAAACCAGGACCTTGAACCTAATCCGGAGAACAACGGGGAGCCAATGCAAGCGAGCCAGGACTGGGGTGATGTGCTCGTATCTTCGGGCACCCACCACCAGCCTGGCCGCCGCATTCTGCACCTGCTGTAACCTCCGGACCAGGGTCAAGGGCAACCCCAGATAGAGGGCATTGCAATAGTCGACCCTCGATATCACCAGAGCCTGCACAACTGTCCTCAAGGAGGTCTCATCAAGGTACTGGCGGATCTGGGCAATCCAGCAGAGATGGAAAAAAGCGGCCCTGGAAGCAGCCATCACCTGGGCTTCCAGGGAGAGGGCTGAGTCCAGGACCACACCCAGATTCCTGGCCCTGTCCGTAGGCTGGAGGGAAACACCCCCCAGCTTAGGGACGGGGCCATTGTACCCAGACGAGAGCGCCCCGAAGAACAGAACCTCCATCTTCTCCGGATTCAGCTTGAGCCGGTTATCTCTGGTCCATTCCAGAATGGCCTCCAGACACATATTGAGGGAGCGAACTGCCTCCACTGCAGAGACGAAAAGGAGAGATAGAGCTGCATGTCATCAGCGTACTGATAACAGTGAACTCCAAATCTCCTGATGACCTCCCCAGCGGCCTCATATAAACGTTGAACAGCATGGGTGAGATTGCCGACCCCTGGGACACCCCACAAGGGAGAGTCCAAGGAGCCGACAAATCATGACTGAGCTGAACCCTCTGAGTCCGGCCGCCAAGGAAGGAACGGAGCCAGGCCCAGGCCTGACCACCAATTCCCGCCTCTGCAAGCCAGACCAGCAGGTTACCGTGGTCAACGGTATCAAAGGCAGCTGAGAGATCAAGGAGAACCAACAGGGAGGAGCTCCCCCTGTCAGCCTCCCTAAGGAGGTCATCCTGCAGAGCGACCAGGGCGGTCTTGGTCCCGCGAAGGGGTCTGAAACCAGACTGGAAGGGATCCAGGATACGATTTACCTCCAGGTACGACTGCAGCCTGACAGCAGCCACCCTCTCGACAACCTTGCCCAGGAAGGGAACAATGGCAATCGGACGACAGCTGGATAAATCGTCTGATGCCATGCCAGGTTTTTTAAGAGTGGGTTTCACCACAGTCTCCTTTAATGGGCAGGGAAACATCCCTCCCTAAAAGAGGCCGTGGAAATGGCGGAAACCCACTCAGGCATGTTCCCTTTGGCAGATTTAATAACCCAGGTTACAGAACAGGATTCAAAGGGAATGGCCGCCGGCCGGCAACAAGCCATGGCTCTGGAGGTCTCTGCCGGGGACACCGGCCCAAACTCATCCACGAGGGGACAGCGGAGGGGTGAAGCACCAGAGATCTCAGAGGGTGGGCTAGAGCAACTGGGGGGCAAGTCAGAACGGATGGCCTCTATTTTGGATCTAAAATGGGCTGCAAATTGCTCACTAGTGAAACCACTAGGAGAAGGCCTCAGCTGACTGGGATTGGCGAGGTCCCGAACCACCCGGAACAACTCCGCCTGGTGGTTCGAGGCCTCGCCAATTCTCAGGGAGACATAAGATCTTCTAGCGTCCCTGATCGCGTGAAGGCAGCGGCCAGTCAGCTGCTTAAGTGCAGCCCTATTCTCTTCTGTCCGTCTTGCCCTCCAAATGACCAGATGGGCCTTTGGCCTGATCCAAGCACTTCTTATGTACTTATGTTCTTATACACCACTAATCGAGGTGCACAAATGTGTGTTGGAAAAACAAAATAGTGGAGAATGCCTAAACTGGGGGAATCTATAGGCCTTAGAATTTGCTTGATTCCAATCGCCCATATCCCTGAGCAGCATGTCAGGGGGGTCAAGGGTGATGGGAATCGGAATAGCCCAAACAGTACCTGAGAAAGTCACCTTTTGTTTGGACTTTGGCTCTCAAACCTGGCCATGGTGGTTGTGGGATCCTGGGAGGTAGAATCCTAATAAATTTTCCAAATTGATATTGAGGGCCAGAGTTTGCTTGTTGTAATAGATCAACTGGAATATATACACAGGGTAGAGAAAAAAAATCAAAGAGTGCCTGGCAAAACATCTTTCCAAGTTTCCCTACCTCTTTCGGGGCCTGGATGGTAATGTACTGATCATAAATTTTCCGTGCGTTGTCTTGAAGTTGATGGCAGCCCTGGAGTTTCCGGTAATCTTCACACGCCACCCAAAAGTCCAGGTTTTCTTCACTGAATTCTGACTCCAAGAAAGCGCGAAAGGCAGATCGCCCGTCTGAAGTTGAGGGAAAGAGGGGAAAAAATCTAGTAGCAATCTCTCCTTTTGTACTATGAACGTAGGTGGATGAGATTTCTGTACTCCCTCTTATTTGTTCCTCTAAGCATGTGGAATCAAAGGATCAAGAGAGAGAAAAGAGTCCTAATCTGGAATCAAGGTTATCAGGTTCAGTACCCATTAGGGTACACTCTGGGCAGAGTGTGGCTAGACAATTCAGTTATCATGGCCATTAGAGAGGGAGATAGATCTCTGAAGTGACCAAGGACACAATATGGTCTCCATAAAGTTTGCCTCACTACACATTTAAATGACACTTTTGTTTCCTTTTGCTTTGTGGCTGGTCACCGAGAGATAAACACAGGCTTGCTTTGCAATTCCAATTGTTGTCTGAATGAAGAGCACTCTTGGAGGTAAAACAAACCTGGTTACAACAGTAGAAAAGACACATTTCCCTCAATATGTGAATTCACCCAGAGGCTTTGGAAGCCTTATTGACCCTCTAATTCCCACTTCCTTTGTGCAGGAAGCAGGTCTCTAAGGGCGCTTTTACACAACCCCTAAAATCCGAGGCAAAGGCTCCCAGATCCGGAGCTTAAAAATGTTATCCCACCAGCTCTGGACTTAAAAAAAATTAAGTACGACCATGCCCACCTAAGCGTGCCCCATCACATTTTAAAAGTACCTGGTTTCCAGAGGTAAAAAAAATCTGATGCGGATTGTAAAGCAGTGAGTGCTGGGCTGTCCTCGCCTTCTGTTTGGTTTTTTTGCCCCCCGCCCCTTTAAGAGACTGGAATGCTTCCGGGGCTGCTCCCAACAGCAGAGCGGAGGTGAGCCTGCATGCTTTTCTCCCTTTCTTTTCTCCTTTTTTTTCCTCCCTCCCCTCACGCAGACAGGAGCAGTGGCGTGCGGAGGGGTGGGAACACAGCAAGAGGAGCAACCCCCCACGATCTCTGGTCCGAATTTAAGTTGCCAGCGGATCTTAGGGGTCTTGTAGAAGCACTCTAAGCCTCCGCCAGCTGTACCCTGAATAATACTTTTAAAATGGTTAACAAACAGCACACACACACACACACACACACACACACACACACACACACACACACACACACACACACTTACACGGATGAAGCAGTAACTTTTCCAGTGAGTCGGCCCATTCTTGCGCCTCCTCTGGAGTGGGCCTGGAACAAAGAAAGGAAGAAGCCGTGTATGGGCTGGACATGGCAGCAGATTATGAGGTCTGTCTCCAAGCACTAGGCCTGAGTTTCTACCAAGGGACACACTGTTGGGCCGGCCCTACCATTAGGCTAAGCAATATAAGCCAATGATCAATGCTACATTTGTATTTTCACTGCCACGTGAAAGGGAGAGTGCCACTTCTTTCTGCCTCGTATACCAAAATAACTTGGGTTGGGTTTAGGAACTGTACATTGTGCCTCATTGCTGGAGGACCAGGTGTGCCCTTCTCTGGACCCTTTCCAAGTTCTCAGTATCATTCCTAAATGTGGTGCCCAGAAACGGACACGGTCTTCTAAGGGAGGGTCAACTCTAAGACATCCCTGGAGGTGGACATTACAATTCTACTGATGGCTTGATATCGCGTTGGTTCTTTTTACTGCCACATCATGCTGCTAGTGCTGATTTATGTTTAGTCTGTGGCCCACTAAGGCGCCGTGACCTCTTTCGTAAGTACAACAGCCAGAATGGTAAAAGGTCTGGAAGAACAGTTTACTTACATCTATTTTATTTAAAATATTTTCACCCCACCTTTCTTCTTAAAAAGGACCCAAAGTGAACTATGAAGTGGAGGAGTCGCAACCAGCTTTCCTCAGACTGATGAACCTGTTTGGATGAGTAGCAAAACATTTCAATCGCTCAAGAAAAAAAGTCCAGTTGTCATGACTCACATAAACTCACCTGGATGACTGAGAATCTTCACAGACATACCCCTTCTGCTAGCTTTGCAAGACTCCTGGCAAATATTCCCCCAGAAGGTGCAACCCACAGCAGCTTAATAATAATACTAAAATTTAAAAAATAGCATTCCTTTTTGGGGCGGTATGTAAGTGTCCGCCCCAGCTCTCTTTCTCCACTATAATGCGAAAAGAATTACGGTTTCATATACAAGCAGTTGCCAAAGTCTCATCCCCGCCTGTGGATCACGAAGAATCAGACTTAATACAAGGCAGAAGGAGAAAAACCACCTGAGGTGACAGATCTGGGCTGCCATTAAAGAGCGACACATTGTTGGCCAGCTGCATGATTTAGGGTGGAAGGCAGATTTAGGGTGAAAATCGGGGGTTGGGGGAGACTTCTTAACTGTTAGAGCAGTATGACAATGGAAACCATTACTTCAGGAGGTGGTCAGCGCTCCAATGCTGGAGGCATTCAGGAAGAAAAGCGGACACCTATCTGTCCGATCTGCTTTGTTTTGGATTCCTGCACTAAGCAGGGGGTTGGCCTTGATGGACTTCCAAGGCTGTATGAGAATTGTATATTTACTTCAAGAAAAGGGCGGGAAAGGGGCTGACAGGATTTTGGTGCCCATGGTGCCAGCACCATCCTCTGGCTTTCTCTGTGCCTTTGCTTGGGTAGGTGTGAGGCAATGCTGTTGCGGTAAAACCTCCTGGCAGGCTTTGCTGCCAACCATTCACATTCAAGGGGAACATCCACAGCTTTTAATGGAACATGGATACAGTTCTGTTCAACGTCAGGCTCTAATCCAGTGGTGGCGAACCTTCGGCCCTCCAGATGTTTTGGACCGCAACTCCCACAGTCTGTTGTCATTGGCAATCTAGGCTCAGAATTCTGGGAGCTGCAGTCCAAAACATCTGGAGTGCCGAAGGTTTGCCACCACTGCTCTAATCAGTTCATCACAGCACTAGCCCTATCAGTAGTCATCAGTTAGTTGGCTGACAATATGCCATCCTCTGCCTCTCAAAGAAAGCCTGGCCCCAAACCAGTTCCAAACAGCCTACATGGCTCTTCCTGGAAAAAGAGGCTAAATGGTAGGAAAGCTCACAAGAAAGATTAAACATTAAAAACAAACAAACAGATCCATACTGTGACTGTATTGCAGATGTCTTCTTCCTCTTCCAATCTGTGCTTTTCAACTCTTGTCTTAAAGAGAACAAAATAAACCCCTCACTCCCTTTAACCTGTCATGGACCACCAGAATCAGGTACTCCAACTCCCATCACTCAGCTGTGTTGCCCCGCTGTTTCTGCATTGGGGGAGCCCAGGGGAGTTAAATGTAGTGTGTGGGGGTGGGGTGGGGGAGAAATCTACATATGGCAGTCACCTCCCCAGCATCTAATCTGAAACAACTCAGCTGTGCTTCTAGGGAGTCATAGAATCATAGAGTTGGAAGAGACCTGAAGGGCCATCCAGTCCAACCCCCTGCCATGCAGGAACCCCCATCACAGTATTTCTGACATATGGCCATCCAGCCTCTGCTTAAAAACCTCCAAAGAGTTAGGCACGTTGACTCTCACACCAGCCCTGCAAGGTAGAACTGCCACCGCACCCTCAAAACATGCAGGTTTCCCAGAATCTGGACAAAGGCAAGGCTTGGGTTTTAAGTACCACAGACCCTCTTTTGCAAAAAAACAAAAAACAAAAAAAAAAAACAAAGTGGAATGGAGGTTTTAAAATATCTATCTTATTCTAGATAGAAAAAGGCAAGAAAGGAAAAAGTTTCAAAGATCTCAAAAGGTTCTAAAAAGAACTTCAAAAGTATTCTGAAGCAAATAAGACTTTAAATCAGCAGCAATACACAGGAAAGTAAGAAAGCTAATTAGACTACCTAATATTTACACACTAACAATAGTGTCAGCATAGTCTCAGAGCATGTACCGAGTGCATCCCTAACAGCAGAACAACTGACAAGAGCATCTTCCAAGAGATAATGAAGCCAACTAAAAAGTAAATTCTGAACTTCTTTTTATATCTTAGTTGTCACCTTTCAGGATGGTTGCCAACCAGGATTCAAATTCCATTGACTATTCATAGACATTGACTATTCTTACACAAAACTTTACCACAACTGAAATCATAAGCCAACACCAGGGAACAAGCCCACATGGCCTTCAGGTTTGAGCCCAACAGAGAACTCAAAACTGATGTTAGTCTGTGGAACTCCTTGCTGCTGGCCTAGATGCCCTTAAAGAGAAATTGGACCGATTTATAGAGGAAAAGTCCATCACTGGTTACGAGCCACAATGGGAATATGTGTCGCAGTGGTTAAATGCCTGTACTGCAGGAAAAACTGTGCTCACGACCTGGAGTTCAATCCCAGGTAGCAGGCTCAGGGTTGACTCAGCCTTCCATCCTTCTGAGGTCAGTAAAATGAGTACCCAGCTTGTGGAGGGGGGGCAGCCTGAATACTGTAATTAAAACTGTAAACCGCCCAGAGACTACTTGAAGTGGTATGGGGCGGTATATAAGCAGAACACTTTAAGTGTTATTTCTAGGCTTAAAAGGAGGGTACCTCAAAGTGCCAGACATAGGGGGAGTGGCATCAGGAGACAGGCATCTCATGTGCTCCCAGAAAAGCATCTGGCAGGGGCCACTGTGAGATACAGGAAGCTGGACTAGATGGGTCCTTGGCCTGATCCGGGAGGGCTCTTCTTGCGTTCCTATGCTCTTCTGATGTTTCCATTCCATTGTGGGCAAAAACTGCATCCCTCCTTTCTCTTAGCCAGCTGTTCCCTGTCACTAAGAAATGCATGATTTTTTCCTGAAAGGTTCTCCTATTTTTCTCAGTCTCTTCCCATAATCCCTTTCTCCAATTTTCATTCACCAGCTGCAACATGGTGGCTCTATAGGCACATTCCAAATAAGTCCAGGTTTTACATTCACCAGATTGTGTGCCTTTTGCCTCAAAGGGTCTTGGGGGTTATTTCACATCCTTCCTCATTCCAAGATTACGTTTGTTTCGTGATAACGTCGTTCGTAGTCACGTGGTCTTGTCCCGGTTCTGTCCCTGTTTCCGTTTACCCACAGGCGTGATTGATGGTATCATGATGACTGTTACTTCATGTCTTTTTTCGTGACAATATCTGTACTTCCCTGCCTTCGTCCCCCCCCTTTTTTGGTCCAACCTTCTGTTTTTCGATATTTCGATTCTATGTAACTTTGCCTTTCATGCGTTAAGCAGCAAAGTTTGAGGTTTTATGCCTTCTTATCTCTCTGCGATGCATTGTTTACGCCATTGGGATTGTACTGGAGAATACAACTTTGCACGCCTGCCACCAGATGGAGAATGTGTATGTTGTGTGACGAGTATTACTTCATGGGCACTTGTCTCAAAACAGGAACTGAGACAAGAGAATTCCTGAGGTCAAGGAGAGGTATGGCTCATCACGCTTAAATCCCAGTTCAGGAGGTGTGGTCAGGACGAGAGTCTGCCGTCATGCAATGGATGTGGAGTAACATTTTCTCATACCGGTCCAAGCGTGACCGCGAACTGTGATGAGAGGGACACAAAGTAACCGTCCTAGAGGACATTCCAAGAAACTTTCACTTTTCTTTACCAGATCATCCTCTCTAGCTAAGAGCAGTTGAGAGAACAATCCGAGAACAAGCTACACTTGCTAGTTCAGCTACAACAATCATTGATAGTTTAAAAACAAGCCAAAGGTTGAAAGCCAACAGCAAAGCACTGCTTCCAACTACGGTTTATAGCTGGCTAACAAACCACAGTTTGCTGGGTGATGTCAGGCTTGTGTGCAAAAATATATGTTCTTTTCATGTCAGCTTAATTTTATTTTCATTATATTACTGTATTGTTATGGTTTTTAAAATTTTATTGTATGGATTGCATGAAATTTTATTGTATGAATTGTACGGGTTTGTTCTGTGTTGTATTGTACTGATAAATTGTTGTTAACCACCCAGAGTATCCTTGCTGCCAGATGGGTGGTATAAAAATCCAACAAATGAATGAATGAATGAATAAAAGAAGCCAGGTTGAAATAAAAGTGCAGCTTGGCTTACTGTTCCATGAGAACTGTCCTGAGCCATATTTATTCTTATCAAAGCTTGAGGATATGGTGCATTTTAAAAGCTGGTACTTCCAGAGAACCCACAGGTTGCATGACCACTGGCCAGGCTGGCTGTAGATCTCTGGGCATTATGATCCCCTCCCCCCAAAAGCTTTTGTTTAAATGAAAAACTCCTCTCCATGAACTCTTCCTTCCCCTTCAAGATGAAATTTATTCAGTCCCCACAGACTTGCATTTTCTGCAAGTTTTGTTATTACTTCTGAACCACCCTAAGGTCATGTGGGCCAGAGCAGATGCAATTGTATCTTAGGCCTTGGCTGTATACGATGGATTTTGTTGTGTGTTCAGGATGGAAGCAGGAAGAATGTCAGCAGGTATATCGATCAGTGGGTTTTTGGAACAGTGGGGCATTAAGATGCCGATGTTATCGTTTCACAGTGTTGTGCAGAAAATTCACTTGGTGCATGGATTTTTCTAGGGTGAGGTTGATGTTTGGGTGAAAATTATTGAAGTCCTGGTGGAATTTTATTAGGGATTTCTCCGATAATGATGATATCAAGGGGTTTCCTGCTTATGGTGACCTTTTCCAGGTTTTTCTGATTAGAGAATATTATGGAGTATTTTACCATTCCCATCGTTTTCTGTCTGAAGCTCAACATCAAAAAAACTATGATCATGGCCACCGGTCCCATCACCTCCTGGCAAATAAAAGGGGAAGTTTTTTTCTTGGGCTCCTTGATCACTGCAGATGGCTACTGCAGCAACGGAATTAAAAGACGCCTGCTTCTTGGGAGGAAAGCAATGGCAAACCTAGGTAGCATCCTAAAGCGCAGAGACATCACTTTGCCAACGAAGGTCCGGATAGTCAAAGCTATGGTTTTTCCAGTAGTGATGTATGGAAGTGAAAGCTGGAATATAAAGAAGGCTGAGCGGTGCAGAATCGATGCTTTTGAGCTGTGGTGCTGGAGGAGAGTCTTGAGAGTCCCTGGATTGCAAGGAAATCAAACCTATCCATCCTGAAAGAAATCAACCCCGAATGTTCACTGGAAGGACAGATTTTGAAGCTGAGGCTCCAATACTTTGGCCACCTCATGAGGAGAGAGGACTCCTTGGAAAAGTCCCTGATGTTGGGAAAGATTGAAGGCAAAAGGAAAAGGGGACAGCAGAGAATGAGATGGTTGGACGGTGTCATCGATGCAACCAATATGGATTTGACCAAAATCTGGTAGGCTGTGGAAGATAGGAAGGCCTGGCGAGCTCTGGTCCGTGGGGTCACAAAGAGTCGGACACGACTGAATGACTGAACAACAACAATTGTTTTCTGGGCACTCTCCAGACTATGCAGGTTGCCCAAGGCCAGCTGAGCCCCTCAGAGACACAGTGGGGAATCAATGGTCATATCCTGGCAGTACTACAGACAAACACCTAATTCAGTGAGCTATAGACAAGAGACAAAACCTCAGGTTTTTATTTTATTTTATTTTATTTTTGTGCCAAGAGGGAGACAGATCTTGGGCAGCAGCTAATCCTAAATAAGCAATATATTACCTTCATTCATCAGAACTCAAAATAATCCTGTCTTGGAATCTAGCATGTGTGTATGATGTTGTAGACCTTCGTCCTACTGGGGCATGTTTGCCGTTACTTCCCTCAATGAGGTGCCTGAGGAGAGCCTGTGTTTTGTCAGACGGGTTGTTAATGGATCTTCAGTGGCCCACTTAACGGATGTCAGGCACTGATTTAGATGAAAGGGTCTGAAGCAACGGCTTGGCACCTTATTATTGACAAGACAGAGCTCCCTTTGTCTTGAGAAGGGATAAAGAGAGACATGAGTCAGCTGTGGAAAATAAATCAAATTTAAAGTTTTATTTAGGGGCGTTTGCTTGTAAGACTTTCTAGCTACAGCCAGAAGCCCTCCTTGGATCTGAAACCCTATCAAGGTGGTCCATCCGTGTAGGCAACAACTCAGGAGAAGGAGCTTCATCTGTTCCCACAGAGGAGGAGCATACTGTATATATGGGAGCCTCTCTAGAGATTGAGTGAGGGGTGGCTTGATGACAGATGATGAGCAGAAAAGGGAACTCGCTCAGCTGCCACTCGTGGCTTCAGTGGATTGGATTAAATCACACCGGGGGCCCAAGAACCTCTGGGTAAATTCACGTGGCAGGCTTTATTGGCTGGACCACAATATATTGGTCTGGAAGCAAGAGGAATAATGAGGGTTCGAATTCTACCAGTTGTGGTTGGGAGAAATCTGGCTTGAAACCAAGTCCTCACGAGCTGAAATCGATTAATAATTTGCAACTAGAGAAAGGCCCATTGGAACTCAGAAAGGGGTTGGCTCACCCACAGAGGCTACAGGTCTGTTATAGGAGCCTCATGGCACAGTGGTAGCTAAAACTGTGCTCACGACCTGAGGTTCAATCCCAGGTAGGAGGCTCAAGGTTCACTCAGACTTCCAGCCTTCAGAGGTTGGTAAAATGAGTACTCGGTTTGCTGGAGGGGTGGGGGCAATGCGTAGCCTGCACAATTAAATTGTAAACCGTCCAGAGAGTGCTTGAAGTGCTGTGCGGAAACATATAAGCAGAACACTTTGATTTGCTCTGCTCTAGTTTCAGATTGCCTGAGGCCACACAAGTTGGCTCTACCCACAGGCAGCACCGTGGGGAGTCAAACACTCTTATCTCTGGCTCCTTAATCAAATACCTAAACCACTGAGCTATTCTTCAAGCTCTTCAATGACAACCCACAGAATGGCCAGGGTTTTGTCACTGCACTAACTGAGACAGTGTGAATTAGCTGTGGATGGTGGCAGCAGCGGGGTGTGTGTGTGTGGGATGCTGATAATAACATCAGTGCTGAACCAGTTATATTAGAGTGAACAAAAGCTTTATCTAGGTCTTCATTCCCAGGGCATAGGAGAACAACAGCTCTTTGTGGGGAAAGGTGTATATTAAAGCGGTCGTGGCAATGTTTTTGCAGTTTGGGAATCTTTTTTGTTTGTTTGTTTGATTTGTAAGCAATCAATTATTGTCCGCTTTCCTGTTTATCGGTACTAATATAAATTGCCCAGAGTGGCCCTGTTGCCAGATGGGCAGTATATAAATCAAACAAATAAATAAATTTGGTTTGAATGCTTGCCTAATAAAGGACTTCACAAAGGAGATACAGACTCCGAACTCAAGGATCTACAAAAGGCTTTCATCAGACTACAGTACCCACCTCATATGTTTAGAGAAATCAACAAAACAAGGCACATACCCAGAGATAACCTGCTACAAGACGGATCCACAGAGCCACTGGTTGTCACTTACAGTCCACAAGTGAAACCACTCACATGCATCCATAAATATGATCTCAGCCCATCCTTGACAAGAGCACTTCACTGTCCAAAGCCTTTGAAGTGCCTGCAGAGAATCCGCCCAACCTCAAGCACATACTAACACACAAAGGATTACACAACAGCAACACAGACAACCTTGCCACAAACCCAGATGCCAACTCTGCTCACAGATCTACTCTGGCAACACAATCACAGGACCTAACGATACCATCTACAATATCAAGGGCTACTTCACTTGCTCCTCAAGCAATGTGATTTATGCCATCTTTTGCCAATAATGCCCATCTGTACTCTACACTGGACAAACAAGCCAGTCTCCACAGAAACGGATCAATGGTCACAAATCTGACATCAGAAACCCCAGTACACAGAAACCTGTCTCAAACCATTTCAGTCCACCAGGACGCTCTGTGGAAGATCTGAAGGTCACCATGTTGGAACAGAACCATTACAAATCAAGAATATAAAGAGAAACAGCTGAAATAAAATTCATATGCATGATGGACACTCATAAAAATGGATTCAACATAAGTCAAGGCTTCTTGAGTCATTACCAAATGTAATACTTCTGTACTGTCACTTTTATTTTCTTTACCACTACCAAACTCATCTTTCACTGCAAGGCTCTAAGGCAAAAATTGGCTGAACTCCCATATTCTCTCCTGTCACCTCTACAATCAAAACTCTCCTATTCTCTCCTCCCCCCCATTCCGCCTCCCCTGCTCATCCTCACCCATATCTGGTGTCTGTTTTCTGTCTCTTGATGAATTTTTACCACAGAGCCTTAAAACAGATTTATGCCTGCAAATGTACCATTCATCACACAGCCAATAACTATATGGTATGTAACATTCAATTGTATACCACATTGTTTCTAGTAAAGGTAAAGGTAAAGGTTACCCCCGTAGATGTGTGCTAGTCATGTCTGACTCTAGGGGGTGGTGCTTATCTCCGTTTCCAAGCCAAAGAGCCAGTGTTGTACAAGTCCGTGACCATGTGGCTGGCATGGCTGAATGCAATTCTGTGCCGGGAACACTGTTTACCCTCCAGCTTTCTATGGCGGTACCTATTTATCTATTTGCATTTACATGTTTTTGAACTGCTAGGTTGGCAGGAGCTGGGGTTAACAGCGGGAGCTCACTCCACCCAATAAGCCACCACAGCCCTCATTGTTTCTAGAATCATTACCAAATGCAACACTCTGCACTGCCACTGTTATTTTGTTCACTACTATCAAACCCATCTTTTACCACAAGGCTTGTCTAAGGTAAAAATTGTCCGTAATTCCCTCCTGAAACTCTCCAATTCCTTCACCTCCCCTCCTCCCCCTCTCCCCTGCTCATCCTCCCCAGATCTGGTGTTTGCTTTCTGTCTCTTGATGAATTTTTACCACAGAGCCTTAAAGCAACACTAACCAAATCAGTGCATGCAAATGTACCACACATCCAACCGCAGTGAATACAGTGGACCCTCGTATAACAAACAGTTTGTATAACAAGATCTGTACAACATAAAAAATTCCAATTCCGGAGATAGGGGAAATTTGCTTAGCAGAATCACCTATGGGGCGAATCCATACAACATAAAATGGTTGCGATTAAGGATTACTCCGTTTTCAATGCATTCCTATGGGAAATTTGTATAAAGGAAAATTTGTTTAACAGAATTTCATTTGGAATGAATTAATTCCTTTATACAAGGTACCACTGTTTTTGGTATGAAACATATTCCACTTTATATTATATTATACAATTCATTCTGCTGTTGTATGCCCGAAGAAGTGGACATGTCCATGAAAACTTACATTAAAATATAATAGTTAGTCTTTAAGGTGCCACGTGTTTTTTGTCTTTTGGGGTTTTTTATTTTTATTTTTATTTTTTGGCCTGGAATTCTTGCATAGACTAACACAGACACCTCTTCCAAAACATCATTATCATTATTACAACTCTATGTGATGTAGAATATTTTTTTTTCCTACAGACAAGAAGTTTCTTAGGGAAGCTCAAGAGAACAGCTGTCTAAACAGCTGCCTAGTGTCTGTGAAGATTCTCAGTCCTCCAGGTGAGTTTATCTGAACGTTTCTGTCTCTCAAGAAAAAGAAGTCCAGTAGCCATGACTCAGCTTCCAGCTGCCTAACCATCACTTACTGACCTGGGCTGTCCCCGGTCACTGAGGCAGGGCCTAAGAAGAGCACCAGAGACCCCTGAAGCCTCGGACTCATAATAATTGGGGTCTCTCCAGATAACACTGAAAAATCATGCAGGCATTGTAAAATAAGCAACAAAGGTAGATTACCTTACTGATTGTATGTCTGGACTCCCAGAACTCCATAGCCTTAGGAAGTTTCTTTTATTCTTCCTGCTGCAAAGCAATAAATGAAGCAAAAAAAAAAAGCCACACGACAACAATCAGAGACAAAGGCCAGCTAAACAACACCACCACTCACACAGGGGGGGTGTAGAAAGGGCAGACAGAGAAAAAGGTGAGGACTTCTTTTATGCCTTACCTCCCTCTGTTTTCAATCATCCTCTAACAGCAGGGCTTGGGGTGGAGTGTTTGACCCTCCAGATGTTGCTTGGCAACCACCCCCATTACCAGCAGCTGTTCTGGTTAAGGTGAGATGGGAGCTGCAGTCCAACAGTCTCCCTCTCACAAAATACCAGAACTAGGGGACATCCACTCAGACTGAGGGCTGGGAGAGTAAGGACAGACGAAAGAAAATATTTATTCAGCCAGCGCGTTGTTAGTCTGTGGAACTCCCTGCCACAGGGTGTGGTGATGGCATCTGGCCTGGATGCCTTCAAAAGGGGATTGGACAGATTCCTGGAGGAAAAGTCCATCACAGGTTCCAAACCATGATGGGGATGTGTAATATCCAGGCTTAAAACCAGGGTACTTCAAGGGCCAGATGCAGGGGGAGTGGTATCAGGAGACAGAGATCTAGTCTCATGTGCTTCCAAAAGCATCTGGTGGGGCCACTGTGAGATACAGGAAGCTGGACTAGATGGGCCTTTGGCCTGATCCAGCAGGGCTCTTCTTATGTTCTTATGTTCTTAACATCTGAATGGCTCCACACCTCTAAGACCACAAGGGTGAGGGTTCAGAAGTTAATGCAGGAAAAGTCATGCCCATAAATTTTGGGCTTGATTTTCACCACCACGCTGCCCATATTCGCATTGTCCTGCTTTGCCTTTGCTTTCAATTGGCAGTTCAGCGGGACTATAGCCCCATCATCCTAAACCTGGCATTGGTTGGGAGATAATGGAGACTGTAAGCCGACATGTTTGGTTGGGGGATAATGGAGGTTGTAATCCGGCATAGTTAAAAAAGTAAATAATGCTTCCTATCTATTACCAACCGACTCCCCAGATCAAGCAGATCACGATTATTCCCCCCTCTCATTATTCCAGATGGGGGGGGAGGGCAAAGGCTTCACCTGAAAGATAATAACTAATCTACGTGCCATTTAAGAAGTTTGTGGCAAAAAACACAATTTGAATTGGGGGCCAGGCATGACAATGAGAAGAATAACGACCTCTTAGCATTTATACAGCACTTTCCTGCTACATCCTGTAAATACTCCATCGTCATGGAGACATTCTCTTGGCCCTCTTTATAACATTCTTATAGGGCACTCCAGCATTTGGTCTGTTTATTATATTACCAATTTGAAGTGGGGTGGGGGTTGAGGTCAGAGATTATGATGAATCCCCAGCTATCCAGCAAGCTCTGAAGTGAAATGAGATGGGTTGTTGTTGTTTTTCCCCAGGAAGCTTAAGTATTTTAGATAAAGATGCCCTCAAATATTTTGCTCTCTTGAGTAGAGCAACAAATGGTACCACTAACCGCCAAGTTATATGTACCCAGCGGTTCCTAACTTTGGGTCCCCAGATGTTCTTGGACTACAAATCCCAGAATTCCTGGCCAGCACAACTGGTGGTGAAAGGCGTGCTGTTTACCCCTTCGTGTTGAATAATGTATTAGATGTGTCTATGTAGATTGGTTGTTTGTGGACCAGTGAGAGAGTTTGGGGGAGGAGCCTGAGAGGATTTAAGGCTCAGCCCAGCACTGCATTAGTCAGATAGGGACTGACACTATCTGAGAGAAGGTCAGATAGGGACCTACACTTCCTGAGGAAAAGACAGATAGGGATTGATGTCAATGTCCCATGTGGTGTTAATTGGCCAATTTATGTTTAAATTTTTATCTTTTTTGTACTGTTGTCCCCTGCCATTTCATGTTCCATACACTGCGGTCCCGGTATATCACAGGACTGCAGTATATGAAACAAAGGGTTCCTAGGGCAGGCTGCATGGGCCTCTATTTGATACCTCCTGCACTTACCCCAGGCCTGGCGCTGCCCCGAAGAGGCCTCCAACGGGCTTCCTGGGTCTGTTGGAGGCCACAGAAATCATTTCCGGCAAACCAGAGATCACTTCCGGAAAACTGAAAACCTCAAACCACTTCTTGGGCCTCGGACAGGCCTGGGAATCCCATAGGAGAGCCGTTTGGGGCAGTGCAAGGCCTCAGGTAAGTGTAGGAGGCCCCAGATAGCCCCCCCCAGTCCTGACCCGACCCAGCATCTGCATATCACAGATTTTCCATTATCGCGGGTTGGGTTGGGTCCCTAACCCCTGCGATAGGCAGGGGATTACTGTATTTGATGTACTGTATCTTGGCTTTGGTTTTTGGTCTTGATGGGTTGTTAGCCACCCAGAGTGGCCTTTGGCCAGATGGGTGGGATAAAAATGTAATAAATAAGTAAGCAAATAAATAAATAAATAAATAAATAAATAAATAAATAAATTGTCCTTTGGTAAAAGCAAAACCCTACCTAATAGCTAGTCCTGGTCTCTTTTAAGGAGGGTTTGAAGTGCAGCTATCAAGACTGCAACTCCCATCAATTCTAGCAGCCTTGCCTATGTCGAGGTATTCTGGGAGTTGTGGTCCGATCATATCTGAAGGGTCACCCTTTGCTCAGCCCTGGCACGAGAGCTGTTCCTTTCTCCAACAAGCTCCAAGGGCTTTACTCACCGTTGCTGTTTCCTTCTCTGGTGGGCTTGTTGGCTGCTGTCACTTTCCGATCCCAAGTCGGACTCCACACTCGAGGTCAGGGACTGAAACACCAAAGTATAGGAGTCTAAATCCCGCCCTGGATTTGCAGGTAGGCAAACTCTAAGTGCGTGCCTGTGGTCACAGCACCTTTATAAGTCCTCAAAACCATAAAGATCCTGTCTTGATGAGAGTTGAAGAAGTGATTTCATTATATACAAGGGGGCTGGGTGACAAGGCTTTTAGCTATTGTGCCTTTTCCCTGTGTGGTAGGCTGGAGTTTTTTTGTATTTTGTTACTTGGCTGACGCAGGGAATCCACCAAATTCCAAGAGACCACAATAGTAGTTTTGGGAGATATTCCTTCAAATAGCCTGGACTCAAGATTGACATAAGGCTTTACAGGTAATCACATACACTTTGACTTGGGCCTGGCAGCCAGTGAAGCTGTTGTAATAGGGGAATTGTATACACCCTGTGTGTGTGTGTTGTGTCGTTACAGTCGTGACCGACTCTTCGTGGCTCCATGTCCATGGAGTTTTCTTGGCATGAATACTGGAGTGGTTTGCCAGTTCCTACTCCAGTATACACCCTGTAATAGGCCCCAATCAGCTGAAATTCCCAAACAGTCTTTAAAAGCAGCTGTACACAGAGTGTGTTGCAGTAATCTACACGGGATGGAACAAAAGCATGTGTCGCTGCAGCCAACTTGGTCATGCCAAGGAACAGGTGCAGCTGGTGCACCAGTTTTAATTGGTTTCAACCAGTTTTAATGCAGTCCCAACTACCACAGGAACCCAGTCATCCAGGCCCTGAGGTGAAAATCCAGGAGTACACCCAAGAAGCAGATCTGCATTTTCAAGGAGGAGGGTAATGCCACCAAACACAGGCTGAATGATGATCCACGGCTCTTCCTTTAGACCAGGAACACCTCTGACTTGTCAGGATGAAGCTCCAGTCCCTTCAGCTGCTGCACCCTCTCCTTCAGAGGTTTGCAGAGATGGCATTTCGGGCTCTAAGCTTTTTGAGGTGGCAGCCAGAGATGGTGGTGCACCGAGGGCAGCAAACGGGCAACCCCAAGCTCCCACCAGTGGGGTCCTCCCGTTCTGAGCTGGTCACTAGAGGTGTCGCTGGTTGCCACCTCCAAATCTACTTGCTCTTTTCGGGAAGGAATCCTGCAAGTGCCAGCAGGAGCGCTGAATTGCCCTGCTCGCTTCCAAAGAATGGGAAGAGGGTGCCCCCTCGTCCTCCATGTGCAGGTGGACGCAGGGTCACTGCCTCTGCCATGGGTTTCTCCTTATTTTATTGATGGTTGGCTTTGTTGTGGTTTTCATGAGATTGTGAACACACCTTTCCCTGGGCAAATGGGAGGAAGAGCCAGTCAACATCATTTTGTCTTCTGTTTCCTTCACTGAAATTCTGCCACCTTCTCCTCTACATTTTGTTTTCTGCCTCCCTGTCCTTAAGGTACAGTAGGACCCTGAAAATATTATACATATGTATAATATTTTCAGGCCACTTAATATTGTGGTATCATGTAGAATTATGTAGAATTATATTATACATGATATCACAATATTATGTGGTCTGAAAATATTATACATAGCATGGGACCTGGCACTTCTGGTAATGCATGTTAAAATAGGTTTATCTCCCCCCGAAACCTGCCTTTACTATACTATAAATTTAGCATTCGCTATTATCAGCATATTTCAGTCAGTATCTATAGGGGGATGGAACCAATTGCCCATGGACAGAGTGGTGGTCCTACTATTTTCTAGACCAGGTCTGAATGTGTGGCCTCTGAGTGCTCTTGGACTACAACTCCCATTAGCCCCCATAACCAGCAATCCCACTGCTGCTATAGCTCCCCCTTCCCGAAACAAGTGACTGGATTAGGCAGGTTCTCTTCACGGCCACCATCAGCACTCAACACCTTTTGCTGCCTGAGGCAAAGGAAAAAGACAAGACGGCACCCATCTTGTTGACATCCTGAAACAAACACCGGCAAGGGGCACAGGGTCCTCCACTGCACCTGAAGGATGCGAGATGGCCTAGGCCCGGGGTTGGAGGGCAGAGTGTGTGACACTCCTCCTGCAAAGGGGACCGACCAGCTGTGAACGTCTAAATATTGCCCTTTCCTGAAAACAAAAAAGCCTCTTAGCATCCGTTGCCTGTGGGAGCTGCCTCCAATCTTCCTCATGACAGTGTCTGCCACTTCCACTCAAAGAGAAGCCAGAAATCATTCCCTCGGGAGTCCTTCCCTCAGAGATCAGCATCCTCTATTTCTAAGAAGGTGGCACCATTTTTCGGGGACTGAGGCTATACTAGCCTCAAGAAGCAACGAGGGCTGTGTTGGCCAGGTGCCCTCTCAGTGCTGCCTCTAGGCTTCTGTCCAGCCCAGATGATTTCATATTTAATAACAGATATTCAAATATTCTTGGCCTGTCCCTCACTTCCATTCTCTTCCCAACTCCCTGAGGAGAGAGAGATCCAGGGTTGCCTCTCATGTGACCTCTAGGGCAGCCATTCACTATCTCCCGCCACCCTCACACACACACACACCCGCCATGGCCATAAACACAATATGAAGGAAATACAGGCTGAATCAGGATTGTATAAGTCTCAACCTGAACTTTATAAGGTAGTGAGTGAAGAATTGTTTCTAGTCTGTAAAGGTAAAGGAGAAGTCCCCCCCCCGTACATGTGTGTGCTAGTTGTGCCCAACACTAGGGGCAGTGCTCATCTCTGTTTACAAGCCAAAGAGCCAGTGTTATGCAAGTCCATGTCCAAGTGGCCATTCTGTGCACCGAACACTGTTTACCTTCCCACTTTTTACAGCAGTACCTATTATCTACTTGCATTTACATGCTTTTGAACTGCTAGGTTGGCAGGAGCTGGCCCTGTCAAATGTGCCATGTCCCCCCAAGGGACATATAGCCCCCATTGAAAATGGTTCGTGGGGCGCATGTCTATTTAGTTCAGGCTTCTCTCTCTCATGTTACTTCATAAAGGCAGTTATTTTAGTGCCTTCCACTTGCTTTATTGAGGCACGAACATCCCACGTGTCTGTGCAGCTCTTACTCTGCAATTGAGAGAAACCTTAATTAGTGTATTCTCTCTCCACCATGTGAATATATGTGACAGGCTGCACCCAGTCTCTGCTACTGAATTAATGAAAACATGGTTAAAAGAAAAGCACAGCTCATAATTAAGAATGGCATTTTGCTTTTCTTAAAAAAAAAGTTTGCTCCCATGCTCCTCAACTGCAAACAGATGGGACGCTTCAAAAAGCCTAAACTGGCTTGTCAACAAGGCAAATGGGGGTGTGTGGAGTGCATCTAGCTTCAAAGTGGGGTGGGGGTGGGTGGGTAATAAGCTCTTGACAATTAAAGATTATACAACCGTATACTGCAGTGGTTCCCAACCTGGGGGGTCGGGACCCCTTTTGGGGGTCAAGCCACCATTTCACAGGGGTCGCCATGAGCCAGTGAAGAAAAAGGCACAAACGGCTTGGGTCTGGAGGAGGAATGGGGTAAAGTGAGTTCCAGCTTGATAGGTTGGAGGGGATGTCAGTCAAGTGCACCGGAGGCTGCGCTTGGCTGAGGGTCCCTGTGTAGAGGGAAGTTCTCTATGGCCCCTGCGGCAGTGGCCTGCCAAAGGGGGCTTGTGGCCTCTTCCAAGCAGGGCAAGGGGTCATTACAACATGAGGAACTGTATTAAAGGGTCGCAGCATTACGAAGGTTGAGAACCACTGCTATACTGTATTAGATCTACAGGGATACCCCGACTTAAGAGCAGCTCGACGTAAGAGCAATTCAACTTTAAGAGTGGAAAACTGTTGGCATTTTAACTGCTGCCTTACAAATTTTAGATATGCTCTGCTCATTTTTTTATTTTTTTTTTTAAACTTATTTTTTACATTTTTTAGATAGGAACCCCGACTTAAGAGTAGTTCAACTTAATAGCATGCATTCAGAATGGATTAAATTCGTAAATCGAGGTACCACTGTACTTTATTCTGATTCTGCACTGACCAGAGGCTTGAACTTGATGGCCTTATAGGGTCCTTCCAACTCCCTCATTCTATGGTTCTATGAAACCATGGTCCCATCCACCCACCCCCATCGCTGGATAGCAGGGGACCCTCGAGAGCCTGGGAGCCACCACCCCCCACAAAAAATGGAGGATCAGTCTGAGGACTACATGCAATCCATCCTCAACCCTATATCATCTGAGCCCAAGTCTTAGGGAAGAAGGAAAACAGTCTGATATGGGAGCAAACCAGACTGCCAGATCCTCAGAGTCTGAATAACGCTCCTCTTCTCTTCCAGAGCACCCAGGAGTCTTGTGTCCCAGGCCCTCTGCCATAACCCCCCTCCTTGACAATTAATTATCGGCTTTCTATTTGGCCTTGGAATACATTTTTCACTGCAGGAAATTCCAGAGATTAAAACCATTGGGAACAAAGACTCTAAAATATTTATACAAGTAAGCAAACGAGAGAGGGGAAAAAACACACAATTTGGGCTCGTGTCCCTCACGATAAGGGAATTTACAAAAGAAGAAAGAGAATTTGTTATTTTAAAAAATACTACAGATGTGCCATTGGAGTAGGAGAAAATGGTATTGTACCTAGGCACATCTGATCTCGCCTGATTTCAGAAGCTAAGCAGGGTCGGCCCTGGTTAGTACTTGGATGGGAGACCACCAGGGAATACCAGGTGCTGTGTAGGCGCCTGGAGTAGGAACTGGCAAACCACTCCAGTATTCCTGGCAAGAAAAACTCCATGGACATGAGGTTAACAAAGGGTCGGTCATGACTGGAAACAACACACACACACACACACACACACACACACACACACACACACACACACTTACTTTACTTGATCCGCCAAAAAGGTTCTTCAAGTGCTGTTTTGCGGCGGCAACCTTTTCCCTCAGGCATCGCTCTTTCCTCAAAGATTTTGGGGACGGCAAGCTCCATCCACTTCCTGTTTTGTCCCCCTCTGTTTCCACTGTATTTGGTGCCGAGTTTTGGTCCAAACGCCCCTCGCTGCGGGATCGCCAAAATCCACCAGGGTCTTGCAGAGGAAGTTGGGGGCCGGGGGTCGCATCCGGACCCTCTAAGCGGATGCTTGGGGGAGACGGCTTCTCTGGGCTTTTGCCCCTCGTGGTCACTCAGGGGCTCAGAGACCTCACAGCTCTCAGGCCGCCGACAGAGGGTTCTTCGGTGCCAGGACAAGAAGTCACACTCCACGAGACAGCCTTCCGAGCCACATTTCTGGAGAGGGCTCAGCATCTGTGCAGAGAAACAGAAACAGGTTGTTCGGGTGCAAGTTTTGGTAGGTTTCATTTGTATGCTGCCTCTCTCCCTAAACTGGAAGCCAAGAGGGCTCACCACAGGTGGAAAGAAATATAAGACACAAAAAGATAAATCTTTAAAACACAGCCAAGCACCCTAGGATGTTAAAGCATACTTACAGTACATTTAAAACCAGCACAAATAAAAACCTCAAAAATAATATTAAAATGCAGTGAAACAAATTATAGCCAAACTCCAGCTGGGTTTTTATGATGCCACAGCACAATCAGTATAAATCTTAGCAAAAACTTGTAACAAGTTAAGAAGTCAGTGTTGGCATTCACTGCTGTGCACTGATCACACTACTTGGTATGCAACAACTCACCACCAAGTTCTACTTTATTTGGCATTATTAAAAAAATACCATGCCTTGTAAATCACAAAATAATGGGATGGAACGGGGCCTATAACAGTGATGGCAAACCCTTTAGAGAGCGAGTGCCCAAACTGCGATTCAAAACCCACTAATTTTTCGCGAAGTGCCAATACAGCAATTTAACCTGAATACAGGTGGCTGTGAAGGGGCGATGTCGGGTGCCCACAGAAAGGTTCGCCAACACTGGCCTATAAGGCTGAATCTGACTACATCTGACAGACAGCTGCCAAATGCTCCCAATGCTGGAGAGCTCACCACATTCTGGATTAACAGGTTCTATTGTGCTGCTCTAGCCGTTAAGAATCTTTTCCTCCTATTCAACTGAAATCCAGTTTCCTGTAACTCGACCCCATTATTATGGCCCTACACTCTGGGATGGTTGAGAACAGGTCCTTCCCCTCCTCTGTAGGATGATCTTTTCAGTATTTGAAAAGTGCTATTTTCATCTCCCCTCAGTCTTCTTTTCTGCCCACTTATTACAGCCTTTCCTCTTAGGACTTCAAATCCGCCCATCTTCCTGGTTGCCCTCTTATGAACTGTCTCCAGCTTGTTGGGATCCATCTTAAAAGTCCAGAGTGCAGAAATGGACACTGCAGATGAGGCCAAACCAGAGCCGAATTGAGGTAGAAAATACTTCTATATATTCAAATACTGTATAAATCTAGTTTTTCAGCTTATATTGACTTACATAAGTGATCTCAAGGATCGACTACTGCAATGCCCTCTACGTGGGGTTGCCCTTGACCCTGGTCCGGAGGTTACAGCGGGTGCAGAATGCAGCGGCCAGGCTGGTGGTGGGTGCTCGTCGATACGAGCGCATCACCCCAGTCCTGGCTCGCTTGCATTGGCTCCCGTTGTCCTCCGGATTAGGTTCAAGGTCCTGGTTTTGACTTTCAAAGCCCTCCACGGCCTGGGACCAGAGTATCTGGCGGAGCGTATCTCTCAAAGATCAACTGGGTCCAGACCCATGAGATTGGCGCAGGCGCGCTCACTGAGGATGGCCACACCCAGAGAGGTGCGGAAATCGCATACGCGTGACCGCGCCTTCTCTGTGGTGGGCCCTATGCTCTGGAATCATCTACCCAGTGAGCTGCGCCTGACAGAGTCCCTGTGCGCCTTTAAAAAGGCCCTGAAGACTCTCCTCTTCAGGGAGGCGTTTGGCGACCTTTCTAGTTAGTTGTGGGTTTTCCCCCCCCTCGCGCTTACTATGCTTGGGTTTTGCCGCCATCTTGTCTCCTGTTTCTCTTGTTTGGTGCTTCTTTATTACCTGTTTTTATTGTAAGCCGCCCAGAGTTCCCTTTTGGGAAGATGGGCGGGGTATAAGATTAACAAATAAATAATAACTAAATAAATTATATTTGGGTCAATACTTGTATCCACTGAGGCAAGTTGGTGGCTAAAAATCATTTTAAACATTGTGCGCCACTTCTCCCCACCCCCTTCTGCATCACGGGGGAGTGGTGTGTGATGTTTAAAATGACTTTTAGCCACAGAGGTAAGCGCTTGCCTTGGTGGCTAAAAGACATTTTAAACATCACACACCGCTGCTCCCCCAGCACACAAAGGAGGAGCTGCCAGGCCCTGCTGCATTTCCCACCCTAGACTTATACTCGAGTCAATAGGTTTCCCCAGTTTTTTGGTGTTAAATCAGGGGCCTCGACTTATACTCGGGTAGACTTTTACTCAAGTATATAGTACCTCACTGCAGTTGGAGGCTATATATTGAGCGTTGAGCTTTGGGTTACTGCGAATCTCACATTTCTGAGGAAAGGACTCAGACAACGAGAAGGAACTGATTCTGTTTGCATTTGCCTCGGCGTGGCTCTGTGAACTGCTTCTTCAGAGACATCCTACAAAATTAAACAAGCCTTACTCTTCAGCAAACAGGAAATGGATATATTTATGTTGATTAGGAAGCGGAGCTTGGCAGAGTCACTTCCTTGGAAGAAACTTCCTAGAATCTCCTGGACAACATGCTTAGTGACTGTTCTGGTGAATGGATTCTATCCACGGACACTTGCCATGAATCTCATTCATAAGAACATAAGAACATAAGAAGAGCCATGCTGGATCAGGCCAAAGGCCCATCTAGTCCAGCTTCCTGTATCTCACAGTGGCCCCACCAGATGCCTTTCTGGGAGCGCACGAGACTAGATATCTGTCTCCTGATACCACTCCCCTGCATCCGGCCCTTGAAGTGCCCCGGTTTTAAGCATGGAGATTACACATCTCCCTCATGGTTTATAACCTGTGATGGACTTTTCCTCCAGGAATCTGTCCAATCCCCTTTTGAAGGCATCCAGGCCAGATGCCATCACCACATCCTGTGGCAGGGAGTTCCACAGACTAACAACGCGCTGGGTGAAAAAATATTTTATTTTGTCTGTTCTTACTCTCCCAGCCCACAATTTGAGTGTATGTCCCCTCATTCTGTTATTTTATGAGAGGGAGAACACAGCAGGGGCATGTAATCCTGCTTCCTGTTTGGGAAACAGTTGGGACAACAAATTGGCACTTCCAATGTATGTATGTATGTATGTATGTATGTATGTATGTATGTATGTATGTATGTATGTATGTATGTAAATAGCATTGAGCAAGGTTTTTCTACTGCATTTCTAAAATAAATGGCTACTTCTTTTTTCTATTACAGTGGACAATCGTATAACAAACGCTTTGTGTAACATAAAATCGGTACAACATAAAAAATTCTGGAGATAGGGGAAATTTGCTTAACAGAATTGCCTATGGGGCAAATCCGTACAACATAAAAACGATCGCGATTAGGGATTACTCTGTTTTCAATGCATTCCTATGGGAAATTTGTATAAAGGAAAATTTGCTTAATAGAATTTCATTTGGAACTAATTAATTCCTTTATACAAGGTACCACTGTATTTTGTTTTTGTTTCCTCCCGTTTCCCCCCCCCGAGGAGAAATGCTTTTTCAGGCCTTACAAGAGATATAGTCTCCAAATCTAGTTCCCCGATATTTAGCACTGGTGAGATCGCATTTTAAGTACTGTGACCAGTACTGAATCCCACAATTTAAGAAGGATTAGCTATGGGGGCAAACTGAACAACGGATCACATTTCCTGATGAATTTATGAACCCTAGTCATAACCAGACTTGCCGGGATTGTAGAGAAGAGGCAGAGGAAGCATCCCTGCAAATGTGGGGGCTATTTTATAGTATTTTAAAGGGGAGATGAATCAATTTGTCAATTCACTTATTCGTCACTGGAAATTCATTCACTTGTCAGCCCTGATTAATCACGAACCATGACAAATCACCCTTTGATTTATCCCCAACTCTAAGAAGGATGGCAACAAAGCAGAACAAGTTCAGAGGAGCGCAACAAGGATGATCAAGTTCCTGGAAATCAAGATTTAGGAGAAAAGACTGAAAGAACGGGGCATGTTGTTAAGTATTAAGAAGAAGAGACTGAGGACAGACGTGATAGCAAATATTCGAAAGACAGTCCTTCGGAGGAAGAGCAAGATCCATTTGCAAATATCCCAGAGTAGAGATGGGCACGAATCAAAAAAATGGCATTTCATTTGTCGTTTAGGGGGTCCGTTTCAGTTCGTTTCCATTTTTTGCAAATTTCTGCAAAAAATTCATTTTCGTTTTCGTTTGTTTTGTTACCGTTTCATTACCATTTATTTCATTTTTTTGTGTTTTTTTAGCATTTAAAGCAGTTCAATGTAGTGCCATAACAAAAACGAAATGGACAACAAAATTTCTGGTGTTTCTGTTCGTTTCGTTTCATTTTGGAGACAAAATTGGTTTGTTGTTTCATTACGTAATGAAACAAAAAAACGAAAACAGAAACAAAAATTGTTCGTTTCGTGCCCATCTCTATTCCCAGAGTGTAGGACACGTAACAATGGACTCGTTACAGGAAACCAGATTTCAGTTGAGTACCAGGAAAAACTTCCAAAACTGTTACACTGTTTCCCGAAAATAAGATATCCCCTGAAAATAAGACCTACTTACAGTTTTGCCCAACACTGAAATATAAGGCATCCCCCTGAAAACAAGGCCTCCCCGATAATAAGATAACAATAAATGTGTACTGTATTTTTCTTCATGGAAAAATAAGACATCCACTGAAAATAAGACCTAGCGCATCTTTGGGAACAAAAATTAATATAAGACACTGTCTTATTTTCAGGGAAACATGGTAGAGAAGCACGACAATGGAAGCAGTGGCATTGGAACATAAAAGGAAGTCCGATAGCCATTGGTCAGGTATGCTTTGAACTTGAATTATTGCACTGAGGACAGGCTTGGATTCAGCCTCAAAGGCCTTTTCCAACTATATTATTATCCTATGATTATACAGTATGAGAAATTGCCAAAAGCCTTACATGCATTGCAACATGCCATTAGTTATTTATATAAGTACACATACGTTTGACACAGTTATCTTCTTCCCGTTTTATTCTGGTATCGAAGGATACCAAGCTGTCACTTAGGAGGGATTTTGAACTTGCCTCTTCTCTGTTCTGAGCTTAAACACTCTTACGCATTACACAATACAGCAATACTTTCGTTTACGAGCATAATTTGTTCTGGAAACATGCTTGTAAACCCAAACACTCTTACATCAAAGCAAATTTCTCCATAAGAAATAATGAAAACTCAGATGATTTGTTCTGGGGTCCCATAGACCAGTGTTTTTCAACCACTGTTCCGCAGCACAGTAGTGTGCCGCGAGATGTTGCCTGGTGTGCCGTGGGAAAAAATTCTCCCTACACCAGCAATACCCCCCCGCATCCCGCTCGCGACCAAGCCAGCGGTGCGGTGCCGGCGAGCCGGAGGAAGGCGGAGTGTTCAGAAAGAAGACGGCTGCCGCAAGGCTTCCTTGGAAGATGTAGTTCCTCCCGCAGGTCTGAGACGCGGTCCTGGGGAGGAGAGCGGACTACCTTTCCCAGCGTGATTTGCGCGCCGGCAAGGAAAGGCTGGCCGTGGGCGGGAAGGAGAAGAAATAAGGGGGAGGAGGAGGAGGAGACTGGAGAGCTCAGCCGGGAGATGCAGGCGCATTGCGGCGAAGGGCGCTCCAGAAGCCGCTCTTAAAGGTTCTTGGGGTTGGTTCCCCCTCCTCGCTCACCGAACCCCCCTCCCTCCCTCCCCCGCCTCACGCACTCGCTGTTTGCCTCCCAAGGGTGGGCACGCGCCTCTGCCGAGCCAGGTAGGAGCGCGCGTGCGCAGCCCTCTTTTAAGGGTGGGGAGCAGGCGGCCGTTGACAATGGTCATTTTTTGTGGGGGGGTAAATAAAGGGGAGGACGTGGGAGGCTGAGGAGGGGATACCTAGGACCTAGGGAGGAGACGGGGATGGGGGGTCCCTTCCGGGCCCTGTGGCTGCCTGGCTGGAAGGAGGCGGGGGGGAAGAGAAGGGAGGCTTATACTGGAAGGGGTAAAAGATGGGGGTTGGGGGGTCGTATATGAAGAGCCTCCCCCAGCCCCACCTTCCTGGGTTTGCAAGTTCCTCTGGAAAAAAGTGCCAAGAGGAGGGAGGGGGAAGGTGAGGGCAGGCGGACATTTTGATAGGGATGCCTTGGGAGGGCCTGGGCTGGAGGATGGATTTGTTGTTGTTTTTTTGGGGGGGGTGAGAAGTGTGTTTGTGTGTGTCTGATAGGCACAGAGTTAAATTTTTTAACATTTTCTAATGGTGGTGTGCCTCGTGATTTTTTTCATGAAACAAGTGTGCCTTTGCCCAAAAAAGGTTGAAAAACACTGCCATAGACCACATACTGCACACATAAAATGACAAAAAATGACAAAAGAAGTGGGCTATAAGTCCATGTCCACACCATGGTTTAGGTATCTGGCTGTGGAATCTGCTCTGTTTGGGACTAAGAACTGGATTTTACTCTGTGTTTTTAATGTGGCAATAATTGTCATGCCTTAGGGGCGTTTAACACATGCCATTCTTCCGCTGCCACCAAAAATATAATAATTTGGGGTCTCGGCATGCCCCAGGACGATTCAGGAAGGGTTCCTCAGTTTACCTAGCGACACAACTCATATGGGGAAAGGTGAGCCGCTGTCCCGTTGTGCCCTAGTAAAAAGGGAATTGTCTCCCCTGAACACCCTCCACCTGGGAGCCTCGGAATTCCAAGTCACATAGAGCTCAATCAAAAGAAACTTCCTTGCTCACAGAAAAGTCAGTAGCGCCCAGCCTTGGCCACTGGGCCACTGGGTAATTTAGCAATGACTTCCCTCCTCTCAGGCACACACACAAATTCCAGTTAAAAGGTAAAGAAGAAAAACTTTATTTTAAAAAGAAAAGCCATAGTAAAACAAAACAAAAATCTCTTCTTGCCAGCATCATTTGGCAAAAGTTACAGATTCTGGAGCTTAACAAACAAAAGCAGATTTCTAAAACAAACTTACAAAGTAGTTTTTAAAACAGAAAACCAGTCTCAAGAAGATAACATGAAATTTTGCATCCCATAAATAAAATAATAACGCTCACTAATTCTGGCTAATATACCTGGAATGGAAAAGATCTCTTGGTGTTCCCTCTGGCTCGAAGAGCCAGCCCGGCACAAAAGTTACATGACTGCAGCTGTTTCCCCCAGGAAGCTCTCTACCTGGATAAACCAGCCCATTCTTATAGACCTCGAATCTGCCTTTGTTCTTCAGAAATGTGAAATAGGCTTCAGGCAGGTGTAGACTCTCTCATCGATTAGCATAATTACCCGGAAATACCTTCTACTTTGATAGGGAACAAAAGGCGACACATGCCTATTGATCTCAAGTGTTCCATCATCTGAATAGGATGTGTATTCTGACAAGTGGGTCCTTTAACAGACAGGAGTCATCTGTTGACATCTAAGTGTAACCCTTTGAGGCCCAGTGACTCCTTTGATATAAAGGGAAATACATTGTAAAAACCTTGTTTCTCCGTTTGCTATCCCTTCATAACATCTTTGATGAAGATAAACTTTGATATTCAAAAGAGGTAATACAGGGTAATACATGGTATCTCCCATTTGCTATTTTACAATCACCTCAAACATTTTGCCAATCTCATCAAACATTTTGGATGATGAGAAAACATAACATTTGTGCACCCTTTCGACTTAACATTCACCTGTGAATTCCCAAGGAACTCAGTGTCTCTTTCCCATCAGACTTCAAAGAAATGAGAGCGTGTGACATGGCATGGCCAGGAATCAACAGATTATACAGATGACAGGCCAGATCCAAAAGATGAATTTTCTAGATTTCATCACAATAATAACATGCAATTTGTAGTCCAATACACCTGTGATTAGAAATGGTTTGAAAAAATAAGAAAGCATAAAATATAAATAGAAAGAAAATCCCTAGCCGTCATTGAAAACGTTTGGAAAACGTTATTCTCCTCTGAAAACGTCATTCTCCTTTGAAAACGTCTCATTTGAAAATAGCCAAGAGTGCTGCTTATATACCACCCCTTACTGCTTAAAGTCATTTCTGGGAGGTTTACAATTTACGGTAATTATGCAGGCTACACTTTGTCCCTTGCTTCCAGTACTCTATTTACTGGCTTCAGAAAGATGAAAGGCTGAGACAAACTTGAGCTGGCTACCTGAGCCCATCAGGATCAAATGCAGGTTGTGAGCAGAGTTTTGACTGCAGTATTGCAATTTAAGTACTGCACCACAAGGCACCTAAAAAGTCACTTTACCAAAGAGGAAGAAGGGAAGAGACAGGAGGGGAGATTAATGTTGATTACCTGTCTTTGTAAAATAATCTAAAATTGAAGGGGTTAATTAGCCATGAGTGTTGTTGCTTAGCAAGGCAAAATGGCACCAGCATAAAAGGGGAGAGGGGTGTGGGATTGGTATTTCTAGAAGTACAAGGAAATATCGAGGTGTGAGGAAAACCTTAAGATACTGTATATATTGTATACACTTGAGTATAAACTGACCTGAGTATAAGACGAGGCCCCTAATTTAAGCCCTAAAACTGGTTTTTTTGACTGACTGGAGTATAAGCTAGTATCTCTCCGCTACCCTCCCTAGGCCAGCTGAGTGCTCCCCAAGTGCTCCCCAAACTGCCCGGGCACCTCCTCCCCCACCCCACCCCACCCCGGCTCCCACCCCGGCTCCCACCACCCTTTCTTCAACGCCACCACCACCACCACTGCTACCACTGGGCACCTCGGTTGCAGGTGAAGCGGGGCAAAGACATGCGGCACTGGCACCGCCTCCCACATCCCTCTGGTTCCCACCTCTCTTGCTTTGCCGTTGCCGCCGCCGCCGGGCACCTTGGTGGCGGGTGAAGTGGGGCGAAGACCGCCTCACCTCATCCCCCCTGGGTCCCACCTCTCTTGCTTCGCCGCCACCGCCGCCGGGCACCTCAGTGGCGGGTGAAGTGGGGCAAAGCTGCGCAGCACCGGTGCCGCCTCCCCCACCCCCACCCCGGTTCCAACTTTTATATTGACTCGAATATAAGCCGAAGACCCTTTTTTTCAGCCAAAAATAAGGGCTGAAAATTCAGCTTATACTTGAGTATATACAGTACATGGGGGGGGGACTCATAACACCCACTGAAATTTTCAACCCTCTCTCTTCCCCCCCCCCACAGCCCGGGCATCTAATTCAGATGTAAACAAGAGAAAGAGAAATTAGCAGCCCTCTGGACACCCTCAGAGGTAATCCTGCCTTAAAGGGCCCATGGTTTAATTCCCCAGCTAAGCCATGAAAGAAAATCAAACTGGAAATGGAAAACCACTCAGTCAGGCTATCCATTTCACTCTCGGTGCTGGGAATTTGACCAAGGCAGAAAGTACTTGAGATAAACTCATTAAAAATTATTTGGCTGATCCTGGCACCAAAGACCGAACGCCCCACAGACGGGTGTTGTATTCCTCTGTGCCTGTTCATCCATTCACTTCTAATTAGAATTCTTCTACTTCCTAGAATACCAAGTACATCACAGAGAATTAGAGGCATCTGCCGTGGGGAGAAAAAGGGATGTGACCAAGGCCACCCAGGGAGGAACATCAGAGCCAAACATCGTGTTTGATCTGGAACCCCTCATGGCTCCAAATCAGCACTCCAATTAATCTTAATCCAATCCGGTTTCAGGCCCTGTTTGGGCATGGGAACAATATCAATAGCATTGAGAGAGAATCTATGCCGGGTCCATGGCCTTTCTAAATACTGTAGCTAGAATTACAGTACTCTATAGAAAAAGTTCTAGCACTAAGATGAAAATTTTGCGGAAGAATGTATTGCCATTCTTTGAAACCTCAAAAAGCTGCAATTCCCTTGTTAAATAGGTTATAAAGTCCTATCAACTTTCCCAAATACTATTTTTGTTAAAGTGGAAGCAGACTTCCAGCTACATCTAGTTTCATTTTTCTCCATTTAATGGCATTTTTATTGGTCATTGTGGATTTGGAGGACAGAAAATTGTCCCTCAGCCTGACCAAAGTTGCCTACTAAAGATGGGCACGAAATAGAAATATAGCATTTCGTTTTGTTTCATTTCAGTCTTCATTTCGCTTCATTTCGTTAATAACAGATTTTTTAAAAAGATTTTTCTCATGAAATAAAATGAAATGAAACGCTTTGTAAGGCTATAAATAATAGGGAGCTTTCCTTTTTTTAAAATTTAACAGAGACCCCACTGCCCTAAATCAAAGGTCCTCAAACCTTCCAATCTATTTGCTTTCAAGCAAAGAACCCTCTGTAAACAAGCTAGAAACCTAATGGCTAGCTGCTGTACAGAAATATCGGAGAGATAAGCTCAACAGCTGATCGGCAGCGCGGAAGGAAGGTATATATATATAAACAACCCCTCCACAGTCCTACTTAATCAGGAAAGCAAATGTTGTTGGGTTTTTTTTTTTTGCATTAAACAGGAAAGGAAAACAATCAGTTTAAATCAACTTGCAGACACAGCCAGCGAAGGGAAGAGCTCAGCTCCTGGCTAGCTTCAGGCACATCCAGATCGGAGATAAACTATCTCAACAGCTGAGGTACAGGAAGGAAGGAAAACAAATTAATCAGTTTAAAAATAAACCCCCTGGCTGGATCAAGAGGCTAGGAGGAATTGTTTCATTTCCGAAACAAAAAAATGGTGTTTTGTTTCATTGCGTGACGACATGCTGTTTGCTATTTCGTTTCATTTCCTAAGGGTTTGTAAGCTTACAAAATGAAGAAACAGTGTGTTGTTTATTGTAAGGTGCCCATCCCTATTGCCTACCACTTGGCTCCTCAAACAAACAAACAAACAAACAAACAGCAAACATTTCTCTGAAGACTCTCCACTATATTTTCATGGCAACTAGTACATTCTACCTCATATGCCAGGGCTGTCCAACTTTGAACAGCCCGCAGCCTACCTGACGCTCCTGAACGTCCTCAACAGTCAACTCTTGGAGCATATGTGCGCAATTCGCAACAGTGGCGGTGGCACAGGTGGTTGGAAGACCCCCCAGGAGGTCTTGCTTTCCCCGCCCAGCCTCGTTCAGCACCAAATTCAAAAGGATCAAGCAGCCTTCCTCCTCCTCCCCTTCCCCCAAGCCGCTTCTTCGCCCCTCGTGACCGCTGGGGCACTTGTCAACTGGCCGGGGGGGGGAATGGGGACTTTGCCACTGGTCCTCCCACCACTTCTTCACCTGGCACGCCACCGGGGGCGCTTGTCAGCTGGCCAGGGAGGGGGCGAACGGGGAACTTCGCCGCCACCTCCTCTCCTCCGGATGGGCTCAGTAGTCAAACCCCACAAGTTTAAACCCCCAGTAGTTCAAACCCCCACTAAACCAGGAGCTTTGTGGCACAGTGGTTAGACTGCAGTACTGCAGTCAAGACTCAGCTCGTGGCTCAATTTCTATAGTGACCGGTCCAGCTAGCCGGCTCAAGGTTGACGCAGCCTTCCATCTTTCTGAAGTTAGTAAATTGAATACCCAGTTCACGGTGATGGGTGGAGCAATGTGTAGCCTGTATAATTAAAGCGTAAACCACTCGGAGAGAGTGCTTTAGCGCTATGGAACAATATATAAACACCACACTTGGCTTTCAATTTAAACCACAGACATTCACCAGGCTGTGACAACGGGAAAACCACACCTTCAATATCTTCCATAAATTGTAAACCTGGTTAGGACTGCCAGAAGTTGGATGCGACTTGATGACACATGAACAGACCTGTCTCCTTACGATGTACCAAAGTACAAGAGTCTCTGTTTAGTCATGTTTTCCTCACAGAGGGGATCTGGCTGCCAGTATCGCTCCAGGCCCAGCCCAGAAAACAACCACTGATTAAAGCAAACAGCCATGCTGCTGCCATTGCAAATCCCATTCTAAATAGACAATTGGAACAATTCCTCCTCTCCCTGGCAGTAAAAGTGAGAACCTTTTTGTCTGCCCAGATGAGCCTCGTGGCGCAGTGGTTAAATGCCTGTACTGCATCTAAAACTGTGCTCACGACCTGGGGTTGAATCTCAGGTAGCCGGCTCATGGTTGACTCAGCCTTCCATTCTCCTGAGGTCAATAAAATGAGTATCCAGCTTAGTGAGGGGGCAATGTGTAGCCTGCATAATTAAATTGTAAACTGCCCAGAGAGTGCTTGAAGTGCTATGGGGTGGTATATAAGCAGCACACTTTGCTTTTTTGCTTTGTGCAATTTCGGTTTGTGACTCACGGAGCTGTTTTCCAGTTTTTCATCTCTCTGTGTTCTGTTATATGAGTTGGTATTGAAGCTTCCCCAGTTTAATGTTGTTGTTTTTTTTTGTAAATTGCCGCCAGGAGTTGTGTGTCAGAAAAGAATCCTATATACAGGCTTAAAATAACTCCGCTGATCTCCAAGTGGCTATTGTCAAGTAAAGGAGTTTCAAAGGAAAATCTGAGTGGGAGACGGCCTAGTTTGGACGTAAGCACCAGCCATTCTCTAAGGATCTGAAAAGCAACAATGGATTTTCAGCGCAGTACATGCATTCTCAAGTTGTTTGAGTCCAAAAGTTTCATGTACAGCCAAATGACTTAATAAATCTGCAAGAACCAGGTGCAGCTTTGAAAGATGCATCAAGCACTTCCTCACTGTTTTATCACTGTCAGGAGTAATAAAGCGGTGAGCAAAATGTTTGTGTCGGGTAACATGTATAACTGCATCTGCAAAATGTTTATGGCCAGCTGTGACAATACAATTGTATTTTCCATCCAGTTTTGCTCCCAACCCACCCACCTCCCATGGGATACACACACACTTCTTTTCAACCCAACTACCACCATTAATTACAGCTGCCTGTCTGCTTTCTTATTTAATCAGAAGAGAAGGGTGGGCAGATTGGTAAAATCTATGAAACAGAAGCTGGCTTTCAACTCCTGCAGGAGTCTTCATCAGGCTGGCCATTACAGAGTGAGGGATGGATGGTATAGATGAGAGATAAAGGGTCCAAACTCCAAGATATATGGGGCAGACCCCTTGGTCTAAAGCAGTGGTTCTCAACCTGTGGGTCCCCAGATGTTCCTGGACTTCAACTCCCAGAAACTCCTCCCAGCACAGTGAGTGGTGGAGGCTTCTGGGAGTTGCAGTCCAGGAACATCTGGGGACCCACAGGTTGAGAACCACCAGTCTAAAGCAATGTGGATTATTAGAAGGTCCCTGGTCCTTTTAGACAATGAGCTGCTGATCAATAAGCAGTCAGCACCCTACCCCCAGCTCTATGTTAAAATATATGGTTCTTTTTGGGCTGCAGACTGAGGCACAGAGAATCACGGCAAACCACACATCATTCTCTTCCTAGACAAAAAAGAAATCACATGTTTAGACCAGGGGTGTCCAAACTTTTTGCAAGGAGGGCCAGATTTGGTGAGGTGAAAATGTGTGGGGGCCAAACATTCAGCCTCATTTGGCCCCTGGGCAGGCTTTGGACAAGTCCCTATAACGTGCAAGGAGGCAGGGAGGACACTGCAGCAGTGGAGCCAGGGGCGGGTAGACTGGGCAGGTGGCTGAGGGGACAGAGGGAGGCAGGGAGGGCAGGCAAACCTAAAACTGCAAGCTGACGTCTCCATCCAGTATGGGGAAGGGCCAGCTGGCGGGGATGAGTGATAGGCTGAGTTGGTGGGGAGAAGAGGCCGCGGGCCACTCGAAATGTGAAAACAGGCGGCATTTGGCCCCAGGGCCTGACTTTGGACATGCCTGGTTTAGACAGTAGACAAACGGAAGGTTGCCAAGCAACTGGTGATTAGGAGGAGGGACATTCTTATCTACATCATTAGAGGTGAACTCTGAAATCTACCTCCTCTCAGCTGACTCTGAAGCCCTTGCTCACCCAGTTAGAAATTCACTCTCAGATCTGACATCCTGGCAAGAACAGCCCCTGCTCAGCCCCCCAGTTTGAAATTCAAAAAACGTTTGTGAATCCGGTTAAGATTTTCTTTTTTGAATTTTTCTAGACATCCGAAAATGAAAAATTGGTTTCGTTAGCATTCATTAAGAACAGCCGGAGACAAAATTTCTTCTGTTCGCCCCCAGTTCTGTAACGTCCAGCCTGATAAGGACTCCTTCAAGAATAAAAAGCTGGCTTCTTTGTCAGATTTCAACCAACCCGCCTGTCTCTTTGAATTATGTACAAAGACCACTTGGCTTTTGGCTGTATTTTTCCAGAACTGCTGGATCACTCGGTGGTTTAGGTCCCTGGCTGAGGAGACAATGGTTGGGAGTTTCTTTCTCTACTGATGAGGGAGCTTTTACACGACCCCTAAAATCCGAGGCAAAGGGCTCACAGATCCGGAGCTTAAAAATGTTTTCCCACCAGCTCCGGACTTAAAAAAAAATTAAGTACAACCAAGCCCACCTAAGTGCGTCCCAGTGCACTTTTCAAGTACCTGGTCTCCAGGAGGTAAAAAAAATCTTCCGATGCGGACTGTAAAGCAGTGAGTGCCTGGCTGCCTTGCCTTCTGTTTGGTTTCCCCCTCCGCCCCTTTAAGAGACTGGAATGCTTCTGGGGCTGCTCCCGATGGCAGAGCAGAGGTGAGCCTGCATTTTTTTCCCCCTTTTTTTCTCCCTCCCTTCACGCAGACAGGAGCAGTGGCATGCGGAGGAGTGGGAACACAGCAAGAGGAGCAAACCCCCAAGATCTCTGGTCCGAATTTAAGTTGCCAGTGGATCTTAGGGGTCGTGTAAAAGCGCCCTCAATGATCCATGTGGTCCCTTCCAGCTCTGCAGTTCTATGCTGATAGTGGCGGCGGTGATGATGATTCCAGTACTCCTTCCCAGCTGTTCCACCAAAGAGGCCCCCACGATGGCTTGCAGAGAGAGCCTCTGCCTGCCCACAAGATCAGCTCTGAAGAAAAACCACAAGCGAGCAAAGAAACTAAACAAGAAGCAAAAACACCAAACAGATCAGGAAATACAGCTGTCTTGAGCCCTTTTAACATAAGGAAATATTTTCTGCAAAATGTGTTCCTCCACCCACACTCTGCTTCAGGTGCCCTCCGTGCTTCAAAGGTAGATTTTGCTGAAGCCTGCCCTGAATACTGTAGGGTGCCCTATAAACAAGTGGCTATAAACAGGAATCCAGTGTGCGTAAAACAGATCTATGCTCTAACGGTGGCGTAAGATGGTTTCATATACAGTTGGACCCTCGTATAACAAACAGTTTGTATAACATAAAGTCTGTACAACATAAAAAATCTGGAGATCGGGGAAATTTGCTTAACAGAATTCTCTATATGGGGCTAATCCGTACAACATAGAAATGGTCGCGATTAAGGATTGCTCTGTTTTCAATGCATTCCTATGGGAAATTTGTATAAAGGAAAATTTGCTTAACAGAATTTCATTTGGAACGAATTAATTCCTTTATACAAGTTACCACTGTATTGGGAGTGTGGCATTATCATTGTGTCCAACTTTGATCAGGAATGTTCCCCCCGCCCTTCTGTAGGGCTCTTTGGTTTCGCACCTCCCTCATCCGTCACCTAGCAGCAACTGTTCCATTTGGCTGCCTGAACATGTCTGTATTCCCTGCAGGTTTTTAGAGGAACATTCACTTCTACCTACCGGTGCTTGTCTTTCTTCTCCTTCCCTGTTCCTTTTTCCTTTTCTGTCACGTGTTTTAGCTTATGGCTATAAAGGCAGACAATGGCTTTTGCAAGGTTTAATGATTACTTTATAATGCAGGCTGGGAGCCTTTCTGGGAGCCTCAAAAATAAAAAGAGTTAAAAATGCCATTAAAAACTCAATTTTGTATTTCAACTTTTCTGTTTCCTAGAGGCACCTGGAACTACCACAGGACGCTTTTACACGACCCCTAAGATCCGCTGGCAACTTAAATTCAGACCAGAGATCTTGGGGGTTTGCTCCTCTTGCTGTGTTCCCACCCCTCTGCACTCCCTTGCTCCTGTTTGTGTGAGGGGAGGGAGAAAAAAAGGGAGAAAATAATGCAGGCTCACCTCTGTTTGCAGGTCGGGAGCAGCCCCGGAAGCATTCCAGTCTCTTAAAGGGGCGGGGGGCAAAAAAACCAAACAGAAGGCAAGGCAAACTGGCACTCACTGCTTTACAATCCACATCAGAATTTTTTTTTTACCTCCGGAGACCAGGTACTTCTAAAGTGCGCTGGGTCGCGCTTAGGTGGGCTTGGTTGTACTTCATTTTTTTAAAGTGCGCAGCTGGTGGGGAAACAATTTTAAGCTCTGTATCTGGGAGCCCTATGCCTCGGATTTTAGGGGCCATGTAAAAGTGCCCACAGTTAATACAATTGCAGGGCATCATGGAACTGGTTATATACACTCAAACATATTCACAGACAGATCCTTCCATTCCTTTTGGAAAATTTGGGTGAAAACTGCTCAGCCTTATGGTGAGGTTGGGGAGTAACTACACCCACACTACACTTGATCTTAGCCCAAAGGCCAAGAAGCGATAACTGTTAGCGGTAGAAGGTGAGTGGGAAAGACTGTTCCTAATTTTAGTTGTTTTCCCTTGGAGTGCAGAGGATGCTGGCTAAATTCTTCATTCTCGTGAATGAAGGCTGTCTTGACTTGATGGGACACTTGACTTGATGGAACACCCCCATGAGGAATTTTCAAGAACCACCAGATTTCTCATCACCAACTGATGGGGCAGTCAGACGCCAAGAAAGACTGCAAAAGAACTGGGGACTTTGCAGGGAACGCTCTTTGGTCACCGCATCTCAAGAAAGACATAGTGGAACTGGAAAAGGTGCAGAAGAGAGCGACTAAAATGATTACTGGGCTGGGGCACCTCCCTTATGAAGAAAGGCTAAAACATTTGGGGCTCTTTAGTCTGGAAAAAAGGCGCCTGAGGGGGATATGATTGAGACGTACAAAATAATGCAGGGCATGAGTAAAGTGGATAGAGGGAAGCTCTTTTCCCTCTCACAAAATACCAGAACTAGGGGACTGTGAGATGACAGACGTGGGCTCGTCCGTGGAATTACCGGAAAGACAGAGTGAGGAAGAACCCATTACTCAAGAAAGCCAAGAAAAGGAGAAAGGCGTCAAGAGTGTAGAAATTATAGACGTTAAGGAAGAAGAGAGTGGAAAAGGGCTAGGAGTAAAATTTAAACCTTCTAAGATTATTGAGGGGTTCTTGGCTGTAGTAAAGAGAGAAGTGACGTGGGACATGTTACAAGAAGAGATAAGTGAATTGAGTCTAGGGATTGAGAATAAAGAAACACAAACAGATGGGAGAGGGGAAGAGTCCAAGATAGTAAGAGAAAGGGGAGTACAGACAGAGGAGGGGAAAGCATTGAAAGACAAGATATTACAGGTAGGAGGAAGGTATGGAGACAGGAGTGTTGGGATGTATTGGCATGTAGGGGTGCAAGTTAACAGAGACCTGAAGAAAAGCACGAGGAAGGTGGGTACACAGAGGGTAGAGCAAGTAGAATTCTATTTAGAGAAGCCAATACGCAGACGGAAACACTCGAGACAGGGAAGGAAGGGGGGGTCGCGAGAGGAGTGAGGACGGTTAGGGACGTTAGGGAAGGGGTGCCCAGGAGAACGGATGTTTGGAGGAAGGTAGACACAGGGCTTCCCTTACCCACGCCGGAGGGGATCCCTAGATTCCCTATGGGAAGATCTCCACCGGAATATCAAGATAGAAAAGGGAATAATACTTCTAGTCTGGTAGGATGGATTCCCGGGTGGGGTTGGAGTCAACCCCAAGACACTCAACACCACTACTGTGGGGGCAATTGCGGGAGTCCCTCAACAACATCGAAGAAGGCTCCGCACAAGTGAACGGTGGTGGTGCGAGGGGGAGAAATATTTTGTTAGAGAACTGTTTGGAACCCAGTTTTGATGTCCCTGTTTTAACCCCTGTTGATAAAGAAGTTGTTTTAAAAGAGAAACAAAAAGCAAGAAATGGAGAAGTCAATAAAGATGTGTTTATTTTGCAAGAGTTACAGCAGTCATTTCGTGATTCTTCCAAAAAATCAAAAGAATCTGAGAGCGAACCCTTACAGGGACATCCACTCAAACTGAGGGCTGGGAGAGTAAGAACAGACAAAAGAAAATATTTTTTCACCCAGCGCGTTGTTAGTCTATGGAACTCCCTGCCACAGGATGTGGTGATGGCACCTGGCCTGGATGCCTTCAAAAGGGGATTGGACAGATTCCTGGAGGAAAAGTCCATCACAGGTTACAAACTATGATGGAGATGTGTAATCTCCAGGCTTAAAACCAGGGTACTTCAAGGGCCAGATGCAGGGGACTGGTATCAGGAGACAGATATCTAGTCTCATGCGCTCCCAAACGCATCTGGTGGGGCCACTGTGAGATACAGGAAGCTGGACTAGATGGGCCTTTGGCCTGATCCAGCATGGTTCTTCTTATGTTCTTATGTTGATCTCTCATAAAATGACTCTTCCCCCTGCATGGGTATCACTCAATCCTGACTCCAAAACTAGATATCTTAAAGCAAACAAAAAGCAACGTGGTCTGCTTATATACTGCCCGATACCACTTCAAGTAGTCTCTGGGCAGTTTGCAGTTTTAATTACAGTATGCAGGCTACACATCCCCCCCCCCCCGCAAGCTGGATACTCATTTTTACCGACCTCAGAAGGTTGGAAGGCTGAATGAACCATGAGCCTGCTACCTAGGACTGAACCCCAGGTCATGAGGACAGTTTTACCTGTGGTGCAGACATTTAACCACTGTGCCACGGGGCTCACCAAAAGGTCCAGTTCAAGCATGGGTCGCTGTCAAGTGAAACAGATTGCACCAGACCAAACATGTCCTCAAGAACTGCTGGATGGTTCAGTGGTTTAAGCATCTGGTTGTAGAGCCAGAGGTCGGGAGTTCAATTCCCTACTGAACCTCCTTTTCAGGGGCTGTGGAATCATAGAATCCCTTCCAGCTGTACATTCCTAAGATTATTATTATAGTGTATTTCCCCATGCAATCACACCCTGAGAACAAGACAAGGAGTGCAACATATTCCCACAAAGTCTCCACCATCTGTTCAAATGGTTTTACACAAAAATGACCCGTCCTCTCTCTTTAAGGAGCGAAGAACTGTACAAAGCTGAGACTATCTAGCTCAGGCATGTCCAAACTTTGGCCTTCCAGATGTTTTGGACCACAACTCCCATAGCCCTCTGTCATTGGCAAGCTAAGCTTTGAATTCTGGGAGTTGTGGCCCAAAACATTCTAGCTGATTTTTAAAAAAGATGTAAACAACCCATTCCAAAAGCAACAACCACCCTCATTTCACAATATTGGCATTATTATGAGCATTGCTTAATTTGTGCAAAAATATACTAATAGTAATCATTTCCGCTCCTCTAATGCTATTGTACAGTATCTTGTTTTCTCTGGTAGGGAGAATTTTGCATTGGCCCATACACCTGTAGAGGGGCATGGTGGTTCAGTGGACTAAGGCTGCTGAAAACTGTCGGCTGCAAAGTTGGCAGCCCGGTGGTTCGAATCCCGGGTGCCACACAGTGGAGTGAGTTCCTGCTGATAACCCCAGCTCCTGCCAACCTAGCAGTTCGAAAGCAGGTAAAATGCAAGTAGATAAATAGGTACCGCCGTAAAAACGCAGGAAGGTAAAACAGTGTTTCCTTGCAGCCATGCTGACCACGTGGCCATGGACTTGCACAACGCTGGCTCTTCGGCTTGAATACGGAGATGAGCACTGAACCTAGAGTCGGACACGACTAGCATGCATGTGCGGGGGGAAACCTTTACCTTTTTATACACCTGATCACCAAGGCAGAAACTTCTGTCTTTTTTCTGTACCTCTCCTTTCTCATCCTTACCAACAATAGCAAGATAAGGATGGATCTCTGTCTTTTGGTGCAGGGAAATGGGCTAGAGAGCCTCATCTACAGAGGAAAGAACCTACCCACGTGCACACACCCCCATTGCTTCCAGGAGATGGATGATATGGCTAAGGTGGCTGAGGGACACATCCCAAACCCATCTCATATGCTTTACGAACCCCACTCTCCGCCACAAAGGGAGAGAATTTGGTGTTCTGGTCCCAATCTATCACTCCCTTCTTCCAAAGGCATCACCCTGCGAGGAAGAGGAGGCTGACAATAACGGAGTGACCTGTCCAGTGGGGAATCTGAACCCGTCCTAGTGCAACACTGTCCATGATACACCAACTCCGCTCCACCATGGTTTGCAGACAGAAAGTCAATGGTTCAAGTCCCATTCCCTTCCACTAATCAAAATTACCCCAGACAGCAATATTGGGAAATACGCTACCCTGCCTAAGGCTTAATAAGAGCCTCATCCTAAATAGGCAGGAAAGATGGCAATTTTGCTCTTTCCTACCACGTGCAACGGAGCTCACTTGCCTGACTCCTTTGGAGAGAGCTGCTGTGGAGCCATGCCTGCACCACAGCTTTCTCCTCGCCTGAGGCCGCTGTGAATTACCGTAGCGCACAAACGAAGTCGTCTCCAGTGGAAAAACACTCAAAGTTATGGGGCTATATCTTGGGGCTTTGCCTATCTGGCTGCCTGGAACAATAACCGTTGACCTTTGAACTGTGGAGCTGGAAAGATCATGGATCTGTGGATCATCTGGAAGGATCAAGGACCTGTGGGTCATCTAGTCCAACCCTCTCCCGGAGGCTCCGTGGGGAATCGAACTCTCCACCTCGGGTTCCGCAGCCAGCGACCGAAGCCATTTTGCAGTGGGGCAGGAGGCAAGGGGAGGATGTGAGTGGACCCACTGCTCACCAGCCGGGATGGTAGGAAAGGAGACAACCCTCCCAAGTGAGTGTCTCCAAGGAACAACCTGTGGCAACAACTTTTGCATTTCTATGCTGTTTTGAAGGCTGCAGGGGCCACCCACAAGCTAAGCCCTGTCTTGTTAATGAAAGGGGTCTCTCTCAAGCCTTTTTTCCGGGACTTAAGCATTCCTCCTGCGAACTGGCTTTCTGCCTCCTGAGCGGTTGCCACAGGGCCCCAGGAGGGGGGGAAAGGGTTAATTCTTCTCCAAATAGTATTTCACACCCCAAGGGAAAGCAAAAGGTCAAGGATGGAGTTTCTGGCTTATGTCTCTGCGGAGATGTAAATCATGTGCTTGCAAAAAGGCAAAACAGGCCAGGGGGAAAGCCGGGCTTGTGATGTGGTTCTGTTTTGATCCGTTTTTGTACTGTACTGTACTGCATTATAATGTTGGCTGCTTTTGATAACGCATGGCATGCACTGCTGCACGCACACACACACACACACACACACACGCACACGCAGTTTTGTGTCATCTGCACACACACACACACTATGCAATTTTCAGCAGCCTTTGGTGAGGGACTGCCCTCTTACACACACACACACACACACACACACACACACACACACACACACACACACACTTCTTGTCCGTCAGTCTGTCCATCCATCTTGAAGGCTCCGGAATGTCTGTGCTGCGGTGGTTAAATCCCTGTACTGCAGCCAAAACTATGTTCACGACCCGATTCCGGAGAGCTGGCTTAAGGTTGACTCACCCTTCCATCCTCCCAAGGTCGGTAAAATGAGTACCCAGCTTGCTCATTGGGACACAATGTGTAGCTGTTTTGCTTTGAATTGCCACTGGAGAGACAGACACATACACACACACACCAATTTGTTGGGAGCAGGAAGTACAGTAATACCTCGGATAACAAATGCCCCGGATAATGCATTTTTCGGATAACGAATAGACATTTCCAGACCCCCCCCCCAGACCCCAGCCCTCAGCCCTAGCCAGGGGTGCTTTCCCTGACTAGCTGGAACCACCCCCTCAGCCCAGCAATCCAGGAGATTATTGACTCACCAGCTCCTGGTTCCCAGCGGCGGCAGAGATGGCAGAGGTGGGAGCCATGGGGATGGGGGGAGGAAGTGGTGAAGCTGTGCAGTTTTGCCCACTGCCCGGGTGACAAGCGGCAGCGAGGCTGGGTGGTTGGGGCTGGGAGAGAATGGGGGTGAAAGCCGGAAGCCGTGTGGCTTTGCCCACAGCCCAGGTGCCCAGCGAGCTTCTCTCCTGCAGCCTGCTCAGCGGCGGTGGCAAGGCAGGAGAGGTGGGGGCCGGGGATGGGGGATGGGGGCAGAAGGTGGCCTTAATATGCAGCTGGGTGGCCAAGCTCTGTCAAAATAGCAAACATGGCACAAGTACTGCAGGTAACTACAGCTGCTCCCTGCAACTCCATTTTAACGATTACAATAAAATGTATTCAAGGTCTCAAAAATGTAAACTTGCACTTTTTTTTTTAATCTAGTAAGACTCTTTACTTCTTTTATTGTTTAGTCATAACAGTGTAGGGGCCGCTAAAGTACTCCAACTGCAAGCACGTCAGGAAGTGTAGGACCTCCTGAGGAGTTGCTTGGCTTGGGAATTCAATTAAACCCAGATTTTTTATTATTATTTTTTTAGTTTGTACACTTTGTAAAGAGGTCTCCAAAAAAGGCGCTTTTTGGTCCTTTTTTCCAGACCTCCAGAATGAATTAAATGGTTTCCCGTTCATTTCAATGGGAAACCAGGTTTCAGATAATGAATTTTTTCGGATAGCGAATTACCTCGGAGAACAAATTAAATTCGTTATCCAAGGTACCACTGTATTGTGGAAGCAGGGGAACATGAGAACTGATTTTTGTGGACAGCGATAACATGAGGCAATTGCTGAAGATCTGAGATTTCTGTCTGATATCAAAGATAGCTGGCACCAGCTTGAAAGAACAGAGGGAGGAAAGGCAAAACTTTGTGAAGCTACTCTTTGGAAATGCACCTATGAGAATCTCCCTCCTGGCCTGCCCTTGATGGCTGAGGGATTCTGATACCTGTTATGCACAAGATAATAGCAATTTCTCTAAACACTGGGAGATTTGAGAGAGAGAGAGAGAGAGAGAGAGAGAGAGAGAGAGAGAGAGAGAGAGAGAGAGAGAGAGAGAGAGAGAGAGAGAGAGAGAGAAATCAGGCAAAAAGTGGCCTTATCCACAAAAGCGCACATTAAAATGATCTTCTTATTTATTTTTCTTTAGCCTGATGTCCTATTGCAGACTAACAGGGCTACCACTTCTAAAGCAACAAACATGCAAGATTAGTCAGGTGGACAAATATTGCATTGGAACTACTTTGGGGGGGGACTACAGTTCCCAGAATCCCCAGGCAGCACAAACCTTCCCACCCTCTACTTAAGACTGTGGTGGGCAAACCTTAGGATTTCCAGACCCAACTCCTCAAGCTCCACCTCCCTGGAAGTCAGGTGCATCTACCACTACTAGGAGCTTTAATTTTTATCCAGCGATTCCTTCAATTAGTTCAAGGTAGCCCTCACGTGACCCTCTGTTCCCTATCCTCAATTGATCCCCGGGGCCACACCCTGATGGGCTAGGCCTGAGGGTTTCTGGCAACGCAGAGACTTGAACCCCCCTCATCTCTCAAGTCGCAGTCTGAACGCTGCTTTCGGCATTTCCTCTCCCTGGCAAAAGACCTGCCTTTAAAATTAATGAATTCCGAGCAGAAGGAATTGTTTTAAATGCCAAACTGAACGCAGCTCGCGGTCTTTCTTCCCAAGTAAACATTTCATCTCTGATCTCTCTCTCTCTCTCTCTCTCTCTCTCTCTACACACACACACACACACACACACACACACACACACACACACACACACACACACACACACACACACACACACACACACACACACACACTTCCTTCATTTCAGCAGAAAAAGGGAGATTGTGTCATTTTGTCCTTCCATTTATTTATTTATTTTGCTAAACCGCGGAGGGTGAAAAGAAAACCTTCGTTCATCTGCTGCAGATCACAGAGGCGTCTACAAAAGGGTCAAGATCTACCTTTGATCCACTTTTGGATTAAAATGCAAACGCAAAACATCTAGTTCCTCTCCACCTTTGGATTATTACGGCAATTCAAAAGAGAGAAGTTCTGCAAACACTGTACTTAGCAGAACTTCTCTCTTTTGAATTGGTGTAATAACATCTTGTATCACCTGGAAAGACTGTTTATTTACTTTTACCCTGCCTTTCTCCTTTTAAAAGGACCCACAGCGGCTTACAATAATGAGAGACAAGATACAGTCCAGATACATTTAAGACATATTTAAGGCCAGGACTGCCTCATCTCTTATTATGTCTTTCCAGAAGTAAAGACCTTTTTAACTGCATGCTTTCTCTGGTAGCTTTAATGTAATGTCTTTTGATGCTGTAGGATGCTGTAGTTCTCAATACTTGAATATGTCTTAATTGTACTGGACAGTATATTATCCCTCATTACTGTAAGCCACCTTGGGTCCTTTTCCAAGGAGAAAGGTGGGGTAAAAATACCCTTAAATAAATAAATAAATAAATAAATAAATAAATAAATAAATAAATAAATAAATAAATAAATAAATAAAGTTAGAAATAGGGAATTAGAAGAGGCATTTTACAACATTCAAAGGTAACATTAAAGCTACAAAGAGCACGTGAAAAGAAAAGAAAAATCCTTAGTACTGTTCCATTGTGAGTCCAGCCCCTGCGATAACAAACTGGTTCTTCTGGCGCTTTCTCATGTGTAGATGCGCAAGACTCCTTTTCCCTTAGGATTTTTTTTTAAAGAGAGGAGCTCATTCAGGAAAACTGTTGACTACAGTTCCAAAAGTCCACAGAAGGGTTTAGTCTAGTTTTATTTAGCATCACGTGGAAGACCACCACCACCCCTCGCTTCCTACTCCGCCCGCTCAACCTGCTTGCCGGCAACGCGAAGAACCCTGTGGATCCAGGAGGCTTACGCATTGCTGGTGGTGAGCTTCCTTCGGAAGGGAAACCAGTACCCAAGCAGAAAGCAAGGCGGGAGGGGGGGGGAGAGAAACAGCAGAAACAGCTCACCTTTCTCTCGCTCCTGCTTCTAGCGGTTGCTTCTCAGCGGCGGCTGTCGGCTCCCCCTTTTCTCCCCGGGTTCGGCTCCCCTTCTCCCCGCCAGCAGCGGGCCAAGCCTCCGGGACGGACAGGTTTCTGCGTCGCCTCTCGCTCTCCCAGCGCCCCAAATCGGCTTGGCTGGCGGATCGGCCGGTCCTTCCTTCCTTCCTTCCTTCCTTCCCTCTTTCCCTCCCTCCCTCGTTGCTCCTTCCTCCCCGGCCTCCTTTCTTTCCAAGGGAGTGGCCGGGCTGCCTGGAGGCTGGGGCGGGTGGCTCTCCGTGTGGGTGGAGGAGGAGGAGGCGCGGCGGAGGCCGGGATGGGTCGGTGGCTGCGGCTTAACCCAGGGAAGGGAAAGCGCGCCTGACATCACGGGGCGCTCCCGAGAAGGGCTGCTGTTGTTACTGCTGGTAGTGATGATGATGGTGATGATGGTGGAAGAGCCCCAGGCAGGGTTTGTCATCGCATCGGAAGTGGGGTTGCGTATGGTGGCCCAGTCATCCCTTCCCCACCTCTGTCTGGAGGAGGAGTGACAGCATGTCATTCCCCAGTTGTGGGTACAGAGTCTCCTTCTTTCCAATCAGGAGGAAAACCTTTATTTTTTTTTTCTTTTTAAGATTCACCTGTTGAGCTGCTGCCTGCCCAGCCACTTTCCAAAGCCAACCACTATCTGTGGGATGAGAGTAGCTGGAGGCCAGGATCCTCTGCTTTCCAGAGTGCTTTGGGTTGCAGGGCAATCCCTGGGGAGAGAAAGTCCCACATGCCTCAGTTTCCTCTGGAGCCTAAATACAGTGGACCCTCGTATAACAAACAGTTTGTATAACATAAAATCTGTACAACATAAAATATTCCGGAGATAGGGAAATTTGCTTAACAGAATCGCCTATGGGGTGAATCAGTACAAAATAAAAATGGTCGCAATTAGGAATTACTGTTTTCAATGCATTCCTGTGGGAAATGTGTATAAAGAAAAATTTGCTTAACAGAATTTCATTGGGAACGAATTAATTCCTTTATACAAGGTACCACTGTATTAAAGATACCCAACCCTCTGGGGTGGAGCTTAGAAACTCTAGATGCCTGAGGCAGAACAGCACATGGTGCCTCTCCTCTTTCGAGGTATAGTCTCCAGACGCGTTCTTTTGGAACCTGTGGGAAAGAAACGCATGCATGCTCCTCCTTCCGTCTGGCTGGCAGCAAAATACAATCATATTGGGTTAATCATTGGTAACTGGCTACGTTTTCATGATTTCCAGCATCTGAGGCGTCGGTTTCAGGCTTCCAGGTGGCAGAGAAGCCCCTTGGGGTCTCTTGAAAAAAGTCTGTCAAAAGTGTTGGCTTCAAGCCTGCCTAGAACTCTTGCCAGCTGCTGCTTAGACACTGGCTGCAGTAAGGTAAAGGTACTCTGCACATGCTCTGGTGTGATTCTGCTCCTCAGATTTCCTCTGGCTCATCTGCAAGTCTGTCAGTGCTCCCAATTTGAGCACATGCAATGACCATGAACATGTCTGCCGGAAGAGTGTCCAGTGGAGAGGCCCCATTCTCAGCTGTCTTTGCTAAAACATTGGGAAAAGTTGTTCCTAAACAACGGTTACCAGCATCCCCCAGTCACCAGTAGCCATGTGGGCTGAGGCATTTTGGGGAGCTAACACCCCAGAAAAGAAACTTTGCCAAGCCATGACTGAGAGCTGCCACTTCCTAACCATATCACAGTGACCTCATTTATGATGGTATCAAGAATTTGTCAGCTGCAGATACAGCCTCCAGGCAGCCCGAACCTTTGGCCAGGTTTGGATTCCAACTCCCAGAAACCTCAGTCAATATGAGTAGGGATCATGGGGGGTGAAGTCCAAAACACGCAGAAAGCCAAAGACTTACCGTCCTGATTTAGCCGTCCTGATTTAGTCGCTGTGAGGCTATCCTTTTCCCAACATTGGTAACTCGATGCCTCTGGAGCTCGCAGGTAAACCACACTCTGCAGATGCAAAAACATTATTTATTTAGCGTGTAAACTGCCCCATAGTGCATGACACTCTCTGAGTGGTTTACAACTCTGAATTAAACACAGTTGTAAACACAATACCAATACCACAAAGAGAAGAACATTGCAATATTTTATCCACGTAATGCGTAATAACAAATACCATATGCTGCAGGTTATCCTTCAAGGAAAAATAAATGGGAAGCATGGCCCAGGGCATAGAAGAACATTCTGGCTGAAGAATGGTTGACAGTGGGCACAACTTCTCTATTTAGGATAGCTTTAGATAAAAACTAGATCATGCTACTGATTGCCAACATTTTATGAGGACATGGCACTTGAAGAAACACGATATACCACAGATACAGTACTACATAGATACTACAGACATACAATTCATAAGAACAACAATTAGTCCCTACCACAAACAAGCCACCTTTATTTTTTTTTTAAAAAGACCGTTCAAATGCTTTAAATCTTCAGTCAAAATTAATATAAAGCTGCTTTTAAAAGTACAAACAATAAGACAACTAATGCTGGATTCTTGTCTCAGTGGGAAGTCCCCAAACAGGACATAAGGACACTCTGCTCTTTATTCCCCAATGGCTGGCAACTCAGAGGCCTCTCATCACTGTGAGAGGATCAAATCATCACCTTAAGGAGCAACCATTTTGAAAGCACCCACCATAGCAGCAGTGGGGAATTGAACTCCCAACCTCTGAGTCTGCAGCCAAATGCTTAACTATCAGTAAGTGATCCAGCTAGCCCAAAAGAACTACTTTAGCTAAATCTCCCATTGTTCAAACACCGTGGGATGACCCTGCTCTTTCTGATACGAAAAGAAGGATGATTATCCAGTTGCTGTGCATGGTGCTCTCTTAAAAAGCTCCCCCCCCTTGCAGTCTATACCTCCCAAAATCCTCCAGCCCATATGACAGCAGCCTCCATTTTGGAAGTTAAGGAACCATAGTTCCTTAACCAGGATGAACTTTCACATTTTCTCATTTTTTCCACCTCCGAGTTTTGCAATGATCAGAAACGTGAAAACGTGCTTCCTCCTTCTCCTCCTCCACAATTTGGTGGCCCAATGAAGATACTATCCAGCTCTGTTTTTAAATAAACATTTCCCTTTTTCAACTTCAGTGCCTCACATTTAGAGGTGGACTGCCTTTTACGTAAGGGGATTCCACCAAGCTACTGAGAGACATAACAGGCATTAAGATTGAAGCTCTCCTCCGTAAAGGAAATCTGCAGAGTTTGGCTGGAATGGGTTATACTGCATGTGAAGAGAACAGATTGTGTGGTGGTTGTTGTGATACTTCTGTGCCTTTAAAAGCAAGACAGGTGGAGGTTTAGCAAGACCTGTCTGATCTCAAGGGGCTACCTATGGGTAAAATAACTATGGACTGAAATCTCTGCCTGACACATGGAAGTTAAAAGCACTTGTTTTGGGACCTAGAAGTTCGGGGGACTACAAATCAGACAAAATCCAAAGGGGGAAGGGAGAAAGAAAAGAAATTAAAATAAAAACAAAAGACAAAAGCCTTGTACCACCTTGAAACCTAAGTTACACATTTTAATGGGAGCATGTCTGCAAAGATTCTCCGTCATCCAGATGAGTTTATCTGGAAGTTGAGTCATGGCAAGTGGACTTCTTTTCGTGAGAGATTGAAATGTTTCGCTGCTCATCCAAACAGCTTCAGTGATGAAGCTGTTTGGATGAGCAGCAAAACGTTTCAATCTCTCAAGAAAAGAAGTCTACTTGCCATGACTCAACTTCTAGATTTTTATGGGAGCTCTCATGGATCAAGCCCTGTTCTTCAGGAATATGGAAGAAAACAAAATACAGAGTTCACAGGAGTAAAAGAGTTAAATGTTAAATGTTCACAGTAGTAAAAGTGTTAAATGTAGTAAAAAATAAAATACAGTAAAAGGACTACATTTTACTCACTGTCCTGCATACCAACTAAGGGCTTCTTCCGAGCCTTTCTAGCATCCCTGGAAATATTTGTTAGCGAAACCAGAGCTTGGAAAAATTACTTTCTTGGACTTTTTCCAGCAGGGCCGGATTGATGGACTTTTTATTTTCAAAGGGAGGTTAAAAAGTAATGATTAATGTAAAGATTAATGCCAAACATTATTTTTACAACTGTAATTGATAGTAACAAAGCCCTGCTCTGATTGTCATGAAGTTACAGTAAATATTTCTTTTTTCAAGTAATCAGTTCCTTTTCTCCTGTTTTTGTTCTTGCTGTTCTCACTGCCATGGAAGGAACACAGGAGTAACTGGGCACAAGTGGCAGAATGTGGATGCCCGAGCTGAGCTGAGTAATACCTGGCTCAGGAGCATGTAATATGCTTCAGTATGATAGATATGTTATGATATCTAAGTGGGTAGGTGGGAGGGTGCCAGTGGACCGTGCCCCAGGAGACATTACTGTATGGTACCTGCGTATCTTTTGCATGGTTCCAATAAATATAATCAAAAGGGATGCTATTTACCTTCACTTTATAGAGGAAAAATGTAATAAATCACTCTGTTTACTCCAGTCGATGTGCACTAATCTGGTTTTTAAAAGTCACTTCAGCTAGGCCGGAAGGAAAAAGGAAATGCCGTAACTCAGCATTGGGGTACATCACCAACCCAGTACCCTCCAAATGGGATGAGCTACAAGGCCGATCGCCCTACCTCCTGCATGGTGGCTTGGCATAAGTAGCCCAGAGTAGCCTTGGGTTAGATGGCCATGGTATATCAATCAATCAATCAATCAATCAATCAATCAATCAATCAATCAATCAATCAATCAATCAATCAATCAATCATTGTGTAGGAGTCCACTTTGAATGAAGTGGTGGGTTAGTTAATTGTTAGGCTATTGGACTGGGAAGTGTCTCGTTCTGCTTCCTACACAGCGGGCATGACTGAGCTGTTTGATTGAGCGGCTTTGGCCTAATCCAGGCATGCTCAGACTTCAGCCCTCCAGATGTTTTGGACCACAACTCCCATAGTCCTTTGTCATTGGCAACCCAAGCTTAGAATTATGGGAGCTGTGGTCCAAAACATCTGGAGGACCGAAGTTTGGACATGCCTGGCCTAATCGCTCTTTCTGAGCCTAAGCCTGGGTCAGATCCAGTGGGAAAGTGGAAAGACAGGTGTGCCTCATTGAGACCATGGGGCTGGGGAATGGAATAGAAATGTGGCAAATAGCAATAAGATCCTGATTCGTTGTATTGTTTATTATCTCGGACAAAGCTAAAGGGCTTGCAAGTGTGAAATGCAGCCATAGTTAGGCTGTTTATCCATAGACTAATGGTTCTCAAACTTTTTTTTCACTGCGGCACCCTTGTCAGGCTAAAAAATATTCATGGCACAGCTATCCTTAAAGCAGTTTTGATACCTAGGAAAAGAAGAAAAAAGAGTGCAAATTTGATGCACAGTTGTTTTTAATGCAATGAACAGAACTGTTTGGATGAATTTTTCATTATTTCTGCGGCATCCCTGGCATACGCTCGCAGCACCCATTTTGAGAACCTCTACCATAGACGGAGCTTCCTTTACCAACAAACTTAGGGTCACTTTTTACAAATTTTCAAAGGAAGAGAACAGACCATCAGTCAAGGGGTCTTAAGCCTGTACCAAGTGTGAAGGGCCACACCGATTCTCACAATTTGTAACTTGTGTCTACTATATTGACCAACCACTGTTCTTCTATATTGATCTACCACTGTTCTTCTTGTGTTTGGTAGAGCCACTGTGAGATACAGGAAGCTGGACTAGATGGGCCTTTAGCCTGATCCAGTGTGGCTCTTCTTATGTTCTTATGTTCCTGTATCCCTAATGTGTCATGGGGCAATATATCCATGATTGGCCAGCAGCAGCAGCCACAACAACAACAGTTTTCTGTCAAGTCAATTCTGACTTATAGCAACCCTTTCCATGGTTTTCCAGGTAGACAAGACTCAGAAGTGGTCCACTGTTCCCTTCTTCTGGGGGCACCCTGGGACTGTGCAGCTTGCCCCAAGGCCAAATAAGGTTGGCTGCATTTCCAAGGAGACGCAGTGGGGAACTGAACGGTCAACCTCTGCTGTGCAGCAAGATCATAGAAGCAAATCATGGAATCACAAAGTAGGAAGGGACCTACTGGTATATAGTCATCAGGTCCAAACCCCTGCTCCAGGCAGACATGCAAATCATAGAATCATAGAATCATAAAGTTGGATGCTGCCTAGATGCCCTAAGCAGATCCGATCTCGCCTGATTTCAGAAGCTAAGCAGGGTCGGCCCGGGTTAGTACTTGGATGGGAGACCACCGGGGAAGACCAGGTGCCATAAGCGCCTGGAGTAGGAACTGGCAAGCCACTGAAGAGTCGGTCACGACTGTAATGACACAACACACACGCACACAGAGTTGGAAGAGACCTCAAGGGCCATCCAGTCCAACCCCCTGCCATGCAGGAACCCCCATCACAGGACTCCCGACAGATGGCCATCCAGCCTCTGCTTAAAAACCTCTAAAGAAGGGGACTCCACCACCCTCTGTGGCAGCACCACCCTCTATGGCAGCCAATCATAGCATATCTGCCAGGGGGTTGTCCAAATTTATTTTGAATGCCTCCCATGTTGGAGCACTCCCCATCTCTCGAGGTCATTGGTGCCACTGCTGTACTACTCTAACAGTCAGGAAGTGTTTCCTGATATTCAAATCTGGATTCCTGTAGCTGAAGTCCATTGTTGTGTGCAATTCATCAGCCTGGGGGTTAAGAAAGAAACATTCATTAGAATCTAGCCACCTGATTGCCATATAGTTTCACTCTTATCTCTGAAATAGTGGACTTGATCCAGAAAAACTCGCATTAAATTAGAGCAGTTGTTCTGGAAGGTGCCACAAGTTTATTCTCTCTCTCTCTCTCTCTCTCTCTCTCTCTCTCTCTCTCTCTCTCTTTCATTTTCTCCTTTTTTTTTTTTTTTCTTGTCCTAAACAATATAGGTAATAAATAAATAACATACCATCACTGAGTCATACATGGAATGGCCAACAGAAGACATTTTGTGTAGCTGTTGAGCAAACAAAGAAGGGCCCGCCTTCATATTTCTGTGGTGTGAATCTTCTGGCAGATCCAGTTTCACGATGCTCTTGGTCCAGGGGAGAGAGCAATATAACAAATCAAGGCTAAATATACTCACCATCTCCAGCCGAGGAGGAGGAGGTTATGTTTTTACAGACCAGTAGACAGTGCCGTAAAACTGTCACAGCTTTATTATATACATGTGCTATTTTGCTGTCATGAAACAGGCCCTCTGGATGAACTGGTTGTGCCAGGATTTGCTGCAGTGCTTGAGGCTCCATTTGCGAAACCCAACACTTTCTCGAAGAAACACCAGTCATTGGCCTTGTGGAAAATGCACACTGACTTTCCTGGGGTTGTTGCAGGCCTTGATCGGAAAACCCACATGGGAAGTGGCATGTTTCTCAGTTCTGCTTGGAGGAGTTTGGGAACCATTTTTAAAGGTTCTTAAAACAAAACAAAGCAATAAAACAAAACAACAACCAACCCCCAATAAAGTGGAAACTGCAACAAAATGTTGTAGTGTGGCTGTTTCCGAATAGCATTCTGTTTCCCGCAGTGGCTAACCAATTTTTATTTTCATTTCGTTTTAATATTAATTGTACAGTTCATTTGTCTTATATATTTCCTCTGTTTTATTATATTGTTGTATCTGTTCGTGTTGCTTGTTTAGGTTGTTAACCGCCCAGAGTTCCTCCTGGAAGACAGGTGGAAAATAAATAAATAAATAAATAAATAAACAAACAAACAAACAAACAAACAAACCACATGTCTCAGAGGGCAGCCTGTAAGCAGGACATGAGAGCAATTGTAATTCTTATTCAGGGACCTGCTGGTCTTGATACTGGGGATGGCTGTCAGGGTGTACGTAGCCATTTTGGGTAGCCTCTTCCTTTACCCCTGAATGTGCTTAAATTTTTTTCCCAGCCATCCAGGATAGTTGCTGTCTCGAGATCTTGTCAGGGCAACTTCCCTGGCTTTATCATGCACTGTCATTGAGAAGTGCTTCCTTTAATGTCGTCTTCAGCTTCATTGGAGGACATGGATTTCTACCCAGAGGGAGAAAAAGCTTATCTCTTGCCCAAACAGAGCTTAGCAAACACTGTGGGCTAAATCCATTCCTTAGTCCCAACGAGAGAGACCCACTGAATCCAAGAGAATTTGGTTAAACCGATTCTTGAGTAAGTTATTTGGATGCGGCTGGCCTACTCCAGTTGGGAACTAACACAGAGATTTAGGCCCAAGTAAATACCGTGGTTGTTTAAAATAATAATCATAATTCCTCCAATTATTATTTATATTCTCTGGCATTGCTGCTATGGTTACGCAGCCCTCAGGAGAGGAGAACCGGAGCTACTGTTGGACTTGTGTACTGAGGTAAAAAGGACTCTTTCCCTGGTAAATGCCAGGCCATCCTGGTCAAAGACACCACAAGCCTTCTTGTTCTTTTGTTAAAAATAGAACGGGTTGTCTCTTGCAGAGTCCTAACGGTTCAGCCCACAAGCAGCCTTGAATTCACATCCCACGGACAGCGGAATGAGGAAGTCAGAGGTTGTGTAACAGGGCAAGCTGGAGCTTGCTGTGTGCAAACACCGACGTCTTTCATTGAAAGGAGAGGTAATGGTGCTGTTACGTCCAGGGGCGTATCTGAGGGGGGCAGGAGAGTACATCTGCCCCAGGGCGCAGCAATCAGGGGGGGGGTGCCTGCAGAGGGAGCAGGGATAGGAAGCCGTGCACCCTCCCGCCACCAGCAGTCCTCCTTTCCTCTAAGGCTTGGCAATGGCACCCCCTCCGTCTGGAGGGGGGAGCAGCAGGAGGTAGACATGCACCCTCCCCCACCCAGCAGTCCTTCTTTCCCCAAGACTTGGCAACGGCACACCCTCCACCTGGAGGGGGAGCAGGAGGAGGAAGACGTGCACCCTCCCGCCACCTAGCAGTCCTCCTTTCCTCAAGACTTGGCAATGGCACCCCCTCTGCCACCTCCACTGCCACGCGCCACATGAGCAGTGAAGCAGACAGGCAGGCAGGAGCACGGTGGCCGCGGCGCCCTCCTCCTCCTCTTCCTCGCCTTGGTGGAGAGGTGTAAGGGGCACTCGTGCTACCGCACATGCACGATCACACACGCACGCATGCGCACATGCACCTACCCCATGCCTTCAGGGTTCAGGCCCCCATTGCTGGGTGGGTGCAATGTGTGGGGGTGGCAGGAAGGGCGCAAAACTTTGTCCCCAGGTGCTCCAAATCCTAGCTACACCTCTGGTTACGTGTCCCCCCCTTGCTCCCTCCCTTGCTGCACTCCACCACCACAATGACCAGAGATCCTTTTCAGTCACTGTATGGCAGGTGGGAATGCAACAGATGCAGCCCATCATCTCTGCCCCTCCATGCTTGGGCCGTTGACTTTCTCTCTCTCACATGAGAAACCCTGCCCATCAGCGGAGAGAAAATGAGCCATCATGGTTTGATCGCACTCCAGTAGGGCCAAGAAGTGGAATCCAAGATGATCCAAGATGATGCTAAGCAATCAATGCTCCGTTCTCATTGGCTAGTGTCACCTGGGGCATGAAAGGTGATCGGTTCTCACACTGTTTTCAGAGGACTCCCTAATTTCTTTTTGTCTATCCATACCCAAATAGATATAATTCATTCCCATGTTGTTGTTGTTGTGGTGGTGGTGGTGGTGGTGGTGGTGGTGGTGGTGGAGAGGGGGAGTAAAGTGTTTACCCACTGGAGAGACGGTCGTGCTGTTGTTTTTTTGAGGTGCCAAGTTTTATCTGTCTTGTATTGACCTGAATAGCGTTTTCAAAGTAACTTTGAGACCTCCGGACTTGCACAAAACGATAGTGTGAGCCACAACGACCTCTGATCTAAATATGGCACCGCACCAATCACCAACAAGATGCGTGAAGCCTGACTGCGATAATATGGAGACGTCTTGCATGCTGACAAGGAATCTTTGTACAAAAAGGGTCTTATCCTGGAGGTCGGTGGAAACAAAACTGGATGAACACCCTTGATGACAACATGAAGTTGGCCCAGATTCACCTGGACCCAGGCCCATAACCGTGCAAGGTAGAAAACAAAACACAGAACAGCGGATCCCCCCCCCCAAAGTGGGATAGATGCTAAGAAAAAGAAGACGTCACGTGTATTCAAAGTAATTGAGTGTGGAGAGATCCTCTGTGGAATGCTATTAAAGTGCAGTGGTACCTTGTATAAAGGAATTAATTTGTTCCAAATGAAATTATGTTAAGCAAATTTTCCTTTATACAAATTTCCCATAGGAATGCATTGAAAACAGAGTACTGTAACCCCTAATCACAACCATTTTTATGTTGTACGGATTCACCCCATAGGCGATTTTGTTAAGCAAATTTTCCCTGTTTCCTGAATTTTTTTATGTTGTACAGATGTTATGTTATAAAAACCATTTGTCATACGAGGGTCCACTGTATATAGGCTACACATTGCTGCTCCCCCCCCCCGGCATGGGCTGGGTACTCAATTTACTGACCTTGGAAGGGCAGAAGGCTGAGCTGACTTCAAGCCAGCTACTGGGATGGGTTGGGATCGAATGCAGGTTGTGAGCAGAGTTTTGACGGCAGCACAGCCGTTTAACTGCTGTGCCACAAGGTTCCTCTCAGCAGCTGCCTTGCTGCATTGACCCAGGTCCCTCCCAACACTTCTCAGAGTTGCTTTCAAGGACATCAGTTCCCCTATTCCTCCTGAAGGTCCTGAGGAAATGTCTTATGAGGAACGGCTGGGAATGTTTAGCCTTTCAAAAAGAAGGCTGAGGGATATGATATCTATGTTTAAATATTTGAAAGGCTGTCATATTGAAGAGGGAACAGGTTTGTTTTCCATGGCTTCAGAAACTAGGACTTGGGGCAATGGTTTCAAACTACAGGAAAAGAGATTCCATTTGAACATTAGGAAGAACTTCATGATGGTTAGAGCTGTCCGGCACTAGAAAATGCTGCCACGGAGGGTGGTGGAGTTGTCTCCTTTGGAGGATTTTAAGCAGAGGCTGGATGACCATCTGTCGGGACTCGGGAGTAGAGATGGGCACGACTAGGGAAAATGACGTTTTCGAGTTGTCGTTTGTTGGAGGCAGCCTGTTTCGGCTCGTTTCCGTTTTTCGTGAAATTTTGCAAAAATTTGTCATTTCGTTTTTCATTTTTTCATTTGTCGTTAGTACTGGTTTTGGGGGGGGGTAGTGGGCTCCGGGAGGCACCTCTCTGTGGTGGGTGCCTCCTATCCTCACCCGCGAGCACTGCTATAAAAGGGCATGCATAGCCATATGCTATGGATATGCATATTGCAGACGCAGCAGTCTGGCAGAGGCACCCCTCTTTTTGGGGTGCCTTCCCTGCAACAGTCGGTGAGACACAGTCAGGCAGCACTTGCAGGCATGGTTTGCATGGCACACAAATGCTGCTGCAGGAGTCAGCCAGAGCCACAAGTGACAGACTGGCAGACTCTTTGCACCCGCTCCAAGGGAAATGTACTTGCGTGTAGTGCAATGCAAGTAGATCTGGCTTAGGGTTAAGATGGGTTAGCGCAAGGGCTAGGGGTAGGCTAGTTACGGGTGAGGTTAGGATGAGTATTGGGGTGCCTCTCTGACCCACTTAGAAGGACAGTGTACTGGTGTATGGGTTAGGGTTAGGGTTAGGGTTAGGGTTAGGGCTACGATTAGTGGGCTGTTTATGCCTGATTGGCACATCCCAGAAGTCTCTGTGGTCAAGCAGGCCAAGTGGCCATGCGATTGGTGGAAAATTTGCATGGTCCACTCCCATGGGTGAGCCCATCATTGCGAATGTGCAGTTGTAAAAAAATAAAATAAAATAAAATAAAATAAAATAAAATCAACGGAGACTTTTTTTTTCCAAGAAAAACCCACTGCTGCTACTGTAAAAATTCAAGCATTTAAAATAGCTAATTTTCGCATGTTTCTGTGGTGCTTTGGTGGGGTTTTGGACCACGATTTAAAAAAAAATTGCAGTCGCCATTTTGGATCCCCCCGCCCGCACACCGCATGGCAAAGGCAGACGAGACGATGCCCCCCCTGCCTGGTACCAGCAGCGCAGCAGTAGCAATAGCCAAGGAGAGGGGGGCAGGGACCCCCCCAAATAAAACACCCTTCTGGCCTGGTAGGTGCCCTCAGACAGTTTTCGCCTTCTTTTAGGGCCGGGAATTGGGGTTTTTTTTTAACTTTTAAAAACTTTTTTTCTGTGCCGCTTGGCATCGCGGGATCGCAGCGATGCCAGGAACGACCACAACAAATCAGACCCAATTATTCTTTAGTCGGTTCGAGTTCGAGTTCTGGCGGAGTAATTCCCGTTACTGTTTTCGTTGCGTAATGAAAACGAGTAACGGAAACGGAAACGGGAATTCCGCTAAGTCGTGCCCATCTCTACTCGGGAGTCCTGTGATGGGGGTTCCTGCATGGCAGGGGGTTGGACTAGATGGCCCTGAAGGTCTCTTCCAACTCTATGATTCTATGGTTCTTCATTGCAGGCCTTGTTCAGCCGCATTCAAGTTTGCACAGGGCTACTGAGCAGATACAGAATGTGACTGTAACCTTTGTAATCTTCTTTTACAAAGGATGAGTTTCTTCCCCTTGTACGTTTTCTGTCAGCTGCAGGCTGCAGTAGCTTTCTCTTGTCTTTGAGTAAGAACTGTCCTGGGGCTAGGCTTGACCTATAAAAGGCCTAAACAGCTTCCTCCTGCCCCCCGCATATATTAGATTGAGGTTCCTGAGAGACTGCTTTCTCCCATTGCTGTCACTTTCACCTCATGTACAAATGTACCCGTAGAGCATCTGTGGATATAGATCACAGTTGCTAGCCCACAACAGTCCAGGGAGAAAAACACTTGGCCCTCAGCAGTTCTTTACCATTCTTACGTTGTCGTTTTGATTTATATATTGCTTCATAGTGCAGGAGCACTCTCTGGGTGGTTTACAACCTTATTATATTGTAAACAGTACTTTGCTCCCCAGCAAGCTGGGCACTTTGTTTGGTGACCTTGGAAGGATGGAAGGCTGAGTCAACCTTAAGCCAGCTCCATGAACCTGTGGCTATCAAACTCAGATTGCGATCAGAGGCTTGACTGCAGTACTGCAATTTAACCGTTGCACTATAGGGCTTAGGGCAGGTATATCCAAATTTCAGCCCTCCTGGTGTTTTGAACCACAACTCCCAGAATTCCAAGCCTGTATTTCCAATGGCAAAGGACTGTGGGAGTTGTGGCTATCAAACTCAGCTCGCGAGCAGAGGCTTGACTGCAGTACTGCAGTTTAAACCATTGCTCCATAGGGCTTAGGGTAGGTATGTCCAAATTTCAGCCCTCCTGATGTTTTGGACCACAACTCCCAGAATTCCAAGCCTGTATTTCCAATGGCAAAGGACTGTGGGGGTTGTGGTCCAAAACACCTGAAGGGCCAAAGTTTGGACATGCCTGGCTTAGGGGGTTATGCAACCCACCCCCAAAAAGATGATTTAATAGGAACATTTATGCTGCACTTCTCTTCAAATGAGCTCAGGGCAATGTCAATTTTATTCCACATCCCCGTGTTACCCACACAACAGTTTTGTGAGTTTAACGTTGCCACATTACCCAGCTGATCCCTGGCTGTGGCTGGCTGTGGAGAATGGAAATGTGAAGGAACCTAGGTAAGTTAAATCGGTCTGAGAGAAGGCGCTAATCAGGTTGAGCCAATCCGTTTCAGGGTGTTGTCCCTTGGGACAAGAATCCAGGTTTTCCATAACTATATCCCCGGCAGACCGAGTCCTTGCTATGTTGCCCATAAGAGGAATTATGGGACCTTTTTTGTTGAATAGCTTTCTGAAACGACCCATAAAAGTGTAAAACAAATGCAAGGTTCTGAGATCTCTAGATAGTCGCCAAGATTTATGGGGTTTGGGAATGATAAAAGCCCCGCTGTAAATTCAGGCTATTTAATGCAGTGTTTACCATTTCTTGACTCGGCTGTATAACTTTTAATTGAGGCTGCCTTCACGTCACAAAAAAAACACCCCTCCTTTTTCTCTCCTGTCTTTCGCTTCCTGTGTTGTGGCACGTGGCATGCATCCTGTGATAGTGGTTCATACCTTTTTAACTGTTTCGCTTTTGGGGGGTAAAAGATACAGTACATTCATTTGCACCCCTCAAGCAAGACGTATCCCCTTCCTTTCCTCTGTCCCCTTTCCCTTTTTTTTAGGTGAGCGGATGTATGTAGGGATACGGCTGTTTTGGCAAAACACCCTTGCTGGTCCTTGGTTCCCTGGGGTATCACCAAACCAAACCAGTCAGGAGCAACGAAGAAGCTTTATTTTTTGGCCTATCCAGCTCCGTGGGGCTTCACTGCTTCCTGTTCCACCCTGTGCCCCTTGCCAATCCCTCTGCTCTGCTGCCAGTGCCACCAGTGCTCAGAGGAGCCACGAGTGGGGAAAAGCGTGGAAATGGCTGTAGTACAGGGGACTGATACTCTACAGTCTTCCTTCTGGCCATTCCTGGAAGATCTTACTGTTATATGTGTCCCCTCTACTTTTCACATAGCCTTCAACGTTCCCCCACCACCAGACCCCTTCTCCCCTTTGAAATTCTCAAGCCCTATTTGACAGAAGCACGCCGAGGCGCCGGCATTCCCCTGTGAAATTTGTTTTTTAAGAAAGACGTTGGACAGCAGCTCTTGGGAGATGTGGACAGGAGGACAGGAAAACACACAGAAGCACCCTGAGATGCTGTTTTCTCTTCAGTCAGCTGAGAAAGACATACAGACAAAAGACTGATGTGTTCCTCTCAGAAGCCTTCTTTTTTATTCTCTTAGCTTATTGTTTATAAGCACACATTGGAGCATTGATAAAAACAATGATTCTAATAGGAGGCAGGTGCCCTTTAGCCCTTTGGCCCTGCCCCAAAGCAAAAGGTCAGGGGAAATAGAAGGTCACTTCCTTCCAGACATGCCATGTTGGCAAATGTCAGGAGTGTTTGCACAGCACTGAAACTTCTCCGAAAAGCATAACAACATACTGCTTCTCTGTAAGTGCCAGAGCACCACCTTTTTGAGCCCCGATTACTATTTTTATACTTTGAAAAATTAGAGGTCCTCATGTTAGTCATCACCAAGATGTCAAAAGACACATTAGAGAGAAGCTGGAAATGTTGTTTAAAAAGAGGAAAAAGCTCCCCCCACACAAAAAAAAAACAAGGAGGTTTCCAAGCTGTGATAGTAGGATGATAACTTCCTAGGGTTAATCCAAAGGCCAGAGGGAAAGCACGCAAGTTTTTGTGCCATGCAGAATTCTCAATTTTAGGTTCTCCTTTAACTATTAATCTGTTCCCTTTTATCTCTTTGTGTATTTATATTTTAGTCTTTTATTCCACAATCTGATGCTTTTGTTCTTAATTTATTTTATGCCATTAAAGGTTTTTTTTTGGCTTGACTTGTCTTGACTTCCTTGTCACCAAGTGGAATCCTTTATGGGAGATTCCACAAGGTCACCTCATCAGGCGATGCTCTGGGTTTGCTTTGGGTGCAGGATTCTGTTGGGTTGACCTTTTAGCCCAAGATGGGGACCACATGGCTTTCCAGAGGTCGTTAGAATAACGACCCCCTTGATCCCTGAGCATTAGACATGCTGACCAGGGACAATAGGAGCCGGAGTCAAACATTTGAAGGAAAACATATTGCAGGCCTTGTTCTGGTCTGATAATGAGCTCTGCACAACTCAAAGATTGGCCAATCATGTGGTGACCTTTGGATTTATGTGATAACAGTATTGCCGAAATACATTGGTCCCCAGCCTTGGGTCTCCAGATGTTCCTGGGCTAAAATCCCCAGACGTCTTCACCACTAGCTGTGCTGGCCAGGACTTCTGGGAATCACTGCTGTAGTGTATCTACTTTCAAAATTGGACAACCTTGTGACAGATCTAGCTGCCTAGATGTCCTAAGCACATCCAGTCTCGCCTGATTTCGGAAGCTAAGCAGGGTGGGCCCTGGTTGGTACTTGGATGGGAGACCACCAGGGAATACCAGGTGCTGTAAGCGCCTGGAGTAGGAACTGGCAAGCCTCTTCAGTATTCCTGCCCAAGAAAACTCCATGGACGAAGAGTCAGTCACGAGTGTAACACAACACACACACACGTGACAGATCTGCATTCATTTGGATTCTCGGGTTGGGCAAGCAGCTGTCCTTGATGCCCTTATAGGCCTTTGGATTAACCCATTATAGGCCAACTCCAATTTCATTATTTTATGATTCAGTGATAGGATGCTGAGGCCCCACCCAGTTTACTCTTTTCCCTGAAATCCTGTCCCTCAAAGCCATCCTCCATCTTCTGCTGGTCGCATGTAGAGAACACACTGTTGTACTTCCTCATGGCGCAGAGGTTAAACAGCTGTACTGCAGCTGTAACTGTGCTCACGATCTGAAGGTTCAATCCCAGATAGCTGGCGCAAGGTTCACTCAGCCAGACATCCTTCTGAGGTTGGTACAGTAAGTACCCAGCTTGCTGGGTGGGGGAGGGGGGCAATGAGTAACCTGCATAAATAAATTGTAAACCACTCAGAGAGAGTGCTTTAAGCGCCATGGGGTGGTATATAAGCAGAACACTTTGCTTTTTGGAGTAGGAGCCTTGTGGCGCAGTGACTAAAATGCCTGTACTGCAGCTAAAACTGCTCACGATCTGAGGGTTCAATCCCAGGTAGCAGGCTCATGGTTGATTCACCCTTCCATCCTTCTGAGGTTGGTAAAATGAGTACCCAGCTTGCTGGGGGGGCGGGCAATGTGTAGCCTGCATACTGTAATTAAAAACTGTACTGCAGCTAAAACTGCTCACGATCTGAGGGTTCAATCCCAATGTGTGAGCCTGCATCCTCTGAGGTTAACTTGTAAAATGAAGTAGTACGGTATATAAGCAGAACACTTTGCTTTCCTCTTGGAACAGTTCACTTCCTTCTTTCAAGGGCTATTATACACTCAGATCCATTTCACGAATTTGGTTTCCTGAGAGGGTGGGAGAACATCTTAATGAGGAGCATAGACTACGGTATATGTGAGGTAGAAGGGAAGCACTGTGTCTATACAGAACTCTGGGTGGGATGATGAATGAATGGGATCAAGAAAGAGAGAAGCATTTTACGGGAGTTCCCAGCAGCCCTCACTGGCAGCTGGGTGGGTTGAGAGGGAGCAATAAAAAAAATCTTGGCTGACAGGAAAGGTAGGGGTGGGGTGGGGATGCTTTTTTGTTTGTTTTATTTTGGGCCTTCAAGGACAACATTCAGAGGTTGTCATTGGAAACGCAGCTGGCAGCCAGGCCTCCCTGCCCAAGTGCAGACTCTTTTTGAGAGGAAGACTCCAGATGTGAGAGAAGAGAATCCGGGATGCACATGGAGGTCTTGGGGGGGGTGTTCTACCATCCTGCCCCCCCGCACCTCTCCCCTCAAGATTTAGTGTAGTCTCTGCATCTTTTTATACCCACTGCTGTCCTTGAGTTTTTGCCATCTGCCGGTCCATCCCCAGAGGCTTGCAACATTGAAGAATGCTGATTTATTTCTCTCTCTGTGTGGTTTTTTTTTTTTTAAATCCTAGTTCTTGACAACAACAACGAAAGTGAGAATGGTGACAGGGCACACCATGGCTTATAAAAGAATAAAAATCACCAAAGGCCCTGGAAAAAGAGAGGCAATTTTAGCCCGATTAGGGTAAGTCACAAAGCAACGGTAGCATCCACATTCAATTCAAACTCTTGTTTGTTTGTTTGTTTGTTTGTTTTAGAGTATTTTTATTTATTTATTTATTTATTTATTTATTTATTTATTTATTTATTTATTTATTTATTTATTTAACTTATATGCCGCCCACTACCCAAAGGTCTCTGGGCGGCTTACAAGCAAACGAATTAAAACAATTTAAAATAGTTAGAAATAGAATATCAATAAATCATCAAGCAATAATAAAAACTAGAGATGGGCACGAAACAAGAAAATGGTGTTTTGGTTTTTCATTTGTCACTGAATGTTGTCCTTGAATCCCACCCTAACTCCCACCAGAGACTGCAAGGAGGACGGGGGCTGCCAGACCTTTTTATGCCCTCTGTGGCTGCCAGACCTGCCCGCCCAGTCTGCAACCTGGGCATGCTATTGGTTGAACATGATCCCATCACATGGCTTGCCTCCATTTTGTGGCTGGTGCGACATCCATTTTAAAGGGAAAAGAAAAATACATAGCGATGGGAGAAGACAAAAACAAACGTTTTAAGGACCCCAACCCCCCTGGTAGGTATTATCAGACAATATAAATAATTATTGCTGCGTTTTTACGGATGTCCAGGGCGTTTTTTAACATTTAAAACAGCTCATTTAACATAAGAACATAAGAACATAAGAAGAGCCCTGCTGGATCAGGCCAAAGGCCCATCTAGTCCAGCTTCCTGTATCTCACAGCGGCCCCACCAGACGTTTGGGAGCGCATGAGACTAGATATCTGGATACCACTCCCCTGCATCTGGCCCTTGAAGTACCCTGGTTTAAAGCCAGAGATTACACATCTCCATCATGGTTTGTAACCCGTGATGGACTTTTCTTAGGAATCTGTCCAACTTTTGAAGGCATCCAGGCCAGATGCCATCACCACATCCTGTGGCAGGGAGTTCCATAGACTTGCTGGGTGAAAAATATTTTCTTTTGTCAGTTCTTACTCTCCCAGCACTCAATTTGAGTGTATGTCCCCTAGTTCTGGTATTTTGAGAGAGGGAGAAAGAGTTCCCTCTATCCACTTTACTCATACCCTGCATTATTTTGTATGTCTCAATCATATCCCCCTCAAGCGCCTTTTTTCCAGACTGAAGAGGCCCAATTGTTTTAGCCTTTCTTCATAAGGGAGGTGCCCCAGCCCAGTAATCATTTTAGTCGCTCTCTTCTGCACCTTTTCCAGTTCCACTATGTCTTTCTTGAGATGCGGTGCCTACACCTCCAGGTGGGGCCTTACTATTGTTTTGCAGCATTATAATGTTGGCTGTTTTATTTTCAATCCCCTTTTTGATAATCCCGAGCATGGAATTGGCCTTCTTCACTGCTGCCACACATTGGGAGACACCTTCATGGAGCTGTCCACCAACACACCAAGATCTCTTTCCTGATCCGTCACGGATAACTCAGAGCCCATGAGTTGATAGATGAAGTTTGGATTTTTTGCCCCAATATGCATTACTTTACATTTGGTTACATTAAAACGCATTTGCCATTTCTCAGCCCACTCCCCCAGTTTGGAGAGATCCTTCTGGAGCTCTTCACAATCTTCTCTGGTTTTTACCACATGGAAAAGTTTTGTGTCATCTGCAAACTTGGCCACCACACTGTTTATCCCTGTCTCCAGGTCATTTATGAACAGATTGAAAAGCACCGGTCCCAGGACCGAGCCCTGGGGCACACCGCTTTTCACTTCTCTCCATTGTGAAAATTTCCCATTGACACCTACTCTTTGTTTCCGGGATCTCAACCAGTTCTCAATCCATAAGAGGACCTGCCCTCTTATCCCCTGACTGTGCAATTTTCTCAGCAGCCTTTGGTGAGGGACTGTGTCAAAAGCCTTTTGAAAATCCAGATAGACTATATCCACCGGTTCACCCAAATCCACGTGCCTGTTGACCTTTTCAAAAATTCTAAAAGGTTTGTAAGACATGATTTACCCTTACAGAAGCCATGCTGATTTTCTCTCAGCAAGGTTTGTTCTTTTATGTGTTTTAAGATTTTCTCTTGGATGAGGCCTTCCACCATCTTCCCTGGGACAGATGTAAGGCTAACGGCCTGTAGTTTCCTGGGTCCCCCTCCTTCCTTTTTTAAAAATTGGTGTGACATCCGCTATCCTCCAGTCCTCCGGCACTGTGGCCGTTTGAAGAGACAAGTTGCATATTAAAGAGATCTGCAAAAGTTCCCTAAAACCCTTGGGTGGATGCCATCTGGGCCCGGTGACTTGTTAATCCTCAATTTATCAATTAGTCCTAAAACCTCCTCTCTTTTAACCTGTATTTGATTTAATTCTTTAGTCAAGAGGGGCGGCTCAGGCAGCGGAATCCGCTCAAGGTCCTCTGTCGTGAAGACAGACGCAAAGAATCGTTCAATTTCTCTGCAATGTCCAAGTCCTCCTTAACCTCCCCTTTTCCTCTCTCACCATCCAGAGGCCCAATTGGTTCTCTGGCAGGTTTGTACTTCTAACATATTTAAAGAAGCTTTTATTATTACCCTTTATATTGCCTAGCCATTTCAAAGTCTTTCTTTGCCTCCTTTCATCTTTTACATTTCTTTTGCCAGAGTTTGTGTTTCTTTTTATTTTCCTCATTTGGGGAGGATTTCCATTTACAGAAGGACCTCTCCTTGTGCTTTAGAGCCTCTCTAACTCCATCGTTAACCATGCCGGTGTCCTCTTGGACTTAAATGAGCTCTTCTTTCTTTGTGGTATGCACTTGTGCTGGGCCTCTATTATTGTTGTTTTAAACAGGCTCCATGCACTCTGAAGAGATTGGATTCTTCTAACCCTCCCCTTCAGTTTCTCTCTAACTAGTTTCCTCATCTGAGGGAAGTTTTTAAAATCAAGGGTTTTTATGTCTGATTTGGTTGACACTCTTCCTCCGACATGCATGGCAAAGGTAAGCATGGTCACTGTTCCCCAGAGGCTCAGTGACATTCACATCCCTGACGAGGTCCTGAGTATCACACAATATTAGATCTAGAGTTGCCTGTTCTCGGGTGGGCTCCATGACAAGTTGCTCTAAGGCACAGTCATTCAGCAAGTCGAGAAACCCAGTTTCTCTTTCTTGCCCGGAGCTTCATTGGCCCAGTCAATGTGGGGATAATTAAAGTCCCCCATGATTACTATCCTATCCCTCTTAGCCACCTCCATGAAAGGTCCCCCTCAAGTTTTTGATCTGGTGGACGATAGAATACTCCAACTATCACATCACTCTTTGGACCTGGTTTTTAACCCACAGTGATTCTATGGTGGAGTCAGACCCTCTGTCAATCTCCATTCTGCTGGATTTTATGCCTTCTTTGACATAGATGGCCACTCCTCCTCCAACCCGCCCCTCTCTATCCCTTCTATAGAGTTTATAGCCTGGGATTGCTGTGTCCCACTGGTTCTCCACATTCCACCAGGTTTCTGTTATGGCTATTATATCAATGTTATCCCTAGCTGCCAGATGTTCAAGTTCTCCCATCTTTGCTCGGAGGCTTCGAGCATTGGCGTAGAAGCACTTGTACAGTGGGTCCCGCAACAGCTGCTGCCTTGTTCTTCTCCCCCACAGCTTTTATTTTCAGTAGACGAACTGTCACATTCCGCTATTCTGCCAGTGTTAATACTTGCTATGTCATCTCTATAAAAACCCTCTCCAACCTCATTCCCGAGGATGAGGTGTTCAACCGGATGCACAGCTCCTGTCGGCTTTCCCCAGTTATCAGTTTAAAAGCTGCTCTGCTGCCTTTTTGAGGTTGAGTGCCAGCAATCTGGTCCCATCATGATTCAAGTGCAACCCATCCCTCCTGAAGAGGTTTGGCTTGTCCCAAAATGTTCTCCAGTTCCTGACAAATCTAAAGCGTTGCCCAGCCTCATCCACGCATTGAGGCTTCTGAGTTCTGCCTGCCTGGCGGGACCTGCACGAGGAACAGGTAGCAGAAAATGCTACCTTGGAAGCCCGGGACTTCAATCTTCTACCTAGCAACCTGAATTTGGCTTCCAAGACTGACCGCTTGGCCTTCCCGACATCATTGGTACCGGCGTGTACCATGACCACTGGCTCCTTCCCAGTTCTCTCTAACAAGCTATCTATATTTCTGGTGATGTCTGCAACCTTTGCACCGGCAGGCAAGTGACCATCCGGTTATCATGCTCCTCACAAATCCAGTATTTCTAATGATAGAATCCCCTAGCACAATGAGCTTCTCTCCTGCAGCCTGCTCATCAACATGTACCTGATCTTGTATCTCATCAATAGTGATGAGGGAGAGACCCCGGCGGAACCACTTCTTCCTCTATGTGTGCCTCATGAGGTGTGCTGAGGGAAAGAGCTTCAAATTGATTGTGCAAGATGAGACTCTCTGAGTGATGCCTTGGCCTTCTACTCCTTTGAGTCACATTCCTCCACCCATCCACCTCCTGAGTTGGGGGAGTGACTTCCTCCTCTGAAGTGTGCCCTGTCTCTTCTTGGACCTGGATAGTCTCTTCCGCTCTGTCCAGGAACTGCTCAAGCTCCTTAATATGTTGCATTTTCACCATTGAGTTGAAGCTGCTGGACCTTCTCTTCCAATCAGCGCTACCAGCTTGCACTTGCAGCAGATGTAGTTCTGCCACGCTCTGTCAAGATAACAAACATGGCACAAGTACTGCAGGTAACTACAGCTGCTCCCTGCAACTCCATTTTAACTATTACAATAAAATGTATTCAAGGTCTCAAAAATGTAAACTTGCACTTTTTTTTTTTAATCTAGTAAGACTCTTTACTTCTTTTATTGTTTAGTCAAAATCTAACAGTGTAGGGGCCGCTAAAGCACCTCTACACCAACTACAAGCACGTCAGGAAGTGTAGGACCTCCTGAGGAGTTGCTTGGCTTGGGAACTCAATTAAACCCAGAATTTTTTTTTTTTTTTAGTTTGCAGGACCCCATCCCCCTGGTAGCAGCTATTTAAAGCTAAAACTCCGCCCCTTGCTCCTGCAAAAGAAGAAGTTAGCTCTGCCCTTTGTTCTGTGCTCCTCTGACCAGCTCCTTCCTCTCTGCTGCTCTGCCAGAAGAGGACTGAGAGACTGCTGGTAGCAGCTATTTAAAGCTAAAACTCCGCCCCTTGCTCCTGCAAAAAGAAGAAGTTAGCTCTGCCCTTTGTTCTGTGCTCCTCTGACCAGCTCCTTCCTCTCTGCTGCTCTGCCAGAAGAGGACTGAGAGACTGCTGGTAGCAGCTATTTAAAGCTAAAACTCCGCCCCTTGCTCCTGCAAAAGAAGAAGTTAGATCTGCCCTTTGTTCTGTGCTCCTCTGACCAGCTCCTTCCTCTCTGCTGCTCTGCCAGAAGAGGACTGAGAGACTGCTGGTAGCAGCTATTTAAAGCTAAAACTCCGCCCCTTGCTCCTGCAAAAAGAAGAAGTTAGCTCTGCCCTTTGTTCTGTGCTCCTCTGACCAGCTCCTTCCTCTCTGCTGCTCTGCCTAGTAAACATTGTGCCGTCGCCATTAATGGAAACAAAACATAACGACCACAATTTTCGTGGTTCTGTTCGTTTCGTTGCATTTTCATCACAATTTTCGTTTGTTGTTTCGTTACGTAACGGAAACGACAAACGGTAATGGAAACGAAAAAATGTTCATTCCGTGCCCATCTCTAATAAAAACCTTACACTAAAATCTTACACCCCACCTTTCTCCTTGGAAAAGAACCCAAGGCTGCTGACAGTAATGAGGGATAATATACAGTGCAGTACAATTAAGACATGTTCAAGTATTTGAGAACAAGGAGTTGAGGGAAATCTGACAGCATTAATAGACAGCATTAATAGACAACATTACATTAAAGCAACACGGTTATGAGTGGTCATAAACACAAAGTCTATGTGAACCCATGTATTCATATAAAATACTGTACACACGGTAGTCCATAATTCAGGGGAAATTTTCCTGAAGAGAAAGTTCTTTGCCTGTTTCCGGAAGGACAACAGAAATGAGGCAGTCCTGGCTCTAGTATTCTTGGCTAGTATTCTCTGCAGCTTCTTCCCATGTTGCTGTTGTACAAATGGGGGTGACGACACCTCCCTTCTACACGTGTAATTGTGATGGAAATGGTAATGCTGCCACCTTTTATTTACTTGGTAATGCTGTCACCTTTTAAAATCGTCGCCTCATGAATTGGGACAGACTCAGATGTAAAATATCGAAACAATAGTGAAGTTTATTGAGAAAATAATAAATATAACAATGTCTGAGGATGGTATGCGTTGCCTTTAACATATAATGGATTTAATCAACTCTTCCAGCCCCCCTGTCTTTAATAACTAGTAAACAGTACAGCCCTCACTGCCTGACAGAACTCTCACAGAGCAGTGCTCTCTCCCAGCACTCACTCTCAAAACCTTCAACTTAACTCAACTCAACTCAACTGCCTCAACTGACTAGGCTCCACCCTTTTTATATCATACCATTCCCCACCCTCCTGCTGGGATTGGCTGATGATTTGTATATTCATTACTCCTGTTTCCAGGGTTTTGTCACAATACCTCCCCCCTTATAAAGAAATTTTAAGGGAGTAAACTTACCTCGGTTTGTTCACTTAAAATTCTCTTCTGGAGCCTATTTAACTAATTCATACATCCTTCTGTTTATCAGCTTCAATTCTGCATATCTATAAACTGTTTTATAACATGTTCAACCTTATTACTATATAATATCATTAAATGCAATAATTCTTTCTATATCATTACATTTTAAATAGACTATACTCTCAAACATTGGTTAACATCATAACTTCAAATACCTGTAAAGAACTTATTGATCATACTAGAATCAATCTATGTTAAGATGCATAAATACATGTATTTGGTTTACATTTTAAGCTATTTTACTTATCAATATACATACAATTTTTATGCTTAACTTATATTCTAAATATCACATAAACATTTTGATTTATAGTAAGCTCTAATTATTAGAGATGGGCACGAATCAAAAAATTGGCGTTTCATTTGTCGTTTGTCGTTTAGGGAGTCCGTTTCGGTTCATTTCCGTTTTTTGTGAATTTTTGCAAAAAATTGTTTTTCTTTTTTGTTTGTTTTGTTACTGTTTCATTACCATTTATTTCATTTTTGGTGATTTTTTTTAGCATTTAAAGCAGTTCAATGTATTGCCATAACGAAAACAAAACGGACAACAAAATTTCTGGTGTTTCTGTTCGTTTTGTTTCATTTTGGAGACAAAATTCATTTGTTGTTTCATTATGTAACGAAATGAGAAAACGAAAATGGAAACGAAAAATTGTTCGTTTCGTGCCCATCTCTACTAATTATACATTACCTTGCATTTTTCATTTACAGTTAACTTACATTAAGTTATGGTTTTCACATTTTATGACATTACATTTCCATACTTTTTTTTAAATAACACCTTCCTCTTACTTCAGCAATAAAATAACAATATTACATTATTATTATTATTTAACCATGGTCCATGTAATCAATGTCTTCCGCCTCTTGCTGCAACAGCTGGACGATGATACGCCATGGGTGATCACTTCCTCTGTCACATAAATTCAAAGTCCAGTTCACAGTAAATTGATGCCATTTTTCCTTGGGTTCTTGGAATGTGGGATTCAACTCTTTGACACCACTCCTGGTACAGTTCATTAGAGTCCCCTCAAATGCAGCTTGATATTCAAGCGATCACTGTATGACATACGGGCGCTTCGTTTTTGTCAGTTCAGTCAGTGGTGTTGCAATGGTGCTCAAATGTGGACTAACCCTCCTGGGATATACCACAAGTTTAAAAAAAGATCTCACCTTCTTTTTGTTGGTCTGTCTTGGCCACAAGTCGATCGCGTTGATCTTCCTCTGCAGGGGGTCGATCACGCCTCGTCCCATGACATGTCTCAGGTAGTTGACTTCTGGATTTCCTAGTCGCCATCTGGATGCTTTTTTCGTCCTCTCGTCCTCTCAGATCTGCTGAAGCACGATGTTCACAGGCTGTAGTGGTTTTTCCCAGGTGTCTTTTGCAACCACCGAATCAGGTCTGTCATTAGCATTCTTCACTTCCAAGTAGGGTTTCTGCTTTAAACAGTTTTCTATTTGCTTTTCGGCTTCCTGCAGCTTTCTAAATTCATCAGTGATCTTATTCCCTTCTTGTATCAGTTGTTCCTTGCCCAGTGACACTTTGTTCCCATCCAGAAAAAGTTGCTCATTATTTAATATTTCTTTTTCAAGCTCTGCTTTCATTGGTGTAAGTTGCTGTAAGCAATCTTCTTTACTTTCTGATGCACCAGACAATTGCATTTCCAAAGTACATATTTCCTTTTCTTTAATGTTTTCCACCGCAGTAATTACTTCTAGTTCTGCTGATTTCTTCTGGAGTTCGAAAACAAATGTATCAGATTCATTCCTCCTTTCCTCCAGTCCCTTTTCCTTCATCTCTAAAAGTGCTTTCAAAGGTGAAATTTCATTTTGGAGTTCACCAATAACTGATACCTGCTGAATTTTAGCTTCTTTCAGCTCTTCTGCTGTTGCTTCATTTTGTTCTTTTCCAAGCTGTGCTAATTTTTCTTCTTCTTCTTTTAATTTAAAATATTTTTCCAGTCTGGAATTCTCTGCTGGTACCCGAAGTTCCTCACAAGCTTGTATCATTATCTCCTCTGTTATGAAATTTGCAGGGTGTCTGGGACTTAAGAAGTGTGTATTTGATTCCATTAAGTCAAAACATCCCTTCATACTGTCGTCTTGCCTTTGTTCTAGGCTAAAGTCTGCTGCTGGCCCTTTTTGACTGTCAGCTAAATTAGCTTCTTCTACCATTTCAGACTTCTGATATTCCCTCTCAAGTTCTCCTACTGACATTTGATTTATAACTGTGTTGTCTTCACTGTTTGGTTCTCTTCCTTCAAGGTTACTCTGGAGCCGGTATCAATCAAACCCAAATAAGTTTTGTCATTTATGTTTACTAACTCTCCTGAGGTTGCTAGTAATTTCTCATCAGTGTGTATAAAAAAACAATGAACTATTTCAGCTAAGGGAAGCTCTGTCTCTCCCTCATTTTCACCTTCTGATTCTGACTTTTCCACTTCTTTGGGCTTGGGAGTTCCCTCATGACTCTTTCGAATATGAAACACCCTTTTCTCAGTTTTGTCTTGTGATTTTTTAAATTTAGGGCAGAATTGTCTTGTGTGGCCCTCTCCCAAACATCCCCAGCACGTTAATTTATGTTTGTTTTCAGGACTCCAGTTCTTAAACTTCCCTTCCCTTCCTTCAGACTTTGGTGACTGGGATCCATTTTTTTCTTGCCTTCTTTTATTCTGAGGGGATTTAGCATTCCTAGAATCACTTTGGAAGGGTTTCCTTTGATAGTCCCTATTTCTAGGGGTCACTTCTGAAAATCTAGAGTCTCAGATTATATTAATTTCATCCGCAATTTTAGCAGCTTCAATCATGTTCTGTGGCTTTTTATCCTTTACTAGAAATGTGATCTCAGGATGGAATAAACTGTACAGTTGCTCTAACCCAAACACTTGTTTGATTTCTTCAGCTGTGTTAGCATTTTCAATTTTCATCCATTTATTCAATACCTCTGTCAATCTGTAGGCTAGCTGCGTATATGTATCTCCCGACGCTTTCATAATTGACCTGAATCTCCTCCTCAGCTGTTCTGCTGAAATGCCAATTCTAGTAAACACTAACTCTTTAAAATGGGTATAGTCTTGGGCATTTTCACTATCGATTTGAGCATATATTTCTTCCAATACTCCAGATAATAATGGCCTCAAATAGAACATTTTCTCTGTGTCTGACACGGGTAAATCCTCACATGTTCTCTCAAAAGAAACTAAGAAAGCTTTAATGTTATCTCCTTTCTTGTAGCTAGGGAACCTTTTCAAATCTATTTTCTTGGGAGTTTCACTCAAATTATTGTTATTATTGATATTTTCCTGACTAGCTAACTCAAGTTTTCGCATCTCTAATTGATATGCCATTTGCTCTCGTTCTAACCGTTCCTCTCTCTCTCTCTCCTTTTGTCTTTCTTCTCTGGCCATTCTTCCTTTCTCCATCTCTCTTTCTCTCTGTTTTTCCCATTCCTCTTTTTCTAGTTTTAATTGTTGTAATTTAAACTCCTGTACCAATCACCATTTCTCAAGACTTTGGTCCTTATCAGGTTCTGCCTCTCTGGGTGAAATTGGTGTTTCCTCAGACACAATGGTTACAGCCCCCTCAGCTGCCATTCCTCTCGTTCCCTTCTTCGATTTTGCTTTTGGAACTGACATGAAATCAAAATCTTTTTATTTCTGTGGTGTATATACTATTTCTTTCTTAAGAAAAAGGAAGATTAAGACTGGGTCACAGCTGTTTTAATGGCAACTGTAAAAATTTTACCTCAGCAACCAGCTTCTGCTTATGTTACTGTAACTGCTCAAGCTTGGCACAGTGCCCAGACTTCAAACTCTTTCTTTATTTAAAATATTATTTCAGTGTTTAAAGCACACAGATTTAAATATATTTCTTCGGCTTTTAACCTATAACTTTTATCTGACTCCCACAATCTCATATAAGGGATTCCAGTCAGGCACTCCTGCTCTACAGAACTTTTGTCAGCTTAAAATCTCCTCAGGTCTCTTCAGTTTCTGAGGTAAATTTTCTGCCCCCACAGACCTTTTACTTTGGGAGATTTCTTTCTGTTAACACCCAGGGTGATATTTCCAGACCTTTACCAAAGCCACCCTAAATTCCAGGGCAAACGCTTTGGGTCTTTCAAAGGAAATTTGTTCTTTAACTGCTGGACAGCAGAGTTCTGTGACTCTCAGGCAGTTTCCCCAAACAAACCACTGTAGATTTCAGTCTATCCTTTCAGATTTTCTCTTCCAGGTGTCCTATAATTTGTCAAGCCAGACTCCTTTTCCTTTTGGAGTCCTGGCCTCCAGACACTAACGGGCCCACCAAAGAAAATCAGATAGCACTACAGGGTTTTAAGTCTGAATTCCTCTCTCACACACAGGGCTTCCAAAGAACTGAAATTAGCTTCATCTAATTCTCAGTCCTAACCCCTTTTCAGAGGAATTTACACAGACTATCAACAACACTTGAGGGCTAACTTTTACTAAAGGCTTCTTTTTAAACTTCCAGTTTCAATTTCTTCACAGGGTAGAGGCTAAATATTTTGAGCTGGGGACTTTTCCCCTCAGGCAAATTGGATGTATTCGAAATCCCGCCGCTGCCACCAAATTGTGATGACATCTCCCCTTTACAGGTGTAAATGTGATGGAAATGGTAATGCTGTCACCTTTTATTCACTTGGTAATGCTGCCACCTTTTAAAATCGTCGCCTCATGAATTGGGACAGACTCAGATGTAAAATATCGAAACAATAGTGAAGTTTATTGAGAAAACAATAAATATAACAATGTCTGAGGATGGTATGTGTTGCCTTTAACATATAATGGATTTAATCAACTCTTCCAGCCCCCCTGTCTTTAATAACTAGTAAACAGTACAGCCCTCACTGCCTGACAGAACTCTCACAGAGCAGTGCTCTCTCCCAGCACTCACTCCCAAAACCTTCAACTTAACTCAACTCAACTCAACTGCCTCAACTGACTAGGCTCCACCCTTTTTATATCATACCTTTCCCCGCCCTCCTGCTGGGATTGGCTGATGATTTGTATATTCATTACTCCTGTGTCCAGGGTTTTGTCACTGGGGGTCTCTTCATAGCGATCATGGCTCTCACCCCAGCGACACGCATGTGAGCAGTGTGATCCCATGCAACTAGGTGGGCCCTGATTTCCACTGAGCAGAAACTCAAGAGGATTCTTGCCCTCGCCTTGCTATGGAACCCATAATGGAGAGGCTGAGTGGAAAGATGGAGTGGGAAAATGTGTTCCTCAGGAAAGGAGCCACCACCAAGAAGCCCCCGTTCTCCGTAACGGCCGCCTCAGATCGGAAGGTTGTGATGTTGTGAGAGGGTTGCCATTGGCTAGACTGGCTTTGCTCCAGCCCAAAGGCCCTGGATTCTTGGTTTTGCACATTGTGTCACGACTCACGGAGTGTTACAAAGCAGACAAAAATAGGCAATTCACTCAGCCACTGCAGGAAGAAGATAGGCAGGGAGAGGAAGCCGCGACAGAGCTTCCCACTCTTCTGCTCCCCCGGGGGGGGGATGAGACCAGCTGCTGGGTCCAGTATGTTGGTCAGCTACCAAGGGCCTTGCACTGGCTGATATTTAAAGAAGGACACACGTGTTACACAAACTGATCCTGTGGGCTTTGGTGTGTGCAAGAGTGCATTTCCTGTTCATTAATTATAGGCACATTCTGCTTTTCCCTCCAGTGAGTTGATGGGGGTTGTTCTCCATTGCTCTCTTCCTCCCACTGTTCTCAGTGGAACATTTCCATCAGCTAGGTAGGGTTTAGAAATAGTGACTGCCCCAAGGACTCCCCATTTCTAAGGTCAAGGTATTTAGGAGCCTCATGGCACAGTGGCTAAATGCCTGCATTGCAGCTAAAATTGTGCTCACGACCTGGGGTTCAGTCCCAGGTAGCCGACTCATGGTTGACTCAGCCTTCTATCCTTCCAAGGTTGGTAAAATGAGTACCCCATTGGTGGTGGGGGTGGGCAATGTGTAGCCTGCATAATTTAAATTGTGAACCGCCCATAGAGTGCTTGAAGTACTAAGGGGTGGTAAGAACATAAGAACATAAGAAGAGCCATGCTGCATCAGGCCAAAGGCCCATCTAGTCCAGCTTCCTGTATCTCACAGTGGCCCCACCAGATGCGTCTGGGAGCACACGTCGCTAGATATCTGTCTTCTGATACCACTCCCCTGCATCTGATCCTTGAAGTACCCTGGTTTTAAGCCTGGAGATTACACATCTCCATCATGGTTTGTAACCTGTGATGGACTTTTCCTCCAGGAATCTGTCCAATCCCCTTTTGAAGGCATCCAGGCCAGATGCCATCACCACATCCTGTGGCAGGGAGTTCCACAGACTAACAATGTGCTGGGTGAAAAAATATTTTCTTTTGTCTGTTCTTACTCTCCCGACCCTCAATTTGTGTTGATGTCCCCTAGTTCTGGTATTTTGTGAGAGGGAGAAGAGTGTCCATCTATCCACTTTACTCATGCCCTGCATTATTTTGTACAGTTCAATCATATCCCCCCTCAGGCACCTTTTTTCCAGACTAAAGAGCCCCAAATGTTTTAGCCTTCCCTCACAAGGGAGGTGCCCCAGCCCAGTAATCATTTTAGTTTCTCTCTTCTGCACCTTTTCCAGTTCTACGATGTCTTTTTTGAGATGTGGTGACCAGAATTGTACACAATACTCCAGGTGCAGCCTTACTATTGTTTTGTATAATGACATTATAATGTTGGCTGTTTTATTTTCAATCCCGTTTTTGATCATCCCTAGCATGGAATTGGCCTTCTTCACCGCTGCTACCTTCATTGAGCTGTCCACCAGCACACCAAGACCTCTTTCCTGATCCGTCACAGATAACTCAGAGCCCATGAGTTGATAGATAAAGTTTTGATTTTTTGCCCTGATTTGTATTACTTTATATTTGGCTACATTAAAACGCATTTGCCATTTTGCAGCCCATTCCCCCAGTTTGGAGAGATCCTTCTGGAGCTCTTCAAAGTCTTCTCTGTTTTTTACCATACGGAAAAGTTTCATGTCATCTGCAAACTTGGCCACCTGACTGCTTATCCCCATCTCCAGGTCATTTATGAACAGATTGAAAAGCACCAGTCCCAGGACAGATCCCTGGGGCACACCACTTTTCACTTCTCTCCATTGTGAAAATTTCCCATTGACACCTACTCTTTGTTTCCTTGATCTCAATCAGTTCTCAATCCATAAGAGGGCCTGCCCTCTTATCCCCTGACTGTGCAATTTTCTCAGCAGCCTTTGGTGAGGGACTGTGTCAAAAGTCTTCTGAAAATCCAGATAGGCAATATCCACCAGTTCACCCAAATTCACATGCCTGTTGACTTTTTCAAATAATTGAAAAATGCATACTGTATAAGCAGAACACTTTGCTTTTAAGGGCTATGGTGGTTCTTCTGATTTGTTTTTCCCCTCCAATGAGATTCCCCCACAGCTACTCAAGATTGCAGATTAGGTCCCTCTTTACCTTCTGTTGGCCAATCACAAATGAACACATGCTCAGTGCAAGATGCCTAAGTGAGGGCAATTCTGTGCTATGCCAATCAGACTTCTTTCATTGCTTGATGCAGCACTTCCTCTACAAACATGCTAAATGTACAGTGCAATCTGACCTGCTAGTTCATGGATCATTGGATATTAGATCCTCAGTGTCCTCAGTCACCGGCTTGCCCCCTGACCACTACACCACATTAGATTTCCAGAAACGTCTTTAAGATGCTACGTAGACTGTGTGGGTTGGGAATACTGGTGCAAAGGTGTAACACAGCTACTCCTTTGCCAATGGATGCATGCCCCAAACTTTAGAATCCAAAAGGATAAGTGGATTTCTGGATCAACAACTGCAGTTTGGATCTTGCACTGTGGTAAAATTATTTGAAAGTTTTGGTTCCTCATTACCTGTAGGAAACGATGTGTCACAGTCTTCCTGGGCTGACATCAATACTTTCCCATGTGGGTGGCTTTCAGAGACAGAGAGGGGGGGGAGAGGGAGAGAGAGGGTGGAAGGACAGCCCATGCCAAGTGGATACACACTCCAGCCCTAACCTCAGCCCGCCTAGGATCATTTCCACACCTTCAGGCTTTATGTAACATGCAAATGTTTATCAGAAAATCTATTAAGGGGAACAGAACGGATCGGTTGCATAGTGTCTCCTGGTTGCTTATACAGCAGAGTCCTGACTCACAATAACTTGCTTTATGGCAGCCTGTGACTTCTACTCATGAGCACTTCAGCAAAGCCATAACAAGGTCCGGGTGGGCTGCTGGGGTTGTGTCCCAGGGTGCCAACCTTTTAGAAGGCGCAAACCTTGTTGCCTACAAAGGCAGGGGAAAAAACAAAACAAAAAGCAAAGCACAGCACAGCAGTTTAACCCCGTGTGCCACGAGGAACCCACCTGCTCTGTCCAGCCTCTCCTCTCTGCAAGCAGAAGGAAACAGAAGATATGAAGGTGCCACGCAAAAGCAAGGCAGCCCTCGCGGACTCTGGCCCTGGCCTTCCTCCGAGGTTCCTCCACCCTCACATGCTGGGTCCCTCAGTGGTTTAGGTCACCGGCTGCAGAGCCAGGGGCTGTGAGTTCAGTTCCCTACTGTTCCTCCTTAAAGGGGTGTTACCAGTTTTTGCAGATTATTTTTGAGTCTGTGCTTGGCTCGGAACCAGTGTCCAATCATTAAACTGAAACAAAATAAGGAAGCGCAAACACTGAACTGTTTTAAGTTGGATTTCTTGAAGCCAAGCCAAAAGTAACAGTCACTGGTCTCACCCTGGATGGTGTGCGTGATCCCTGATCATTTGTTCAACATGGGTTTTTATACATACAAACCAGTTCAAGGTTTCCCTAGATCTGCATGGGTGGGTGATTGTCCTGATGATCCAGTTCCTGAACCATTAAGCTGTTGATGGTCCAAATCCTTGAGTGAAAGTTCCATAGATTGGTGTCCTATTGTTCAACTGGGCCCAGTCTGGCTGAGACAGGGAATGTGGAACTCCAGACAATGGGACAATCTCCTGTCCTTCAGGCACAGTTTGCCCTGGGGATAATCCTCTCATTCAGCTGTTCTGCCACTTCCTGGAGTCATATACTTCCAATTAATTTACATTCTTAATGTATTAAAGTTCTTATAATTTATCTATCTGGAATAAATGTTTTGGAACCTGATTTCTCATAGTATCAGGGGGTCAGACTCAGTGATCCACAGAGACTCAGCCAGCTATGGTGATTCTTCTTCTTCTTCTTCTTCTTCTTCTTCTTCTTCTTCTTCTTCTTCTTCTTCTTCTTCTTCTTCTTCTTCTTCTCCTCCTCCTCCTCCTCCTCCTCCTCCTCCTCCTCCTCCTCCTCCTCCACCACCACCACCACCACCACCACCACCACCACCACCACCAGCAGCAGCAGCAGCTTGGTTTCATGCTCCCCATGCCCTGTGTATTGGCATCAAGAAAGCAAAGGGCAGAGGGAGAAGAGAGACAACAACTTGGAAAGAAAATTTAAGCCATCAAGACTGCAGAAAACCAACAGAAAATAGAGAAGACAGTGAAACAGGGACTGAAGGAGAACTGGAGGATAGTGGACTGAGGGGTTTTCATAGAATCATAGAATCATAGAGTTGGAAGAGCCCGGAAGGGCCATCTAGTCCAACCCCCTGCCATGCAAGAACCCCCATCACAATATTTCCGACAGATGGCCATCCAGCCTCTGCTTAAAAACCTCCAAAGAAGGAGACTCAACCACCCTCCACGGCAGCATACTCCACTGCCGAATAGCTCTAACTGTCATGAAGTTCTTCCTAATGTTCAAATGGAATCTCTTTTCCTGTAGTTTGAAACCATTGCCCCGAGTCCTAGTCTCTGAAGCCATGGGAAACAAACCTGTTCCCTCTTCAATATGACATCCTTTCAAATATTTAATCATAGCTATCATATCCCCCTCTCAGTCTTCTTTTAGAGAGGCTAAACATTCCCAGTTCCCGCCTAAGCCGTTCCTCATAAGACATTTCCTCCAGACCCTTAACCATCCTGGTAGCCCTCCTCTGCACCCGCTGGAGGTTGTCAGCGGGTGCAGATATTCGTTTCTTTTCTGGATCTCTCCCACAAATGTGATGATGAGCTATTACCAATAAATGTAAGCAGAATGCTTCTGGAAGCAAATGTTTGTTAGGGTGTTTCATTTGATTTCTATTTAAAAGTTTTAAATTACTTAATTGGTATTTAATTATTACTGTGGTTCGATTGGTTTCTAATTTGCAATTTACTGTCTTTCTAGTATTACGTGTGGGCTGCCTTGGGCCCTTTCATCATGAGACGGGTGGTCTACAAATGATGCCAAATAAACAAGCAGATCGATACATTTCTTTCACAATGCATTGCAAACTGTAAAGCTTGAAAAATTGTCCAGGAATCAAGCCTTTGTTTCAGCATGGATTTTAATTGGGCAGTAGGATTTGACTTTAAACAGTGTGCTTGATTACTGTTGCTGAGGAACCAGTAGGGTTGTACATGCTGGAATCTAAATGCTGGAAATGCTCCAAGGTGTGGGAAGCAATGACCTTCCATATCTAGTCATACTCCAGATCCCATCAGCCTGATCCGAATGGTGAGCGATGGAGAGAGGTGAGAATTGTAGTCCAGCCCCAGCTGAGAGCCTTTGATCTTCTTCCAACAGTGCTCTTATGTTTACAAAGCTGTCAGAGCTCTGAAAAATAATTATTAGGGTTGCTGCCCAATGTTTAGACTGAGTTGAGAAGTGCTGTGAGTTTATTTAAGTGGCCAAGTGGTTCAGTTGCCAAGTCTTTGGTTTCAGCCCTCACGTCTGCCATGGACCCAACAGGTGAGCCTGAAGAGGCTGCTGACTTCTTAGCTTATGCAACATGCACGGTGTGTAGCAAATAATTTTGGCCCACCTTACCAGGCTGTAGTAAAAATGGCTCATATGCTGATCCAGCCATTTGTTTGTTTGTTTGTTTGTTTGTTTGTTTGTTTGTTTTGAATATTTCCCCCACCATTCCCCTTGGAAAAGGACCCAAGGAGGCTTACGATGATGAAGCTCGGAACATTTAAGACACTTTCAAGTTAAGAACAGGGAATTAGTAAAAGAGGCATCTTAGAACATTAAAAGGTAATAGTAGAGCTACAAAGAGCATGCAAACAGAAAAGAAAAATCCATTATGAGGGGTGGAAAGTAACAGGGAAAACACTGGTGTTCTTATGAAATCAGTCAATGCAGTCACGTGTGGTAATCCATCTAAAAGTCACATAGTAGGAAGTTCCTCATTCAGGGAAAGTTTACCTGAAGAGGAAGGTCTTTGCCTGCTTCCGGAAAGACAATAGGGACGGGGAAGTCCTGGCCTCCAGTAGAAGGGAGCTATGCTTGTGTTGAAGTAAATCATGCAGAGTTTATTTAACTGTCAGAACAGTTACTTCGAAATAGAACTGCCCGGACCACTTGTTCATCTCAAGTGGGGCATTTGAGAATGCCAACACTGAGAGAGGCCCTAAAGACATAAATGACAAACCAGGCCTTCTTGGTAGTTGCCCTTCATCTGTGAAATAAACTGCCCCCTTAAGATCTTCAAAAGCCAGTCAAAAAGACTTGGCTCTTTAGGATAGCATTCCCAGAACCTTAATCTCTATCTTTCTAACTCTTAAAAATCTTTTCTCTGCCTCTTGTTGTGTATAATTTGTTTATAATTTATTTTCACACTATCATCTTAACTTCGTTAATACTGGAAAATGGCTATAGGTATTTTATTTTTATGGCTGTACAGTGGAACCTCGTATAACAAGTGGTTTGTTTAACAGAAAATCTGCTTAAAGGAAAAAATTTTCAGAGATAGGGGGAAATCGCTTAACAGACTCACCTGTGGGGTGAATCTGTACAACAGAAAAATGGTCGCGATTAGGGATTAATCCTTTTTCAATGAATTCCTATGGGAAATTTGTACAAAGGAAAATTTGCTTAACAGTATTTCATTTGGAACGAATTAATTCCTTTATACAAGGTACCACTGTATGTGTAATTCAAAGTTGATAATTTACTCTCAAAGGCTTTCACATCCGGGATCCAATAATTGTTGTGACTTTTTCGGACTGTTTTGGCCGTGTTCTGGAAGTTTTTCTTCTTGACAGAGAAACGTCAGGAAGAAAAACTTCCAGAACATGGCCAAACAGCCTGAAAAACTCACAACTATTGATAATTTACACTTTATTTTGTAAGAGAGATGGCCATGAAATGATTTTTTTGTTCTGTTATTCTGTTATTTGTTATTTGTTTCATTTTTTAAAAAAATCATTCGAACCCAAACCCGAACCAAACCAAGGGTGGGCCCGAACCAGATAAACCCGACCCAAGGGTTTTCTGGTTCGCTGCCCATCTCTATTTTGTAATTGTTTGTTGTTCATAATTTATATTTTGTTATACTGCAAACCACCCAGATTAGCCCTTTGGCTAGATGGGTGGTATAAACAAGCAAAAAGTGCTTTAAACATTCTTGAAAATAATTAGGCACCGAAAGTAAATGCCACTGGGTTATGTCAGGAAAGACTGGCAGATTGGAGCTTCCCGGTTGTCAGATATGGCTTCTATGATGCCATGAAATGACTTGAGCCGGTCCCTCCATCAGCCTGATCTACTAGCAGGCTGCCGTGTTGGTTGCTTGGATGACAGTGAAGAAGAAGCTGGATACTGATGTAACAAATTTAACTGAACGAATACTTCCTTATTCTTCAAGATTTTTTTCCGGCTGTGGATTGTCAATGTAATAGGAAGTGAACATGGAAAGGTTCAGGTACTGCGGTCCCACTATATAAGGTTCTCACCAGACTTCTGGCTTCAATTAATTATGTGTAACCTCATACTTCCTCCTAAAGTTCCCACATTTTTTACTCGGCCACTGTAGCTGTTCCTTTAGCACACTAGATAGATGATCTGGATTGACACTTGCCTTAAAAGGCATCATTTTCTAGTTTCTGTAAGTTTTTTTTTACTGTAAAATATTTATTTTCCTTTTGTATAAATGTTACTTGTTTTTGTTTTTATGTTTTGTATTGTAGCTTTTACTAATAAAAATAATTTTAAAAATTGACAATCGGCATTAGAAGCAGAAAGAAAAATGAAATGAACATTATAAAAGTAAACCTTAACATAACATAATAACCTACATTGTCATCTTCTTACTTATTAAATATATTACTGATTTTAAATATCAGCTGTTTACACAGTTTAACAGGGTTGCATTTATTTGACAGCTGTCCGAACTCCAATACCTAAAAAGGTGTCTGTTTAGAAGTTTTTGATAGTATAAGACTGATTAAAAAAAAAAAACTCCTAGTTGATTAATCAGTGGGCTAACCGCAGATGATTAATGAGACTGAAATTCTCAAGTGGGTTTGACAGCTGTGATGATGAAACTATGAGGAAAGCTTCAAAGGGAACTGAACAAGTAAGAGCGGCTTGGACAGTTCCCACCATACATGAAGTAATTTTTCCGGCATGTAGTAACAGGGAGACCCAACGTCGCATTCTCTGGGGGAAATCAGACAGATCTCTTCAGGAGAAAAGTTCGAAGAGAATGTGATCAAACTGAACACTGCACAGATATCCAGTTGGTTTTTGGTGTTCTTTTTCTTTCTTCTAAATGCTTATGGGTCAGCACAAAACATTTTTCCACCTGGGATCAAGCAGTAAAGTCAGGGAGAGTCTCTCTGTCCCCAGACCCCCTGTTTCACATACAGAAGTCAACAGGACCAGTAATTACATCTTGCTTCAGCAAGGGGAGGGCAGGAGAGCATACTGTACTGCGGCTCTAGCTGAATCAGAAATATGATCAGTATCAGAAAATCTTCTTAACTGTTAGAGCAGTACAGCAATGGAACCCATTGTCTCCAGAGATGGTGAGTGCTCCAACTCAGGAGGCATTCAAGAGAATTTTAGACAACTGCCTGGCAGATATCCTACAATTCAGATTCCTGCATTGAGCAGGGGGTTGGAGTCGATGGCCTTATAGGCCCCTTTCCAACTTCATGACTGTATGGAAATAAGCATGATGGGACATAGTGTGAGTTGTTAAGCTGAATATTAAGTGCACATTTCGGCCTTGTATTAGACCTTATCTAAGGTATGTAGAGGAATAGTCATAACAAGCTAGCAGTGCGGGATATGGTTAGCTACCATTGGTCAGTGGAGCTCACCTCAGTTAGGCAGAGTAGGAAAAGTTAGTTTAGGAGTAATCTTGAATGCAATCAGTTAGTCAGGATGACATAAATTTATTATTTTTAGGGAAATAAAACTATGATTGAGATCTCTTAAGGTTTTGATACTTTTTGATACTTTTTGGTTCTTATTTTTGCATCTTAAAATAGAAAATAAAATACAATTTTTGAAAAGTTAATGTGGCCTCTTGTTTTGAAAAGAACCCAAGAGTGAATAAGAAGGTAAAGATGTTTTGGAGTGTTTTGTCTCAGAGACAAGGAATTATCTTTACTTTTGAACTCAGCAAGTGCAACCCCTTTTGATTTACTGTGCATGGTGGCAGCGATGGGATTTTTGATTTACTGTGCAATGACTATGTTTTGGACCACAACATCTGGACACTTACCCACCCCCATGCTAGCTATGGGATTCTGAGACTTGTGGTTTGAATAAATAACTTTCCTCTTTTTTCTTCCCAGATAATATACTTTGTCGTGTCTCAGCCATTACATCTCCATTCCCTGTATAAACGATGGCTGAAATCCTGTTCTTTAGTGTAACAAGTCACAAGTTGCATAGGAACCATGAATTGTAGAGGTGTGTGAGAGTCCAATAAGTCTATAGGCGGTTCCGCGGATGAGAGAGAATGCGAAGCTCGATTGTTGTCGAAATCTAATAAACTTTTATTGATAACATCCATTAACTTCTTGTTTGTTTCATTCTTCATCCAACCATCAGTATAAGGTAACAAGAGAGGGGGTTCAGAACTTGGATTAAGAGGGGGAATCACCATCAACACAATCTCATCTAAACGGATTATTAATACTTATTTGGGGTGTGCTACATGGGGGTACCGGTTCAGTCCCGAATAAAGGGGTCCAAAGCCTTGAGGACCATATTCCAGTTCCAAACTCCACCCCCATCCTGGGATCCATCTGGGAGGATTCGGATCCAGGCCTCCTCTATATAAATTGGATCCGAACGAGGAACGACCAGCCCCTGTTACCGGAAATCTTGGGGGAGTCGGCAAAGGCAGCCCCACATAGTTAAGGGGTATTGGAAGAGGCACACCCGTCTCTACTTTCTTCTCTTCTCCACCCTCTGTCTGAATACCCTTTTCCGTTAGAAGCGTTACCTTCCTTTCCGTTTGGGTTGCGCGCTCACATCTACCCCTCCCTCTCCCTCGCGCACCCCCTACTCTGTCAATCACCCCTGTCTGCGTCTCCGAGTCCTTGAATAATTTCTGGCGACAGCCTATCATCTCCTGCAATCCTATGTCTTTCTTAACCTTGTCTTGATCAAGATTAACTTGCACACCTATATGCCAAGACTTACCCACCACATATCTCTTCCTATCTATTTCCACCTGTAACCCCACATTATACATCAACTTCCTCTCCCTAATCGCTACCTGTACTGCTTCATCCTTTCCCTTAGCTCTCCATTCTTCCACCTGTATTCCTCTTTCAACTCCTGTTCCTAGATACTCTGTCTGGGATGACATGTTCCTTCCTCCTACCTTCCATTCATTTACTTGTATCCCTTGATCCTTTCTCTCTCTTTTAACACGTCTCATATGTGCTCTCCAATTTAATGCCTCTTGGGCTACTGCGAAGAAACTCCCAAAGGTGGGACCCTCGATATCCTTCTCCACATCCCCTTTAGATGGACTCATTACTTTTCCCTCCTTCACATTTGTATTCATCTTGTCCTGTCCTTTCTTTGTTCTCATCACAGGTTTCGTTCTGCTTTCCATATCTGTCATCACTTTCCCTGCATCTTCTTCTTGCCTTTCTTCGCTTTCTTCACTATCAGCGGACGCACCCACACTCTCTTTCTTACAAGGTGTTGAATCACCAGGCTCCCACCAATTCGCTGGGCCTGCTTTGGTTGCACTTACTATGCCGCCTAGACTAGATGCCTTAAGCATATCCGATCTCGCCTGATTTCGGAAGCTAAGCAGGGTCGGCCCTGGTTAGTACTTGGATGGGAGACCACCAGGGAATACCAGGTGCTGTAGGCGCCTGGAGTAGGAACTGGCAAACCACTCCAGTACTCCTGCCAAGAAAACTCCATGGACATGGGGTCACGAAGAGTTGGTCATGATTGTAACAACACACACACACACACACACACACACACACACACACACACACACACACACACACACACACACATGCCAAAACCATTTCTTAGGATAATTCAGTGCTGCTGAATGCTTTCTCATAGCTCTGATTATTATCTGGATTGTTACCAAAACACTGAAGATGAAGGCTATGATTTGTTCCTCATTTTTATAGATGGGACTGAGCCACTTACATCATTTATAGCCTATAAATGAGGGTGGCCACATGCAGAGCTGAGAGGACCGTTCCCCAAGGAAGGGTTATTTAGCAGAGAGAATTTCAGTGTGGCATACCAGCTACACCGATCAAGATAACTAAGAAAGAGAGGCATGAGACCCTTTTTTTTTTCATTCGCCTTTGGCCATCCTTCTATAAATATGAGGCATGAAGGGAGGCAGCAGATGTTTTTCATATCCAGAAAGGGGCAGGCAAAACTGTGTTTACTTGATTCAACTTTTTGGATAACTTTTTGGATCAAATTCAAACAGTGTTTTCCCTCTGTGTGTGGTTGTCTGAGTGTGTGTGTGTGTGTGTGTGTGTGTGTGAAAGAGAGAGGGGAGAGAGAGACACTGTGAGAGAGAGAGATTGGGAGAGAGAGAGAGATTTAGGGTGTGTGAATGTGAGTGCCTGATCTATGTCATGTTGTTAGAAGGACTGGGACTGTAAACACAACCCATAATTACAGATGAAGCTTCACAACATCTGTGCTCCAGCCCTCAACTAAGGAACTACCTGGCATTTATTTTCACCTTGCCAAGAACTTTACATCTAAGAATTAATTCCTGGCAATCCCATCATTTGTCATGCTTGAACTTTTGGTACAGCTTTTGTTATTTTACTAGTAGCCTAATGGTATCGCCTCGTATAGTTTTTGTATTTGGTTTTTGTGATGGTTAGAACATAAGAACATAAGAAGAGCCATGCTGGATCAGGACAAAGGCCCATCTAGTCCAGCTTCCTGTATCTACAGCGGCCCCACCAGATGCGTTTGGGAGCGCATGAGACTAGATATCTGTCTCCTCTGCATCTGGCCCTTGAAGTACCCTGGTTTAAAGCCTAGAGATTACACATCTCCATCATGGTTTGTAACCCGTGATGGACTTTTCCTCTAGGAATCTGTCCAATCCCCTTTTGAAGGCATCCAGGCCAGATGCCATCACCACATCCTGTGGCAGGGAACTAGACTTACAACGCATGGGTGAAAAATATTTTCTTTTGTCAGTTCTTACTCTCCCAGCACTCAATTTGAGTGTATGTCCCCTAGTTCTGGTATTTTCCCATCATTTGTCATCCACTTTACTCAACCCTGCATTATTTTGTATGTCTCAAGCATATTCAAGCACCTTTTTTAAAGAGGCCCAATTGTTTTAGCCTTTCTTCATAAGGGAGGTGCCCCAGCCCAGTAATCATTTTAGTCGCTCTCTTCTGCACCTTTTCCAGTTCCACTATGTCTTTCTTGAGATATTTGACCAGAATTTTTCCAGGTGGGGCCTTACTATGGTTTTGTATAAAGGCATTATAATGTTGGCTGTTTTATTTTCAAACCCTTTTGATAACAGATGGCTCCCCAAACAATTAAATAAATAAATAAATAAATAAATAAATAAATAAATAAATAAATATTCCAACAGGCTCCTGAGGTTTGCAAACGTAGGGCATCACCATCCAGAGCCAAAAGGAATTTTGGAGATTAATTCTAAGTCTAGTCCTCTGTGGCTGCTGCCTCCCTACTAGGTGACCACTTGGGTTCTGCTTAAAAACATTTAACAAAGACCAGCACACCCACTTCAGCGCCAGTGTTGGCCCCTACCCACTGTCTCCTTAATATGGGCATGAAGCTCTTGGAGAAAACAAAAAAGAACAAGGAAATTTATGTATTCTCAAAGGCTTTCACAGCCGGGATCTGATAGCTGTTGTGAGTTTTTCCGGCTGTTTGGCCGTGTTCTGGAAGTTTTTCTTCCTGACGTTTCCTTGCCCTCTGAAGATGCCAGCCCCAGAGTCCGGTGAAATGTCAGGAAGAAAAACTTCCAGAACATGGCCAAACAGCCCGAAAAACAACAGCTATAAGGAAATTTGTGCTTTGAATATAAAGAGAAGTAAACAAATCCAGGAGGAGTTTGCCACTGATCTTTCTAACACTCATGAGTTGATTTAACTCTAGCCCACTTTGGTGACCTCTTAATTTTGGTGCTTTTAAGCCATGCTTGAGTTGCTCCACCCCAGTTACAACCTTGCTATCTCTTCCACTGATGCGTACAATTGGGAAATCTTTTTCCTTGCAGGGTTTTGAGGTCCTACCCTGTTCTTCATGCATCGGTTTCCAGGAAGGATGAGTAAAAGGGGTGTCGTTGTCCTCATGGGGGCTTCTGAGCATCCTTCCCATTGGCAACTGGATGGCCCACTGTGTAAACAGAATTATGGACAAGATCGATTTTGGCTTGATTCTTCTTTTCTAACCAGAAACCTTTATTTATCTGAAAGACAATTCCCAGGGTAAGTCTGCATGGTATCTAGCTCAGTGCTTCTTGACTTTGGGTCCCAAGATACTCTTGGACTACATCTCACAGAAATCTTGGCCAGCACAGCTAGTGGTCAGGATCAGAAGCATATTTATTTATTATTATTAGACCTATATACCACCCGTCTTCCCAAAGGAACTCGGGCGGTTTATACCATAACAAAATGGAAACAAAATAACACAATAAATAACACAATTAAATAAGCAATAAAACAACAAATTACAATTACGGTACAATTACAGTTACTTGGGAATTACAGAATACTTGGGAATGCAACCAGCACTTTGTTAATTAGTGACCTTTAGCTGTCACCACCACTTAGGGGATTTCCTTTATGGAAGTATAAATGGCCAATTTTAGGATTCTAGACATTTAAAAAAATGGTTGTTGCACTGTGGTTACTTGGTTGGTTGTCAGCTCAGTCAGAACACACACACACACACACACACACACACACACACACACACACAGAGACTCTTCTCCATCATGGACTGACCTCCTCTGACTTCAGGAGGTGTCCTTGAAAAATATTCTTTGATTGCTGAGGCCCAAGCAAGTTGTGACATGCAGCCTATGTGTCTTTTCCTTTGTGTTTATTTGGTTCAGTTTTAGAAATACTCCAAATAACCTGATGAGTCTGAAGTGAAGGAATGTGAAATGAAGCGAAGAAGCAAAGAAAAAAATGGGGTTGCAGGGAGCAGGAATTGCTATGCCCTTTGGGTACTGCCTCCCCCTTCAAAAATCCATACACATGGAAAGTAAAAGTCTACTACAACCAATGGGGTGCTACTTGAACATACTTTGATATATCAATACAACATTCTTTGATCACATTACTACTACTACTACCAACAACAACAACAACAACAACAACAATGTAGAAATAGTAGAAATGTGCCATAAAGTCAAAAGCAACTTATATTAATCTTTCTTTCTTTCTTTCTTTCTTTCTTTCTTTCTTTCTTTCTTTCTTTCTTTCTTCCTTCCTTCCTTCCTTTCTTTCTTTTCTCTGACCAATGGTCACTCTGGGCAGTTTACAAAATTAAAACATAAAGAATACAATAGATAATACATTGTACAATATACAATACATAACTAAATAAAACCAACAAATCAACTCTAATTAATAGGGCTTTTAAGCTAAGTGTGATATTTAAGAAGTAGTTTTACCAATGGCATACCGTAAGTGAATTTCCAATTTTCCATGGCTGAGCAGGGATTTGAAACCAGGCCTCCTGAGTCATAAGTGGTTACATCACATCTGTTTTGTCACTGTAAATGTTACGCTTAGTACTGGTACAAAATAATTGTACCCCATGTCCGTCGTGCAACAACAGGAAATTGTCGTGACCACGCCCCCTGAAGCGCATCTCAGCGCGACAAACTTGTACCTGGTCCTGGGGTGCTGTTTTCTCTTGTCACTATTCTATCCAGCTTCCTGTACTGATACAAGATTCTGTGGAGTCACTCTTGTTATGGTACATACACCTTTTGCCTTTCAGAAATCACCTCTCTCCATTGTGAAAATTGCCCATTGACACCTAGACTTTGTCTCCTGGATCTCAATCAGTTCTCAGTCCATAAGAGGACGTGCCCTCTTATCCCCTGACTGTGCAATTTTCTCAGCAACCTTTGGTGAGGGACTGTGTCATAAGCCTTCTGAAAATCAAGATAGACAACAGACAATAGAAGAAAGTCAGGTGACTTCTCAGTATCCAGACCCGTTATATGACAATAATTCTGCTCAAGAAAACCAGATAAACATGGAACTCCAGTCAGTTCTGCCCCTTGTAGAAAGGCTCAGAGGAAAAAGTCTTCTATGAGGTTCTTGACTTATGGGGACCCTATCAATGAGCAATCTCCAGAAAGCTCTGCCCTCAACTGTCTTTCATAGCTCTTGCAAATTCAAGCTTGTGGCTTCCTTTAGGGGGGCAAGTGCAGAGGAGGGCAACCAGAATGATTAGGGGACTGGAACAGTGCCTAAGAGTGGTGACCTGATTGACGTTTATAAAATCATACGTGGTGTGGACAAAGTATATAAGGAAAAACTATTTTCCCTATCGCACAGCACTAAAGCTAGGGGGCACTCCATGAAACATTTGGGTGCTAGATCTCAAACAAATAAGAGAAAGTCCTTTTTCACCCAGAGGATCAGTGGTCTGTGGAACTCCCTGCCAGAAGAAGTAGTGACAGCTGCCAGCCTTGGCAGCTTTAAGAAAGGACTGGACAAATTCATGGAAAAGAAGGGTATCAATGGCTATCATTATGGATGCCTAAGGACAACCTCTGGGTTGGAGAGATAGGCAGGATATCTCTCAATGCCATTTTCAGGGAATGGTAAGCAAATGAAGACATCTGCTTGGGAATACCCTGAAGCAAATGGTGTGAGCCACTGTATGAGACAGAATGCTGGACTGGATGGGCTGTGGCCTGTTCCAGCAAGCCTGTTCTTATGTTAAGCCATCTCATATTTAGCCTTCCTGTTTTCCTAACATTATTGTCTTTTCCAGAGAATCCTGCCTGCTGATGTTGTGACCAATGTTATGGCAACCTCAGCTTCAACATTTTTGCCTCCAGAGATAGTCCTGGCTTGATTTGGACCCATTTGTCCGTCTTTCTGGCAGTCCTGGATGTTTGTTGTATTTCTGAAGCAACAACAACACGTGGCAGTCCTTCAGATCTCTGAATATTCCTCCAAGAAGATGATTTTCAATTTTTCTTTATTGAAAGTCTTGGGGAGAATCCGTGGCTAACAGTTGCACCCCCTGGTGGTTATTTGTTTTAACAATGAAAGAGGAGCCCTTATGGTTAAATTTGGGTGGGACGTGTCACCTGTGTCAGTCTGTGACAACAAAAATAGCAGGAGAGTCTTGTGGCACCTCTAAGGCATGCATGTGTTATTTGGCATACCTCTTTTGTAGGCTGAAGCTTATTTCTTCAAAGGTTTTATCAGATGCTGTGCCTGCTGCCTGAGTGGAAGCTCACGTCAGACCAAATCAGATCTTCCTGGAAGTGTCACAAGAGTCTTTGTAGTTTTCATTGTGTCCAGCATCTCTCCCCTGACCAGGAAGAGGGAAATAAGAATCCAGAGATGATGTAGGAGAAAGGGTAAAATCTCTAATTAGAGGCAGAGGTTCATTGGATAACCCAGGTCCACAACTAGGGTCTGTCACCCAGGCGGCGGTGGCAATGATAATGCAAAGTACAAATACTATTTTGGGCTCAGTTGCACAGTTATAAATATAAAGTAGTATTTGTGCATCCTATTTTGATGCATACTAATATTGTGGGCGATCATGTGACGTTTGATGCACAGTTAACGCCCTGATGGCAGGGCTATGTTATACTTATTTCTGTGTGTCCCATGTTGCCTAATGCACTTCTTTTCCCTGTTTATTGATCTGCTTTTCTCTGTCATGCTGACATATACAGTGGACCCTTGTGTAAAAAACAGTTTGTATAACATAAAACCTGTACAACATAAAAAATTCCAGAGATAGGCAAAATTTGCTTAACAGAATCATCTATGGGGCAAATCCGTACAACATAAAAAGGGTCGCGATTAGAGATTACTCCATTTTCAATGCATTCCTAATGGGAAATTTGTATAAAGGAAAATTTGCTCAACATAATTTCATTTGGAACAAATTAATTCCTTTATACAAGGTACCACTGTATATAAAAAAAGTAATTTGCTTGTCGATTACTGGCATGTTGGCTTTGTAGTATTACTGCAAGAGTTCATGCGAAAGTTTGAGAACGTGGCAGTGTATCCCTAGTACCAGAGCGCCTTTATAGTAACTCCTTTGTTTTTCTCTCATCTCTCACTTCCATTCCCATTGGTCACTGTACCAGGTAATTTTCAGCTTGTAGAAGTGCTCAGTTACCAAAATGCCAGCAATTGATTATTAAAGTAGGACAGCAGAAAGAGGCAGAAAAAAGGGGGGAGGGACTGAAATGGTGTGAATTTTCACAGGTCGCACTACAATTGGTGTGGTAAAAACTGTGCATTGTTAAGAGGAGTAATTTGATCGAACCCCTAGTGGTGGTATAGGATGATCCAGTTAAAAGTGCGCTTCAGGGGGCGTGGTTGACTGGGGTTCCAAAATGCTGCGCCTTGGAGTGGAGGCACAATCTTTTGCTGCGCAGTCATTCACAGCAAACACAGCACCAAAACGGCCGTGTGACCGGGGCCTTAGTCATTTTGGCACACACACACACACACACACACACACACACACACACACACACACACACACACACACACACACACACACACAACATGGCACCTGGGACACATGCCCCAATTCCCTCTCCCCCCCACCCCCAGTTGTGGCCCTAGGTGTAGGATAACCTTAGGCTAATGTCGTTCTCTTAAACTAAACTATTTTGTGACAGGGCTGTGGTGAGGGTGAAATGGAAGGAACACACACACAGCATTAAAAAAAAAAGGGGGAGAGGACCCTATTATAATAAAGGGAGGAAATAGATTTCAATTCCCATGTGAAATGTTGTTTTCATGACTGCTTTGAAACAGCCATTATGTATATCAGTGCATCTCTCAGCCCCTCGTGGAGAAGATATTCAGTCATTTGGGACCACTGTTTCTGAGGTGAAATCCCCTGGCAAGTATGGCCATATTTAGTCCAAGAAAAGTAACTTTTTCTAAACCTGGTCAATCGTAATAGCAACAACATTTCCAGCTTCTTCAGTGGAGAAGTCCAGGATTGCTCCCTAGGGTCAATTTTTATGTGTGGAAAAAGAGACTAGAGGCTTTTATTTTTTTTATTTTTTATTTTTTTATTTTTCTGCATGTTGGGGTCATTTATTTATAAATGAAGCTTCAGAACTTTTGGCCAAATGCCCCTGAGCTTCATTTTCAACCAAGAAAAAGCCTGTGTATACATTCATTGCCTCACATTCCTGAACTATGTGTTTTGGGCTCCTCAGCTTAAAAACAACACTCACGCACGCACGCACGCACGCACGCACGCACACACACACTGTCAACACAGAGAATATACACTTTTCTTCTGACCCAATATTTTTGCTTCCTGAGGCAAAACAACAAGTTTTCATTTCCCATCACTTGCTCACAAACAGCCAGGCAAGATGTAGGGCGAATCAAGTTATTTTAATGCCCAAAGCAGAAAACGTTCAGGAACCTCATGAGACCCCTGGACATGGATGCTTCAGTTCCCTTCATCTAATATCAAATACAAAAACTCCTTGTCATCTTCCTGGCAATTTGATTCCATAAGCCACAGCCATTGGGCCAAAGGGGGTAGGAACCCAAATATCTACCCCCTTTGCCTGCTGAAGAACTCTGCAGTGCTCAAAAGCCTGTTCACTTGGTGCCTGTAACTGCCTAGCGATTCCATCATTTCCTAACATATAACTTTGCTTCTAATAAATGGATCACAGGGCAATTTTAAGTTTTAAAAAATCATTTAATTTTCATAGCTTCGTTCTATTGAATCCTGGGATTGATTGTTCAATTTATTGTTTAAAGTTTTTTTTTTTTACCCCGCCATCGTTACTGGTATTGTCTAGAATTTTCGCCTTGCCGGCGATTAGGGATGCCTTAGAATTTTTAGAACTTTTCTATCTTTTTACTTGTTATGATGTTTTTATATTGCCATTGTCATATTTGCTTTGTATATTATTATAGGTTGTTGGCGTTTGATCACATGTTGTTAGCCGCTTAGAGTTCTTCACAGAAGATAAGCGGGATATAAATATAATAAATAAATAAATAAATAAATAAATAAATAAATAAAAATTTCTTGATTGCCCATTTGGCAACAAGGCCACTTGGGGCGGTTTTTACAAGAATTAAATGTCATTCTAGGAAGAACACTAGAGCTCTCTAGCAGAGTCTTTTAAGTACCTGTTCAAACTATATATCCAAGGACTATAGCTGAAGACTAAAATGGAGAATCAGAGATCAAGCTGGCATCACTTTGTGGTATAGACACACTGCCACAGGGGGGGGGGCAGATTGCAAAAACTTGGAATTTTCTCTTCTTGCTTTCTCTTTTTCAGGTGTATAAATGCCCCTACAGATAAGACAGCTTTTAAAAAAATTGCCCAGTCAGTGATGTTTTTCCACAAGAGCTGCTCATTGTGCATTTACATGGGGTGAGATTGCCATAGATTGTTGTAGTCACACTTAGAAATAAGAACCACATTTAAGTGTCATTTAAACCAGTTTAGATTTTATTGTTCACAAAAAATCAATTTACAGTAATACCTCGGATAACGAATGTCCCTGATAATGAATTTTTCGGATAACAAATTCAATTCCCAGGTATAGGGCTGCCTTGGATAATGAATTTTCCCTATGGACTGCCTCGGATAACGAATTTCCTGCATGCATTGGTAAAAAAGAGTTAACCCAGGTGGCATTGCATCTGTACCTTTAAAGGGCACTTTATAAAGAGTTTTGAGCAAAAAACCAGGTGTCTGTGTCATTTTCCTAGGCTCTGGAATGGATTAATTGGTTTCCCATTCATTCCTATGGGAAACCGTGTTTTGGATAACAAATTTTCCCGGATAACGAATTGCCTCGGAGAATGAATTAAATTTGTTATCCGAGGTACCACTGTATATGACTGCAAAGCAAGTTGTTTTTTTCATAACTGTTCGGCCATAGTTTTTAAAAATACTTCACTTCTAAAATTGATTCAGTTCAATGCTGTTTTGTGGAGATGTATACGTTTCAGAAATGTGGATTCAAAAACCATTCAAAGCACCTGAAATAAATTTACTTCCATTCAGTACATGTGAATGAGGCCACATGTGACCTGAACCTGATTTTTAAAAAGTCTGAACAGAATTCATTCAAATTGCCGGTGTGGCTACAGCTTTAAGCCTCCCTAGGAGAGGCACACCTCGACATTCAGTGACAGGAAAGTCCCTGACCCCATGCCTGATCTGCCACTGAACCCCCTTAAGGTCAGGGGCAGGCTCCTGATGTATCGGGCCTGGTATGTAGGGGAGCGGTCCACCTTCCATTTTGATCTACTCTCTTCCAGGGTTAAGACATTTTGGAAATGATTCACTCGTAGGATTGCCATAAGTTGGGGACACCTTAATTGTACGTAACGCTAACAAGCCCGTTCAAATCTTCTGGCTGGTCAGGTTGTTACATAAGAACATAAGAAGAGCCATGCTGGATCAGGCCAAAGGCCCATCTAGTCCAGCTTCCTGTATCTCACAGCGGCCCCACCAGATGCGTTTGGGAGCGCATGAGACTAGATATCTGTCTCCTGATACCACTCCCCTGCATCTGGCCCTTGAAGTACCCTGGTTTCTCCATCATGGTTTGTAACCTGTGATGGACTTTTCCTCCAGGAATCTGTCCAATCCCCTTTTGAAGGCATCCAGGCCAGATGCCATCACCACATCCTGTGGCAGGGTTGCTCCTTTGCCATGGAAAAGAGGACCATCCATCCATTCAGTGCTGCATTTAAAGAAGCAACACCTACACAGACTCCAAGAAGCCTCCCAGCCTGTGAGCACATCTATGTATTTCCTTTTGCTAGGTTGGTGACAGGCTGCATCCCAGCCTGACATTTAAACAATAAACTTCAAAAAGCAGCAGGGACTTTCTGTTTTCAGAACTCCAAGGATGCTGGTGTTGTGGCTGGCTCCAAACTGCTTATTAGCAAAGAGCCTCTGGCCAGCCTAGACAGAGGAGAATGTTATGGTTATCGGATTTTTCCGTCAATAAAATGCCATGTATAAGACAATCCCTATTTTTCCAACCCAAAGTCGCAACCACACAGATCTCTCCTCTCCTCAGCTTACTTCTAAGACAACCCTCAGTTTTTAGTCTTAACAATTTTAGACAACAATATCATCTTTTGCACAGAATAGTACTGTATCTCGAGCTGCCTTGGGTCCTTTGGGGGTGAAAGGTGGGATAGGTATATTTTAAAAAATAAATCAAATAGACTTTGCATAGACAATTCTGGTCTTAGAAGTTGTAAGAACATAAGAAAATACGAAGAGCCATGCTGGATCAGGCCAAATGTCGGCTCCGCCGCTGCTCGTCAGCTTGCGGAGCTTCTTTGCCCCCCCTGCGCAAAGTCTCGCGAGAAGAAGGCAGCGAGGGCTCCGGGCCTGGGCGGGACAGTCCTATAAAGGCTGCCCCTGCCCAGGCCCGAGCCTCTTTCGTCGTTGAGCATCCCCCGCCCACCCACCGCTTTGTTAGTACCAGCATGAGTTTTTCTGGTCGCAATTTGGGCCGGATAGGAATTTTTGCCTCCTTCCTAGATTGGCTGTGTGGAAGGAGGATTTTTCACCTATCCCATGCTGGTGCTTGGGGGGTTGGGCTAGTAGGGCAACCCTGGTATTGGTCACACTGGCGGTAGTGCTGAGGGGTTAGAGCCGGCGAGTTAAATTCTAAGATCCCCTGTGGGGCATGCTACTCTGTTCGCTGCGGATTGAGAGGTCACAGCGCGGGAGATGGATGCCCTAGCAGGCCTTGCTTGGGCCGTGGGGAGCAGGTAAAGCTCCCTGGGGACCCAGGCAAGGGGTGGGAATTTGCCAGCCCTGCAGATCTGCTGGGGCAGCAGATCTGCAGGGGGTATGACTCGCCCTTGTGCTCTTTAGTCGGTAGGGTCCGGGGAGACCCTCTGTGCCGACTCCAACCTGAGCCTCAGCAGGCCCCTCAAAGGTTATGTTGTTGTTATGCATTAATGTTGTGTTGTTAAATAAAGTGTGGCCCTAGTTCAACCCATATAATTGTCTCGCATGGTCTTTCGCCGTGGGGGGGCAAGGCCCATTTAATCCAGCTTCCTGTATCTCACAGTGGCCCCACCAAATGTGTCCGGGAGCGCATGAGACTACATATCTGTCTCCTGATACCACTCCCCTGCATCTGGCCCTTAAAGTACCCCGGTTTTAAGCCTGGAGATTACACATCTCCATCATGGTTTGTAACCTGTGATGGACTTTTCCTCCAGGAATCTGTCCAGTCCCCTTTTGAAGGCATCCAGGCCAGATGCCATCACCACATCCTGTGGCAGGGAGTTCCACAGACTAACTACATGCTGCGTAAAAAATATTTTCTTTTGTCTGTTCTCACTCTCCCAGCCCTCAGATTGAATGGATGTCCCCTAGTTCTGGTATTTTGTGAGAGGGAGAAGAGCATCCCTCCATCCACTTTACTCATGCCCTGCATTATTTTGTACGTCTCAATCAAATTTGTAAATTTAAACTGTTCTGTAAAGCACCTTGGATGTTTCTTGGAGAATAGACAGGATATAAACAAACAAATAAGCAAGCAAGCAAAGATATCAGAAGAGTGATTCTAACATTTGGGGAGTCTTTTGAACACAAGGTGATCTTAGAGGAAAGGAGAGGCATGGTGTTCATGAACCAGTCATGCCAGACTGTACTTTCCAATTTTTCCACCAGAAGGTGCAAGAGTAACATGAGCTAAAATCCAGAATTTGTTATTCCTGAAGGAGAAAGTAATAGAAAGAGTTTGCAGCTTCTCTGTAATAATGAAGATACATAATGTATGTATGTATTTGCCATGCTGCATCTCTAAATTTATGCTTCATGAAGGGCTGCAATTACCACATGCTGCTGGAAGCTTAAATAAAAAGGAAATCTACAACATACTCAGAATAGTGGCTACTATTGGCTGGCCATTAAAAATACACTATAAATTGAAGGTCAGGTGACAGACATCTTAGAGAAATGAAGAGGGGTATGACAAGGAAATACAATCTTGTCACAGCTTTTCAGTTTTTATCCAAAGGGGATCGAGGAAAAGCACCTGTTCTTTAAAATGACAGAATCACTGTCACATGAGAAATAATTTAGGTTGCCCTGAAAGCCCGCTTCATAACTTATGTCCATGTAAGGCTGATATTGTCATCTGCAAGGACTTTTTAAATAAATTTAGAAATTTCCTCCTTCTGTCCCAAGGCTCCTATGGCTTTTGAACAATGAAATGGATTACACAGGAGCAGAGGGAATCTTGGACAGACAGAGGAAGATTTTAATATCTGAAAAATCAACCCTGATTACAATGTCATCAGCCTCACCCAGATATCTTTTACAAAACAGGATCTGAGTCAACATCTAATATTATTAAATGACAGTTTAGATGTTCTGCAAATAAAGGCAATGAAGTAATTAATTAACACAGTGCAAAAATGAATGTTAAGGCAGGAGGATCGAGGGAGAGTGAGTAAGTGTTACCGCCCACCACTGTGGCTGTTGTTTCTGCTGCTGCCGCCGCCGCCAAGGGGGATTTCCATGCCTGGTCCAAGCTTGAACGGCCACTGGCGCCCCATCCCCACCCCGCTGATCGCCAACCACGGATAGCTGAATCCGTGGATGGTGAATCAGCGGATATGAGGGTGCTACTGTAATGCATTTGAAGACTGAAATATGTATGCAGTTCCCACACTATGTAAAGATGTCATTCCTCACTTGTGTGTGACCTGGAAGGTGATTGGTTCTTCTTTTCTGCAACATATTGGTCATACTCATTAAGAGTTTTAGAATTTTCAAGAACAGTTCTTGTGCAAATAGTGTCAGTTGTGCCATCTGATGAGCAACCCAACTGCAATCACTGGTACCTTGTTGCGTGGACTTTGGAAAATTGGAAGCACTGGATGGCTCATCCCTTTCTTTTAGATCAATCACCCAGTCCTTTGTGCTTGCTTTGGGTGGGTGGGTGGGTGGGTGGAGCACATGTGTGCAATTATATTAAGCAAATTAAGATTATAGTGGTACCTTGCTTGAATGAATTAATTTGTTCCAAATGAAATTATGTTAAGCAAATTTTCCTTTATACAAATTTCCCATAGGAATGCATTGAAAACAGAGTAATCCCTAATTGCGACCATTTTTATGTTGTACAGATTCGCCCCATAGGGATTCTGTTAAGCAAATTTCCCCTATCTCCAGAATGTTTTATGTTGTACAGATTTTATGTTATACAAAACGTTTGTTATACAAGGGTCCACTGTACACTTTGCTTCAAATGGGGAAAGTACCACCACAAAATCTTTCCAATAAGCAATCCCAAGCTCCCTTTTTGTATTGTGGGCATGAAATCGTGCTGGAGTTGAGGTCCTCTCCAAAGGCTATCTCAACATATGGATCCATCAAAATGAAAAGGGGGAGCCGTGTGGCCATTTCAAAATACAAATGCAAAACTAGGGCTATAGGCAATACCTTTATAGACTGCTAATAAAACAATAAAAATCATTGCAAGCTTTTGTGGGCAATACCCTGCTTCTTCAAAGCGTGTACCAAAAGTTCAAACATGGCAAAAGATGGGTTTTGCCAGGATATGATTCCTAGATGTCAAGTTTTTGGCAAGATGATATTCGCGAGATGGTGAGATGATTTTCAAATCCGATGAGTCAGGAAGCCGCAGAGCTGTTGTAAAGCTGTTTTGCATGGTCTGCTTTGCTGAGATGAAGGAATTTAGTAAGATTTCCTTTAATTTTTTTAAATGTTATTTAGTTTTCAATTCAAACTGCCAAGTTACACTTGTCTGGACAGGAGTAGAGATAGATGGAGATGGAGGAAAATCTTTTTGGTTGCTTATTTTCTTAGCTCTAGCAGAACTAATGAAATTTTTAAAAAGTGGCCAATTACAAAGGTGTCCCCTGCCTCTGCAACAAAGGGGGTGGGATATGTTCTCACCCCTATATGTTCTATCCTGGAGTGTCCCCTCCTCTCCCTTTGCAAAAATAGAGATTAAAAGTAGAGATGGGCACAAAACAGAAAAATGAAACACTGTTTCATTATGTAACAAATTACTTTGTTAACGTAACAAAATGGTAGGACACATTTCGTCACGAAACGAAATGCCATCCCCCCCCCTCTAGGAATTAAATGATTTGCCTAGATGAATCAAAATGGCAGGAGAGCTTCCTCAAGCTCTTCCCTGTAAGCCCCCGAAATTTGGAGAGGTTTTGGGTTTGAGGGACCAAGATATTAAGCTCCAAAGGGGGTCCCCATAATTAACTGCCAGAGTTAACTATGGAGTTAATTTATAGGGGTTAATTTCAGCAGATTAACCCCAATTAACCCCTATATTGCTGCCACATGCCTTTTCATGCCCATCTCTAATTAGAAGAGACTGGCCAGAAGGGGGAGGGGGAGAAACCCTTTGCAAGTTCTGAAGCAGCAAACTCTTTCTCTTTGTGCAGTGACAGCCAGGGATTTTTGAATGGGAACTGAAAGTTAAACTGAAGACTCTCTAAAACTTTTGCTTTTTGGCTCATCTTGGAGGGGAATCTAGAGAAGCACCTTCGTTATTAGTTTTGCCCTCGAGACCTTGCTCAGATCTTGTGCCAATTTCTCTCTGTGTGCTAAAAAGAGGAATGTGAGAGTGGAAATTTGTTCTAAATACTCACAGTGTGGTGTTTTATTTTTGCTTTTTTTCCATTTTGGGAAAAGCCAGATTCTGCTAATTTAAACAGTGTGGAGGCTGAAATAAATCAGCATGGATATTCAGTTTTTCCTTCCCTTCTTCCCAGATCATAGGTGCAGTGTGGGGAGTGGGAAGACAGTGGATCTTTTGCTGGAACAAGCAGCGAAGGCCAGAACATTTCAGACCAGTCCGGTGCTGCTGCTTTGCCCCTGAATGAGGGCTGGGGGGGCAGCCCCTTTCTGGTGCATGAAGCTCAATCATGCCAGGCCAAGCATGTGTTTGCTGGCCGATTGTATCCTCAACTCTTGAGGCCAAAGATTCATGTTGCTAATTTTGTCTCTTTTCACAAAACTCACCAGGCCTTTTCTCTTATCTAAGACTATGACACTCGCTCAGGGCGGGGTGGGGTGGGGCGGGTGGCGGGAGGGCAGGGCAGGGGGGCGGGAGTGGGCAGGGTGGTGGCAGGCAGGTTGCAGGGGGTGGGGTGGGGGGCAGTGGATGGCGGGGGCGGCGACGGGCACGGGGGGCTGGCCGGCGACAGGCGGCTGGTGGAGAGTGGGGGGACGGACGGCGGTGGCCAGCGGCCAGGGGGGGGCGGGGAGGCAGCAGGCTGTCCAGTGCCCTCTGTCCATTTTGGCGCCTTAGGCAACTGCCTAGTTCGCCTTAATGGAAGCACCGGCCCTGCACATGCTCACATAGTACACCCGCATATTTCACATGAATTAATCCAGACGTACTTGGTTTGGGTTAGTTCTAGTGTTTGTTTTGTTCACTTAGGCCGTCACTTCACAGCGTTTCGAAGGCGGTCACGTGGTCTTGCCCCCACCCCTCTTTCTCTGTCCTCACCAACGAAATTTTCGGTTGAATCCATTGCCACCTCACGTGCTCCCTTCGCATTCGGGTGCTTTCTTTCAACGTCCGGTTTTCGCTTTCTTTTATTTTTAAAAAAATTTACGCGCGTATCGATGCATCGATACCCGGCTGTCATTTGCGGCAAAGCTGAATTACTGTATGATCCTTCGTTTTCCACTCCCGATTTGTATTGCTTCGTCCATTGGGCCATAAAAAAATGCTGTTCCCGTCAGGGCCACAAGGTGGACCAGCACACATTGGTCCTCCAAGGGCATTCGAGTAATCCCTTCCTAAATCCCTAGAGCAGTGACCAAGCAACTTCCGCCTCAAACTACCATTACAAAGCTATCATTTGCGTTCATCAGTATTTTGGAGAAAAAGTAACTGAAAAAAATAAAAAAAAGAAAAATTAGTGGCCACCGTGACCATTCCTTCGAAAAGATTCCCGGCCTCCGGCAGGGGAAGCCTGAGCACGGTTTAGGGGCGTGGTCTGCGGACAAAAATCTTACAGATTCGAGAGGCTCTAACGGCCATAGTGACAACCCCCCCCATTCCTTCTATATCAGGAGCAGAGGCAGCCTTCAATCTTGCAGATTCTCTCTCTCTCTCTCTCTCTCTCTCTCTCTCTCACACACACACACACACACACATCCTTGGAGGCAATTTTTTTAAAAAAATATAAGCTATCCTACTTTGGGTGCATTATGAAAAGACACTTGTGGTGGGAAAAAGTAGAAGGCAGCAGGAAGAGAGGAAGACCAAATACGAGGTGGGCTGACTTCCTAAAGGAAGCCACAGGCTTCAGTCCACAAAAGCGAAGCTGAGGAAAGGACGTTTTGGAGATTGCTCATTCATAGGGTCACCGTAAGTTGAGGGTGACTTGAACAACACCTAACAACAGCCACTAGGAGCCAAAGAATTCCCAAGCAGGGCCTGATACCAAGTGCCTATATAGTACTGTATTTAAAATTATTGCATTCTGACCCTATTAAGAGAGTTGTTTTGTCTAGCAGAATTAACAGAGCTAGTGGCCTTCGCACTCAAAAATTAGTGCCTGGAGCTTGCTTTATTTCGGCAGCACAAGAGAGTCAGGGTAGAGTCACTTGTCCTTAAGCAATTACGAATGGGAACTGCCCGTCTATTGTGAATCCACCAGAAATCTACCAACTTGCGATCTCCTTTCTGCTCACTCCTTTTCAAAGGGACTTTAATAGAGGCAGAACACTGCAGAAAGGTCTATTTTTAAAACCTCTTTCCCTCCCCTTTGTTTTGCATTAAAAAGCTGCCTTTGGGGACAACAGCTTTGAGACCCCCTAAACTGTTGTCATATGGCCTAGTAGAGAAGGTTTGCTGGACTAGGGGTAGAAACATTATAAAGACAGGAAATGTTCCTTTGTGGGAATATAACATCCTGGATATTCCACCCAATAGGACAACATAAGGTAACTCCTCTAAGATCTGAATTTAAATCAGGAAAATGGTACTGTACCAAAGGAAATTGTTTTTTTAAAACATTTGCATAAACAGTACCATTTCACCATTGCACCATTGCACAAGAGCCAATAAATATGTTCTGCTTGTGATATTGATATTTTATTCTAGATTTCATTCTGCCTCCATGTATCTGACGAAGTAGACTTGTCCAAAAAAGTCCATATTAAAATATAACAGTCTATAAGGTGCTACATGTTTTGTGTGGTGTTTTGCTGTTTTGTTTATTTGTCAGTGAGCCTTTTCACACGACCCCTAAGATCCGCTGGCCACTTAAATTTGGACCAGAGATCTTGGGGGTTCGTTGCTCTTCCTGTGTTCCCACCCCCTCCACACTTCCTTGCTCCTGTCTGCGTGAGGGGAAGGAGAAAAAAAGAGAGGAAAAAATGCAGGCTCACCTCCGCTCTGCCGCTGGAAGCCGCCCCGAGCCCCGTCGTCGTCCTGATTCCTGTCTCTTAAAGGGGCGGGGGGCAAAAACAACAACAAACAGAAGCGAGGAGAGCCCGGCACTCACTAGGTTACATCTGCATCAGGGATTTTCACCCCGGTGAGCAGGTACCTGAAAAGTGCGCTGGGACGCGCTTAGGTGGGCGTGGTCGCACTTAATTTTCTGTAAACTCTGGAGCTGGTGGGGAAACAATTTTAAGCTCCGGAGCTGGGAGCCATTTGCCGCGGAGTTTAGGGGTCGTGTGAAAAGGCCCAGTGTTAAAACTGAAATAATTAGAGATTTTGTATACCTTGGTTCAGTCATAAGAACATACGAACAGCCCTGCTGGATCAGGCCGAGGGCCCATCTTGTCCAGCTTCCTGCATCTCACAGTCCCCTGATCCCACTCACCTGTGTCAAGCATTTTGAGGTACCTTAAGCCTGGAGAAAACGCATGTCCCCATCATGGTTTGTAACCTGTGATGGACTTTTCCTCCAGGAATCTGTCCAATCCCCTTTTAAAGGCATCTAGGCCATATGCCATAACCACATCCTGTGGCAAAGAGTTCCATAGACTAACAACACATTGGGTAAAGAAATTTTTCTGCCATTTTGAGGCACCCTTCTTTTATGCCTGGAGATTACACATCCCCATCATGGCTTGTAGCCTGCAATGGACTTTTCCTCCAGAAATCTGTCCAGCCATCGGTCCAGAGGGAGATGGAGCCAATAAATCAGAAGGTGACCAAGACTAGGAAGGACATCAAGGAAGGGAGTTAGAGAAGACCATCAGCTGTAAGGATGTGTTACTGGGGAACTAAGACCAAGACCACACACACTCTGATCTTTCTCACCCTATATGGACTGTAAAGAAAGCTAACCAGGGGAATAAATTGATTGGTTTGAAATGTGATGCCAGAAGAGAAATTTATGGATACCCTGGATTGCTAGAAAAGATTTTCTTTGAAATACTGTATGTAATATAATCAAAGTACTGTATTGGGTGTGTGGTGTTTCTGGAGTGAAACCTGCAGATACACTTGGTCCAGCAACCTCTTGGAATGCAGGCACGAGAACATTCCAAAATGGAAGTTACAAATTGATCATAATTCTCTAGTTGGGTACTCATCAGCACAACTGCATCTAGCATGGTTGTCAACTTTTCCCAGTTGGTTTTTGTGAAATTATACCTCCCACTAGATCGTATAGATTGAGGTTACACAGCTGAATAAATCTGACACAGGATGGGTCTTTTGCTGAGTGTTTGAGGTGGAGTAACCTGCCCTCTTAATGCACTGTTGAGTAGAGATGGGCACGACCAGGCACTGTTGCCCATTTCAGCGTTTGTCGTGAAATTTTTCAAAAATTTGTCGTTTCGTTTGTTGTTTGTAAGTAAAGGGTGGGGGTTAGAGGCTCTGGAGGCACCTCTCTGGGGTGGATGCCTCCTCTGGCCCCCTACAAAGGGAAAAGGAAGGGTACATGACCGTGTAGCCACAATTAAATGGAACTGGCAGAGTCTTTTGGGTGAGCTCACCAAGAAGGACAATGTACAGGTTTAGTTTTTGGAACTTTGGACTGTGAGTGAGGTGAGAAGAATGCCTTTGTCTGACTCACTAAGAAGGACAGTTATTTTACTGCAATGTTACAGATCTGGCTTAGGGTTGGGGTTAATGGCCAGCTTAGGGTTTTACGGGTCAGGTTAGGGTGAGTTAGTGGGCTGCACCTCTGGGTGCCTCTGACCCACTAAGAAGGACAGTGTACTGGCGTATGGGTTAGGGTTAGGGTTAGGGTTAGGGTTAGGGTTAGGGTTAGGGTTAGCGCTAGGGCTAGGGTTATAGTGGGCTTTTTATGCCCGACTGGTACATCCCAGAAGTCTCAATCAAAACCTGGCCAAGTGGCCATGCGATTGGTGGAATGGCTCCAAAAATTTGCATGGTCCCATCCCATGGCCAGCCCATCATTGTGCAGGTATAAAAGAATAAAAATAAAAATAAAATAAAATAAAATCAATGGAGACATTTTATTGCTAGAAAAACCCACTGCTGCTACTGTAAAAATTCAAGCATTTAAAATAGCTAATTTTCGCATGTTTCTGTGGTGCTTTGGTGGGTTTTTGGACCACGATTTCAAAAAAATATTGCAGTCGCCATTTTGATCCCCCGCATCGCATGGCAAATGGAGCGACGAGAAATGCCCCCAGCCTGGTACCAGGTCGTGCAGCCCAGGACAGGAGAGGGGGGGAGGCCGGGGACCCCCCCCCAGAAACCACCCCTCTGGTTGGTGCCCTCAGACAGGCATATTTTCGCCTGCTGTTTTGGCCGGAAATCGGGATTTTTTATTTTTAAAACTTTTTTTCTGTGCCGCTTGGCATTGAACAACGACAAATCAGAACCAATTTATCGTTTATCGGGAGTTCGAGTTCTGAAAAACCATATTTCCGTTAAAACGGAAACGAGTCGCGAAAAACGGAAACGAGCCAAGTCGTGCCCATGTCTACTGTTGAGGTATAGAGTCACTATCAAAAAATTGAATCTGGATTGTAGCCTCTCTACTACCTGCCACAATTAAATGAACTGGGTAGTTTGGGATAATGTATAAGGCACATTGAACAGGATCCTTTGTTTTCTTATTTTATTTTATGTTTCTTTATTGTAATGTCCAGCTTTTTGTCATTTATAACCCACACCCAGAGTATTGTGTATGCATTAGGTGGGCAGGATAAAAATCAACATAAATAATAATCATTAAAAAAAAAACCTCTGCCAGCCAGAATTGTGTTAGATGGGCAAGGTAAAAACTGATTTCTAAAAAATATCTACCCGTTTTATAATGGATTTGCTGTTTACGTCAATGTGTTCATAGCCCCAAATATTGCTGTGACTGCGAATCTCCAGTGAAAGTTCTGGTTTTCCATCTTATAAGGCAGTGGTTCCCAACCTGGGGGTCGGGACCCCTTTTTGGGGGTTGAATGACCATATCACAGGGGTCGCCATGAGCCAGTGAAGAAAAAGGCACAAATGGCTTGGGTCTGGAGGAGGCGGTGAAAGAGTGAGTTACAGCTTGATAGGTTGGAGGGGATGTCAGTCAATGGCACCGGAGGCTGCAATTGGCTGAGGATGCCTCAGAGGGAAGTTCTCTATCTATGGCACCTGTGGCAGTGGCCTGCCAAAGGGGGCTTGTGGACTCTTCCAGGCAGGGCAAGGGGGTCACCACAACATGAGGAACTGTATTAAAGGGTTGCAGCATTAGGAAGGTTAGGAACCACTGTGATAAGTACATTAGGTGGTTTATAAAGTGATGCTACTCTGCATGCAGCCAGTTTGACCACCAAGATTTCCAGACCATCCTCTTCAGTCATTTATTTCTGTTTAGAGGACTATAATACCTGGTCTTACAAAAAGGTCACCTCTGTTTTGTTTGTCGGACCCCTCAGTGTCTAGACCAGTGGTTCTCAACCTGTGGGTCCCTAGATGTTCCTGGACTGCAACTCCCAGAAGCCTCCACCACTTGCTGTGATGGAAGGGATTTCTGGGAGTTGCAGTCCAGGAACATATGGGGACCCCACAGGTTGAGAACCACTGGACTAGACACATCCGAGGAAATAGACGCAGAGGAACACGGATCAGTTCCTCTCTGAGTTTCTTGGAAACAAAAGACGTCACATTTCCATTCGTGCCAGTGAAGATGAGAGTTCCTCTTTAGATGACAAGGTCCCCTTCCTATCAATGGAAATGATTGTCCTTTGTGGTCCTAAAAAAGAAAAAGAAAAGATGGTTAGGTCATTTTCTTGCTCAGCAAGTTAGAAGGCAAAGCTACTGGAGGTGAAAGAGTTACATCACCCAGGGTGGTCAGAGGGTTTCTGGCAATGCTTTCCCAGGCTCTGGAGAGCCTCTTTTCATGCCCTCCATTTCTGCAATGAAAAGTATAGATGTTCTGAAGTCAGACGGTATGACTTCCCCAAAGGTTTCAGTTGTTATGGTATCTCATCCCGCCTCCCCCTTGCAACTCTTTATTTTCAGTCTCTGAGCCAAAACAGGAGCTGCAACTTAATGAGTCACCGATGAAAGATGAAAGCTATTGTTTTTTAATCTTGTTTTTAATTGTATTATATTGTATAGTATTTTATAGTATTTTATAGGTATTGTGTTGTTTTTTACATTGTACTGTTTTTATTGTACTTTTATGAATTTGTTGTAAGCCGCCTTGGGTCCCTCTGGGGAGAAAGGCGGCATAAAAATAAAGTTGTTGTTGTTGTTGTTGTTGTTGTTGTTGTTAAGTTGATGTGCTTTCTTGATACCATTGATTTCTATCCCACAACCTTAAAATGTGCTTATTAGTTTAAGAAAACACCACCTCCAAAACTCTTGTCCCCATGACCAGCCGCGTTAAAAAAACCAACAACCCTCAACCCTCATGCAGCCTGAAACGCAACCCACCACGTTATCCTGTCCCTGGCTCCAGGGGTAGTAATTTTTTGAACCACATCTAATAGGCAACTTTGGGCCTTTTCACATGACCCCTAAACTCCGCAGCAAATAGCTCCCAGCTCCGGAGCTTAAAATTGTTTCCCCACCAGCTCCGGAGTTTACAGAAAATTAAGTGCGACCACGCCCACCTAAGCGCGTCCCAGCGCACTTTTCAGGTACTTTTTTATTTATTATTTTATTATTATATTTATACCCCGCTTATCTTTCATACAAAACTCTAAGCGGCTTACACGGGCGAACAAGCGCCAATAAACACAAACAGTAATTATAAATTTACAACAAATAACTAAACCATTAAAACCCGGTGCATCCAAACCCGGCAATATAAAAGCTATCGACCAAGCACACACATAACAAAGACACTTAACATGGTTGCTTGGGCATTAAAGATGGCGGGACATAACGAAAAAAAAAAAAGAGAGAGAATTCAGGGCTCGCCAAAGGCCTCTCGAAATAAATAGGTTTTTACAGCTTTTCGAAAGGCCAGCAGGGACTCTGCAGAGCGCACTTCGCTAGGGATGGAATTCCAAAGGGCGGGGGCTGCCACCGAGAAAGCCCGGTTCCGGGTGACCGATTTCCGGGCTTCTCGAGGAGTGGCAACCCAGCGCGCACCTGCCGAACAGGTCGGGCCGAGGTGGATCGCTGAACGCTCTGTCAGGAGTCCGGTCCCAAGCCATGGAGGGTTTTATAAACTAAAACCAAGACCTTGAATCTAATCCGGATGTAACGGGCAGCCAGTGCAAGCGGGCCAGGACTGGGGTGATGTGGTCGTAACGACGCACACCAGCCACCAGCCTGGCCGCCGCATTCTGCACCCGCTGCAGACGCCGGAGAAGAGTCAAGGGCAACCCCATGTACCTGCTCTCCGGGGGTGAAAATCCCTGATGCGGATGTAACCTAGTGAGTGCCGGGCTCTCCTCGCTTCTGTTTGTTGTTGTTTTGCCCCTTGCCCCTTTAAGAGACAGGAATCAGGACAACGACGGGGCTCAGGGCGGCTTTGACCGGGCAGACGGAGGTGAGCCTGAATTCTTTTCTCCCTTTTTTTCTCTCTCCCCTCACGCAGACAGGAGCAAGGAAGTGCGGAGGGGGTGGGAACACAGGAAGAGCAACGAACCCCCAAGATCTCTGGTCCGAATTTAAGTGGCCAGCGGATCTTAGGGGTCGTGTGAAAAGGCTCTTTATCTGAAGCAAACAAATCTCTTCTTTATGGGGACATGAAGAACTGCAACTTAATCTTTTGGCTCCCTTTCTGCGGCATCCGGTCGGTTTGATTGGGAACGGGGGATTGCCCCATGGCCTGCCACAGCTCAACGAGCTCCCACGGTCTCTCCGGCTCCATCCCTCCCTCCGGCTAGCAGTGCAACTTGGCTGCTCGTGTGAGGCTTGCCCCGCTTTGGTGGGTGCAGAGGGCACATGTGGCATCCAGCAGCCGGCTGAGGATGGAGGAGGGAGCGGAGGTTTGTGCCACGGGACCCTGCCACCTCACCAGCTCTAACGCCCCCACACGGCCACCAACTTTTTGATTGCCAGGTCTCTCCTGGCGGATATTGAGCGCCTATCAGCTGGCAGTGCTCCTCTACCCACCAGGCCCAGGGAATGGGGAGGGAGCACCTAGCAGTTTGCTGTGGGGAGACAGGTGGCCTGGGAGATCAAGCCAGCCCCCCATAGCACGCACAGCCTCCTCAGCGCAGCCACACCGGCCATCCCTTTCGGCTCCCGTTCTGCCTCCTAAAAGCACACTTTGATGCTCTTTTCGGCAATAGGGCTACATAATATGCAACTCATTAAACTGCTGTCATGGGGATGGAAAATGCGCATCTTATACCACGTGGTCTGTAGCGGAGAAGAAGCGCACTTTAATATCAACTGCATTTTTTGGTCGTGTGATAGCGAGTGGGTGAGGAAAGCACCACCCAAAACCACGCTGAAATATGCTGTTCCTTTCTCTAACACACATCAGAGAAATGAGATAAGGATTGATAATGCCTCAGACAGTGCCTCTAGAAGAGGAATTTCTGGAAAACCCTCAACCACAGAATATTATGCAACCCTTCTCTACCACAAGGAAGAGATCTGGTGGACTACAGGGCCCACCTCATCCAGCCTTAGTCTTCTGCACCCCTCAGTGTGCAAGATGCATCTCTTAGGACAGTTTGAAAGGATCAAAATGGCTGCTTCTCTGAGAATACCTCAGAGAGGAAAAGCCCAGAATTGCTCCCCACTCAGGAGCTTGGGAGTAGGGCAAGTGAGGAGAAGGGGGGACGGAAGATAGGATATAGTCATTTCAATTTAAATGGTTTAGTGAGGGTTAGAGATGGGCACGAAATATTTTTTCCATTTCATTTTTTGTTTTTCGTTTTGTTACAGAATGAAATGAAAAACGAAGTGCCCTTTTAAAAAATCCAAAACAAAACAAACCAGAAATTTTTGTTTTGTTCCATTTTGTTTTCATTTATTATTTATTTCGACAGGCACCAATCTCAGCGCTTGTCAAAATAAATAATAAAAATAAACGCCAACCAGCCGTCTCCATGAGCCAGCTGGTCAGTGTGTGTGTGGGGGGGGATGAAAAAAAAGCACAGACTAGCCTGCGAGCCAGCTGGTCGGTAGGAGGGTTAAAAAAAAAGTACTGAACTGCTGACTGGGTGGGGTGGCCAGCTGAAAAAGTTTTTTTTAAATAAACCAAAATGAAGAATGAAACTTTTTTAAAAAAAATCATTTCATTCCAAACAAAACAAAACCAAAAAATGAAAAATGAAATGGAACGCCATTTGGCATTTCATGCCCATATCTAGTGAGGATGCCTCACTCTTGTTCATGATCAAATTAGAAGACTGTAAAATATGCTTTCATGTACTCCAGCAAGACTCCCAGATTTTAGAACTCCCTCCCACAGGAGGACAGACTTGCCCCATCCTTGCTGTTTTTCTGCAAGTGGGCAGAGACCTTTCTCTGCTGGCAAAGCAAGTTATTAGATTCTTATACAATACCGCTTGGACTGGATATGTAGTACCAACTGTGTTTTCCATTTTTCTGTCTCCATCTCTCAGATGGGCAGTTTTCTACATTTGTTTACTGTACTTTACCTTACTTTACCTTACTTTACATTTCTTTCCTTCATAAGAACAGAAGAGCCATGCTGGATCAGGCCAAAGGCCCATCTAGTCCAGCTTCCTGTATCTCACAGTGGCCCCCACCAGATGTGTCTTGGAGCGCACGAGACTAGATATCTGTCTCCTGATACCACTCCCCTGCATCTGGCCCTTGAAGTACCCTGGTTTTAAGCCTGGAGATGACACATCTCCATCATGGTTTGTAACCTGTGATGGACTTTTCCTCCAGGAATCTGTCCAAACCCCTTTTGAAGGCATCCAGGCCAGATGCCATCACCACACCCTGTGGCAGGGAGTTCCACAGACTAACAACGCGCTGGGTGAAAAAATATTTTCCTTTCTTTCTTGGTTTGCATAGCTCCATGAGTTAGCAATCTGGCTACTAAGCCAGAGGTTAGGAGTTCAACTCCCCACTGTTTCTCCTGGGAAAAGAGCCAGCCTTTGTAGCCTTGGACAAGCTGCACGCTCCCAGGGAGTCCCCAGAGAAAAAAAAGAAAGGTAACCTACTTCTGAGTACTCTGTTCCTTAAAAACTGTAGAAGCACATTGTTGTTGTTGTTGTTGTCATGCCATTTATGGTCATTTTTAAGGTCCACATTTATTTTCATGGATCTTACCAAAACCTAAAAATAAGGTTGTTACGAATGATTCATTTAATGAACTAGCTTTGCAATGCTCACTAAAATGTTAATGCTGATGTATCCATTCTCTAATCATACTTAACATGGAAACATTAAAACAGTAATGATTTCCTTGTTGGAAATCAATCTCTGACCTTTCCGTAGGTGGACTCCCTGTGCCATTTGCTCATTCTGCTGAGATTTCGCCCACCCACCGAAGTGTGGTGTTGAAAATCTGCTGATTTCTTCATAAACAGAATAGTACAGTGTAAAGAATTTGCCATTTAAAACCATTTGAATGTGGGAGAAAGTGAAACTAACAGAGGCATCTAACAGAGGCCTTAGCTGCAGCCACACCACCACTCCTGGAAGGACCTAGAAGCAGCTTTGTGAGTGGAACAGCAGCTCCTGCAAGCAGGCAGAGGCTCTACAGCAGCCTCTACAAGCAAAGGGCGCTCAGGGAGGAAATAGCTTCCACTCTGCCCACATATGAATCCAGTAACCTATCTGCACCACCTTCTTTCCCCAATCAGCTTTCCTTCCATGTCTTCTGGCAGGCGATCACTATTTAAATTCCCCCGTGTGTAGGTGGGGGAGAAGCAGACACAAGCAGCCAGTCAGGTTTCAGTTGTTACCAAGTACAGGTTCATTGGGCGGAAGAAAGATAGATAATAATTAAAGATATGCAGCCACAGCATGATTTTTTTTAAAAGACAAAGTGAAAGAAGAAAATGCCAGAGCAGGCCTGCAGTTGAATATTAAGACAAAAAATCATGCCTGGTGAAGAACTGGACGCTGTTGGTGTTGACAGTGAAGAAACAGAATTAGAGATGTTGTATATCTTGGTTCCGCTATCAATCCAAAATGGAGGCTGAAGCCAAGAAATCAGAAGAAGACTGGCACTCAGAAGGACAGCAATGAAGATCATCAAGGTGTGTTACCGGAGACCACGATCATCCACATTTTTGTATTTCCAATCACCATGTGTGGGTTTGACAGCTGAACTGTGATTCGTTTGACACGTGGTGCTAGAGGGGAGTTTTGTGAATACCCTGGGCTGCCAGAAAAGGAAACAAGCGGGTCCAAAATCAAATCAAGCCGGAACTCTCTCTGGAGGCAAACATGTCGAAACTGAGGCTCTCCTCCTTTGGGCATATCACAAGAAGGCAGGAGTCTCTAGAAAAATTAATGATGCTGGGAAAAGTGGGAGGCAGCAGGAGATGAGGAAGACCAAATACATGATGGGCGTACTCCTTAACAGAAGCCACAGGCTTGAGTTGGCAAAAGCTAAGCAGGCCTATTGAGGAAAGGACATTTTGGAGATTGATCATACATAGGGCCGCCATGACTCAGAGGTGATCTCATGGCCCACAACAACAACAAGAACCTGAACGGATGAGATGCAAGAATGCATTGCACATACTGCCAGATCAAACCACCTACAGCCTATATACAATTTCCAGACAGGACCTGCAAAGGCTGACCTGTATATAAGGTGGAAAGGTGTAAATGGCAGCCAGTAAGAAATATCGAGACAGCAGTGAGGCTTATCAATTTGGTAAGCTGGAATAGCAAAGCAAAGCAAAACAAAGTGTTCTGCTTATATACCGCCCCATACCACTTCAAGTAGTCTCTGGGCGGTTTACAGTTGTATTTTTAAATAACAGTATGCAGGTTGCACATTGCCCCCCCCCCGCAAGCTGGGTACTCATTTTACCGACTTCGGAAGGATGGAAGGCTGAGTGAACCTTGAGCCTGCTACCTGGGAGCGAACCCCAGGTCGTGAGCACAGTTTTACCTGCAGTACAGGCATTTAACCACTGCACCACGAGGCTCCTTAGGAGGTGAACACAGCCTTGTTGTTGCTAGGGTGTGTACCAAATGCAATGGCTTATAGGAAAGTGGAGGGATATTAATTAGAGTTTCTGGGGAAGGGTGCAAACCGACCGTTAGGCAGAACGACTGCCTCAGGCACTTATTCTCCTTGACTGCAAGACAGAGTTATGTAGACTCCATAACCTGTCCTTGTGCCTGTACAGATTACTCATCCAAGTGTTAATCCAGCCGACTTCTCTACATGGAGGAAAGAAAAAGTACATGTATTGTATCATTCCTTTTCCTTGGGCAGCAAACTTCCCAGGCTGGTTCTTAGTGTTGTACAGAGTTACATGGGGCTGTTTCACTCAGTTTCCAGACAGGATCTTCAGAAGCTGAGTCATGCCAACTGGACGTTTTTCTTTTCTTTTTCTTTTTCTTTTTGGTGAGATCAAAATGTTTCACTGCTCATCCAAGTAGCTTCCTCGTGCTGAGGAAATGTGGTGCGAGGCTTCCAATTTATAGTTCACCTTGTCCGGAAGTTGAGTCATGGCAACTGGACTTTTTTTTCTTGAGAGATCAAAACGTTTCGCTACTCATCAACTGATGAAGCTGCTTGGATGATTAGTGAAACGTTTCGATGTCTCAAGAAAAGAAGTCCAGTTGCCATGACTCAACTTCTGGATAACCTCACCTGGAAGACTGAGGGTCTTCACAGACATAGTTCACCTGGGTTTCACACCACCCTCGCAACCAACTTTCCTCAGACTGACAAAGCTACTTAGATGAGTAGTGAAACATTTAGATCTCACAAGAACAGAAGTCCAGTTGAGGACATTCCACCTCTCAATGAGCCTATGGGAGAAAATGTGGAATATAATACTGTAATCTTAAAACTGCAGAGCTGGGACAGATACTATGGATCATCAAGCCCACTCCGTGTCAAAGAGGAACAGTGACGAATCAAATTCTCAGTCCTTACCTAAACGGCTGAGTTTTCTAGCTTGCAGCAAGATCTATCGCTTTGTGTGAAGCATTGTGGTTTTCAGTCTAACTTGTTTTAACCACCTTGGGGCCCCTCCCTTGGAGAAAGGCAGTCTACAAAGAAAATTGACAAATAAGAAAATAACATGGAGACTGTCAGAGTATTTTGCAATTTGTTCTGCCCACAGAAGCAAATATAAAGCAAATGTATATAAGCAAATATAAAGCAAATGTATATAAGCAAATATAAAGCAAATGTATATAAGTGCTCTGATGAGCAGAGGACTTATATACATTTGTCTGTCCAATCAGGTAACACATTGCATCATGACTATGGCAGCACCTTGCATCACCCAAACCCATGTAAGCCCATTCTTTACACCTGCAGTCTGATAGAAAAAAACCTTTAGATTGAATCACTGTGACTTTGCACATTTGCAGACTCCATCTTAGAAATCAATTAAATACATACAGACCATTTATTTATACACCTGTCTAATACACAGTTTCACTAATTAATATCTGAGTCCTTGAGTTTCAACCTCCACTTCTCTGTTTTCCCCTTCCTTTTCTCTCCCCCCGCCAATTTACTTTTCTCTTCTTACCCGCTGAAGGTCATGTTCTCATGGAAGTGTGTCCTGTGTGCGTATTTGTACACTTTTGCTCACTTTGGGGGTGATTTTTTTGTCAAGCCCTAGTCAATGGTTTTTGGAATTGGTTTTGTGCTGATATGGCTCTCCGCGCTTTTGTGGCTGGATTGTTTGTTTGTTTGCCTTTTCCTTTAAAACATATATACCCTACCTTTCTTCTCAAGAAGACCCGACTGTCTGACTGAAGGATACCGGTATCTCCACTTGTGGGTGTGAGTGTCTCTAGCCCGTGAGGCCAACGCAGGTTCTCCTCCGTTGCTGAAGCTTGCTTGTGGTTGACACCTCAAGCTGCCACCCTGCCACTCATTCAAAATGGAAGGCAAAGATGACTATGCAGCCAGCAAACCAAGGGGAGGTTGTGTCGCTGCAAGGAAAATTCAGAGAACCAAGGACAGCCTTTGGCTTCTCTTCTTCGTATGCTGGAAACGAAGACCACAAGTGTGAACTCAGCCTTACTGTGTGCCTGCTTCCGTTCGGAAGCTGTTAGATGGCACCACAGTTTCTGTGGCATAGACAAACATTCTCCACTCACTCTCACTTTAAAACCAATATTCCAGAGATTGCTTGACTGGTTGTGTAATCAGGTCACAACAAGGGGCTTGTGTGACTACTACTGATGGGGTTGATGTGTTTTCTGGACTACAAATCCACATTCTAGGGGGGTTCTTCTTGATCTCTTATTTGTATTATTTCCATTGTTGTTCACCGCCCAGAGTTCCTCTGGGAAAGTCGGGCGGTATATAAATGGAAATAATAAATAAAATAAATAAATCCCCATCTGTCTTCCTTTCTTGCAGAAATAACGCTCCCAACTAGCAGTGAGGCAGAAAACAGGAAGTTCGCATTGAGTTCGGCCTAACTAAACCGCAAAGCTTTCCAGTTTGTGTTTTTCTCTCAGGTCTCTAAAAGACATAAATTAGGTGGAACTCCCAGAATGGGGAAGTATGGGATTTGTAGTCCATGAAACCAGAAAAGTCCATCCCTACTAGTGACTGCTGTTGTGCTCTGGTTACAGTTCATTAACTGCATGGCCTCACCCTTCTTAAGTATCTGTTCTACTCTGTTTTTGCATCTTGTAACATTCTAGTGATTTTTAGAAGTATCTACTTTCAAATTGTGAGAACGTGAAAAGTTACTTTGCTAAAAATTATAAGGAGCAATGGTAGTTCACTCTTTGGATCTTGGCAGGGAACATTGAATGAATTCCTTTTTTCAAAGTAACTCTGTAAGCTCTGCCTTGGCTCCTGCACTTTTGTTAACTACTGGAGGGTGCCAAACAAGCACAACTTGGGAAAATTATGTTTTAAAAATTATAACTCAGAATAATGGCTTTTAGCCTGATCTAGCAGGTTTCTCCTCTTTCACTCCTCTGAAAACTGAGGCAAGCCCAGGGCATCAAAAGCTGAGGTGCCAATTCCATAGCTACACTAAAAAGAAGCAATTATCTGTTTATCCTAGGGCAGCGGGTGGCCTTAGGACCACCCGTGGAACCCCCACCCCCAGGCTATTTTGGCCTCTTCCCAAAATTTCTCCCAACTCTTCTTGGACTGTATTGTTGTTAACCACCCAGGGTGGCCTTGCTGCCAGATGGGTGGTATAAAAATCCAATAAATAAATAAATAAATAAATAAATAAATAAATAAATAAATAAACAAATAAACTTCCAGAAAAATAGAGTGGAGGTCCTGAAAGCCTCCAGGAGTGGTAGCTCACAATAGTTCACTGAGCCATCCTGTACCGTTTAATACTTCCCAAAGTCAATTTCTCAACTCATTTCTAGTTTCCTGTGTATGTGTGTTTGCTAATCTGTGCCACGGGATGAACGGCATGGTGGCGGAGAGACTGTGTGGCAAATCTCCTTAAAGATAAGACAGGGGCCAAAGGTCCCATAAGGATATGCCAAGTGGAGGGAAGACCTATAGCTGCTTCCATCATCTGCTGTCTCGGACCATTGCCTCACTCTGCCTAGTGGCAGGGAAGGCCCTGATGGCTTATGAGCTCCATTCAGTTCTGACACTCTTATTTTACCTGAATAACTTCAGTGTTTTGTCTTATCTCTTCTCATCTGTAATAAACTGAATTAAATGCCAGGAAAACAAATACTCGACCCCCAAAGGAAGTTCAAATACAGACCCCATTCAGTTCTGACACTCTTATTTTACCTGAATAACTTCAGTGTTTTGTCTTATCTCTTCTCATCTGTAATAAACTGAATTAAATGCCAGGAAAACAAATACTAGGAAGTTCAAATACAGACCCCCTTCTGGGGGCTTATCCTCTGACGCACTCAGAAACCTTCATGCTTATGTGACAGCGAGCAGGAGGCAGATGGAACCAGCAAACTACCCAGTAGTCAATCAGAAAGTCATATCCAAATGTGTGAAACCTGATCTATTTGTGAGCGGAAACAAACTGAAACCGACTGTGTGGCAAGGTTGACCCATTTGCAATTTGATGACGACACATGCATACATTTAAAGTACTACTGTACTCACTGACACAGCTACGACTGCTTGTTAAATGAGGATGGGCCGTTTGTGGTCTAGAATTAACTGAGAGTGTGGAGATCCAGAAAATTTATCTGGATTCTTTTTAAAGCCAGTACTTTGGATAAATCTGTCTGCTAATCTTCCTATTTATTTCTTAGTTTCATGTATACTCTGGCTGTTCTCCAATTAGATCATGGTAGTGCAAATAGTTTTCCTATTTATTTATTTATTTATTTATTTATTTATTTATTTATTTATTTATTTATTTATTTATTTATATGCCCCTTTACTCCTTGTAGGGGGACCTGTGGTGATTCATGAAAACCAGAACTATAAAACAACAGTTTAAAATGGTATACAGTGGAACCTTGACTTACATGCTGCTTGACTTGCATCATATTTGACTTGCAGCAAGAAGGGGCCTGTTTGACTTGCGCCGGGGGCTCTGACTTACAGTTTGGAGCCCTGCTGCAAGGCCCCGGAATCGGGCGGCAGCCACGACCCAGCATCGCGGCTGCCGCCTCCAAACTGCTCCTGCCTTCTTCCTCCTCCGGCAGCGGCAGCTTTGGCGAGGCCAGCTCAGAGCACCTGGAGCTGGTCCTTGGCCTCATTGAAGCTGCCACTGCTGCCGGAGGAGAAGAAGGGCTGGGAGCTCGGGGCTGGCCTCGCTGGTTAGACAGTCAGCTCAGTCTTGTAAAAAATCTGGCTGCAGAATTCTGGTCCACAATGGAAACATTTTAGTTGGGGAGCTGTACAGTTGTGGGACTGTAATGGTAAGCAAGCATAGGGTTGTTCAGAACTTGGAACGTCACGTTATAAATCAGTAAAACTTAAGTGTTAAACATTGTTGCTAGGAACATTAAAAAGTGGAGGCGTATAGCTTGTGGACTATAATTCCACTGCCTCCTCCTCTCTTTGAAGAGACATTTCATTTACATCCCCAGAAGAAATCTCCTATCCCAGTCAAATTTGTGTTAAATTGCTGTTTTGGGGGGTCTTTTTTATAATCTGGAACAGATTAATCCACTTTCCCATTACTTTCTATGGGAAAAATTCATTTGACTTAAGGCATGTTTGACTTATGTCTAGACCTCCGGAATCAGTGATGGATTAAAGTTGTAAGTCAAGGTTCCACTGTATAAATATAATGCTAAAACATTTAAAACATATATGAAGATTAAAAACCAATATTAAAACAATTTTGACACATTGGTGTGTGCATTTAGGTTAGGGTAAGAGATAGAGCCCCCCCCCCGAATTACCCATTATGCTAAAATGCTGGTAGGGGTCCCTTTCCTTGGCCCTAGTCCCATTGCTAGTCCCAAACAGAGTAAAATCAGTGATGGAATGGTTGATTCAACGCTGCTTCTGTAAATCTCTTTGATTCAATGTGTTTGCTCTGGTGTTCAGCTTTCTGATAGAAGAAGGATTTTGAACTGAGCTTTTTCTGCTAATCGGGCTCTCCCTGGCCACCTGAGGTAACAAGACACATGACTGAAATACTGTACATCCAGATGGTTCACCCAGCCTTTCCCTGTGAATATTCTACAGTTTTATGCTGGTACCACAGCACAGCAAATTTCCTCCACTTTGCTTGGTTTCTGAGCCGGCACAGCCATTAGCCAAATGGAGAGTATCACCTCAGGCAGCAGAGTCCTGGGGAGAGCTGCCACCCTCATCCACTGTCTGGTGCCTGAGTTCTTCACTGCTACCAGCTGTTCTCCAACTGATACGTGCAGGCATATCCCATCTGCTTCTTGATTGGCTACTTGAATAATGCCTCATTTCCTAGTAAATTTCACAGGGAACTTTTGACGCGCTCCTCCCCATCTTGCCTTGGTCCTGAACACCCCCCCCTTCTGAATGTTTGTTCACACAGGTGGTGACGACACAACAGCTACCATTACCACTTCTGCTCCCCCACTACAATGAATGTTATGTGAGGATATGCAGCAATATTTCTCTTCCAGCCGCAGGCTGGGGGCTGAACACTACAGGGTTTATCCCACGTAGCAGAATGTTAAGAAACATTAAGCTCAGGACTACAGCTGAGCGTGCTGCTTATGTACTACCCTGTAGTGTTTAAGGCTGTTTCTGGGAGTTTACATTTTTAATTACACATGCTACACATTCCCCACCACCACCAGTTCAGAAAGATGGAAAGCTGAGTAAACATCAAGCTGGCTGCCTGGTGTTGAACCCAGGTTGTGAGCAGAGTTTGGCCTGCAGTACTGCAGTTTAACCATGTGCCATGAGGCTCCTGGTTTTGAATGGCATTGACAAGGGGTTTGTCAACTGTGGATCTGCATGTTGTATTTCAGTTCAGAGAGAAAAGAACCCAGGTTCTGTGGTCCTGAACACTCAAACTGGTGCAAATCTTTGACCTAGCTTTTCAGAAGGCAGGAGATTTGCAGCAGGGGTCAAGGCAGACATGTGCACTATCGTAAGAATACAGTGGTACCTTGTATAAAGGAATTAATTTCTTCCAAATGAAATTATGTTAAACAAATTTTCCTTTATACAAATTTCCCATAAGAATGCATTGAAAACAGAGTGATCCCATTTTCATGTTGTACAGATTCGCCCCATAGACGATTCTGTTAAGCAAATTTCCCCTATCTCCAGAATTTTTTATGTTGTACACATTTTGTGTTATACAAACCATTTGTATAGAGATTTTTGCTAATTTTTTCCCAACTTTCAAATGGAACACATACTTTTTGTATCACTTCCCCCCACTTCCTCAGGCAAGCAGGGTCTAGTCTCGATAGAACCAAATGGAGGGTAGGAACTATGCAAATGGAGGGACCCCATGGAGCAGAGCTCGCCAGGCCTTCCTATCCTCCACTGCCTCCCGGAGTTTTGTCAAATTCATTTTGGTTTGATATGCTGGGTGTTAAACCGTATCCGGGACTTTGAAGCAGTCTTAACACCAGCCCTGCCTCATGATGCCATCATCTGGTGTATTCCATCTCACCAAAAAGATTCTCAGCGCCTGATAGACTACATCCTCTATCAAGATTGCATTTTTGGTACAATGCCTTGATCAAGATAGCAAGTTGCTATTAAAAGCTTAGCTGACATTTTTTGTTTTAGTAGTGACCAATAAAGGTATTACTTAGCCTACTTTTGCAATTAAATAAAGGATCCTTGCATCACAAAATCAAAAGCACATACAGAACCTTTCTGATGAAACAGAAAGCCAAATTAGTATTTTAATTTTTTAAAAAAGAAGTTAGCATCAGCTAATAGGGCAAAAGTGGGGGGGGGGACCCGGATAATCCGCATCCCCACATACCTATGCAAGGTTGGAAAACGTGCATTTATAACCAGGTTACCCAATATTCATGTCATGGAAAGCTCAGTTAAACCAGGTTTTCTTTTTTAAAAACCTTGATGGCCATGGGGACACATATTTTTGAGCTGGATTACTTGTAAGTAAAAAGCGGATCAAACTGCTCGTGAGATAGCACCCTAAGATGTTCTCTCAGGGAATGTGCATGGTAGCCGTGCTGCCTGAGGGAATTTGGGAGTGGTCCTCGGAAAGTAGGAATGACCCAAGCTATTGCCCATGGAGTGACATGGCTGCAGCACCTCCCACGTTGAACAAGGAGGAGAGGCAACTAGTCATGGTGATGATGCTGGTCCACCCCTCCCCCACCAAATAAAAACAAAGAAGAAGAGTCTGTCAGGAAGGGAGGAAGTGTGAAATATCAGGATGGTGGTGTTGGTCAGTGATAGTGACAGGAACCACAACAGCAAATGACAAGGAGGGAAGTGATGGCAATGGGTTGGGGAGGTGGTTGGGGTGAAGAAGAAGAAGAAAAGGAGGAAGAAGCTGTGGCATCTACAGCAGCGTCACCCTCATCGATACTAGAATGCTGTGGTTCCAAACCTTGGGTAACCCATGCATTCTTGGACTGCAACTCCCAGAAACCCCAGCCAGCACAACTTGCAGCGAAGGCTTCTGGGAATTGCAGTCCGAGAACATCTAGGTTACCCAAGCTTGGAACCACTGCTATGCAAAGCGAACCTTTCCATATTCAGTTTCATGTTGGGCTGCAAAGCGTCTTTAGGCCAGACAGGATGGGAAAGGATGGCTGGGAAACCTGCCTGTCACTGTTTAAAGATGATTATCATCTTTTCCACTGCACCATGTTCAAGACTCTGTCACAGCCCAGCATGAACCTGAGTGTCAAGAGAGGCATACATGAAAATGGACACAAAGACCAGATGTTTGGTATGCATCTGAGGAAAGAGGCTGTAAGATAACTAAGGCGGTTACTTCATGTCCTTCTTTGTTCTGTGACTAGTTTTTTACCATGACAGCATTGGTCGCAATCATGTGGTTTTGTCCCTGTTTTAGTGTTCCCATGGTCGTGATAACTTGTCTCATGACAAGTGTTACCTCACGGTCTTGTACAGTGACAAACACAGCATTTGTCCAGCTTCCTTTTTCCTTTGGGGGGGGGCTTAAAAAACTTTTTCAATATTTTGAATTACTGGTGATCAGGGTTTCATACACCAATGCAGCAGAGTCAAATAAAAAAAAACGGACACAGTTTTCTGAGAGAAACAAATGTATTGTTGTGAATACAATACAGTGTCTTGTCTCGGAACAGAAAGTAGGAACAAAGAGTGACAAGGGAAAAGCCGACAGGAGCTGAGTGGCATCCGGTTCGGAACACCTCATCCACAGTGAATGAGGTTGGAAAGGGTAGAGAATCACATAGAGATGACATAGCAGGTATTAGTACTGGGAGAATAATAGAATGTGATAGTTTGTCTACTGAAAATAATGGCTGTGGGGGGGGGGGAGAACAAAGCAGCAGCTGTTGTTGCAGAACCCACTGTACAGGTGCTTCTCCGCCAATGCTCGAAGCCTCTGACCAAAAATGGGAGAAATTGAATATTTGGCAGCTAGGGATAACATTGATATAATAGCCATAACAGAAACCTGGTGGAATGTAGAGAACCAGTGGGATACAGCAATCCCAGTCTATAAACTCTATAGAAGGGAAAGAGAGGGGTAGGTTGGAGGGAGAGTGGCCATCTACGTTAAAGAAGGGGTAAAATCCAGCAGAATGGAGATTGACAGAGGGTGTGACTCCACCATAGAATCACTGTGGGTTAAACTACCAGGTCCAAGGAGTGATGTGATAGTTGGGGTATGCTATCGCCCACCAGATCAAAAACTTGAGGGGGACCTTGAAATGAGGAGACAAATCATGGAGGTGTCTCAGAAGGATAGGATAGTAATCATGGGGGACTTCAATTATCCCCACATTGACTGGGCCAATGCAAGCTCCGGGCAAGAAAGAGAAACTGGGTTTCTTGACTTGCTGAATGACTGTGCCTTAGAGCAACTTGTCATGGAGCCCACCAGAGAACTGTGGATCTAACACTGTGTTATACTCAGGACGTGGTCAGGGATGTGAATGTCACTGAGCCTCTGGGGAACAGTGACCATGCTGCAATCTCCTTTGCCATGCATGTTGGAGGAAGAGTGTCAAGCAAATCAGACATAAAAACCCTTGATTTTTGAAGGGCAAACTTCCCTCAGATGAGGAAACTAGTTAGAAAGAAATTGAAGGGGAAGGTTGGAAGAATCCAATCTCTTCAGAGTGCATGGAACCTGTTTAAAACAACGGTAACAGAAGCCCAGCACAAGTGCATACCACAAAGAAAGAAGAGCTCATTTAAGTCCAAGAGGGCACCGGCATGGTTAACTGGTGGAGTTAGAGAAGGCTCTAAAGTGCAAGGAGTGGTCTTTCTGTAAATGGAAATCCTCCCCAAATGAGGAAAATAAAAAGGAACACAAACTCTGGCAAAAGAAATGTAAGAAAATGATGAGAGGCAAAGAAAGATTTTGAGGAATGCATGGCTAGCAATATAAAGGGTAATAATAAAAGCTTCTTTAAATATGTTAGAAGTAGAAAACCTGCCAGAGAACCAGTTGGCCCTCTGGATGGTGAGGGAGGAAAAGGGGAGATTAAGGAGGACTTGGAAATTGCAGAGAAATTAAATGAGTTCTTGACTAAAGAATTAAATCAAATACAGGTTAAAAGAGAGGATGTTTAGGACTTATTGATAAATTGAAGATTAACAAGTCACCGGACCCAGATGGCATCCACCCAAGGGTTATTAAGGAACTGAGAAATGAAATTGCAGATCTCTTAACGGTAATATGCAATTTGTCTCTTAAAACGGCCACAGTGTCGGGGGACTGGAGGATAGCAGATGTCACACCAATTTTTTAAAAAGGAAGGAAGAGGGACCCGGGAAACTACAGGCCAGTTAGCCTTACATCTGTCCCAGGGAAGATGGTGGAAAGCCTCATCCAAGAGAAAATCTTAAAACACATAAAAGAACAAACCTTGCTGAGAGAAAATCAGCATGGCTTCTGCAAGGGTAAGTCTTGTCTGACAAATCTTTTAGAATTTTTTGAAAAGGTCAACAGACATGTAGATTTGGGTGAACCGGTGGATATAGTCTATCTTGATTTTCAAAAGGCTTTTGACACAGTCCCTCACCAAAGGCTGCTGAGAAAATTGCACAGTCAGGGGATAAGAGGGCAGGTCCTCTTATGGATTGAGAACTGGTTGAGATCCAGGAAACAAAGAGTAGGTTTTAGACATGGGCACGACCAGAAAAAATGACGTTTCGAGTTTTCATTTGTCTGAACAGGTCCGTTTCGGGTCGTTTCCGTTTTTCGCGAAAGTTTTTCAAAAATTTGTCATTTTGTCGTTTCGTTTGTCATTTCTACTGCGATTTAGCGCAATTTGACTTCCCAGAGCATGGGGGCGTCCCACAATGACCCAGAGCAGGCGGAAAATACTTTAAACTGGATGATGAATAATATATTTAATAAATATATCGTAGCATAAGACTAAAGTGGGCAGAATGCAATATTCTTTTTTTTCTCTTGGTCAGCGCTGACTGAACTGGCCACCCTACTTGGTCTGGCTGCCTGTTATACTTTTGTTTTGTTTTGTTCTTTGAAGCCTTTATCCATCCCATTTCCCCTCCACCTCTCAGAGGCAGCAGGAGACACAGTATTCTGTTCCTCCCCAAATCTGGATGAGGGTCTACTCCAGTCTCAATGTCCTCCCCATCTCCAATGTCACTCCTTGTAAAGCCAAGCAAATGCAACCCTGAAGTGTATAAAAACAAACAAAAACAGTGGAGTAATGAATGAATCAAAAATATGTAAGGCTGATATGAGATTCAGCAGGCAGCACTAGAAGATATTTGGGATGTAAATAAACAAACCCAATATTGTTAAATCTTTACTAGTAGTTGTTCAGGGAATGAAATGAAAATGAATATCACACTTCTCCTGATCCACTGGAATGCGATGGGCCTGTGTGTGTTGAACTTCACACACACAGAACAACAGAAGTGTATAAAAACAAACAAACAGTGGAGTAATGAATGATGATTGAATCAAAAATATTGTAAGGCTGATATCAGCAGCAGCAGCAGCCTCCCAACAAGAAAGATATTGGGGTGCAAATAAACAAACACAATATAGTTTACTAGTAGTTGTTTAGGGAATGTAATAATAAACAAACAAACAATGGAGTAATAATGATTGAATCAAAAATATTGTAAGGCTGATATCAGCAGCAGCAGCAGCAGCCTCCCAACAAGAAAGATATCGGGGTGTAAATAAACAAACACAATATAGTTTACTAGTAGTTGTTCAGGGAATAAAATGAAAATAAATTTCAGAATTCTTCTGATCCACTTAAATGGAATGGGCCTGTGCTGTTCAACTGCACACACAACAAGTTTAAAAAACAAACAATGAAGTAAGTAATAGTAAACTAAATAAATAATATTGTAAAATATTCTCCACTAGATAGAGGTTCTCTTGGCTTGCACCCCAAATGTGTGTGTGTGCAAGCAAATTGAAATTGGGAAAATAAATGGTAGTATGTAATATATTTTTAAAATAAATCCACACCTCCTCCCAGTCGAACCTCCCCCCTTTACCCAATATCAGAAAAAAATCCTCACAAACTGCCAGAGGGGAAAAAAGAATAAACTGCTATTCCCTTCAGCAGACAAAGCTGCAGAGAATCAAAGAAATTATTTTCTAAATTCAATTCCCTCCCTGCCTGCCCAACTTAAATCTAAAGCCTCCAGACTCCCTCCAATCAGCCAGCAGCAGCCAGCCACACATCCAGAAGTGTCAGTCAAAACCTGGCCATGCCATTGGTGGAATGGTTCAAAAAAATTGCATGGTCCCATCCCATGCCCAGCCCAAATAGGCAGGTCTAAAAAAAAAAAATCAATGTGACGTTTTATTGCTATAAAAAACCCACTGCTGCTACTATTAAAAATCAGGCATTTAAAATAAATAAATTTCACATGTTTCTGTGGTGGTTTGGTGTGTTTTTTGACCACGATTTCTAAAGAAAAATTGTGATTGCCATTTTGGATCCCCCCCCCACTGCATGGCATGCGAGAGTTGACGAGGATGACCCCCCCCCCAGCCTGGTGCAAGCAGCCCAGGACAGGAGAGGGGGGGAGGCCGGGGACCCCCCCCCAGACACCACCCCTCTGGTAGGTGTCCTCAGGCAGGCATATTTTCACCTGCTTTTCTGGCCGGGAGTCAGGTTTTTTTTTTAATTTTTAAAACTTTTTTCTGTGCTGCTTGGCATCGCGCGATCGGCGCGATCGGCTCAATGCCATTAATGACAATGAAAAACCCGACCCAATTTTTCTTTTTTCGGGTCGGGTTTGAGCTGGAGCGGCGTAATTATTGTAATTATCGTTACCATTTCCATTACGTAACGGAAACGATAACCGAAAACGAAACGACAATTTCGCCGCTCTGTGCCCATGTCTAGTAGGTGTCAATGGGAAATTTTCACAATGGAGAGAGGTGAAAAGCGGTGTGCCCCAGGGATCTGTCCTGGGACCGGTGCTTTTCAATTTGTTCATAAATGACCTGGAGACGGGGATAAGCAGTGAGGTAGCCAAGTTTGCAGATGACACAAAACTTTTCCGTGTGGTAAAAAACAGAGAAGATTGTGAAGAGCTCCAGAAGGATCTCTCCAAACTGGGGGAATGGGCTACGAAATGGCAAATGCGTTTTAATGTAGCCAAATGTAAAGTAATGCATATTGGGGCAAAAAATCAAAACTTTATCTATCAACTCATGGGCTCTGAGTTATCCGTGACAGATCAGGAAAGAGATCTTGGTGTGTTGGTGGACAGCTCCATGAAGGTGTCTCCCCAATGTGTGGCAGCGGTGAAGAAGGCCAATTCCATGCTAGGGATTATCAAAAAGGGGATTGAAAATAAAACAGCCAACATTATAATGCCATTATACAAAACAATAGTAAGGCTGCACCTGGAGTATTGTGTACAATTCTGGTCACCGCATCTCAAGAAAGACATAGTGGAACTGGAAAAGGTGCAGAAGAGAGCAACTAAAATGATTACTGGGCTGGGGCACCTCCCTTATGAGGAAAGGCTAAAACATTTGGGGCTCTTTAGTCTGGAAAAAGGCGCCTGAGGGGGGATATGATTGAGACATACAAAATAATGCAGGGCATGAGTAAAGTGGATAGAGGGAAGCTCTTCTCCCTCTCACAAAATACCAGAACTAGGGGACATACACTGAAATTGAGGGCTGGGAGAGTAAGAACAGACAAAAGAAAATATTTTTCACCCAGCACGTTGTTAGTCTATGGAACTGCCACAGGATGTGGTGATGGCATCTGGCCTGGATGCCTTCCAAAGGGGATTGGACAGATTCCTGGAGGAAAAGTCCATCACAGGTTACAAACCATGATTGAGATGTGTAATCTCCAGGCTTAAAACCAGTGTACCTCAAGGGCCAGATGCAGGGGAGTGGTATCAGGAGACAGATATCTAGTCTCATGCGCTCCCAAACGCATCTGGTGGGGCCACTGTGAGATACAGGAAGCTGGACTTAGATGGCCCTTTGGCCTGATCCTGCATGGCTCTTCTTATGTTCTTATGTTTTATGTAAAACCCTACCCCAGCACCAGGTACAGGATTGTCCCGCTTAGAACCCATTCCAAGGGCGTGGTCGAGACAAATTTCAGTAGTTACGCAACGGACAGTAAGTAACATTTTTTTGTACCGCTCCTAAGCGCAACACTAGCAAAGACAAAATGGATGTGAAGTAACCGCCTAAAAAGTGTTCTGCTTATATACCACCCCATACCACTTCAAGTAGTCTCTGGGCGGTTTACAGTTTAATTATGCAGGCTACACATAAGGGAAACCAAGAAAAGTTAATGATGAGGGGGAAACCATTTAGCCTTAAGTTCCCAATATTTGGTCCCCAGATATTCTAGGATTCAATCTCCCAGAAGCCTTCACCACCAGCAGTGTTGGCCAGGATTCCTGGGAGTTGTAGGCTGATAACACCTGGGAGACCCAAGATGGAGGAACACTGCCTTAAAGCCCCCACAAGAAGCTTTGTTGTTTTTCATCAGCAGATTAGCTCATGTATTCCTCCGTCTGATTGTGAACTCAAATTATACCCGTTGTGTTTCAGCAGAGCAGAAATGGGAATGGAGTTGCTGAGAAATAGAAAGGATGTATTAACATGTTCAGAGGAATGACATTCAACTTGTTTCCATAGAGCACTATAGTGACCAGGGTGCTCTCTATAGTTGAACTTCTGGTTTTTAAACAAGCATGGGAGAGAATGGACAGGGAAGGAAAGAGACCGTGTTTTGGGATGGGAAAATGCTTATTTATATTTATTTATTCATTCATTTTTATACCGCCCATCTTCCCGAAAGAACTCCAGGCGGTTAACAAAGAGGGCAAGACAAACCCAGGAAAGAAACAGTACATCAATCAAAACAGAGGATAGAAAAATAAAAAGAATATATATATGAAAATAAAATATAATATATAATATTCATTCATTTCTTGGCGACACCAAACAAACAGACTCGTGGCTGTGTGACCTGCTTTTCATTTCGATGAAGCTACCCACAAACCTGCCATGGTGGGGGAGAAGGGCCCTGGTGAAGCTATGTTTCCGTAATCAGCTCACCCACAATTTCACATTCAGGTTGGAAAGATCTGAATGTCACCCTCCAGCTAGGCTGCAGTCAGAGGGTTTATAGGGCATTCTAAATTTGAGAGCTGTGCTTGGAATCGCATCTAGAAATAGATGCAAGAAGGTGACAACAACCAGTTATGGGAAGGTTGCTCTGTTCCTTCAAGGCATCCACCTGCTTCTGATAATCTTCCAATAGATCTTCAACATGTACTAACCGCTCAACCCAATACTTGCGTATAGTTGCCACTGCAGCAACCCAAGAGAGGATGCTGGCTTTTAAAGTTACTTGGGGCGCTTTTACACGACCCCTAAGACCCGCTGGTCCCTTACATTCGGACCAGAGATCTTAGGGGCTTGTCGCTCTTCCTGTGTTCCCACCCTGGCTGCTGGCTGCGTGAGGGGAGGGAGAAAAAAAAGGAAGAAAGACCGTGGCTCACCTCCCGTTCTGCCTCTTGCTCTTGCTGGATCTTGCCCGGGCAACATTCCAGTAGCTCTTAAGTAACTCTTAAGTAGCTCTTAAAGGGGCGGGAGCCAAAAAACAGCAAACAGAAGCGAGGAGACCCCCGCACTCACTATCCTTGCACCGCATCAAAGATTTTTCACCTCCAAAGAGAAGGTACAAGAAAAGTGCGCTGGGTCACGCTAAAGTGGGCGGGGTCGCACTTAATTGTCTGCAAACTCCGGAGCTGGTGGGGAAACATTTTTAAGCTCCGGAGCTGGGAGCCATTTGCGGCGGAGTTTAAGGGTCGTGTATAGACGCCCTTGGACAGCCAATAATACATTAAGTTGATCACAACTCTTAAATCTATGTACCGTATATGATTTTTAGCCTGTCTTTATTAAGTTAATATTTATTTGTTGTCACATGACATCAGGCCACTTCCAACGCCCATCAACTCTAATAGAGTTTTTGTGGTGTGTGACATACTTAAGGAGTGTTTTACCATTAAACTGAACTCCAGTGAATTTTCACAACCAAACTGGGATTTGAACCCAGGTTCCTGAGATCTACTACAACACTCTCTCCACTATGCTCACTAACTCTAATTTGCTATTAGTATCAGAAGCAGTGTGGTGTGGTGTAGTGAACACAGAAAAACTGAGTTCAAATCCCCACTTAGCCATAGATTCTCATGAGTGTGTGTGGGCCATGATCAAACCCCTTCTTAAATATCTCACATACTGTATCTTGAAAAACGTCTGTGAAGATTCTCAGTCATCCAGGTTCATTTAACTGGGAGTTGAGTCATGGCTACTGGACTTCTTTTTTGAGAGATAGAAACGTTTCGCTGTTCATCCAAACAGCTTCATCGGTCTGAATACAGCTAGTGCAAGAGACCTTCTTATAGTCAGCTTGACCTCTTGTCCCATGGTCTGATTGGCTCATAAGATGAACAAAGCCTGAATAGGCTTGTTAGGGAGACATTAGTGTCCATGGCCTTAAGGTAAACAATGGCCTAAGGTGCTGAAACCCATCAATAATGGGTCGTTAGCTGTGACCTGGTGGTGAAGGCTCCTTGATTTGCCTGGGTACTTTGGAAAGTACAGCCTGATAAGTAGCAGATAGACTATGCCGGAGCCCACCACCTCTGTTGAGGGAGGCATTTTCAATGCTAACATGAATGGCTTCCCTTACTCCTCTCTCAAACCACCTCTCTTCTTTGTCTAATATGTGTACATCCTCATCTTTGAAAAAGTGGCCTTTTTCCTTCAAATGGAGGTGTACTGCTGATTCTGGTCCTGAGCTGTTACCTCTCCTATGTTGGACCATTCTTCTGTTTAATGGCTGTTTAGTTTCTCCAAAGTAGAGGTCTGAACACTCTTCACTGCATTGGACTGCATATACTATATTGCTCCTTTTATGGTTTGGTATCGGATCCTTTGGGTGGACAAGTCTCTGCCTTAGTGTGTTCATGGGTTTGAAATAAACAGGGATGTGGTGTTTGCCAAAAATCCTTTTAAGCTTCTCCGACACTCCCGCCATGTAGGGAATGACCAGGTTCTTCCGTCGGGTCTGGGTCTCAGACTGATCCCTTGTTCTTCTGGGATGGCCCACTGCTTTGTTGAAGGCCCACCTTGGATATCCACAGGCCTTAAGTGCTGTCTTCAGGTGCCTGTCTTCCTTCTTCTTGGCTTCTGAGGAGGTGGGGATGCTCTCTGCTCTGTGGCTTAGGGTCCTGATGACTCCTAATTTGTGTTGTAATGGATGGTGGGAGTCAAATAGTAAGTACTGATCTGTGTGGGTGGGTTTCCTGTAAACTTCTGCTCGCAAGCCACAGTCGGATCTGATCATGACTGCACAATCCAGGAAAGCCAGCCTGTTGTCTTGGGTGTCTTCCCTAGTGAACTTAATATTAGGATCCACTGCGTTGATGTGGTCTGTAAAGGCCTGTACTTCCTGCATCTTTATTTTAACCCAGGTATCATCGACATACCTGAACCAGTGGGATGGTGTTGTCCCTGGGAAGGTGTTGAGTGCCTTCTTCTCCACTTCTTCCATGTATAGGTTTGCTACAAGTGGTGACACTGGGGAACCCATGGCACAGCCATGCTTCTGTCTGTAGAAGTCCCCTCTGTACATGAAATATGTGGTGTTCAGACACAGGTCCAGGAGCAGGCCTATCTGGTCTGGGTTGAGGCGGCTTCTGGAGGTGAGGGTGCTGTCTTCTCTTAATCTTCTCTTTACCATTATTAGCGCATCAGTGGTGGGTATGCTGGTAAAGAGTGATGTAACTGTATCTTGAAAAGGTTATTAAGGTTACCATAGGTTACTTGTGATTTGATGACACCTAACAAAAAGCACATAACAAATACATATTTGTTACTTTCATTTTAAATACAGCACTTCCTTTGCCCCTATCAGCTTAACACTTTTATGGTAGAATACATGGCCCTCCATTTCTTCCTTTTCCTCCTCCTCCCCTTATCTTCCCAACAAAAAGGCTGTGAGGTAAGTCAGACTGGAAGAGAGTGACTCTCCCAAACTCCTCCCAGGGAGAAAGGTAGGATAGAAATATTTTAAATAATTAAATAATAATTATATTAATTAAACAATTATTTATTATTTAATTAAAATTAACCCACAGCAGCTACAGTGGAAATAGCTTTTAAAATCCTCTGGAAGAAAACTGCTTGACAAGAGGCCTGCTATTTCACTAAGAGTTGGTCTCATGACTAAAACTCTTCAGTCTCTCTAGATTGAGAGCAAAGTCTAAGGTGAAATATTTGCGGGATCTCCTCTTTGCTGATGACGCCGCCATTACTGGTTACTCTGCTGAAGATCTCCAACAACTCATGGATCATTTTAGTAAAGCTTGCAAAGATTTTGGGCTAGAAATCAGCCTGAAAAAAACACGAATAATGGGCCAGAATGTGGACTCTCCTCCTTGCATTACAATTTCTGCAAAAGAACTGGAAGTTGTCCATGACTTTGTGTATCTTGGCTCAACTATCTCAGATTCACTCTCATTAGAGTCTGAGCTGAATAAACGTATAGGTAAAGCAGCTACTATGTTTTCCAGACTAACAAAGAGAGTATGGCTCAATAAGAATCTGACAGAACATACAGAGATACAGGTCTATAAAGCTTGTGTACTGAGCACACTTTTGTATTGCAGCGAGTCTTGGACCATCCATGCCCGACAGGAAAGAAAGCTTAATACCTTCCATATGCGCTGTCTTAGGCGAATATTCAACATTACCTGGCGCACGACAAAGTTCCAAATAGCATAGTCCTGAATCGAGCCGGAATCCCTAGCATGTACACTTTATTGAAACAGCGACGCCTACGCTGGCTTGGACACGTTGTGAGAATGGATGACGGCCGGATCCCAAAAGATCTTCTATATGGAGAACTAGTGCAGGGAAAGCACCCCAGAGGAAGACCACAGCTGCGGTATAAGGATATCTGTAAGAGGGACCTGAAGGCCTTGGGAATGGACCTCAACAGATGGGAAACCCTGACCTCCGATCGCACTGTCTGGAGGCAAGAGATACAACATGGTCTACATAAATTTGAAGAGGCATTTGTCCAACTCGCAGAGGAAAAGAGGCAGGCACGGAAAGAATGAAACTCGAGGACCAGGCAGGAAACAGAATACATCTGTCCCCAGTGCGGTAGAGACTGCCATTCCCGAATTGGTCTATTTAGTCACACTAGGTGTTGTTTTTAGGATCTGTACTCCAGGCATGATACCTTGTGAGCCAAAGACAGAACAACCCAGAACATGGGATGCTGGGTCGTTTGCAGATAAACAGGATGGGACAAACTACGAAATAAAGAAGAAGGATAATCTAGAGGAGGGTGAAGAAACCCCAGGAAAACTATTCTTTACAAAGAGGGATCAAAGAGAGGATGACATCAATAAGGAAGAAGATAGGGAAGAGATAAATAAGGTACATATAGATACAAGTGAGAAGGAGGAGAAGAGTCTGGTGGAGAAGAACTTCAGAGATAGCTACTTGGCTATTGTGACTGAAGTGAAATTGTGGGAGGATATTAAAATGGGTTTGATGGACATTTGTCAGAATCTGAAGAACGCTGGGGTGCAGACTGAGGGAGAAGTAAGAGAAATTAAGGAATTCAAACAAGTAGGCATACAAGTGGGAAGGAGTGAGGGGGAGATTAAAACCGTGAATACACAAACTGAGGATAGAAATAAAACAAAACAAATAGGAGTACAGGTGCAATTGGAAGATAAGAATGTGTATAGGTCATTAGGCGTTCAAACGGAAGGGATAGAGAGGAAGCGTATATTCAAAGAGATAGGGATTCAAACCGAATGTCGCGAGGAAGGAGAGGCCAGTAAGGGGAGGGGGAAAGAGCTGGCACGAGAAGGAGGGACGGTTAGGGAATTAACGATCGGGAAGGAGGGGGGTTGGAGGCAGACGAGAGGGGGGAGAGCAGGGGAGAAGTATGAAGAGGCGCATGCTTCGTGTCAGAAGAGCCTAACCGGGACTAATTTCCCCGGGAATTATCCATATTTAGGAGTTCAGAGTGGGAAACGAGATCCTAATCCCCCAGGATGGATTCCCGGATGGGGATGGGAGCATCCCCTCAGAGCTCTACCTCATATCCCAAGGAGCCGGGATGGTGGGATAATGAGGAAGTTTTAAATAGTCAGAGAGACGTTACCAGAAACCCTTTTATGTTAAGCCGGAAGAGTTCTGATTCCGAATTGTATCCAGATTCCAATATACCTGTGTTAACCCCTCATGTTATGAGCAACCGAAGAAAAGAAATGAAGAAACAAACCAATGACTTGTTAAATAAAGATTTATTGTTGGATTTCTTTGTGCAACACGAGTCTCTTCCTTGTGGGAATTCAGAACAACTGTTAGAATTTACCGAACCCTCACAAATTGGCGCCCAACGTGTCGAAAACCTCTATAAGAAATTGGAAGAGGACACCTCATGGCTACAAGATACGATAAGAAGGCAAGAAAAATTAATAGATACCTTGGTAGCTCAAAACAAAGTTTTACTAGATCGCATGCAAGACACGAACAGTACCGCAGGGAAAACACCTCAACCAAGCAAGACGGATCAGACGCAACCATCCGAACCGCAAGGAACAAAATTCCCCATGAAAATCCAAAAAATGACAGAAGAAGACGACATAGAAACATACTTAAACACTTTCGAACGCACGGCAATAGCAGCAAAATGGCCAAAGGAAAATTGGGCAATTATTTTAGCACCGGCACTAACGCCAAGTTTGCAACTAGTGATCGATGCCATGGGTCCACACAATGCATTAAACTATGATAAAATTAAGAAGACAATCCTCCTGACTTTTAACGTCTCGGAAGACACGTACCGGAAGAAGTTCAGAGAACTACGTTTACAAACCGGGATGCACCCTCGGCCATTAGCCTACAAGATGAGAGCTAACGTACTGAAATGGTTACAGCCAGACACTAAAACGAATGAAGAAATGGTGGACCAGATTGTTATCGAGCACTTACTGGCAACAGCATCGTATGCAGTACAGAATTGGGTGCGGAGAAATCAGCCATCTACATTGGAAGCAGTAATAGTCCTCCTGGAGAACTACCATCAGGCCACGGACAGACACCCGGCATCTCGCGAGACTTCGGGATTCCACGAGAAGTCACGAGAGGAGAAAGCGCGAGATGAGAAGTTGCGGGACAAAATGGCGGCAACCAGTGCCAGAGACACCACACCGGAGATCTCTGCAACAGCAGGGAAACCGCAACAAACCCACACCGGACGACAAACAGTTTGGGGAGCTATGGATCGTCCAAAAGGAACAATCAACACAGGAAGAGGCCCCAAAGCTGTATGTTTCCGATGCGGGGCAAGCGATCATTATAAACGCGATTGCCCAGGGTTACATTGTGCATGGGCCATGACGAAGGGGGATACTGATGAACATACAGTCATAGATCCCTCAGATGGGTGGGAAATAGAGGTTAAGATTAACGGACAGACCAAAACAGCTTTGGTGGATACTGGAGCAGGACAAACGTTGGTTAAAGAATTAACAGGACATCTACCATCGAGCACAGTGGCTGTGAGATGCATTCACGGAGACTCCAAGCTTTATGAGACAGCATGGGCAACAGTGCAAATCCGTGATAAAACGTATAAGATGAAAGTTGGGGTGGTACCGTCTCTGCCAAGAGATATGTTGTTGGGCAGAGATTGGGAGGGCATTAACGATTTTTTGTCCTCTCAGGAAGCTTTCTGCTCGGGAATCACACCCCCTGATCAAAGGCCTTGGAGGGATTCGCCTGAGAATTGGACTGGACTCACCCAAGCGAACAAAACACGGGTGAGACTTTGGCAAACCGAAGATGAATCATTGGAGCCTTACAGATTGCAAGCAAAATTAGAGGGCACAATAAGGGAAGGAGATTCAGGAGTTGAATGGCGTAATGGACTATTGTATTACATTGATGATAAGGGAAAAGACAAATTAATAGTGCCAGACAGAGGGAGGCAATTAATAATGACATTGGCACATGATGTTCCTGTAGCAGGACATTTAGCTTCAGAGAAAATGATAGCGAGAATACAGGATAGGTTTTGGTGGCCTAGCATGAGGCACGACATCCAACACTATTGCAGGACATGCAAAAAATGTCAATTAACTCAGCCAAAACCACCAAAAGGGGCAAATTTAATTCCAATGCCTTTGATGGATAAGCCTTTTGATAGAATAGGCCTAGATATAATTGGACCACTTAAACGATCTGCGGGAGGGCATACGCACGTCTTGGTATTGGTAGACTATGCCACACGATACCCGGAGGCAATACCATTGCGTTCAACTACGTCCAAGGTATTGGCTCGGGAGCTATTGCAGGTATTCTCTCGACTAGGATTCCCTAGGGAGATATTAACGGACCAAGGGTCAAATTTTATGAGCCAGACCCTTAAGGAAATGTGGAAAATATTAGATATTAGGCCATTACATACTACGGTTTACCACCCACAATGCAATGGCCTAGTGGAGAGATTTAACAAGACATTGAAACAAATGTTACGAAAAGTCATAAATGATACTCCCTCTCAATGGCATCTCATGATCGCCCCATTGATGTTTGCAATACGGGAAGTACCCCAATCGTCTACAGGATATTCACCTTTTGAGTTGTTATATGGATCAAATCCTAGAGGGGTTTTAGATCTTATAAGAGAAAAATGGGAAGAGGGGGAGGACGAACCAATGTGTACTGTGAGACATGTTATTGAGATGAGAGACAGATTGAGATATATACATGATTTAGCTAAAAAGAATCTGCAGACTGCACAAAATAATCAGAAACGAAGATATGACAAAAAAGTTCAACACCGAGAATATAAAGAGGGTCAAAAGGTACTATTGTTACTTCCATCGGACCAGTCAAAATTATTTGCTCAATGGCAGGGGCCATACACCATAGTGAGGAGAATCAATGAGGTAGATTATGAAATAGCCACACCTGATAAAAAGAAAAAGACAGGAATCTACCATGTTAATTTACTAAAATTGTGGGAAGAGAGAGAAGTTTATTGGACGACTGCGCAGGTAGAAGATTTAGGACCAGAGTGGAACACGGGGAAAGGGGATTTGACTGTATGTCAGAATTTAGATGACATGCAACAAAAAGATTTAAAAATATTACAAGACCAATACTCAGATGTTTTCTCAGACGTCCCAGGGAAAACGACTTGGGCAGAACACAAGATAGAAACACCAACAGGAGTTATAGTAAGAGATCATGGACGACAGTGGCCCCGCCATCTAGTGCCAGTTATCAAAGAAGAAGTAGATAAGATGCTTGCGCTAGGGGTTATTGAACCATCAAATAGTCCATGGCGCAGTCACCCAGTGGTGGTGCCTAAAGCAGACGGCACTATACGGTTTTGTATAGATTTTAGAAAGATAAATAAGGTATCTAAATTTGACGCATATCCAATGCCGCGTATAGACGAAGTATTGGATAAGTTAGGAGAAGCAGGGGTTCTATCAAGCCTAGACTTAACGAAAGGGTATTGGCAGGTCCCATTACGACAGGAGGACAAAGACAAAACGGCATTCGCGACACCCACTGGTCTCTATAATTTTAAATTCATGCCATTTGGATTACATGGGGCAGGGGCGACCTTCCAGAGATTAATGGATAAAGTTCTTGCTCCTTTTCAGGCTTTCGCGGTGGCCTATATTGATGATATAGTAATATTTAGTAAGAATTGGAACGAACACATGGCCCATTTACGACAGATACTAGAAAGACTGCGCCAGGCGGGATTGCGAGTGAATCCAAAGAAGTGTAAAATTGCTAGAGAGACGATAGATTTCTTAGGATTCAAGGTACATAAGGGAAAAATTCTGCCACAAGAAGATAAGGTAGACAGATTATCAAAATGGCCAATACCATGGTCAAAGAAAGATGTACAAAGATTTCTGGGCTTGGCAGGATATTACCGGCAATTTATTAGGAACTTCTCATCGATTGCAGCACCTTTAACTGACCTAACTAAGAAAAACAGGCGAAAATGTATTCAATGGGGATATAAAGAACAACAAGCATTTGATATTTTGAAACAGAAATTGTGTACCTATCCGGTACGATATGCTCCCGACTTCAATTATCCATTTATTCTACAAACAGATGCGTCTGAAAGAGGAATTGGGGCTGTGCTAGCACAAGAAGTTGAGGGGGAAGAGCACCCCATTTTGTTCCTCAGCAGAAAGCTGAAGGATAAAGAACTGCATTATTCTACCATAGAGAAAGAGGCATTAGCCGTGAAGTGGGCTGTCACTACTTTACAGTATTATCTACTAGGAACAAAATTCACTCTCATAACAGATCATGCACCACTGGTTTGGTTAAGTAGAATGAAACACGTAAGCCCTAGATTGACACGGTGGTACTTGAGTCTTCAGCCACTTGCATTTGATGTAAAGTATAAAAAAGGTCGTGAGCATTCTAACGCAGACTATTTTTCCCGGCAGGGCCCATGGGCAAAGGAAGATACCCCGCAAACGACCAGCTTGTCGGGGGGGGGGTGAGCCAAAGACAGAACAACCCAGAACATGGGATGCTGGGTCGTTTGCAGATAAACAGGATGGGACAAACTACGAAATAAAGAAGAAGGATAATCTAGAGGAGGGTGAAGAAACCCCGGGAAAACTATTCTTTACAAAGAGGGATCAAAGAGAGGATGACATCAATAAGGAAGAAGATAGGGAAGAGATAAATAAGGTACATATAGATACAAGTGAGAAGGAGGAGAAGAGTCTGGTGGAGAAGAACTTCAGAGATAGCTACTTGGCTATTGTGACTGAAGTGAAATTGTGGGAGGATATTAAAATGGGTTTGATGGACATTTGTCAGAATCTGAAGAACGCTGGGGTGCAGACTGAGGGAGAAGTAAGAGAAATTAAGGAATTCAAACAAGTAGGCATACAAGTGGGAAGGAGTGAGGGGGAGATTAAAACCGTGAATACACAAACTGAGGATAGAAATAAAACAAAACAAATAGGAGTACAGGTGCAATTGGAAGATAAGAATGTGTATAGGTCATTAGGCGTTCAAACGGAAGGGATAGAGAGGAAGCGTATATTCAAAGAGATAGGGATTCAAACCGAATGTCGCGAGGAAGGAGAGGCCAGTAAGGGGAGGGGGAAAGAGCTGGCACGAGAAGGAGGGACGGTTAGGGAATTAACGATCGGGAAGGAGGGGGGTTGGAGGCAGACGAGAGGGGGGAGAGCAGGGGAGAAGTATGAAGAGGCGCATGCTTCGTGTCAGAAGAGCCTAACCGGGACTAATTTCCCCGGGAATTATCCATATTTAGGAGTTCAGAGTGGGAAACGAGATCCTAATCCCCCAGGATGGATTCCCGGATGGGGATGGGAGCATCCCCTCAGAGCTCTACCTCATATCCCAAGGAGCCGGGATGGTGGGATAATGAGGAAGTTTTAAATAGTCGGAGAGACATTACCAGAAACCCTTTTATGTTAAGCCGGAAGAGTTCTGATTCCGAATTGTATCCAGATTCCAATATACCTGTGTTAACCCCTCATGTTATGAGCAACCGAAGAAAAGAAATGAAGAAACAAACCAATGACTTGTTAAATAAAGATTTATTGTTGGATTTCTTTGTGCAACACGAGTCTCTTCCTTGTGGGAATTCAGAACAACTGTTAGAATTTACCGAACCCTCACATACCTCAGGCAGCGAAATGCCTTGGGTGGGGCCCTGTGGATAGAAAAGATGGCAGGCTTCACTCCAAGCCCTGTAGGTGTTTTTTACATACTATATAAGGAATGAAGATCATAGGCAAGAGGCTTGAATTTGTGAATAGCTTTTATTATTATTATTATTATTTATTATTTATTGTATTTTTATACCGCCCATCTTCTGAAATGGAACTCTGGGCGGTTTACAATAAAATAAAACCAACAATTTATGAGAAAAATAAAAAAAGAAAGTAAGCAAGAAAGAACTAGTAAAATAAGGAGGGAGAGACCCTCCACAATAGGCGGTGCCGGTGGAATAATAATAATAATAAAAGGATTTAAAAAATTAAGTAAAAAGGTCTTTAAAGAGTAGGGTTTTCAGACCCTTTTTAAAGGTGGGCAGGGACTGTGCTAGGTGCAGGTCACTGGGTAGATGGTTCCACAATGTGGGGCCCACCACAGAGAAGGCGCGGTTACGTGTGAGCGATTTCCGCGCCTCCCTGGGTGTGGCCACCCTAATTGAGTGCGTCTGTGCCATTCTAGTAGGCCTGGCCCCAGTTGTTCATGTGTCTAGGAGCCTATTCAAAAACTGACTTCACAGGCAATCTCCACCTGGTATTTAATACCAGAATACCAGAAAACACCATTCTTTCTTTCTTTCTTTCTTTCTTTCTTTCTTTCTTTCTTTCTTTCTTTCTTTCTTTCTTTCTTTCTTTCTTTCTTTCACTACACCCTGGCTCAAAAGGCTGTTGTCATTCACACAGAAATGTTGGTTTATTCCAGGAAGGTGTGTTACAATTGTTTCCCTTTAGACACCACACTTTCTTCTGTCATTATCCCTGCTCTCCCTCCTCACAACCCACCCCCTTTTTGTTCAGTTTCCAAAGTGACACAGCACTAAATTGCCAAGACGAGAACAGAGTGTTTTCATGTGTTATTTGTTTGATCCTTTTTTAGTATTTATTAAATTGCTGTTTTTAGCTTTGACTATTGTATTTTATTGATGTAAGCCACCTTGTGTCCATTTTACCCAGAAAGGTGAGGTTAAAATATTTAAATAAATAATAAAATAAATTGTGGATTCTGGCCATTTGAATGATATCGACGATCAGAATAATAGTCCCCATCATCTAGCCCTCTGCTGTGTGCACAGTTCTCTGCGCTAGATATCCATTCAGATGTTCAGTGAACACGTGCATAGGAGAAAGACCTGCCTTCACTCATTGAAAGCAAGCATTCAAATGCTGGAGAGGAGGCTCCAGAGACATTTCTAGGAGACCTGCCAATTCTGCTTCTTGCACTGAGGCCCCAGAGGCTGCCAGCTCAGCTAATATCCTTGTCAGTCCTGGTGGCTTCCCCAGACTGCGAGGAATCTCTTGGCGAGGAAGTTAATTGCATAACTTCTGGTACTTGGTTTTGGCAGCTGTGGGTGCTTCCTAATTTGCTGACAGTGGATGTCATCATACACACATCATTGGCATAATTGCACTCCTTTGGTATCATCTAGGGGCGCGGTTACTCAATTGAAATATATTGGGAGCTGGATCTAGGTTTTTAAATTGATTCCAAGTCATGTTGATTTGGGGACTTGTGAGCAATCTTCTTGGAGCAACTTTTAGACTAGTTTTAAGCTGTGTGGTTTAGCAGTCCCTGGACTTTGAAATCATTCCTTTTACAAGCAGATTGCCACCTCACTTGTGGGTTTTGTTACCGGGGCCGACCAGCCTCCCTCCTCATCCTTTTCTCCTCAGAAGTCCTTTATTGGAGCAGGTGGGCGGGTGGTATAATGCCAAAGGAGGTAGGCGCGGATGATCCTGGCCATATCTGTCAAGCTTCCCATAATGCTCGGGAAATCCTGTTTTTCCACCCCTTTTTCGGCCCTCTTCCCAGGTCATTTATTTTCCTGAAAATGGTGCAGCGGCAAGGTGGGATGGGCAAAGTGTGCGGGGTGTGGGGGGCATGCTTGAATGCGGGCATTTTGGGGGGTTGTGCATGCGTGTATGTGGGAGAGCATGCATACATTTGTGGGGTGTGTGTGCGTGCAGGTGCGGGTGCGGGTGTGGGTGGGCAGGCATTTGTACGCGCACATGCATTATGCCTCCCTCTTCCCATCCTGGGTGGCAGCAAGGAAAACTTGACAGGTATGATCCTGGCATATGCAATTTAGTCAGACAGAAGTGTTCCCATATGCCAAAACAATTCAAGATAATTCACGCTCATAATCAAGTTTTTTTAAAAATCAGACTCTCTGGGGGAGACAAAAGCTTCATAGCCTCCTCACCCCACCCCACCCCAAAAAAAAAAAAAAACCTGAAATAGATCACATAGCTGTATGGTGTGTAGATTAATATTTCTGAATGAATTTCAAGCGTGCTAAACCCAACACAAAAACAGAAGTAATATGGCAGGTAATTGTGCCATAATGAAGAAAAGTGAGGTGGGCTGAGTGGGTGCCGACAGTGGATGACCTGCCTGCATTGCACCGCTACAGACATCCTTCATGCAGAAAGTGGTGTTAAAAGTGTGTGGGAGGGAGGGGGGAACAACTATTTGGTCCTGTGTATCCAGACAGCATCGTACTTATCGCAGCAGTTATTTCCTTGGTTGCTGCCAAGCGCCAGGCTGGCTGCATCACTGCTTGGGAAACTCTGGGATCTAAAAATAGCTTACACGTGTGCCTGAAGGCTGCCAGAAAGCGGAAGAATGAAGGGAGAGGAGAGAGAGAGAGAGAGAAAAAAAACAGAGAGGACAACAAAAGAGGAAACTCCCAGATGGGGTAGACTGAGATTCCTTGGAGCCCTGCCCTCCTCTGTCTCTTAAGAGCACAGTGACTGAATGTTATTAGAGAAAGGTTAGACAGGTTTCCTTGGTGCAGGCAAAAAATCCTTCAGTCTAGGCAGAGGCTGTTGTCTAGCTTGGAGATGAGCAACTTCCCTAGCCCAGACAAGTGAGGAGGCTCAGAGGGACCTATACAAAATAATGCAGGGCATGAGCAAAGTGGATAGAGGGACACTCTTCTCCCTCTCACAAAAAAACAAGAACGAGGGAACATCCACTCAAACTGAGGGCTGGGAGAGTAAGAAAAGACAAAAGAAAATATTTTTTTTTTCAGCCAGCGTCTTGTTAGTCTGTGGAACTCCCTGCCACAGGATGTGGTGATGGCATCTGGTGTGGATGCCTTCAAAAGGGGATTGGACAGATTCCTGGAGGAAAAGTCCATCACAGGTTACAAACCATGATGGAGATGTGTAATCTCCAGGCTTAAAACCAGGATACTTCAAGGACCTGATGCAGGGGAGTGGTATCAGGAGACAGATATCTAGTCTCGTGCGCTCCCAGACGCATCTGGTGGGGGCAGCTGGACTAGATGAGCCTTTGGCCTGATCCAGCATGGCTCTTCTTATGTTCTTTCTCAGGGACGTTTCTAAAACCTCCATCCCAATACCTCCACCCCAAAAACCTTCCTTATTTTTGGTCTCCAGATCACACATCATCTGTCCTAGAAGTCTATACAGTACATGATACCCCATTGCCACATACTGTAAATACATTCCCTGTCTTGTAGTTTCGGAATGAGGGATGGCCACAAAATGTTTAATTTCCTTCTGGGTTTGGCCGTTGCAGGAGCACTTTTCTTATTTCCCCTCCCCAACGACTGAGAAGGTCCTGCTTTGTGGACCCATCAACCAGACCTCTCCCAGTGGCAGACCATGCAGCGGGACCAGTAGTGCAGACCGAAAGGGGTGTGGATGTGTGGAGGTGGTGTGAGGAGAGCTATGGAGAACAGTAAGTGGTGTAGTCATTGAAGGGCAGGGACTCATGATGCTCCATTTGACTATGCCTCCAAGGGGCATCTAAAAAAGTGGACATCTGAGATGATCCATTGCAACAAACCAGTCCTAGGGGGTGTCTCCATCTCCACTAGAAGCGAGTCTTTTGTAAAGCTAATGGGTCTTCCTTGTGCATCCCAGACCATGCCACCTCCAATTACTGTTCATTACAGAGGAAACTGCTCACACAAAGAAAACTTCACTGGGGAAGTCCTTATCTGACTTTTTTCAATCTGGAAAATATAATGGAACTGAGAGGAGGAAGAGACAGGGTGAGGCAATGGGTGACATTGTTGTCCCTGCTAATCAAAACATCCTGGATCTCTAACTGCGGAGATTCTTCTTAACATTCTTTAGTGCTTATGATATTTCTAGGCTGAACCCTGACACTGAAAACATTGTCCAGGGTTAACGATTGTGGATCCACTAAATCAGTGTTTCTCAACCTGTGGGTCCCCAGATGTTCCTGGGCTGCAACTCCCAGAAGCCTCCACCACTCGCTGTTCTGGAAGGGATTTCTGGGAGTTGCAGTCCAGGAACATCTGGGGACCCACAGGTTGAGAACCACTGCACTAAATCATATATAGTAGCCACTGGCTTAAACTTGTTTCAGCACATGCTGCTGACGTAACATCCGATCCTTTTAATGTTCTGGTTGACTGTTTTAAAAAACCCTAAACCTAAAATATATCTCAGACCTCCTACACACCTGAGAATTTCTGAAAAAGGAAGTACAGTACAGAGATTCATCGGTCTGGATTAACCTCATCCCCTGTCTCGTTAGCCTTTCTTTTCATTAAATGCATGCTGGTTTGATTACATATATGAGTAACAGAAAGAAAAAGTACTCTGCCCATGCTCAAATATACTAAGTCTTAGGGCGTTTATACACGACCCCTAAACTCCGGGGCAAATGGCTCCCAGCTCCGGAGATTAAAAATGTTTACCCACCAGCTCCGGAGTTAACAGGAAATTAAGTGCGACCCCGCCCACTTTAGCGCGTCCCAGCGCAGCTTTCAGGTACCTGCTTTTTGGATGTGAAAAATATTTGATCCGGTGTAAGGATAGTGAGTGCGGGGCTCTCCTGGCTTTTGTTTGTTGTTTTTCTGCCCCCCGCCCCTTTCAGAGATCTGAATGCTGCCTGGAACAGAACGGAGGTAAGCCGGCATTCTTTTCTTTCTTTTTTCTCCCTCCCCTCAGGCAGCCAGCAACCAGGAAGTGCGGAGGGGGGTGGGGACAAAGGAAGAGCGACGACCCCTAAGATCTCTGGTCCGAATTTAAGTGGCCAGCAGATCTTAGGGGTCGTGTAAAAAGGCCCTAAGTAAAAATCATTGCAGGTCAACAATTCCTGCCCCAATTTCTTGATTGTTGGCTGACTGGAATCTATTGTTTTGTTCAAGATGTTTCTAGTCCTTAGTTTACGACTCTACAATCACCCCCACCACCCATTTTCATTCACCTGAAGATCAATGGTAAGGGTGGACTGAAGGCATCTTAACACTAAAAAAATCAGTGCCATTGTACTCATTCATCTGCTCAGTAACATTTTTTTCTTCCTTGGTGAAAAAAATAAAAATTAAAAACAAATGTATCCTTGTTTCAATCAAGGCAATTTCAGGAAAAGCATTCTAACTGATGAAGTACACTTTCTCCATCCCAAGCATGGTTTGAAATTACGATCATATGTATATATGTGTGTGTGTGTGTGTGTGTGTGTGTATCTATCTATCTATCTATCTATCTATCTATCTATCTATCTATCTATCTATCTATCTATCTATCTATCTATCTATATTCAGCTCAAAAAAAAATCTGAAGTGGAATTCTAGGCACTTCCAGTTTCATGGAGCATTTGGGACACTCTGTACGGTCGTTGGAAGGTCCAAGGTAATCCCCAGATTTGACGCAGTAACCCATTCTTGTTGATCTCTGGGGTAGTCCACCTCAGTCAGCTATGGCATCCAGCCCAATGCTGTAGAAGAGGTAGCTGTGCCAGCCTGTGCAAGAATGATAGGTAAAAAACAAAATAAAAGTAGAAAATGAAAGGGCAAATTAAAAAAAAGACAAAAATGCGGTGGCATCTTAAAGACTAACTTTTATTTTTATGAGCTTTTGTGGACAAGTCCGCTTTGTCCGAGTTCAGAGAAAGGGATATAAAATGGTAAATATTTATACATGCCATCCAAATAAATATATCAAAATACAGAGATCACATGGGGTTTTCTTTTGTTATCTTCCGGCCGGATAGTGTCCTGGATCCAGATGATTTTATTTATTTATTTATTTATTTATTTATTTATTTATTTGATTTTTATACCACTCATCTGGTAGCTGTGCAGTTTACGCAAGCTGAAAAATTGTTGTTTTGTGAGTTTGGATCAGCCTTAAGAAAGCTTTAGTCCAGCTATAGATTTTAGGATGTGATATGAAAAGAAGAGGCAGCCATACTGGCCATGAGAAAAATAATCTTTCATAAAGCTGGTATGAAACACAGAAAAATGGAAATACAGGCCCTATCTATAAATTAGCAGATGAGCCCAGACTCCATTTTAGAGTGTAATGAAGATAGCTAAAGCCAAGAGAAATGGCTGTGGCCCTCATTTGAAGGACTAAAGGCCTTTTTTGCACATTATATAAGTATGACTTCTTTTGGATGGCAGTACCCAGAAGCCTCCAGCTTGCGTTGAGTAACTGTATTTTTCCGTGTATAAGACTATATTTTTGTCTAAATCTGTTCGACTAAAAATTGAGGGTCATCTTGTTCCTGTTTACTGCCATTGTTAACCTAACGGAGTTCCATTGGGAAGATGGGTGGTATAAAAATATATAAATAATAAATAAATAAATAAATCTTATACACAGAAGTAAGCCAAGGAGAGAACCATGTGGTTGTGAAACTATAATTTTGGGTTAAAAATGTAGGGGTAGGGTTATACATGGGAGCATCTTATAAAAAAATACAGTATTTTTTCTAAACTCTGGCAAGGGCAGTATAAAAACAGAGAAATTGGCTTAGGCTATGTATTCCCAGTGTGGCATAATGAATAGAGCAGTAGACTAGAGTAGGCCTCTGGAGAACAGGATTTCAACCCCCACTCAGCTGTGAAAACCCACTAAGGGAGCGGAAACTGGTAAAACCACTCCTTCGATGCCTCACTAACCTTGAAAGTCATATTAGGATCGCTATAAAGGCCTTTATACACGACCCCTAAACTCCGCAGCAAATGGCTGCAAACTCCGGACCTTACAAGTGTTTTCCCACCAGCTTCGGAGTTTGCAGGAAATTAAGTGCGACCCCGCCCACCTAAGCGCGACCCAGCTGCACTTTCTTGTACCTGCTTGAGGTGGGTGAAAATCCCCAGGTCCAGATTTAATCTGGTCAGTGCGGGGCTCTCCTGGCTTCTGCTTGTGTTTTGTTTTTTGTTTTTTGCCTCCCGCCCCTTTAAGAGAAGAGGTGGGAGGAAAAAAAGCAAGCAGAAGAGAAACGGAACGGAGGAAGCTCCTCCAGGTGAGCTGCATTTTTTCCTCTCTTTCTCTGGTGGGGAGGAAGGAAGAGCAACGAACCCCTAAGACAGGGGTGGCGAACAAGTTCGACAAAAAGAGCAAAAATTTTAAACTGTGAGAGTCAGAGAGCCACACCACGCAGTGACCTGCCAAAACAGACAAACACTCACACAAAAGCATATAATTTTAACAATAATATATTAAACACATAATATAACATGCTCAGTCAGGTGTTTTTTGTTACCTTGTTGGAGTGATGGGATGATAATCTCAGTGGGATTTCTGGCATCTTTTGTTTTCAGTAACCTTCTGCAAATCAGGTTTGTATTCAGTTGTAGCCACTCAGAGCAGTTCCTTTACATGAGTGTCAGTCAGAATGGACCGGTGCTTTGATTTCACGTGTTTCAAAGTAGAAAACAGCTTCTCACAGACGTATGTTGACGAGAACATAGACAGCAGCTTGAGAGCGGCTCTTTTTACACACGGGTATTTTTCAGTTGGCACAGCTCTCCAAAACGTAACATGGCCTTCCTTCAAAAGAGATTTCAGTCTATCGTCCTCGCGTAGCTCAATCATTTCTAGTTCACTCGCTGCCTCATCAGTAACAAGTGGGGTTTTCAGGCAGTCGGTGTCAGCATTAAACGGGTCGATGAGAAAAGTGATCTGTGGTCTTTTTTGGTCCAAGTCCTCAAACCAGAAAGTAAACTTCTCTTGCAGTTGTGTAAGTTGTTTCACGTATCCATCTATATCTGTTTTAACACCGGTCTTCTGCAGGGTGCTGCACAAAGAAGGAAAATGGGATAGATTGCTGTTTTGAATGTGTGCTTTAAAAAGCTTCAACTTGTTTACAAAGGAGAATACACTTTGTGTCAGCTCAGGAAGAGTTTTTAATTTCCCCTGCAGGTCCACGTTTAGTTTATCCAAGTGTGAAAGCATGTCCACTAAAAATGCCAAATCCATAAGCCACAAGGGGTCTGAAAGCAGAGGATACGTTTTGTTCTTCTCTGCCGTAAACAATTTTACTGTTTCCAAAAGCTCAAAAAAGCACGAAACTACTTTGCCTCTTGAGAGCCATCTCACTGCGCTGTGCAGTGGCAGGTCACCGGGCAAGTCTGCGTCAAGTTCTGCAATGAGGTTCTTGAATTGCCGGTGATTAAGGGCGTGTGTACAGATGTAGTTCACAATCTCCATCACAGGCTTCATAACGTGGTCTAAATTCGGTGTTTTGGACACAAGTTGCTCACGATGGATGATGCAGTGGAAGTTCCAAAATTCAGGAAAGGCGTCATCACCTTTACAAAGACCCACAAGTCCATTTACTGAGCCAATCATCGACGGTGCTCCATCCGTGACTATTGCGGTGAGTTTTTCAAAAGACATATTCGCTTTTTTAAAAACGGCAGTCATTGCCTCTTTTATGTCAGTACCGCGAGTTCTGTCTTTTAATGCGACAATGTCGAGAAGCTCTTCTTTAATCACGCAGTCCTCAGAAACCATTCGCGCAAATATTGCCAACTGTGGCTTGTCTTGTATGTCGCATGACTCGTCTAATGCAACACTAAAATAAGCACATGCGTTCAAGTCTGCATGTAGATCTGACTCAATCACATTATTTATGTCTGCTATTCTGGTTTCAACTGTGTGCCGTGACAGCTGGAGATCATTGATGGAATCTTTTGAGTTTTTTATTGTCTGGAGCCAAGGTTTCAATTACATCCGCAAAACACTGTTTTAGAAACTCCCCCTCATTGTATGGTTTTTTAGCACGGGCAATGTTCCACGCCACTTTATAGGATGCAAGGGTCACAGTTTCTCCATGCTTGGTTAATTGCTGAAACATTTGAGACTGTCTTTTTACCTGGCTTTTCAAGGTGCTCAATTTTTGCTTGCGTAGTTCAGTACCTTTGGGTAATTCCTTGTCAATATTAGCATGGAGAGTTCTAAAATGACGCTGAAGATTTGAAGCCTTGAAATGTGATATCATAGTATTGCATATTAAACACAGCGCTTTCCCATTCCGTTCAATAAAGAAGAAAGCATCTTCCCATTCTTCCAAAAATGTCCTGTGTTCATCTTCATATTTTCGTTTAGCTTTGCATTTTGCCATTTTGAGTGAGGGTAAAAATCCTGCAGTGATGGTGAGGCTGTGCTGCATCCTCCACACTAAGAACTAACGGCAAGATGTGACACAACATGTGACACACGGGTCCCCCCGCTCTCTGGTCCGTGCAGTTGTTTCCGGGAGATGGGAGACGTGATGATGCAGCCTGGGGGCGGGACTACGCGCTCGGAGATCTCTCCTCAGAGGTCCCTCCTCAGAAGCAGCATAACAAAATCCAAACTTGGCAAAGAGCCACAGTATACAAAATAATGATAAGAGGCAAAGAGCCGCATTCATTTTGGACGGGAGCCGCATACGGCTCGAGAGCCCCGTGTTCGCCACCCCTGCCCTAAGATCTTTGGTCCGAATTTAAGGGGCCAGCGGATCTTAGGGGTCGTGTGAAAAGGCCCTTAGTCAGCTCCAACCAGATGGGCCCAGAACACACACACACACACACACACACACACACACACACACACACACACACACACACACACACACACACACACACACACAGAGGATAGGAAATGTATCCCAGAAGATGGATTATTTTCAAAATGTTGCTTTCTGTGTTTTCATGACTGAGTTATTCATACTGTGATCTCCATGATGATGCAACAGGCTGGATCCAAGAAGGGACTTTCTCTTTTTTTCTGCTCAGTTCATATGATAATATGCGGGTAGAGGCTGTCAGCAGGGGCGGAGACGGCAAGAAGAGGTGAATGTACATGAACAAGCTGTTAATAGGTTATCTCTCCTCTTTCATCTTCCTTTCGTCTTTTCTTAGGTTGTGGGTGGACAAGTGGTTTTAAAGAGAAACCCTAAAGGACTCTCTCCATTCCCGGGCTCTGGAGCTGCCTTGCTAGCCTAATAATAACTGCAGTGCATACCATTTCCAAGGTTTCAAAGATATAAAGGACTCAGAAGGGGGTTCCCCAGTCTCTTCAAATGGGACTGCGCAGCGTACCCAAGGCTACACAGGCTAGCTCTTCTCTTAGGAGACACAGTGAGGAGCTGAACTTCCAATCTCTCGCTTGGTAGCCAGATATACCAGTGCTCCCCAACCTTTTTGTCTCCACGGATCGGTATTTGTTTTATTATTTTCCCGTGGCCCGGGGTGGGGGGTGGGGATGAGGGAAATGGGGTGTGTGGGGGGCAGGGGAGGGGTGTGGGGGCGGTGGATGGGGGGAGGGAGGAGGGGGAGGTGCGGGGGCTTGCCATGTGTACCTTTTGGGGGCCACGGGAGCGGCGGCGGCGCGGCGCTTGCCGGCTGGGGGCGTCGGGCAGGCGAGCGGGGGGGGGGGGAGGGAGGCCGGTGGGGGTGGCGTCTCCGGCCCGAGGGCGCCACCGGGACCGCCGAGCCAGCCGCGGCGGCGGCGGGGCGCCCCGCCGCCGGCCATGGAGTCGTGGCCGAACCCGGGCGGCTGCCGTGGCCGCCGACAGGAGGAGGAGGCGGGGCCCGCCCGCCCAGGAGCCCCGGGCTCCCCCACCCCGCCCATGCGCCGTGCCCGGCAGCGGCGACTCCTCCTCCGGCTGCCCGCGGGAGAGAAGAGGAGGAGGAGGAGGAGGCGGAGGAAAAGGGGAGGAGCCTCCCCGGCCTCCCCAGGCGGCCCGGTGCCAACCGGTCCACGGACCGGCACCGGTCCGCGGCCCGGGGGTTGGGGACCACTGAGATATACAACTCACTGAGCCAGCTAGACTAATCCCTTCTGTAAGACCATTTTGATGACTAGAACTCCCGTCTGCAAATTTCCACCAGCATAGTCAATTTTCCCTCCACAGGCAGGAAGGCAGGCAGGCAGGCAGGAATTCATTAAATATATCAGGGCTGTCCAACTTTGAACAGGCCGAGGTCTACTTTTTCTGGCCCAAAGCGCCTGGGGGCTACTACACTAGTACCTGTACTTACAAATTTTATCCATTCCAAGCACATGCTTGTAAGTAAAAAAAAAATGTAAGTAGAGCAGCAGTTTCCCATAGGAATGCATTGAAATTTGTTCCCTCTGGAACGGATTAATTGATTTTCAATGCATTCTTATGGGAAGGCTGACCATGCATATGCTTCCCTTGCACACACTCAATCATCTGCCAGCGGAGGGAGCAGGGGATTGTGCCATGGCCCTTGAACTGCCCCACTCGGCTTGTAGAGAAGGGTATTAAAATGGCGTCTGTTATGCTAACCTAGAATGCTTTACAAAATGTCTGTGTCAGTATAAATTCAAACTGCAGTCAGAAAGCTGTGTTAGCTCCCATGAGCGGAATGTGACCTAGATAGCCTTTGTGTCCTACACTGTTTCTGCAGATGTTCCAACTCTAGATGTTTCAATACTCCCTGAACTGTTTCAATGCTCCCTGCATGTGCCCAACTTAGTTTCTGTTTCCCAGCGAGTCAGTATAGACTGCCTTTGTCTAACTAGCTAGACCATGTTGCAAATCATGTTAAGATAACAACACAATAGAGGCCTATGCTAGAGAACAGCTTCTGCGCATGTCAGTCTCCACTCCTGAGTGGCTAGGGCTTAGACTTGTGATCGATGTGATGCGATAGGGGTGGAGTTACCAATGCTATTTAACATGTATGATTTCAATGTAATGGGCTTCAGCCTTTGAGAAATGATTCCGCTGAACGCCAGCGGCATTGCTGCTTAGTAAATAAACGCCTTTCTCTTTTTCATCAAAAATCTGGTTTCATTTGAATCCCTGTCTCACCCCAAGCGGCAAAGAACCTGGAGATATTTTTGTTAGGAATGTGGGCCTAGCAAAAGGCTACAGGCTGAGACAGTGTCCTGGCAGACCCAAAACTTTGCTGGGGCAGTGGTGGTCCTTGGGATGATGGGGGAGGGAGTGGTGGAGAATTTATCTCCTCACTTTTTTATTGGTGGCTGGTGGGCTACTTTTGAACCCTTCGCGGGCTACTGGTAGCCCGCGGTCTACCTGTTGGGCAGGCCTGAAATATATAGTAATTATGAATGCCTTTCTAGTGCAGAAAGTGACTCAGACCTTGATTGGTGAGGCTGTCTAACCAAAAGAACTTCAGGTCTGGGGCGATCATTACACTCAGACTAATTGAGCAGCATCTTACAAGAGCATGAACCCTCAGCAGGGCTGGAAGAAGGAAACTCAATTCTCATGAGTCACAATAACCCTTCAGGAATCAGATAAGGAAGGACACTCACCTTCTTCTCCTGGTGGATAGATTTCGTTGTGACGTCACCCCTTTCACAGACTGAGTTCTCAAAGGCACAACCGGGTTTATTTTGATATCCCACCGCTGTGCCACCAAATTGTGACGACACCTCCCTTTAACACATGTAACTGTGATGGAAATGGTAATGCTGCCACCTTTTATTCACTTGGTAATGCTGCCACCTTTTAAAAACATCGCCTTACGAATTGGGGCAGACTCAGATGTAAAATATTGAAATAATGACGTTTACTGAGAAAATAATAAATATAACAATGTCTGAGGATGGTATGCGTTGCCTTTAACATATACTGTAATGGATTTAATCAACTCTTCCAGCCCCCCTGTCTTTAATAACTAGTAAACAGTAAAGCCCTCACTGCCTGACAGAACTCTCACAGAGCAGTGCTCTCTCCCAGCACTCACTCTCAAAACCAGGGGTCCTCAACCTAAGGCCCCGGGGGCCGGATGCGCCCCCCAAGGTCCTGAATCCGGCCCCTGGGACCAATTGCAACCCCCCACCTACCCCCTGTTTTGTGAGCAAGCCAGCCTCTACAGCTGCTTTTGGACTGTAATCCGGCCCCCAGTGGTGTCTGGGATGGTGGTGGACCGGCCCGCTGTTTGAAAACTTTGAGGACCCCTGCTCAAAACCTTCAACTTAACTCAACTCAACTCAACTGCCTCAACTGCTCCACCCTTTTTATATCATACCATTCCCCGCCCTCCTGCTGGGATTGGCTGATGATTTGTATATTCATTACTCCTGTGTCCAGGGTGTTGTCACAGTCGTCTCGGGTCATTTTCAGACTATTTGTCAGGCATCCACCCCATCCGAAGGGGCTCTTAATCACCACACACAAAAGTCATCTGTAAAGCTCAGGGTGTACAATATAACGATCCACGCTCTGATAGCAGACAGACAGAGTGGGCGGTGGAGCAAAATAGACAACCTGGATCCCTGTGCAAATAAGCAGTTTGACGTACTTTTTTTTTTTTTTTCTTTATGAGCGACAGCCCCAATGCTGCTGCTGCTACTCTGGATTCTTCTCTCTCTCTCTCTCTCTCTCTCTCTCTCTCTCTCTCTCTCTCTCTCTGTGTGTGTGTGTGTGTGTGTGTGTGTGTGTTTGTGTGTGTGTGTGTGTGTGTGTGTGTGTGTGTGTGTGTGTGTGTGTGTGTGTGTGTGTGTGTGTGTGTGAGAGAGAGAGAGAGAGAGAGAGAGAGAGAGAGAGAGTGTAATCTCAAACTGGATAGGAAAAGTATTTTGTTTTGGTTGGATCTGAGCTCAGAGACACTCCTTATTTTGGACTACAGTTCCCTGAATGGCAAAGCCACATTATTCGGCATATGGTAGTTGGGAGATTCAAGGAGTTTGTAATGGAAAAAAGTAATCCCCTCAAATTCAGGGCTAGATTCATGGGCATAGAGTGCGGCCTAGTACAGAGGCAGGTCAGGGAATGAGAGGGGGAAAATTATATACTCCTGGATCCCAGTTCACTCTTTAGAATCCTCAGATTCTTTTCTTTGTAGAACTCAGGAAACACCCTTAGAAGGAATGTAAACACTGCCATCCCTTTGTTAAAGAATCTGATCAGCTGGGCTCCTCTGTCAGAAATAAATTTATATATTTATTTTATTTATTTAAAATATTTTTACTCTGCCTTTCTCCTTAAAAAGGAACCAAAGTGGCTTATATTATTAAAAAGACAAGTGGCTTATATTATTAAAAAGACAATGTTTAACATTAAAAACAGGAATGTTGGAAATACTGCAGAGGGTCAAATAAAACACTGTAAACAAAAGCAACACCAAAACATATTCAAAGCAATAAGGGGCAACAATCCATTGAATAACCCGACACAGGGAGCAGTTCCCTGAGAGAAAGCTTGTCTGAACAGTGAGGTCCTTCCCTGTTTGCAGAAGGACATATAAACCCTAGTCGTTTAAATGAGATTTGTCAGCCTAGCTGACAAGCATTGACAGCATTTTGGTAACAAAATAATTCCTGTTGTTGAAGCAGGTACGAGATATTATTGTGACTAGAGCTGGCGGGGAAAGAATTGCTTATAATATGCTACTTGCCCCTACATATACATATAGTGTGTTGTGTTTTTGATCTACGAGTTGTGAGAATCCGCGTCAACATACGTTGCAAAGGATGAAGGCAGCAGGAAAAGAGGAATAATAAATACGAGATGGATCGACTCTACCTAGGAAGCCACAGACTTAAGTTTGTAAGAGCTGAGCAGGCTTGTTGAGAACAGGATTTTTTTCGAAGTCACGTATCTATCAGGTCATCATAAGCTGCCGCTGAACTGAGAGCACATAAGAGCAACAGTGGTTTTGAAACTGAACCTCTGAGCAGAAATCATAAACTGATTTTTTTATGACACTAAGAAAAAAAAATAAAAGTCCTTCATACAGAATATTTTCTTTAAGCCATTGTAAGGTTTGTGATTGCACAATGTTTTTGTATGTGTTTTGAAAGCGGTTTTCCCAAATTCTTTTTCATAACACAAGCCTAATAATGTAGGTGCTGAAAAGCAGTAGATAAATAAGATTGATTAGTTTGAATGGCTATAACCTCAGCCATTGTTTAAATAAATACGAATTAATGACGTGTAATTTCTGTAATTGAGCTGCCTAGATGCCCTAAGCACATCCGATCTCGCCTGATTTCAGAAGCTAAGCAGGGTCGGCCCTGGTTTAGTACTTGGATGGGAGACCACCAGGGAATACCAGGTGCTGTAGGCGCCGGGAGTAGGAACTGGCAAACCACTCCAGTATTCCTGCCAAGAAAACTCCATGGACATGGGGTCACGAAGGGTCGGTCATGACTATAACAACACAACACACAATTTCTGTAATTAGTGAGTATTGATTACAAAATGGAAAAAATACAGAAGGATGAGAAGAAAAAGATAAAGTCCTTGATATAGAATATCATAAGAACAAGGACTTTCATTTAACTGTATTTTCTTTAACTTTATTTTCATGGACAAACATTTTATGCTGGCTGGGTTAAAAATGCTTTATAGAATTATATTATTTTTAACTTTTTAAAAAAAAGATGGTACAGAAGTGAGATACAATAAATGATAGTATGTCTGTGAAGATTCTTAGTCATCCAGGTGAGGTTATCCAGAAGCTGAATCATGGCAACTAGACTTCTATTCTTGTGAGATCAAAACATTTCACATCTCATCCAAGTCGCTTCTTCGGCCTAGGGAAGGTTGGTAGGAGACCTCCAATTTATCCTCCCTGTTGGTTTCACTTCATCTTGGTCTGAGCAGGCTCCTTACATGGACAATGGCCCGAGGTGTGTGAAAGTCACATTTCTGCAGCCCCTCCCAACAACTATTACGTATGGGTTGTTATCAGTGACCTTTCTGGTGGAAGTGTGAAGTGGTCCTGATTTTTTCCTCAGATAGATGAAAGGCCAGCATCAGAAACAGGAGACAGATTGTGCCTAAATCCTCCACCCTTGTTGAGAGAGGGATTTTCTATACAGGCCATGCATGTGTGTATATTATCACAGTTCAATTATTTTATCTTATTTATTTGTTTTATTTATTTTATTTTTACAACTTATATGCCACCCAGTACCCAAAGGTCTTGGGGCGGCTTCCAATCAAAGAATTAAAGCAGGTAAAAACATCAAATATCAATAAATAATTAAAACAATAATAAAAACCTTACACTAAAATCATTACACTAAAATTGCCATCAGAGGACCCACAGTCTATATTGTATCAATTAAAAAACTTCTGGCACAGGAAGGTTTTTAGCTGGCGCCGAAATGTCATAAAACCCACTGCAACAGATGTTCGAGTGGGTTCCCACTGGAGGGGCTGGGTTCCCAAACTGCGGAACACCTGCCCATCTCTAGCGGGTACCCAAGATCCAACCTAGCCCAAATTATCTCTGGAGGCCAGACAATAATGCTGGGAAAAGTTGAAGGCAGCAGGAAATGATCTCCAGTATTTTTAACTTTTAATTACTAAATAGATATTATTTGCAATTACTTTATTAATTTTTACTTTAGAACTGCCCAGAGTGGCCTCATTGCTAGATGGCATGGCATATAAAGCTAATAAATAAATAATCAAATAAATAAATTAAAATAATCAAATAATAATCAAATAAATAAATGGTCATTATTTCTAAAGAGTGAGTACAGTGGTACCCTGGGTTTAAAATGCTTTGGGTTACGAAAAACTTGGGATGTAAAAAGAAATTATTGGAAATGGGGATGCCTCGAGTTAAAAAATTTTTTCCGTTAGGCATTGCAACAACAAAAAGTGTACCCAGGATGCATTGCTTCCCCATAGTTTGTGGAGGAATGGGAGGAGTTGGAGCTGTTTTTTCATCGAGTTTTGGAGCCATTCTGGACAATTTTTGCAGCTGCTTTTGGACTTTTTGAACTTTTTGGGTGCATTTCTCAAGTATATATACCAAAGCCAAACCAAACAAGGATATAAACCAAACCAACCAACCAAAAAACAAACATGTGCCTCCTTGACGAGAGTTAGACTTGACGGTCCTAGTGTCCCTTCTAGCTTTGCAGTTCTAAAATAATTTAAATTATCTATGATTAACATGCGATCACCACTCACACAAGAAGAAACCAGGGGTTCTTAGCCAAAGGATACCTTTTTCTCCTTCTGAAAGGCCTCTGGCTGCAATCAAATGCCTTTTCTTGAAGTAAAATGAGAAGTTAACAAAAATAATGAAAAAACAAAATGAACAAGCAACGTCTGGACTTTTGGAAATCCCCCAAAATGGAGAATCCCTGGGCAGGAAAATTCCCTAGCTATGTATCACAACTGATTCAGGCATCACTTCTAGGGTCCACCCACCCACCCACCCACAAAAAGATTAGATGGTCCATTGTGTAAATCTATTACTATTTGTAGACCATTTGTTGAAATTTGTAGACCATTTGTTGAAAATAGTATGTGAGATGGTGTATGACATCGACAATAGTAAGGCCTCACCTGGAGTATTGTTTACAAGTCTGGTCACCGCATCTCAAGAAAGACATAGTAGAACTGGAAAAGGTGCAGAAGAGAGCGACTAAAATGATTACTGGGCTGGGGCACCTCCCTTATGAGGAAAGGCTAAAACATTTGGAGCTCTTTAGTCTGGAAAAAAGGCGCCTGAGGGGGGATATGATTGAGATGTACAAAATAATGCAGGGCATGAGTAAAATGGTTAGAGGGAAGCTCTTCTCCCTCTCACAAAATACCAGAACTAGGGGACCTCCATTCAAATTGAGGGCTGGGAGTGTAAGAACAGACAAAAGAAAATATTATTTCAGTCTCCAGTCTTAAATCCGGGGTACTTCAAGGACCAGATGCAGGGGAGTGGTATCAGGAGACAGATATCTAGTCTCATGCACTCCCAAATGCATCTGGTGGGCCACTGTGAGATACAGGAAGCTGGACTAGATGGGCCTTTGGTCTGATCCAGCATGGCTCTTCTTATATTCTTATGACTCTTTGAAACTGAACATATGGATAGAAAATATATTATAAAAATGATATAAATGAAGACATGGATTGGGCATTTGGTGGAAAAGGAGAGAGAAAAGCCAGGCATCTCTGAGCTTTTGCGTTCAGGTTCTATAGTACTCTCTTTGGACCATAAGCAGCTCCCTGGAGGACAGAATACATTCTCCACTTTCAACATGGAAAACCAGCTTTTCATTGTTTCACAGAGAGTGTTTTCTGCAGCTATCGCATAATCACATACAGAACACAGATATATTTTTGTGGGGCGGGGGGAGAGGAACTATAGGTCCCAGAATCCACCAGCCAGCTAGTGGATGCTGGGGACTGTAATCTCCAAAAAGATGGGCATTTGTTATATACTGCCTTACTCCATAACTAAATCAACCCTGATTTATTGCTGCACAGTATAGCCCACCAGAAGGATGCAACCAGCCCTCTGGGCGCTGTCAGTGGCCTCAGGCAATGGCATTGCTTTCTCACAAGGTCCATAGTGGTGGCTGCAGTTGAAAAGCCTACCCCAGCCCTCCAGAAGGCTTCTTCAGTTCTGACTAGAGGTGGGCACAAACCAGAAAACCCATGGTTCGGGTTCATCTGGTTCGGGCCCACCCTTGGTTTGGTTCGAGTTCGAGTTTGTATGAATTTGAAAAAAAAAAAAATCCTACGAACCCAAACTGGTTTGGGTTCTTACTGGCGGTGGAGGTGGCAGCAGCGGATCTTGGCCCCTGCAGCAGGGGCTTTTTGAGGTGCTGGCATCGAGCCAGTGCCTCTTTTTTCCCCAAGTGCCCACCGCATGGCCCCTGGGGCCCGGTCAGCACTCCTTTATTTTATTTTATTTTATTTTTTATTTTTCAAGTGCCGATCGCGCAGCCCCCAGGACTCGGTCAGCGCTGGGTTTTATCTATCTATCTATGTATCTAGATAGATAGATAGATAGATAGATAGATAGATAGATAGATAGATAGATAGATAGATAGACAGACAGACAGACAGACAGACAGACAGACAGACAGACAGATAGATATTTCAATTTTAGGGTGTCAACCAGGCTACCCCTGGGGCCCGGTCGGCACGTCCTTTATTTTTCCATGTGCTGACTGCGCGGCCCCTGGGGCTGGGTTGGCGCTGGCTTTATTTTTTCTTCTTCTTTATTTTAGGGTGCCAACCCAGCCACCTCTGGGGATGGGTTGGCACTCTTTATTTTATTTTATTTTATTTTATTTTATTTTATTTTATTACTTCCGGGTTCCTGGCCCTGCACTACAGCTGTCGTACGGGGCTTTTTTCCCCCTGGCTGTGCCGGTTCCGCAGCTGGCAGGCCGGTTCCAGTGCTTACGGGCTGGTACCGGGCCCACATGCTGGATTTTTTTTTTTTTTTTTTTATTTCCGGCCGTGCGCCCGCAGGCTGAATTGGATTTTTTTTTTTCAAGCGCCGTCTTGCAAAGCATCCCATAGGGATTTTTGTCATGCAAAGCATGCCTATTTCCAGAATTGTTTTCTTTCTTTCTATGTCTTAAGATGCCTATAAGATGGAGGATTTGCACTAGCTGTATTCAGACCGATGAAGCTGCTTGGATGAACAGCGAAACGTTTCTATCTCTCAAAAAAGAAGTCCAGTAGCCATGACTCAACTTCCAGATAAACTCACCTGGATGACTGAGAATCTTCACAGACATATGTCTTAAGAGGTTCCACTTGTGTCTGAATAAGAAGGAGGAAGAAGCCTGTTGGTGGACCACAACTCCCAGAATTCTGCAGGCAGCATGTAGTGAAGGGTCCAGGAAGACAGATGCAGACACTAATCTGAGTTTTTCTTGCTACCTTCAGAGTTGGTGGAGTGAGACTCAGGGTGTGGTCTCAGGCAATAAAAGAGGGTGTGACAGGGTTGCTTTGCTGGGAGTAATTGTCCTTAAAGCAGGGCTTTTATCTGTTCAAGAGTTGCTTCTTCCTGCTCCCCCACCCCCACCCCAGAAAAAGTATTTTTTGCCTCTGAACCAGATATGGTCCAGCTTAGGCACAGATCGGGGTCAGACAGGAGTGCATTTTCTCATGTGTCATGTGACCAGCAAGAAACAGCTAGCATCAGACTACTCCACAAGCACTCCAAAATGAGATCTATTTTCCAATCGTAGAATCATAGAATCATCATAGAATGATGAAGTTGGAAGGGGCCTGTAAAAGGCCAAAAAGTACATAAGAACATAAGAAGAGCCATGCTGGATCAGGCCAAAGGCCCATCTAGTCCAGCTTCCTGCATCTCACAGTGGCCCCACCAGATGTGTCTGGGAGCAGATGACGTTAGATGGCTGTCTTCTGATACCACTCCCCTGCATCTGGCCCTTGAAATACCCTGGTTTTAAGCCTGGAGATTACTAGTCCTCTCCATCATGGTTTGTAACCTGTGATGGGCTTTTCCTCCAGGAATCTGTCCAATCCCCTTTTGAAGGCATCCAGGCCAGATGCCATCACCACATCCTGTGGCAGGGAGTTCCGCAGACTAACAATGTGCTGGGGAAATTTTTTTATCTTAGTTGGGACTTATTTTATCACTGGTGGAAGGCTAAAGCATTGTAGTATAAAATAAAATTAAAAGTGGGGGGAAGGAGGAATAGATAGCATAATGTCAATGACAGAGAATCACCAAACGAGATATGTTATATTGTAAAAAAAAATTATATGTGTACTTATTGTTTTTGTTTTTTCTTTCTTTTTTCCTTTTTATTTTTTCTCTTATGTATATCTTTTCTATTTTTTAAACTGAAAAATAAATCTTAAAAAAATAAATATATATATTTTCCCCTTCCTTGCTTTCTCTGCACCCAGCCTGCCTTGCTTTCCTACTTTTTGGCGACTTCTTGGAGAGCACCTGACCTCACCTGTGGATTCAAGCAAGAAAGATCACTCATCTTCTGCTGAAGGGGTTTCCAAGATGATGTAAACACACCTTTCTTTCACTCAGGCTACAGTGACTACTCTTACGTTGGGTCCTTGGAATGTAAGCGGCATAACAGCTCCACCCCCCCTCTCTCTGTCTCTCAAAAATAAATCCTCAAAGTCTTACCAAATCGAAATAATGGCATATGGCTATTATCAGAAAAGCAAGGGGGATATACATTATAATTAATCAAGGGACACTGGTTAATGCATGAGATGCGAGACTTACCTCAAGTTGCCTGACGCACAATTAATCATTACAAAATACCCTAGACAAATAGGACAACATGCCAAGCAAATGTGTACTTGTTTTGTTGCTATGGATCTGATTCAGAAATAACAGAGAACCCCCATTAAGAAGATTTATGGATTCTTTTTTATGGGGAGATGGGACAGAAGCCAGGAATATAACCGTTCCGTCTGAATCGTGGCTGAACCGGAAGGCACTTGTATCAAAAAGATCAGTTTGATGTCACAACCATGAGCTCATGAACTGTAATATCAAATCTCTTCCAAAGGGGTGATGTGTTAAGGCAATGGTTCCCCACCTTGGGTGACCAAGATGTCATTGGACCGCAGCTCCCATAAATCTTGGCTAAGCAACAGTTGGTGGTGAAGGCTTTTGGGATTTGTGGTCCAAGAATACTTTGGTTACTTGAGACTGGGAACCTGTGCATTAAGGCATTTCCCTCACTAGAGAATTAATAGGCAAAGGCTTTACTGTGTCAGGGCAGCTGGACCTTTGACCCAGGGCGTCACAGTTTAGAGGATGTAAAATTTGCTGTAAATAGTTGCAAATAAATGATTTTTTAAGAAACAAAGGAGGGTGTTTGCTGGGATATCTTCACAGGAAATTGTTTTTTTTTTTGCCATTAGGTACCTTTTTGTCCAAGGCAATGTAATGAGTTTGTAATGGAAAACACCCTATGTCAGTGTTGGTGAATCTATGGCACGGGTGCCAAAGGTGGCACTCGGAGCCCTTTCTGTGGGCACCCGACTTTGCCCCTTCACAGCGACCTGTATACAGGTTAAATTGCTGAACTGGCACTTTGCGAGAAATTAGAGGGTTCTGAATCACAGTTCTTTAATAATAATAATAATAATAATAATAATAATAATAATAATAATAATAATAATAATAATAATAATAATAATAATAATAATAATAATAATATTTATTTATTTATTTATTTATTTAAGTACTTATATCCCGCTCCATCTTCCCAACGGGAACTCTGGGCGGCTAACAACGCAAGATCTAAAAAAAAAAAAAACCAAAAGCTAAAGGCTAAAAAATAGCAAGCCACCAGCGAGGGCAGCGGGGGCAAGATGGCGGCAGACATAGAGGGATAGGAAAGAAAAGAAAAGCTAACTAATAAAGGCACCATAAGCCTCTTTGAAGAGGTAGGTCTTCAAGGCCCTCTTAAAGGCGGGCAGGGACTCCAGCAGGCGCAGCTCAGGAGGTAGATGGTTCCAAAGCGAGGGCCCCACCACAGAGAAGGCGCGGTTCCGCGTACGCGTTTTCCGCGCCTCTCTGGGTGTGGCCACTCTCAATGAGCGCGCCTGCGACAATCTCGTGGGTCTGGATCCGGATGCCCTCAGGGAGATGCGCTCCGCCAGGTATCCTGGTCCCAAGCCGTGGAGGGCCTTGAAAACCAAGACCAGGACCTTGAACCTGATCCGGAGGACAACGGGCAGCCAATGCAGGCGGACCAGGACTGGGGTGATGTGCTCGAATCTACGAGCACCCACCACCAGCCTGGGCCGCATTTTGCACCCGCTGTAACCTCCGGACCAGGGTCAAGGGCAAACGTAGAGGGCATTGCAGTAGTCGATCCTCGAGATCACCAGGGCCTGCACAACTGTCCTCAGGGAGGACTCAAAGGTACTGGCGGATCTGGGCGATCCTGCGGAGATGGAAAAAGCGGCCCTGGAGACCGCCATCACCTGGGCTTCCAGGGAGAGGGCGGAATCCAGGACCACGCCCAGATTCCTGGCCCTGTCTGTAGGCTGGAGGGAAGTACCCCCAGACTAGGGAGGGGGCCATTGTACCGAGACGAGGGCGCCCGAAGAACAGAACCTCCGTCTTCTCCGGATTAAGCTTGAGCCGGTTATCTCTGGTCCATTCCAGAACGGCCTCCAGGCACAGATCGAGGGATCGAACCGCCTCCTCAGCAGACGTAGAAAAGGAGATATAGAGCTGTGTGTCATCAGCGTACTGATGACAGCGAACTCCATATCTCCTGATGACCTCCCCCAGCGGCCTCATATAAACATTGAACAGCACGGGGAGATTGCCGACCCTGGGGCACCCCACAAGGGAGAGTCCAGGAGCCGACAAGACATCCCCAGCTGTACCCTCTGGGTCCGACCGCCAAGGAAGGAACGGAGCCAGGCCAAGGCCTACCCCGCCTCAGCGAGCCGGGCCAGAAGGTTACCGTGGTCGACGGTATCAAAGGCTGCTGAGAGATCAAGGAGGACGAGCAAGGAGGAGCTCCCCCTGTCGGCCTCCCTGAGGAGGTCATCCTGCAGAGCGACCAGGGCGGTCTCGGTCCCGCGAAGAGGCCTGAATCCAGACTGGAAGGGGTCCAGGATATGATTTGTCTCCAGGTATGACTGGAGCCGGACGGCAGCCACCCCCTCGACAACCTTGCCCAGGAAGGGAACGATGGCGATCGGACGGAAGTTGGAAAGATCGTCCGTCGCCAAGCCAGGTTTCTTAAGAATGGGTTTTACCACGGTCTCCTTTAAACGGGAAGGGAAAACCCTAAATGGCGATGGAAGAAAACCACTCTGGCATGTTCCCCTCGGCAGATTTTAGGAGCCAGGCTGGGCAAGGGTCAAAGGGCGGGCAACGAGCCATAGCTCTGGAGGTCTCCGCTAAAGAGACCGGCCCGAACTCGTCCAGGAGGGGAGAACGGAGGGGTGAGGCACTGGAAGACCCAGAGGATGGACTAGAGCAACTGGGGGGCAAATCGGAACGGATGGCCTCAATTTTTGATCTAAAATGGGCTGCAAATTGCTCACTAGTGAAATCACTAGGAGGAGGCCGCAGCTGACTGGGATTGGAGAGGTCTCGAACCACCCGGAATAACTCCGCCTGGCGGCTCGAGGCCTCCCAATTCTCAGGGAGGCATAAGATCTTCTAGCATCCCTGATCGCGCGAAGATAGGCCAGTCAGCTGCTTTTAAGGGCAGCCCAATTCACTTCCGTCCGGCTCCGCCCTCCATATGACCTCTAGTCTCCTACGTTCTTATGCAACTCCTCCATGAACCACGGGAGGAGCGGCCTCGACAGCGCAGGAGACGCTTAGGGGCGATCCGGTCCACGCCCCGGCGGCACCAACATGCCACCTTTCCACCAGGGCATCAACCGGATCGTCCGCCAGACCGCCAGAGAGCCCCGAAGGCCTCCATAAACCTTGGAGGGTTAGCCCAGATGTAAGAAGGGCACTCCCGCGGGGTGGGGGGCGATCGACAGGGAAAATCTTAGCAGGTAATGGTCCGACCATGACACGGGCAGGGGCGAAATGTCCCCAACCCCAGACACGAATCCGACGACGTGGAGGAAAAGACCAGGTCTAGGGTGTGGCCAGCTCTATGGGTGGGGCATAAAACATGCTGAGATAAGTTCATGGAAGTCATGGATTCCATGAATTCCAGAGCCGCACCAGAGAGTTCCCCCTCGGCATGCAAGTTGAGGTCCCCAACCACCAAAAGGCGGGGCGACCTCAACAGGGCAGCCGAGATGAACTCAGCGATCTCTGGGAGGGATTGTGCTGGGTTGCGGGGAGCACGGTACACCAGCACAATGCCAAACTTATCTCGCTGACCCACAGATAGATGGAGGCATTCCACCCCAGAACACACCATCGACGCGGACCTGCTAACATAAAGGGATTCCCTGAAAACGATGGCCACCCCGCCCCCCCTACCCTCCGATCTGCCTGCCCACTGAACCTGAAACCCGGGTGGGCAAAGGAGAGAGAGGGAACCCAAGTCTCGGTGAATAGGTCGGCGTGCTCATCCAGGATAGAATCGAGGATGAGCGGGGTCTTATTATGCACCGACCTGGCGTTAATCAGCAGGCAGGTCAGATCGGGAGGCACTGGCGGAATGGCACCCAGGTAGATGGCGGTGGACGAGGGGATCAGAACGGGGACCGGCCTTAAATGCCGGACCCTAGTTCTTCTTACCCGACCGATTCCAGAGCGTACCTCCCACGGCCAGACACCACAGAGATAGGAGTCCCTGCCAACATGGTAGCCTGAGGGGGAGGGGAAAAAAAAAAAAAAAAAGGGGGGGGGAGAGACAAGAAACAAATGAAAACGATCAAAACTAATACAGTTAACAATGACCAAGGCACAAAAACAATGCAAAATACAACTGAGTAAAAATACAGCGCAAAAACTATAAAAATAAAGGAAGAGGTAAAAGCAAGGATAAAATAGGGCACAAACCAGGGCAGAGTGGAATTACCGGAGGGGGGGGGAGGGGAAGCTGGGGTACGGGACTGGGTCGACTGGTAGCACTGGGCGTTAGGGGCCTAAAAGCCACCCAAGGACTCGCAGAACCACCCGGGAGCCCTCCAAGAGGCAGTGGCGGATAGTTCATAAGCAGCGGCGGCGTCAACATAGATGCAGGGACCACATCATCTACAGCGAGTTGCGGCCGCAACAGCGATGGAAACAATAATAAATTGTTGTTGTTGTCATCATTCTGTGTATATACACAGTATACACATACAACAAAATTCAGACACCCAGAGACCAGAGTCAACACACACACACACACACACACACACACACAAATCCCTGAACACTCTCACACACATTTAAAAAATCCCCTCATAAAAAATCCCTGAACACTCCCCCACCCACCAAACCCCCCTAAAAACACAAGCATCTGCCTTAGATAGAAACCAGTTCAGGCTACTAATCGCCAACATTTTACAAGGACATGGCACTTGATTTCTGAAGAAGAAAGTAAGTTCAGAAAATGCAATAAAATGTATGACAAATTTCATGTGGTTTAGCATAGTAAATTGCACTAGACTAATCCCACTGAATCAATAGGAACATTGGTAAGTCAACTCCATATGTCCTATTGATTCAAATAGGTCTACTCTAACTGTGTCTTACTTTATGGTAGGAAGACACAGAGTAACCCCTCCTTTGAATAAAGAGAAGTTATGGAAGAGCTTTCTCACTAAATCTCCATAGATTTAATGGGCTTATTCTCGTGAGATTTACTATGCTAAATCACAGAATTTGGATGGGTGGATGGTTAAATGTGTAAATCTCCCCTACATTTTTGTTTATTTGGCTTCAATATTTTAACAAGGTCATCTCTTTTTTTGTTGTTGTTTTGCCACACGGACATCATAATCAGAACTTGTGAAAATTGTGTGTGTGTGTGTGTGTGTGTGTGTGTGTGTTTTGTTCAGCCATCCTTTGCAAATGGAATTCCCACATCCAATTAAGGATGCCCTTTCCTCACTGTTCCCCTGAAAAAGCTGACTCAAGCTATCTTTCTGCCTGAGGCAGAACAGCAGATGAGGTTGCCAAGTATTGTAATGGAGTCCGGAGTGAAATAATGCTGGGACTTTTCAGTTAGCCACAGACAATATTATTTGCTGCATCCCTGAGGTCTCCCAGTTCCTTCTGCGCTTAGATGGACTTTTCACAGGACCAGGGCTTGGGTGGGAGTTTCCCAGCTGTGAACTATCCCTGTTGTCATGCAAAGAATTTTTGGAGGTGGTTTCATCCTGAATAGGCAATTAAAAACCATTAACTCCTGGCCAAGGTGAAACCTGCTGGCCTTGGTTTGTTGATCAATGGTGCTGCCCAGATTTCTGGACCATTCTTAGGGGCATAAGATGAAAACCAGGCTACAGATTCCAGAATATGGATTCTGCTGCTATATGTCTGAAGAAGTGGATGTGTCCACGAAATGTTACATTAAAATATGAAAGTTAGTCTTTAAGGGGCCACATGTTTTGTGTCTTTTGTTTTGCTTTGTTTTTCTTTGGTTTTTGCCAGGAATACAAGCTAAACCAAGCCATTCTGGGCTTTTCACAATCAGCAACCACAACCCCAAACTTAACCCTATGCCACCTCTGCTCATTCCTGTTTCAAGACGTGTCGTACCCTAAGTCAAAGATGAAAAATTAAAATAACAAATCTTTTACACACACACACACACACACACACACACACACACACACACACACACACACACACACATCTCCTGCTGTCTTGGGCACCTGGAATTTACAACACAATATTATAACAGCAAAGATAAATAGCTCACTGTTTCCAACTGTCCCGTGGTGCACCTGGTTTTGGGTTTGGGCCAATTCTGCCTCGCCCCTTTTGGCCAAGTAGTTCTTTTTGAAATATGGCACCTCGCCTTGATCTGAATGCAAGCCATCCGCTTCAGGTCAGTTGAGTGTCCCTCCTCCATCACCATGGCAATGATTTTCTTCTCTCCAACAATGCTTCAGTCAGAGGAAATCAAGCCTGAATATTTGTTGGCAAACCATCATGGGACGTTGAATAATTCACTCCTTCCTTGTGTGTTCTCATTTTCAAAGTTTAGAAATCTGGTCTCTAGAAACAGAGATGTTTTTTAAAAATGAGCTTCCATTTGCGAAGCTTCTGCTTCAGCCATGCTTCCTTGGTGTCAGCCCTGCCATCCTACAGACACACAAGTCAAGCGTATTGGGTTCAACGTCAACCATCTTTTCAATTGAATCTAAGAGGCTTTTAATTAATTAAGTATTAAGTATTTGGGCTGGCTGAAAATACCTTGTTGCTTGGATTACAGAACGTGATTGTCGTCCTCACCCCCCACACAAAAGCAAACTAGATGATTTATTTATTTATTTATTTATTTATTTATTTATTTATTTATTTATTGTTAGCTTTATATCCTGCCCATCTGGCCACTGATTTGTCATTTGCACAGTTCTGAGTATGGTTTACAAAACTGTCCTAAAGGGGTGAAGGAATGTGATGAAAAGACAGTAATATCAAGCCAATCTAAACAGCTCAAAGCTTGGGGGACAACCAACGTTAAATTATACGTTTCAATCAAGACCTAAATCATAGATAGCAGCAACGAGGCCCAGATTGACATACAGTGGAAGAGAGGTACTTCTGTCAAAGAGGAGGCTTTTCACCATGTCACTGCTAAACAGAAACCTCTAGCCAGGAAAACAGGCAACAGGACTTTTCTTGGAAAATTGTAGTGAACCGGAGACAGGAGTAAAGGTCAGGCTAAAAGCCGGAGTGGATACACCACCCCATTTATTTGGAGTCTTCAGCTTCCACAGCTGATTTGGAGTCTTCAGCTTCCACCAATCCAGGTGGTGACTCACAAGCTACATGGTCTACGTGGCTCCTGTCACCTATTACAAAATAACGAACAAAACAAAAATTCTTGTCCCCAAAGAATTACATCTGTAGATAGCTTTACGGGATGCCCTTCTCCATTTGGTCATTTAATTCTTACTCACCTAAGTGCCCTCTGCCATGTGTAAGGGCGCTTATACACGACCCCTAAGCTCCGCCGCAAATGGCTGCAAGGTCCGGACCTTAAAAATGTTTACCCACCAGCTCCGGACTTTGCAGACAATTAAGTGCGACCCCGCCCACTTTAGCGCGACCAAACAGCAGTTTTCAGGTACCTGCTTTTTGGAGGTGACAAATATTTGATCCGGTGTAAGGATAGTGAGTGCGGGGCTCTCCTGGCTTCTCTTTGTTCTTTTTTTGCGCCCCGCCCCTTTAAGAGATCTGAATGCTGCCGGGAACAAAACGGAGGTAAACCGGCATTCTTTTCTTTCTTTTTTCTCCCTCCCTCACGCAGCCAGCAACCAGGAAGTGCGGAGGGGGGTGGGGACAGAGGAAGAGCGACGAACCCCTAGGATCTCTGGTCCGAATTTAAGTGGCCAGCGGATCTTAGGGGTCGTGTAAAAAGGCCCTAAGTCCCTTCCTCACTCTTCAACAGAAGTGGCCTGCTGGTCTTTTTTGCTGGTCAGATGATGGATCGTTTAGTCCACAGGAATCCAGGTGGTGATGAAAGGTGCAGTGGTTGTTGGCCTGATTCCCCATGGCTGTCCGACCTCAGTGTTGGGAATAGTATTCCAAGTCCTTACTTGAAGTGTTTAATTTCTCCTCATTCCTGGTGAGAGGACCATGTCCTTCAGCACATCAATGGGCAGCAGGCCAATGTGTGTCTGTGGTGGTGGGGGCACAAATAGCCAGCAATCCCCAAGTCTGTAGTTTAAGAACAATCAGTACTAAAATCTGCTTTATGAATGCTGACTTCTAATGGCACTGGAAGTTCAGGGTATGTGTGGAAAAACGATCGATATCCAGATCCAGACAAGATGTGTCTTTAGGAGATACAGGCAAGGTCAGTTCATAGCAGAATTCAGCTCGCAGAAACATTTGTCCCGTATCCGGCTTTTAAAGCCTGCTAAGGCAGGGTAAAAATACTCTAAAATAAATAAATAAAATAAGGTACACTTCCCTGGAATTAAACCCCCAAAACAAAACAAAATGTATATCTGAGTAAATGAGAATGAAGTTCAAATCGTATGTTTCATCTGTTTGTTGTCCTTTATTTTTTGCTATTTTATAGAGATTTTGGAAAATATTTGTATGTCTAATTTAGACGTTATTGACATCGCTTTGGGGAGGGAGATAAAAAGCCTTTTCACACGACCCCTAAGATCCACTGGCCACTTAAATTCGGACCAGAGATCTTAGGGGTTTGTCGCTGTTCCTGCGTTCCCACCCCCTCCGCACTCCTGGCTGCTGGCTGCGTGAGGGGAGGGAGAAAAAAAGGAAGAAAAGAATGCCGCTCACCTCCGTTCTGCCGTCCCCGCACTGCATTCAGATCTCTTAAAGGGGCGGGGGGCAAAAAAAGAACAAACAGAAGCAAGGAGAACCGGGCAGTCACTACGTTATATCCGCATCAGGAATTTTCACCTCCAGAGAGCAGGTACCTGAAAAGTGCGCTGGGACACGCTTAGGTGGGCGTGTTGCACTTAATTATCTGTAAACTCCGGAGCTGGTGGGGAAACAATTTTAAGCTCTGAAGCTGGGGCCATTTGTGGCGGAGTTTAGGGGTCGTGTACAAAGGGCCAAAGATGCATGAATGGAAGTACTAGTACAATAGGACCCCGGTATCCGCTGGGGATTGGTTCCAGGCTTATCCCGTGGATAATGAAAACCATGGATAAGAGAGAACGCCCCCAAAACTACTGTTTTGTGACAGTAGCTTGCTTTGTGGTGGCTGAATTATGTATGCAGGACACCAGGAGATTTTTCTTTTCTTTTTGCAGCTCTACTGTTATCTTTTAATGTTCTAAGATGCCTCTTCAAATTCCCTGTTCTTAACTTGAATATGACTTAAATTTTCTGGAATGTATATTGTCCCTCATTATTGTAAGCCACCTTGGGTCCTTTCTCAAGAAGAAAGGTGGGGTAAAAATATTGAAAATAAATAAATAAAAATAAATAAAATGAATAAATTTAATTTTCCCTCTGCTAACTGTGGATAACTGAATCGGTGGATAATGAATCAATGGATATGGGGGTCCTACCGTAAATATAAATGTATTTATCTCTTGTTACCTGACAGAGTGGGTGTTCTTGAGGCAGTGAGCATGCTGGGTGATATTTTTGTACTTCTGAAAAGATGGGCATTTGGTTTCCCTCCGTTATATGTTTGGACGGTGTTATTCAGGCTACTCAGGGTCCACACTAATCACCATGTGACTAACAGTCTGGTCATCATGAGGTCTACATATTATCTGCAGTATCCAGTCAATAGGCCTCTGAAAACCAGCTGTTAGGGAGCTGCAGGCTGAATGGGGCTCTCATCTTATCAGTTGGTGTCTCACTGATGTATCAGCACAAAAACCCAGCCTTTGCTGTTTTCAGGCGGGCTCCACTTACGCTCTTCCTGTTGAACAGCTTCCATGGCACAACCACTCGATGTGTTTAGCCATTCTGATTGCCCATGCCTAAAACAAAACCTCTTCCAAGGCAACAAGTCACTTGAGGCCAGCTTTTGTTTTACCAGTATATGAAATTTATTGCTCGACCTCATTTGACAGTTCTTCTGAGTGTAGAATCAAGTATTTAAAAAAGCAGTCATCATATTACCCACCCTCCCTGCTCTGTAAGAAACAGAGCGTACAATGCAATAAATAATGGTATAAATAAATAAATAAATATACATTAAAAATATATATAAAATTGTAAAAACATTCTCAGAAATAGTTTCAAGACAATTCATATAACATTTCAACATAAAATATATTATATATGACATGTCTCACGTGTCTCAGGCATGATCTCACCAAATTTCATCTTTGATACAAATATAATCCAACAGAGAGAAAGAGAGAGAGAGAGAGAGAGATTGAGAGAGAGAGAGAGAGAGAGAGAGAGAGAGAGAGAGAGAGAGAGAGAGAGAGAGAGAGAGAGCAAAACAATCTCTAAGTAAATTCACAGAGATTCCTAGGACTTTTGTCCCAGAGCCATCCTCTCCCTCAAATCAGCAGCCATTCACTGTAACATACACAATTAAATTGACATAGTCAAGTCACAGTGAATATACATAGTATATATATATATATATTTATACACAGACAAATGATCTGGAAGAACCTGCGTTGAAAGGAACATTAAACTTCCTTCTTAAGGCAGCTTCACACAGTGAACCAACGTTTTTGTTCCCTCACAGCTGGAAAAAAGGGAACACTTGGCTCAATCTTCTGCGCATTTCCAAACCCGCATGTTATTGTCGGACTGTACCCTGAAGATGTGGTTGATTGGGCAAAGTGGTGTCCTGCGATCCCAAAAAGTGGACCCCGGCCCTGCGGGCAAACACTAGAAGTCGAAGATTTTATTGTGTGCACAGCACACTACATTTTTACACACATGTGGTCCTAAGCTGGAAAAGATTAAAAACTGTGCTCACAGTCTTCTCAGCATTCCAACCATATTCCCACCAAATAAATAATCATAAATAAATATAAATAAATAAGTTAGATCAGTTAAACAGCAGTTTTAACAGTATCAACAACACTGGGCTAACCAGCCACCCTCCCACATCACTGGTGCCTCCAATGTCAGTTCAAGGTTATGTTTATCTCTTTTTTTAATGTGGTGGGTGCGGAATCTTCGGTCTCCAGAGTGGGCAAGTATATTTTCATTTTTTCACTTCCTTTTACAAGGTTGGAGAGGGAGAAGCAAACACAGTTTGCGTTTCAAAGGAGGGGGGAACCAGCCTATGAGGTGGAAATAATTGTAAACAAGATGGAAGAGACCATTCAGTTGGAAGGTTTTTACATTGCAATCACCCCAAAGTAGATCTGTCCCTGCTGTGTTAAGTCCAGATATTCGTGTGATTGCGTTTTGGACCACAAGCGGTCTCCTTTATGCAGCTTGAAGGCAGCTCCTTGATAGATCGACTCGAACCACAATTTCGATTTCCCCTCAGCTCCTTGCCTGCCCTCACAGACGGTCTTAATGGATTTCAGCAGTTCCACCTCCGACTGAAACTGGTCGGAGAGCCACGAGATGGTGTGGGTGAGGAGCACCGGCTCCGTGCAGCTGTCCTTGTGGAACACCACCTGGGAGTAGACAAAATAGAGTCCGCTGGAAGGCACCACGAGCGAGTTGTCACTGGTGTCGAGCCGCATGCCGTTCTCCAGCACAGAAGGCGCCACGTTTGTGGTCCAGACCAATTTGTCACGATGACTCAAAGAGGCTGTAAAAACAGGATAAGAGAAAAGGACATGAGATGCAAGGAAAGTAATTGGTCAATACTGTATGTACAAAGGACAACAGTCTTTCTTCCGAATACACACACACACACACACACACACACACACACACACACACACACACACACACACACACACACACACACACACACACACACACACACACACACACAATGGTACCCTGACTTAAGAGCAGCTCAACTTAAGAGCAATTCGACTTAAGAGCGTAAAACTGTTGGCGTTTTAACTGCTGCCTTGCAAATTTTAGATATGGTCTGCTCGACTTACAATTTTTTTCATTTTTTAAATTTTTTTAATTTTTTTTTAATTTTTTTAGATAGGTACCCCAACTTAAGAGTAGTTTGACTTAAGAACATGCATTCGGAATTGATTAAATTCATAAGCTAAGGTACCACTGTCTGTCTGTCTGTCTGTCTGTCTGTCTGTCTCTCTCTCTCTCTCTCTGTGTGTGTGTAGATATATATACTTCAGATGGGTAGAGAATGCTGGTCCTATTTATATATTTTTTATTTATTGAGAAATTCAGATGGGTAGAGATTAGAGAATGCTGGGGACCCTTGGCCCCAAACCTAACATTTCTATTTTCAGTGTGTAACCCAGTTTGGGGGACCTTTGTGTTCTTAGCCAGTAGACGCCACCATGTTCAGCCATGGGAGGGGGAAGAGCCTATCTGTGGCATCTCAAATGGGCCAAACATGACATCCATGACAGAACGTTTTCAGTCCTGACAGTATCATGGGTTGCCGTTATGGGAAGACTCAGAGGTTCCCTTTGCATCTCTTTGAACCCATGACAATTTCTCATCCTAACCTAACTGAGGCAATAATTCAAAACACTTTGTAACAGAAACAGCAGCAAAGATACGGCCAGTGGTAATTACTAGGCTTTGGTCAAGCCAAATATGAACAAAACTCTACTTTCATAAGTGGCTCCCTTTCAGCTTTATGGCTTCACCTCACAACTCTTACGGAAAGTACCTGACTGCAAGGGACCTAAGGGGGATTATTTTCTTCTTAAACAAATTTTAAGGAACTTCTGTGTCCTGTCCAAGAATAGTGTACGCTCTCCAGACTACAGTTTTCAGAGCAACCCTCAAGCAATCTAACAAAAAAATCTAGGGGTGCCCTAGATGACAGGCCTTATCATCCCTCAGTCAGAGGGTGATCAGTTGACTGGAACTGCACAGCAGCCGTATGAAGCATTGATTAAAGCACAGTACTGCAGTGAGGACCATCCTCACAACCTGAGTTTGATCCTCCTGGGAAGCTGGCTTGAGGTTAACTCAGCTTTCTGACTTTCTGAGACCAATCAATTGAGTACCCAGCTTGCTGGAGGATGAGGGGGCAATGTACATCCTGCATAACTGTGAAACCACCCAGGGAGTGTTTCAAACACTGTGGGGCGTTGTATAAGAGTCACATATTTAGCTGTATTCTCACCACCCAATAGATTAGGGGAGTCTGTACTATAAGCACCTTTCATTTTGTTAATTTTGAGGGACTTAGAAATTCCTCCTTACCAATGGCGTGGGCTGCCGGTTTCCCAGATCTCACTGCTTGGACTTTCATTGTCGCAGGCAGCATAGGTTCTAGAAAGAGCAAAGAGAAAACAAGACTGTTAGGAGATACCCTACATTTTTTTGCATCTCGTCCCCTCCGGGACTCCCATACAACCCTGATTATCTGTGATGCAGCTGTTACATCTATACCAGCTGACTCATGGGAATGAATTTTTAAAACCCCACTGAGTTTGCTTGGATCTGGCTTCTTTTCCTCTAAATGAATTAAAGAATCCTATCAGCCTAATAAATAAATTGAATTCAGGGAAAGGATGTGAACCCTTGTAGCCCAATGGATGGTATAGAAATTGTATAAATAAATTTATTTATTCAATTAATAATAAAATAAATAAATAACAATAGACACCCAGAGTGGTCATATGGCCAGATAGATGTTTAATAATAATAATAATAATAATAATAATAATAATAATAATAATAATAATAATAATAATAATAATAATAATAATAATAATTTTTATAGATATAAAAGGGAAAACTTACCAGAAAATGAGTTTCCACTCTCTTTAAGGTCCTGAAAAAGCCATGTAGAAAAAAATAAAACAAAATTAATATACTATAGATCTTGCAGTATGAGATGATTATTCTCCTTATTATCAGGACCATTGGTTTTTTTATTATTATTACAAGATGCTAATCTACAGATATAATGGACAGCGAATCCTAATACAATTAAATTCTAAAAGCAACTACTGTATATACTCGAGTATAAGTTGACCCAAGTATAAGCCGGGGCCCCTAATTTAAACCCCAAAACTGGGAAAATGTATTGACTCAAGTATAAGCCTAGGGTGGGAAATGCAGCAGGGCCTGGCAACTCCTCCTTTGTGAGCTGGGTGTGTGTGTGATGTTTAAAATGACTTTTAGCCACCGAGGCAAGTGCTTGAGTTGGTGGCTAAAAGTCATTTTAAACATTGTTTTAAAATGACCTTTTAAAGAGTCATGTTAAACATGGGGGGTCAGGAGAAGTGGCGCACAATGTTTAAAATGACTTTTAGCCACTGACCCAAACTTACCTCAGTGGCTAAAAGTATTGACCCACATATAAGCCGAGGACCCCTTTTTTCAGCCCAAAATTAGGGCTGAAAAACTAGGCTTATAGTCGAGTATATACAGTATTTAAGATGTAAGCTAAAAAGGCATACAGGCAAATGAAAATCTCTGCAAAGAGTATGGATAAGCTTTGGCCACTAGTGGAAACTCAAGTACTGTAATGAGAATCCCAAAAAAGCACTCAGGTTCCAACTAGAGGTTGGTCTAAAAAGCCTGACTGCCCAGCGGTTGATCTCCAGTGCTAATTCACAAGTAGAGTTGAATCAATGAAACTTCAAGAGAAGATGACAAACGAAATCCGCCCCCCAATATCCAAAAGCCCCACTCTAGTTGAGAATCAATACTGGATTTCAGCCATTTTTCTTTCTCAAAATTGCAGTTCCATCAAAAAGGTCTTCAGGCCATCTGATCCTCCCAGTAAAGAGCAAGAGGGCCTTGTTTGATGAGGCTCGAGGAAAACACCAGGTTTTGCTGTCTCCCCTAAAAGGCAATATCATGTTTGGGGGGTAAATGGCAAGCATCTGCCAGAGACCACAGGTTGCACAGAAAAGGGCCACCGTGTCCCTGAGAGAGCACAATACACACTGGCAAGCCAAAACATAAGACCATTTCTTTTTAACACAACCACCAAGCTCTTTCTGTGTTATATACATTTGCGGGACACGTGTTGAAAAATTAATTTTCAGCTACTGAAGACTTAAAACCAAGAATGGGAACCGTCAACTTGCTGAAATAAATTTTCTAAATATGTTCTCATTCTTCTGAAACTCAGCTAAAAGCCTCCAAAGCTCTTTAACTTGGTTGTGCAAATTAAACTAACGTAAACAAAATAAGAATACAGTGGTACCTTGTATAAAGGAATTAATTCATTCCCAACAAAATTATGTTAAGCAAATTTTCCTTTATACAAATTTCCCATAGGAATGCATTGAAAACGGAGTAATCCCATTTTTATGTTGTACGGATTTGCCCCATAGGGTTTATGTTAAGCAAATTTCCCCTATCTCCAGAATTTTTTATGTTGTACAAATTTTATGTTATGCAAACTGTTTGTTATAAAAGGGTCCACTGTAATTAAAAACAGTCAGTGTTTTCATAATTTTGATTGACTCTGCCTGATATGGCGACCACCAAACCTACAACTAATTAGGCCTTAGATTATCAATTTATTTTATAATAAGCCCATTATTAGGATCTTGCCAACTGCACTGGAGGGGTGGTGGTGGACTACAAAGCCTATATGCCTGAATAAGTGCATTTTCACAAAAGCTAAACCAAAAGTGCCACAATATTTTGCTTCCTCCTGCCCTTGGATGATACAACCCACGCTCGGAAGGATGACTTTTTTTGGAACTACAAGCGTCCTCATAATCCTGCAGGGTGGGTCCCTTTGGTGGGTGGGTGGGTGGGTGGCGGGGATTCGGGGCACTGGAACCGCCGAAGGCGCTCGGATCTCTCCGCATCGGGAGCCGACGGCGGAGCCACCTTCCCTCCCTCCCCGGCTCGCTCGCAAGCTGGCTTGCTCTCCCCTCGCCTGTTCCTCCTCACCGGCTTTCCAGGCTGCGGGACGACTCCGAATTGGAGGAGGGCGAAGACCACCGTGGCCCCGATCAGGAGCAAGAAGGAGCCGATGCCCAGGCACTTCCACCGGCCCTCTTGGCGCGCCGCCGCCTCGTCGCGCAACACCACGTCCACGATCTTGGCCCCGGCGCCTTTCTCCAGGTCGAGCACCAAATGCTCGGAGCTCATCGCCAGCTTTTCGTCGGAGGAGGAGGAGGAGGAGGAGGAGGAGGAGGAGGAGGAGGAAGGCGATCGGCAGTCGGGCTCCACCGGCGCAAAGGCAAGTGCCGCTGCCTTGGCGTTCCCGTCCAGGAAATGGGCGCAAGGAAGGCTCCCCAACGTGTCTTTTTTTTGGCGGCTGTCTGGATCGCGTTCTCCCGTCTTTTTTAGCTGGACTCTTCCGGGCTTGCTTTCCGAAGTCGGGTTTCTCGGGAGGAGGAGGAGGAGGAGGAGGAGGCCGCGATGAGATTGGAGAGGGCCGGAGTGAACTGCTTCGGGGCACCGCCGGTGCGTCTTTATAAGCGCTTCTTGCAAATTTTCCCGCGACGCCCACGCGGTCGGAGGAGGAGGAGGAGGAGGAGGGGGGAAAAGAGAGGAAAAACAGCGTGTAATAGAAAGCGGAAGCCGCAACAGAAAGCGATTTCCACGCCGGCGGATGGATGGATGGACGGGGGAGCCCCAGAGCACCTGCCGGCTGGGAGCTGGAGTTTCGGGGCGGCAGAAGGCGGGACGCCTCCCCGGTGGGGTGGAGGGAGGCTGGGGGGGGGAACGACGCATGGGACAGAAAGAGTCGGGATCGGGCGTTGCCCTAAGGGTGGGCAACTGGCAGCCTTAGGGGATCTTGGCTCTTTCCCCCCTCGCGCGCCTCCGCCTCCTAAAAAGAGGCGATTTGCAACTTTGGGGAGGTCATAAGCCCTCCCTTGGCTACTGAAGAACCCCAAATACCCGTTTCTCCAAACGGCTCCTAGCCACTTCCAGGGGCTTCCTCTCAGCGCCCCCCCCTCCGCCCAATTTCCAACCTTCCTTCTGCCCTTTGGTGGTTCTTGGGCCCCAGAGGGAGGAAAGGAGGCCCTGAATCTTGAAAAAGTTATGTGTGTTGTGTCGTTACAGTCGTAACTGACTCTTCGTGACCCCATGTCCATGGAGTTTTCTTGGCAGGAGTGCTGGAGTGGCTTGCCAGTTCCTACTCCAGGCGCCTACACCACCTGGTATTCCCTGGGGGGGGGTGTCTCCCATACAAGTACTAACCAGGGCCGACCCTGCTTAGTTTCTGAAATCAAGCGAGATTGGATGTGCTGAGGGCATCTAGGCAGGTACTGAAAAAGTTGTCTACAACATCATAAAAAGAAACCTCCTTTGCTAGCTGGGGGAAGGGGAGAGGGGGAGTAACTGTTAACTATCAGGCTCCCTCTTGCCTTCAAGGGATTGCTAAAGATCATGATCTTTAAAGATGCATCATCATCATCATCCACAAAACAAAAATGCCACCAATGTATTCTTGAAGGCTTTCACGGCAGGGAATCTGATAGTTGCTGTGAGTTTTTCTGGCTGTTTGGCCGTGTTCTGGAAGTTATTTCTTCCTGACATTTTGCCAGTCTCTGTGGCCCTACATCTTCAGAGGGCAAGGAGCTCAGGGAACTAGGAGTTCTCTCTGTGCTCTGGGGTAGAGAGTGACTTGGACTGGATGATCCAATCCACTGGGACCCATCCACCCAGCTTTGCAGTTCAAAGGTATTGTTAGCTGTTGTGAGTCTTTCAGGCTGTTTGGCTGTGTTGTGGAAGTTTTTCTTCCTGACGCTTCGCCAGTCTCTGTAGCCAACTCCTTGCCATCTGAAGATGGCTGTCTACAGAGGCCCCTGTCAAGGAGGCCCAGTGGGGAATTGAACTCCCTCTGGCTCCACCACTAGAGACCTATGCCACTGTGCTATCCAGCCTTCTGTGATGTTTCACCATTGCCTGCTATTAGGAAACTCTGTGCTTCTAGAATTTGTTTTGATAGGCTTATGGTTTTTTTAATTGTTTCACATTTTTTTATTTATTTAAAATGTTTCTATCCCAAGGCGGTTGTTTGTGTGCTGGTTTTGTTTGCCTTTGGGGTTTGTAAACCTCCTGGAATAGTGTGTTGCACTAATGGGATGGTGTGCAAATGACAGAAATAAATACATTTTAAAAGAAAGAAAAAAACAAAGAGAGAAGGGAATGCGGCTTAGTGGCCAGAGCACAGTCTTGGCATGTGCCTCCCATCTCCTAACAAAGATACTTGAGAAAGTATCTGGCCCCCAAATTGCAAACAAATTGCAAACAAATTGTAGGAAACCAGCGCTAGTACTCCACCGCTGGTGAAACCAGATACTCAAGCAGCTCATGCCTTCAGCCATCAGCAGGGTATCAGAGACTGTGTGTTCTTTGCCATCAAGTTGGAACCAACTTATAACTATAGTACTTCCCCGTTTATTGCAGGAGTTTGGTGCTGATCCACCCGCCATAAAGGAAAATCCAAGAAATGCAGGTGCCTGAGTAAACTAACCTTGGGCTACTCCTGCCAGCTGCGTTTCCAAGGAGAGGTTTTTAACCCCCTCCTGACACCTCAGGAAACCTTGCTGCCAGGACCTCAAGGTCTGTCTGCCGAGGTGTCAGGAGGGGGTTAAAATCTCTTTTGAAGCCTGCTTCTCAAGGAAAAAAACACAATATACTGAGACCGTAATATATGAACCGTGTTGTGGCGAGGGAATACTGTACCTTAATAAGGTTTTCAAGGCTAGTGAGAGATTAATGAGTGGCTTTACCATGGCCAGGTGGGGATTCAAACCCTGCTGTCCTGAAGCTTAGTCCATCAGTCTGTCCACTACAACCCATTGGAGATTCCCTTGTTTCTGTCTAGCCAGTGATGATGATGCCATGGCATTACATATTTGGTGGTCCTCTCTCCCCCACCCCATCTTACCCCCTTCTGCATCATATCTCTTAAGTGTAAATTCTGAATTTTGATACAGCAGAACTTAAATGCATTCCTTGAGCACTGACGCCAGAAAGGAGTTGTACCAACTTTAAAAAGGGTTTCGGGGTAATCGAGGGTGGGGTCAGATAGGAAAATGGCTCTCATTTTGGCCCACTTGTGGCATAGTCTGATGCAAGCTATTTCTCGGCAATCGCACAGCATGTGGGCAGTGCTCTAGCCTGATCATGTGTTGTATGTTATTTATTTATTTATTATTATTTATTTACAATTGTCGCTACAATTGTGACCGACTCTTCATGACCACATGTCCATGGAGTTTTCTTGGCAGGAATACTGGAGTGGCTTGCCAGTTCTTACTCCAGGCGCCTAGAGCGCCTGGTATTCCCTGGTGGTCTCCCATCCAAGTACTAGCCAGGGCCGACCCTGCTTAGCTTCCGAAATCAGGCGAGATCGGATGTGCTTAGGGCAGAGGTCCTCAAAGTTTTCAAAAAGCGGGCCAGTCTCCCACCACCCAGACACCACTGGGGGCCGGATCACAGTCCAAAAGCAGCTGCGGAGGCTGGCTTACTCACAAAACAGGGGGTAGGTGGGGGGTTGCAATTGGTCCCAGGGGCCAGATTCAGGACCTTGGGGGGCCGCATCCGGCCCCGGGGCCTTAGGTTGAGGACCCCTGGCTTAGGGCATCTAAGCAGCTATAGCCTGATCATGACCCATTCCCAAAGTGGACCTTTAAACGATTACTCATTTTTATGTCCAGACTAGGGGTGATTCCCATTTGATATTTGCTCCGGCAAAGCAGTCAGATTCATTCCTTTCCTGCTATCTGGTGGAACCTCGTGGCACAGTGGCCAAATTGCAGTACTGTAGTTCAGGATCGGGGTTCAGTCCCAGTAGACTCAGGTAGCCAGCTAGAGGTTCACTCAGCTTTCCATCCTTCCAAGGTTGGTAAAATGAGTACCCAGCTCACTGGGGGGGAGTGGGGAGGGGGCAATGTGTAGCCTGCATAATTAAACTGTAAACTGTCCAGGGAATGCTTTAAGCACCATGGGTCAGCATATAGATACCTAGTGTTACCTTTTTTAGAGGCACCTGAAGTATTTAAGGAGTAGCTTTATTAGTGCCACACATACAAATTGTTGAGCGCCCACTGTCGGAATCTGAACCCAGGTCTTTTGCATCCCAGTCCATCTCTCTCCATTACACCACACTGGGTTTCCAACATATTCCTACGGAGCGCCAAATGTTCTGAATCTTCTCTTGAGCCCGTGGCCGTGCAGTCTTTTGGAGACCAGTGTAAGTGCAAAGATAATGGGCAAAATTATACTGTTTTTATTGATTTCTGTTAAAACTAGTCCCAGCCAAATCTCCAGGGTGCTTTTTGATAGCTGAGGTTTGCAGAGCAAGACAAGGAAACGGAGTTCCCTGTTTTGCTGGATCAAAAGACGGTGGCTTTAACACCCTTGCATTGTGTATCTTTGTGATCATTGGATCACAAGTGGGTTACTGACGTTTCCAGCAAAAACGACAAAAATGTGTCTTGTGTGTGCTGAGCACCACAAAGTATTTTTTAGTAAACAACGTGGTTGTGTTCAGTTTTAATTGCTGAAGTGGTGGTGATTTCTCATTAACTCTGTGGGAGCAATACTTGAAATTGGTAGGCGTATCCCACCTCTCACATTATCGAATTTTCTAAAAATCTGAATTGTGGTGAACAGAACTGGCTGCTCAATGTGCATCTGACAGCAAAACGGACTGGTTTTGCAATACTGGAAAGACAAATGCTCATCTCTTATCCAATGGCTTTATTATCTAATAATAATGATAACCACCTTTATTGTCAACGTACAACCTGTGTACAATAAAATTGACTGAGACTCTCTCTCCCCCCCCCAACACCATCCCACTAAAAAACCACCCAGTCTCATTCCATTTGTGTGCTTGCTGCACAATTCACCAGCCCAAAAGTCTATCACACGATAGAAAAAAGGTGCCTGAGGGGGGATATGTTTGAGATGTACAAAATTATGCAGGGCATGAGTAAAGTGGACAGAGGGAAGCTCTTCTCCCTCTCACAAAATACCAGAACTAGGGGACATACACTCAAATTGAAGGCTGGGAGAGTGAGAACAAACAAAAGAAAACATTTTCCCCCACCCAGTGCATTGTTAGTCTGTGGAACTCCCTGCCACATGATGTGGTGATGGCATCTGGCCTGGATGCCTTCAGAAGAGGATTGGACTGATTCCTGGAGGAAAAGTCCATCACAGGTTACAAACCATGATGGAGATATGTAATCCCCAGGCTTAAAACCAGGGTACTTCAAGGGCCAGATGCAGGGGAGTGGTATCAGGAGACAGAGATCTAGTTTCGTCCACTCCCAGATGCATCTGGTGGAGCCACTGTGAAATACAGGAAGCTGGACTAGATGGGCCTTTGGCCTGATCCACCATGGCTCTTCTTATGTTGTTATGTTCTTATGATGTCACTTCTCATTCAACAGTCTAACTGCCCGCGGATAAAAACTATTTTTTAGCCTGTTGGTACAACTGGCTGCGCGTCTGTATCTCCTGCCTGAGGATAGGAGAATAAAGAAGTGCTGACCAGGGTGTGAATCGTCCCTGAGAATTTTCCTCACTCTGCTAAGACAGTGGTCCCAGGCGATGTCATCCAACTGACTCAGAGGCCCATGATGTTTTGCGCTGTATTCACTACCCTCAGTAAAGTCTTTTTGTCTGTGGCTGACAAACCAGCATACCAGACTGTAATGCAGTGTGTGAGGACACTTTCTATTGTAGACCACTAGAAGGAGGTCATCATTTGCTGTTTTGGGGGCTTCCTGGCCACCTGGGTTGTGTTGATTTTGCAGGTTAGATCTTCACTGAAATGAATTCCCAGGAATTTAAAGGAGGAAACTCTCTCCACACACACACACACACTTGATGTATAATGGGGCAAGTTCCAATCTTTTCCTCTGGAAGTCCAGCGTAATCTCCTTTGTCTTGCTGATATTTAGGTGCAGATTATTTTCTAAGCACCATGAGGATAATATTTGGACCTCCCCCCTGTATGCTGATTCGTGTCCACCTGTAATAAGACCCATTACGGTAGTGTCATCTGCAAACTTAATGATTACAGTAGATGGGTCAGATAGTACACAATCATATGTATACAATGAATACAGGTAGGGACTAAGCACACAACCCTGTGGGGAGCCAGTGCTAAGCTTCAGGGAGGTAGATGTATCAGGCCCAATCCTCACTGTTTGTGACCGATCCCTTTTTAAAAATCTGTTGACCTATTCCTCCTATAGGTGAATTGATGTTTATCAAAGTCCGGTGGAAAGCATGTCCAGGGCCGGCGCGTCCATTAAGGCGAACTAGGCAGTTGCCTAGGGCGCCAAAATGGACAGGGGGTGCCAAAGTGGAGAGGGGGCACCCCCCACCGCCACCGCTGACTAGCCTGCTGCCCTCCGCCGCCCCCCTGCCGCTGGCCGCCCGCCGCCCTCCCGCCCCCGCAGGCCCCCCGCTCCCCCACCCCCCCGCCGCTGCCCGCCACCCCACCACCCACCGTCCTGCCCGCCGCCTAGAGCACAAGAAACCCTAGCGCCGGCCCTGAGCATGTCCTAAGGTGTTGAAGGACCAGTCTTTCGAAGCATTTCATCACTACCGATGTTAATGCAATGGGTCTCTAGTCAATGAAACAGTCGGTTGCTGTCTTCTTTGGGACTGGAACAATGGTAGGTGCTTTCAAGCATGACGGAACACAAGCCGTTTGCAGGGAGATGTTAAAGATCCTTGTCAGGAACCTTGCTAGTTGATCAGCACAGTTTTTAACCACTATCTCCAGCACCCCATCTGGACCTGCAGCTTTGCTGGGATTCACTGCTGTCAATGCAGCTCTCACCTGATGGTCATGTAGAATGAGTGGCTAGAAATTTGTAGGCTGGCAGGCAGAAGCTACGATGCTGATCTTTTTACCTCATAGTGAGCGAAGATGTTCAACTCTTCTGCCAGTAAGGCATCTGCCTTAACTGTATTCCACGTATTATCCTTATAGTTGGCTAGATTCTGCAGCCCCTGCCACACTTGCTCCGTGTTGTTGTCTGCTAAATAGCTCTCCACCTTACACTTATATTGTTGTTTGGCCACCTTAATGCCTTTCCTCAGATTTGATCTTGCCTCTCCGTAAATGTCTATACCCCCTGCCTAAAAGGCAGCATCCCGGACTCTCAGGAGTGACCTCACCTCGGCAGACATCCAAGGTTTACCGTTTCCATAAACTCTGATGCACCTATCCGATGTTACATTATCAGTGCACAATACATACACATAAGAGTGTATGGCATCAGTGTATCTATGCAGATCTTGATGTTCAAGTACACTCTAATCAGTACTCTCAAAACAGTCCTGGAGCTAAGTGCACCCTCTGGCCAGATTTTGACTGTTTTATGCCCTAAGCACATCCAATCCCGCCTGATTTCAGAAGCTAAGCAGGGTTGACCTTGGTTAGTACTTGGATGGGAGACCCCCAAGGAATACCAGGTGCTGTAGGCGCCTGGAGTAGGAACTGGCAAACCACTCCAGTATTCCTGCCAAGAAAACTCCATGGACATGGGGTCACTAAGAGTTGGTCACAACTGTAACGACACAACACACACGCATAACAGGCTGGATTCTTTTCCTGAGAGGGATGTACTTCAGACATAGAAGAAGTGAGGAAAGGTCAGAGGAACCTAGATGGGGGAGGGGGATTACTCTATATGCCTGTTTCAAATTAGAATACACATGATCTAAGATGTTCTTCCCTCTGGTGGGAAGTTTCACATACTGTTCAAACTTAGGAAGAACTGGCTTTAGGTAGGCTTGATAGAAGTCCCCTGCCATGACAAAAGCACCCTCTGGGTAGATTTTCTGCTGCCTGGAGATGACGTCCTATAGCTTAGAAAGTGCCATACTGGCATTAGCATCAGGTGGGATATAGACAGCTATGATAACGATCACAGTTACCTCTCATCGATCTTTCAACATCTGGCTAGAAGCTGTATAGATGGGAACTCCATATACTGTAGGCATTTATCTAGCTATCTGATCTTTTATGAAAATTTAGGCACAGATTTTCTCCTGTTTCTATGAAATTAGGGTCTTAGGTTCTCTGCATTCTTTTTTTCTCCTTTGTTTTGCTAAATCCACCCTATACATAAATAAATAAATAAATAAATAAATAAATAAATAAATAAATAAATAAATAAAAAGGAGCAATAGAGGAGCTTATATTGAAAGTTGGAGCAGCTCACAAAGAGTATTAAAACTGGAGTAAGGGTGTGATCCCATTATTATCCACCATTTTCCCAGAACTTCATAGCTGGAAATGGACCCTAGGGACTATCAAGTCCAGCCTTTGTCAAGGACAAAAATTCCACAGTGAGGAGTTGAACTCCGAACCAATGGCTCTATAGCCAAAGACCTAAACCACTGAGCTATCCAGCAGTTCTTGTAACAGATTCCTGCCAAATGGTAGTCTATTTCTTGGGAATCCCATACCCACAGGGAAATGCATTATTTCCAACCTGTGTGTTTTCCATTTTTCGTTTCCATCTCTCATAATGGAATGTTTTCTTTTGATTGTTTGGGTAATGTTATTGGCTTTAATACTGCCTTTTTAATGTTGTAAGATGCCTCATCAAATTCATTGTTCTTAACTTGAACCTATCTTAGACATTCTGGGTTGTAGATTGTCCTTCAGTATGGTAAGCCTCCTTGGTTCCTTTTCCAAGGAGAACGGTGGGGTAAAAATATTCAAAATAAATACGTAATAAAACCTGACCATGATCCATGCCCAAGCTACACTCTTTTGGTCCAGTGGTACAGCTTCTGTTTTGGGGAGAGGTCTACACTGGAGCAATTCCTCGACAGATGGAAGGATCCATTTAAGGGGAATGGGTTGGTGGTGGTTTTTTTTTTTTTTTTTGGATCTGTAACTTAAATTGCCTGCCGTTTTGTTGTTGTTGTTGTTGTTGTTGTTGTGATGTAGTATCTTGTTCCTGTTTTTATTATTATTATTATTAGTGCATTGTTGTAAACCGCCCAGAGTTCTGTTGGAAGACGGGCGGTATATAAAGAAAGGAAGGAAGGAAGGAAGGAAGGAAGGAAGGAAGGAAGAAAGAAAGAAAGAAAGAAAGAAAGAAAGAAAGAAAGAAAGAAAGAAAGAAAGAAAGAAAGAAAGAAAGAAAGAAAGAAAAAGAAAGAAAGCCACCCTTGCTGTTTTGATCAGGCATCAGATAGCATACAGTCTTGCTCTTCAGAAAGAAAACATGAAGAACTCACAAAGATGAATGAATTAAGATGGTCTTACAGTCTGAAAGATGGCGAACAAAAGGAAAATGGACTGGAAGGGAGGAGATGGAAAAGGCAAATCCCAGCCCTAGGGCCCTTTGTACACGACCCCTAAACTCCGCGGCAAATGGCTCCCAGCTCCGGAGCTTAAAATTGTTTCCCCACCAGCTCCGGAGTTTACAGATAATTAAGTGAGACCACGCCCACCTAAGCGCGTCCCAGCGCACTTTTCAGGTACCTGCTCTCTGGAGGTGAAAATTCCTGATGCGGATATAACAGTAGTGACTGCCGGGCTCTCCTTGCTTCTGTTTGTTCTTTTTTTGCCCCCCGCCCCTTTAAGAGATCTGAATGCAGTGCGGGACGACAGAACGGAGGTGAGTGGCATTCTTTTCTTCCTTTTTTTCTCCCTTCCCTCACGCAGCCGCAGCCTGGGGTGCAGAGGGGGTGGGAACGCAGGAACAGCGACAAACCCCTAAGATCTCTGGTCCGAATTTAAGTGGCCAGCGGATCTTAGGGGTCGTGTGAAAAGGCCCTAGGTGTATACAACTTGAGCTTCTGACAATGAAGAAATTAAAATAGTTAGAGATTTTATACACCCTTTTCAGTGAGCAATCCCAAGAAAGGCTGTGGGCAAGAAATCAGGAGACTGAGATGAGGAAGGGCAGCAATAAAGGAATTAGAAAAAGATAATCAAGTGTAGGGATGTGTCACTGGGGACCAAGATCATCCACATTCTTGTTTTTTACTGTCACCATTTATGGGTATGAATGCTGGACAGTAAAGAGACCGTCAGGGGGAAAATATTGACTCATTTGAAATGTGTTGGAGGAGAGCTTTGCCGATACCTTGGACATCCAGAAAGACGAAGCCTGAGCTACCTCTGGAGGCAAAAAAATGTTGAAACTGAAGCAGTCCTTTTTTGGGCACAACATGTGAAAGCAAGATTATCTGGAAAAGACAATAATGCTGAGAAAGGTGGAAGGCAGCAGGAAGAGAGGAAGACCAAATAGAAGATGGACTGACTCCCTAAAGGAAGCCATGGGGTTGAAATCACAAGAGTTGTGCAGGGCTGTAGACAACGGGTAGGGCAGGGGTGGGTGAACCTTCAGCACTGCAGATGCTTTGGACCACAACTCCCCCAGTCCTTTGTCATTGGCAATACAGGATTGGAATTCTGGGATTGGTGGTCCAAAACGTCTGGAGTGCTGAAGGTTCACCCCCTCTGGGATACGGAATTTGGCAAGTGCTCATTCATAGGGTGGCCATACGTCGGAGGTGACATAGCACATAAAAATAAGGTTCTTAGTTACAAGGCTCCTGTACGGGTTCTTTGCAAGGAAGGGTGAAGTAAGCTCCCAGCAGCTGATCCCTGTTGCGGCAGAGGATGATGGGGCAGGGTTCCCCTCCCCCGACTTCCTTTTTGCCACATTGATCTGGAGGTGGGGGACAGCCTTTGAGTGGGCCTTGTGTCTCTGGCTCATGGATAATGACGTTACAGGCAGCAAAATGGTTGTGGTTGCAGGTGGTATATCCCTTTGGACCCTTCATGACTTGGAGAATGGAAAGAGTGGAGAGGAGATAAGTCTTACGGTGGTCCTTCTAATCCCACCTGGCATCACCCACACATCAGAAAACTTGTTCATTTTAGTTGTTTGCGCTGATGTGCAAAACGGGATGCCAACCATGGAGTACGAAATGCGCCTCTTAACGTCTGCTCAGATTCACCTCAGGACGAAATGAAATCTGGTTGTATTGAGTTCTGTTTTGGATATTTATAAGCTGCCTTGACTGCTGTTCTTCGGGTGAAAGGGAGAGATACACACAAGAAACAAATAGGACTGTACAGTGGTACCTTGTATAAAATAATTAATTTGTTCCAAATGAAATTCTGTTAAGCAAATTTTCCTTTGTACAAATTTCCCATAGGAATGCATTGATAATGGATTAATCCCTAATTGCGGCTGTTTTTGTTTTACGGATTTGCCCCATAGCCGATCCTGCTAAGCGATTTCCCCCTATCTCTTGAAATGTTTTCCTTAAAGCGGATTTTTTGTTAAACAAACCGCTTGTTATACGAGGGTACACTGTACTTCAGAAAGGATATGAGGTGTTCAGTCTGTTGTTTACAAATGATACGTTTGGCTAAAATGGAGTTGCAGATTCAAAAAAAATCCCTTCACTTGTCAGTTACAATTTCCTCAGCAGAGACTTCTCTGGCCTTGCTTGCTTCCTATTTTCGTGTCAGCTGAAACTAGGATCACTTCAGTTTCTGCTTCACTTCTTGTGATTTCAGACTGGTCTCCCCTTTCCCAAGAGGTTTAGAAACTGACGTTTTGATTGAAACCCTCCATGTGATTCATATTCCCCCACCCTTGTTTTTGTTTGGGATTGCCCCAAGATGTTTGGCTGCTTGAGGGATAGGGCAAGAGCCCACGCGTGTACAAAATATGATCAGACCAGCCTTTTGGTATAATTTGAAAACAACAGCAACAGCGACATTTGAAATGCAGAGTTGGAAGAGATCCTATAGATCAGGGTTGGCGAAGCTATGGCATGGGGGCCAAAGGTGGCACTCAGAGCCCTTTCTGTGAGCTCCCAACATCACCTCTTCACAGCCACCTCTATTCAGGTTAAATGTCTGTTAGTGGGTTTTGAATTGCAGTTTGGACACTCGGTCCCTAAAAGTTTCGCCATCACTGCTATTGATCATTAAGTTCAGCCTTTTGTCAAGGAGCCACAGTGGGGAATTGAACTCCCAAACTCTGGCTCCGTAGCCAGAAACCGAAACCACTGAGCTAAGTATCTAGCATTTCTATTATCCAATATCTCTCTCTGCGCCATAAGAACATAAGAAGAGCCATGCTGGATCAGGCCAAAGGCCCATCTAGTCCAGCTTGCTGTATCTCACAATGGCCCCATCAGATGCATCTGGGAGCGCACGAGACTAGATATCTGTCTCCTGATACCACTCCCCTGCATCTGGCCCTTGAAGTACCCCGGTTTTAAGCCTGGAGATTACACATCTCCATCATGGTTTGTAACAGGTGATGGACTTTTCCTCCAGGAATCTGTCCAATCCCCTTTTGAAGGCATCCAGGTCAGATGCCATCACCACATCTTGTGGCAGGGAGTTCCACAAACAGTGCCTCGGGGTAACAGGCCACACAGCTTATTTGTCCTCAGACATCTTTAAAGGACTCTTCACCCCTCCAGCAGCTCCATCTCTCTGAGATGGCTGTTTTACTCTACTTGTGAATATGGCTGGCCCTCTTTCTTTATTTCTGGAGCTTTCTATACAGTATTATTCTCACCAGAGAGCTAATAATTTGAAAACACCACACTGCGGTCAAGAAAAGGTAAAAATAAACTGTGACATAAAACAAACCACTAAAAGCAATATAAAGCTGATGAGACTTGGGCCCTAATTACACCGACCACTTGAATAATTTCTATATATACCGCTGGGCCATTCACATGGCTATCAGTTTGATCTGTACATTTCTTGCTCTTTGTACCTGTTATGTAGGTTACGTGTGCCATCTCATATAAATCGATTCAATTGGCATTCTGTTTCTGGATTCCCGCTGCCCCCCCCCCCATTTTTTTCTTTTTATTTGTCACCTCCCATCTCCCCAGATGGGACTCTGGGCAATTTACAATATAAAAACACAATAAAACAATAAAGATTAAACAAATCTAGAAAACATTTACAACTAACAACATACATATAAATAATTATTAGGGGTATATGCCACTTGCAGCTGTTCTTTCTCTTTTAATTTTCACTTTCCATTTTCTTTCTCCACATAATGTTTTCCTTTCTCCTCCAGCCCTTTTCCTTCTCTCCTTCTCTCCTTCTCTCCTTCTCTCCTTTTCCTTTCCCACCTTTCTACCCACTCATCAGTCTTTCCTTATGTCTCTACATATCTATTCCTTTCCGCTTTTGACTTGCATTTTTCTTTTCCGCTTTGAACAGGGTTGGGAGGAGGATGCAGGTTTTAAAAGACTTGCAAAGTACAGTGGTAGCTTGTATAAAGCAATTATTTTGTTCCAGATGAAATTATGTTAAGCAAATTTTCCTTTATACAAATTTCCCATAGGAATGCATTGAAAACGGAGTGATCCCATTTTTATGTTGTACGGATTTGGCCCATAGGCAATTCTGTTAAGCAAATATCCCCTATCTGCGGAATATTTTATGTTGTAGAAATTTATGTTATACAAAGTGTTTGTTATACAAGGGTCAATTGTATTGTGAACAGTAGGGCTTAAAAAGAGAGAGTAAGAGAGAGAGCTACGACACCCTTTTCTTTCTTCCTCAAGCAGGAAATGGCCCTTTCTCTACCTACTAGGCCTCCTGTCCCTTTTCTTTCTTAAACCTGCCGGGAAGGGGGAGAAAGCTGTCATCTGAGCTAGGAAAACTGTCTCCTAAGCAATGTACAGTATTCCTGTTGTTACTCTGGCAGCTGCTACTGCACAAACTTTCCATGGATAATAAGCAATTTAAGTCTTTTTAAAAAAGTGAGTATAAGGATAGTGGCTATAATGCCCCTAAACTTGATCTGCTCGCAAAGTTAATAAATCAACAGCAACATTCACACAACTACTGAAACAATAAAGATCAAAGTAATACTGGGATTGGTAGATTTTTAAAGCAGCCCCTGCTGGTGAGGTGGAAAAAGAAAAGACCGGCTTGCTGAATGAATCAATGTTATCTGTGCATCATGTGAACAGACATTTATAAAACAATTTAAATAATATCAGAATCAATATTTAATTATTGATATGCCGCCCTCTACCAGAAGGTCTCTTGGCGGCTTACAATTCAAAATTAAAATAGATGATTAAAACCAATTTAAAACATTAAAATACAGTACAATATAATACAATGCCGTTAAAATGCATTTAAATACAATATAAGTGGGGTTCTTTTGGAATGTGTGATCGAATTCAGTTGTCTCAGCGCACAAAAGATAACACAGTGGATGACTACCATATCTTCCTGAAGAGAAAATGCCAAGGTTGCATTTTCTTTCAGTTCGGCCGTTAGACAAATGGCTGGATCTGTTCCCCTTTCCCCTTTCCCAGAAGAGAGCAAGGCTCCTCTCTGGTCCATTTCAGCTCAGACTAACCTCAGCCAGTTCTGTACATAGGATGCAAATAAGGACTTGGTTGTGTTCACTAATAAGGAGGAGCCTGCCTTGACTCCAGACTGAGTCTAGGGAAGTTACTTGTTGGGACTACATGCCTAAAAACTGGAAGCTCTAGTCCAGAGAAGTAACTTTTCTGTAGTTTGGTATGAGCAAGCTGGAGAACCAGTGACTTTTCACCTTTGAGCAAACCCAACCAGGTTCCACCTGTTGGAAAATATTTAACAACAATGCTTTGAGAACAACTGGATAGTTCAGTGGTTTTAGTTGTCTGGCTGAAGAGCAGACGTCGGGAGTTCAATTCCCCTTTCCGGTTCTACTCTTCTAAGATTCTTATTTTATTATTCTCATTTTTCTAAGGCAAATAAAAGCATTTCTCTCTGAGGGCCTGTGTCCCTTTGCTTATTGATTTCCAGAGGTGTGGCGACTGGCGAGGTATGCTGTGTGGCAAAACGCTTCTTGGTACCAATTAGGGTGATGTGGTATTTTTCAGTGCACAAATAGAATACAAGACATTGCCTAGTACAGTAGGACCCCCGTATCCACTGATTCATTATCCACTGATTCAATTATCCACAGTTGGCAGAGGAAAAATAAATAAATAATTCAGCAGCTGAAAAGCAAGCAATTGTCACAAACAGCAGCTGTAAAGCAAGTTACTATCACAAAGCAGCAGTTTTGGGGACATTTTTGACGTTCTCTCTTATCTCTTATCCACGGTTTTCATTATCCACGGGAATGCTTGGAACCCATCCCCCTTGGAACCCATCTTCCTTGGGCCCTTTCCAAGGAGAAAGGTGAGATTAAAAATATCTTAAATAAATAAAATAATGAAAGAAAGCATAACACAAGATGGACGGATGCAGTAAATGAAGTTTCCTAAGTATGAGTATGGCTGTTAATGATAGGCAAAGCAAAAGGCCCTGAAAATACGAATGGGTGAACGTCTTAGCAATTTAAGAAACAAATGAATGGGCAGTCCGTTTGTTAGCCATTTCATGGAAATGAACCACACAATTAAAGATCTGGTGTTCTGGGCTGTTGAAAGACCTCCTTGGAACTGCGAGAGGTCTCGAGAAGAGAGATAGACTGGATCCTGAAATTAAACACCCAAATACCTCATGGGTTAAATGAAGAGATAGATTTCCTCCTCGTATTATAATAAACATAATGTTATCTCGCTGTCCTTGACACTGTGCAGATGCTTTTGGATGTTTCTTTCACCAGTATCTTCATTCGAAATAAAGTTTGGAGCTGTTATAGACCATAGAAGAAAAAAGCTTGGTATCCATATGATTTTATGGTATTTTACAATATATTCTGGCATGTCTTATGTGCTTAGTACATGTACTGCAGTAAGTTTAAAATTCCAAGCTCTCTCTTTTACAGGAGGATACTTAATATGTTATTTTATATATTAGAATATTAATTCTATTTTGCTCAGCTCCTGAAGAAGGCCTCTACTGAAACACGTCGAGCCAGAGCTTTTTAAAAATGATTTGAGAGAGAATAAAGGTCTTTTCTACTTTTATACATCCTGAGACTCTGTCTCCCATTCGTATTTGGACTGTTAATTATAGGTCCAGATCAAAAATGTATAGGGTGAATGCAAGTCAAAAGTGCCCTGACAGCAAACTGCAATATTTGATGATCTGATGTTTTGCATGTAAGCTTTCCTGAGGAACTTCTGGTGTGAAAATTCAGAACAGGAACTGGGAATTCAGCATTTTAGACAGCGGTGGAAACGTTTGGGTTTTCCAGATGTTTAAATGCAGGCTATATGTAGCCTACATAATTATGTTATTTTAACTGCCTGGAGAGTGCATTACCTCTATGGGGCAATATATGAGCGGCACACATTGCTTAATGTACAGCTCCCCTCCAGTGTAGGCCATTGCTAAAGGATTATGGGAGTTGTGATCCAAACCATTGGGCAAGCCAACATTTCCATAAGAACATAAGAAAAGCTGTGCTGGATCAGGCCAAAGGCCCATCTAGTCCAGCTTCCTGTATCTCACAGTGGCCCCACCAAATGCATCTGGGAGCACATGAGACTAGATATCTGTCTCCTGATACCACTCCCCTGCATCTGGTCCTTGAAGTACCCTGGTTTTAAGCATGGAGATGACACATCTCCATCATGGTTTGTAACCTGTGATGGACTTTTCCTCCAGGAATCTGTCCAGTCCCCTTTTGAAGGCATCCAGGCCAGATGCCATCACCATATCCTGTGTCAGGGAGTTCCACAGACTAACAAAACACTGGGTAAAAAAAATATTTTCTTTGGTCTGTTCTCACTCTCCTAACCCTCAGTTTGAGTAGATGTTCCCTAGTTCTGGTATTTTGTGTGAGAGAGAAGAGTATCCCTATATCCACTTTACTCATGCCCTGCCTTTTGTTTCTGACCATGGGATGTTCTTTCCAGGGATACCGGGGTGGCTTGCCAGTTCCTACCCCAGGACTGCAAGGACATCAAACCTATCCATTCTGAAAGAAATCAACCCCGAATGTTCACTGGAAGGACAGATTTTGAAGCTGAGGCTCCAGTACTTTGGCCACCTCATGAGAAGAGAGGACTCCCTGGAGAAGTCCCTGATGCTGGGAAAAATCGAAGGCAAAAGGAAAAGAGGATGACAGAGAATGAGATGGTTGGACGGTGTCATCAATGCAACCCAAATGAATTTGACAAAACTCCGGGAGGCAGTGGAAGACAGGAAGGCCTGGCGAGCTCTGGTCCATGGGGTCACGAAGAGTCAGACACAACTGAACGACTGAACAGCATGCCCTGCATTATTTTGTATCATTCCCTCCTCCTGCTGTAAATAAAGTAGTCATGTGCCATCCAGCCAGTTCTGACTTATGGCCAGCCTTTTCAGGTTTTGCCAGGTAGAGGATACCCTGTCAGGGGACCTCGGGGACTGTGCAGCTTACCCAAGACTACACAGGCTGTTTCTGTTTTACAGGAGGCTCACAGTGGAGAACCACACTGCCAACTTCTGGATCCACAGACAGATACCTAACAACTGAGCTATCCAGCCAGCTAAGCGCTATCCAGCCAAATACAGCTCCGAATAAAATGGATCAAGGGGAAGATAATAGATAGCAATTTCTCTGATGCTTCGGAGAGAGATGGCAGGCAGAGTAAATCATATTCGGCTAGGTGGAAAATTACCTGACCTGGTATACAAACCCCTCCCTCTCCTCCTAGCCCTGCAAGTGTCTAGCCCAGGCATGTTCAAACTTCGGCCCTCCAGATGTTTTGGACCGCAACTCCCACAGTCCTTTGTCATTGGCAATCTAAGGTTAGAATTCTGGGAGTTGCGGTCCAAACCATCTGGAGAGCCAAAGTTTGGACATGCCTGGGCTAGCCTTTCCCATTTTTCACACAAGCAGTTTCGGCTCGGCTCGGCATCCACATGAACTCCAGAGGGGAACTTTGAATCTGGCCTTCAGCCAGAGAGCAAGAAGGAGTGAAACCGGGGAAGGGTTTTCCCCAAAATTTGGCCTCTAGATCAGTCAGCTTCCCCTCTGCCCAGATGTTCCTTTTTTTTGCAGACCTGATTGAAATCACACATTGCACCTTCAACACAACCCGTGCTCTCTGGGCTAGTCAGGATTGGAGAAGCTTAGAGGTGTGCAGAGTTATGGCTTTGGGATACCCCTCTTAGAATTTCCCTTGGAAAAATTCTGGGAGTTGTAATTCCAGTTGTACCTACATCAGAACCACAAACTGTACTATTAGCTGCACCTAAGTGAAACTTGGCAAATTTGGTGTGGTCTGAGGATGTACACAGGACCTTTGGAGGAGTAAACACCACCAACGGGCCGGCTGGACCCTTGTTCTTCTTGGATTATAAAAGCAGCCAGAGGGGAACTAGCTGAATGAGTTAGGTGTGTGTGTTTGTGTGTGTGTGTCCTTGCAAGGCAGGTATCAGCATGCCTAAAAGAGACAAGTTGTTGGGTTGGGTTGGGTTGTTGGTTGGTTGGTTTTGAAAAAGCCCTCCTTGAATCCCACTTTATTGGCTAAATGGCTAATGATCAGTCGGTCTCCAATATTCCATTTTGGGGAAAGGTTTTGGAATGTGCAGTTACAGTACGTCTCAGCTCTAGAGGATCCTGGATGAGGTACATTATTTAGATTAGTGATGGCACAGTTGGATCACACATTGTGTCTGTGAGATCCTAGGAGAAGAACATTGGCTTTTGACCTCTAAGGACGGGATCATTAACAAGTAACTGAAGACACCAACATTATTATGTTTATTACTATTTTGATTTTCACTTGGATAGCAGTTGGCATGCAAGCACCCAGTTGAAATCACCTACCTCAGGCTTATTGTATCAACTCACAAATTAAACATATCTGAAATAAGAAATTACAGATATCTGCTGGAGTGCAGCCCATGTATAATGTACATCCTATGATGAAAGACATGGCCCAAAATCTCGCCTTGACCAGAAGTGACAAGGACAACATTGAATGCACACATTGCCCTTCTACAGTACAGAAGTGGAAACGGGACAAAACATCTTAGAAACAAACATCAAAATAAGAAGACAAGTAAAATTGCATCTTATCCCCCCAGTAGTTTGTACAAATAGGTTTGGTTTGATTTTTGCACCTGAAACATAAGACAATTGGATCTCTCATGGCAAAGAGTGGCATAATGAGATGCCACCACTGCAAAAGTCCTGCCAGAGATGGTAATGCTATGGACAACATGAGTCTGGAGCACCGTAAACAATGTGCATTAATTTGGCTGATCTTAAATCCAAGGCACACCAGAACTCGGTTAGCTAGAACTAGAGAGTTCTTTAAGACCCGATGCAGCCCTTCGGAGCGTAGACAAAAGTCCCTCACTTGGCTATAGCTATAAAGTGGGATACCACCTCCCCAGGTTGTAAGAGTACAACTCCCAGCATTCATTACTTGACAAATAGGACTGATGGGAATTGTAGAGCCAAACCAGGGTCGGCAGCCCTTCATCTACCCCTTGCTATAAAATCCTGGCAGTTGCTCCAGAGCAGTGCTAGGGTGGCACCTTTTGCACCATTGCTAGCCATGGTCCTGGATCCAGTGCAACAATTTCTGGGTCAGTACCTGAAGTTCTGTCCAAGGTGCTGAAGCTGCTCCTTTCCTGTTCTCCACCCCACATTTGCTTTTGGGTGCTTTGGTTATAGGTGCTCCTTTTTTACGTCCTAATGGCTAGTCACCTTTTCATTCAGAAGGAGGTGACCACGCCCCCTTTCACTCATCTGAGCACTTTTTCTTGGAAGCACCGCTGGGGGCTGTACTTTTCTCCAAGGCTCACAGAGGCACCTTTAAACAGCGACTCTTCTTTGCTGCGGACAGTAAAGGACGCTTTTTGTCACTAAGGACAAGAGGACAGGTAAAGTGCCTTTTTAGGCATGCTACCACGTGACGTGACTGTAAAAGACGTCTTTTCAAAATAAACGCCTCAAATCTGCTGTGAGATAGCAGCTCTGTGGCCTCAGCCACATCGCCTTACTGGTCAAGCAGCAGAGCAAAACACAGGAGTTCTAACTGGAACCAGGAACCAAGGTAGAAACTGGACTAGATGGGCCTTTGGCCTGATCCAGCATGGCTCTTCTTATGTTCTTATGTCTGCATCCACCCTAGTCTTGACCTACTCATATCTAAGGTCACCATCACACTGGGCCTTTCAGACTGGCATTGCTTCCAACTTATTTCTAGGTTAGATTCAAAGTTCTGGTGTTGGTTTCTCAGTTGCTTCATACTTTGAGCTCTTTCCATGTCTACTTTGTGTACCTACCGATGCTTAAGGTACATCCATAGAAGTTTTCCTCCAAATGCTTCCTCATTATATCACTGATGCTAGTGATTGTTGAGCCATGCCTAAGTAATAATTAGGTGCCATCCAGTCAGTTCCTTGCAGGATTCCCTAGTTATTATGATGGGCAATCTCAGATGGCTTCAATCTTTGTCAATAAGGGTTCAAACTCCTAAACTCTGGCTCTGCAGCCAGGTCTTCCAACCTACTAAGCTAAACTATGCAGGGCATGAAGAATTTAAAAATGGAGAGTAACACTGGAGTGTTTTATAAAGAGACACTGATACAATATTCCAAATAAATAATAACACATTAGAATGGCTACATGAGCAAAGAAACTGAAAGCTTAATGTGAAATTGTATTTGATTCCTTACAGGAATAGACATAACTATAATGGCCATAAATACACAGCTGCCATTCCATGGGTTATTAATTTTCAAAAGAAGCTTTGTGTCTTGTATCTAGGATACAATATGCATGGACACAATTTTTAACTTATTCTTTAACTCTTTTTTTCTTTCACATTTGCCTCTACCCTCATTTTTAAAAAATTCTTTTTAATATCATTTCCTATCTCACTATTTAGCATATGGCATCCTTAGCAGAACTATATCAGGAGCATTAAAAACAGTACACAAATTAATTAATAAATTAAAAACACAACAGTACACCAAGAATACATCAACAAAAAGCCTACAAATGAAGCTTCTAACACAAAGATTTTAAAATCACAAAGATTTTAAAATCACAAAAAAGATATTTTAAAATGGCATTTATTACATTAATATATAAATATTTATTACATTAATATATAAATGAGTACCCATTTTAGACATTGTTAGCCTGCACACTTTAATATTATATCCTTCAATTGAAATGGGGCAGGTTAAGCAGAACACTTTGCTTTACATTTGTGTTCTCCAGCTTTCAGTCTGCAGATGTTGTGGACTTCAGCTCCCAGAAGTCCCAGCTGGTATGGGTAATGGGCAGGGAATTGGGGAGATGAGGTTCAAAATTTCTGGAGGACTAAAGGTTGTGAACTAATGCAATACTACATAACAATGGACAATTTAGAATAATCTCACACATGCGCACACCAACCCATGCCCATACAGCCCACGGGGCCATTAATCCCTTGGGCAATAAATGGATGAAAAAAATGAAATGGCCTAAGAAAAGAAAAGGGTTTCTTGTGGAACTCAGAAGATATCAAAGTGGTTATCAGAATTCAAGAAATAGGGAGCTACCACGGAAAAGGCTCCATCTTTTCCATGCTCTTCCAGAGAATTATGGCTGCGCATTACTGCTAAGAGGGCTTCAGGAAGGTAGGCAGGATAATATGGGGAAGGAATTCTGTCAGGTGTGGAAACAACTATCCACAGCTTTCATCACTCCTTGAATCATGGCTCATACAGTCCTATAGTTAGTTACTCAGGGTGATGAGGTGGGGAATTCCACAGGCCTTCCGGTGGTGAGGCCATGCAATGATCTCATGTCAGTCATCATGGTTGGTGGTTCCTTTTCCCTTCACCTTGTTCTTCAGCAGTTGAAGTAGAATGCTGCATAATATTATGTCATTATTCACAGGGCTTGCATCTGCCTATTTGAACCCCTCCCTTTTATCCTTTCACCATCAGTTAAAAACCTGCCTTTTTCACAAAAACTATTAAGAATGAAGACCGAGTCCCTCCCGGGTTTTGGTTTTGGCATTTTTCAAAAGTTTAAAATTGTTATAGCCAGATCATTTAAAATTATTTATTAAATAAAATTTAATAAAATTAAACTTTTTTCATTTTTCAGAAATTTAAAATTATTAATACCTGTTTCATTGTTTGTTCATTTGTTTAACCTTCCAGCTTGTTTTGCTTTGAGTGTCACTTCTTTTAGTCATTGTGACCTGCCTCACAGGGATAAAGGCATCTTAACAATGAAACAAATAAAATACGTGAATATGTTAATATGTTAATATGTTAATATGTTTATTTATTTATTTATTTATTTATTTATTTATTTATTTATTTATTTATTTATTTAAATATGTAAATAAATAGACATAGATGGAAGTAGAGATATATCTGGAGCTTGCAATATTATATTTTATGAATTTAGCTCCCAGAATCCTTTTGTCAGCATGACCATTGATGATGCTTCTGGAAGGTTATTTATTTATTTATTTATTTATTTATTTATTTATTTATTTATTTATTTATTTGTTTGTTTGTTTGTTTGTTTGTTTGTTTAAAATATTCCTACCCTGCATTTCTCCTAAAAAAGAACCCAAGGCAGCTTACATCATTAAAAGACAATATTTATTCTAGGAATTGTACTCCGCCCCCCCCCCAAAAAAAGAGTAATATTTCCAAATTCTGGACATATCTATTTCCTGATATAGACACTGGCCATTGGATCATGAGCAACTTTATTTGCCTGACAGTTTCCTCAGCACCAAGTCTATGAAGTGAAGTAACGGGGCCTTCTCCTTGATTGTTCAACATGGGTCTGCAGCTCTCCTTCCCCAAGGCATTATTTTTAGCCTCTGAGGAAGTGACACAGTCCTCACTTCTGCTTCCTTATCCCTGAAGAGAAACCACCAGCTTGATAATACCCACAGCTTTGGAGAGCCAGGGTGGAGTAGCAACAGCAGCAGCGCTCATGGAAATTAGCTCTGTGACTGTCCCCATGGCCTGTCTCAACCCTGGCCTCTCCCTAACGATGACAGGAGAAACACCAAATTAGAATAACCCAACCAAGTTTTATAAATATCGGAAGACCTCATAAAACCTTTGTGTTGGAGGTGTAAGAAGGAAAAAGGAACATATTATCATATGTGGTGGACTGGTGAAGAACAGCACAAATAATTGATAATAGTTTTTAATGAGATAAAAGAAATGATAGGGACAAATATAGAAAGATGTCCAAGGATTATGCTGCTAAACATAGTGAGAAATTGTCAAATAGAAAAAGAGGTAAATGATTTGATTATAATTATGGTAACAAGTGCAAGATTAATAATGGCAAAAAATGGAAAGTTAACAAGAAGTTAAGAGAAATGGTATGATGAAATGTGGAGTCTAGCCATCAATGATAAACTGACTTGTGAACTGAAAGTTACAAAAGGGCTGTTGAAAGAGAATGTTTTTAATCAAATTTGGAATAATTTATAAAACATGTACTTCTGAATCATAAGGGATATATTCGGTCTGAAAAATCAATTCCGGTTTGGAAGGAGACAGGATGCATAAGATAAAATAAATATATAGTAAAAGCAATGTTATATAATGTTATATAATGTAATGTTATATAATCCTGAGGGTGGAAGGTAATATAGCACAAATGTGTTGTGATTTTATATATAGTGGTACCTTGTATAAAGGAATTAATTTGTTCCAAATGAAATTCTGTTAAGCAAATTTTCCTTTATACAAATTTCCCATAGGAATGCATTGAAAACTGAGTAATCCCTAATCACAACTATTTTTATGTTGTATGGATTCACCCTATAGGCAATTCTGTTAAGCAAATTTCCCCTATCTCCGGAATTTTTTATGTTGTACAGATTTTATGTTATACAAACCATTTGTTATATGAGGGTCCACTGTATATATATTCCTATACCTATATATTATAGGTATAGGAAGACTTCATCAAGGATCAAGATCTTCTGACAGGGCTGGAATGAATTTATTCTGCTACAAAGTTGTCCAATCCCCATATGAAAAATAAAAACTGATAAATGGATTAGTGAGTTGTACAGTTTTGTAGCAATGGGGAAGCATGGGGGGAAGATTCTCCCACCTTCCCACACTATTTTATTTTGTCCCTTTCTTTCTTTCAAAACCCTCCACAGATCTTAAGTCTCCAGAACTGAGTGACAGCCCAACAGATTCTCTATAAAATCTGCATCAGGGAACCAAGTTATAAGCGACCTGCAAAGGAAATGCATCAACCATTGTTGCAAAAGTGTCCAATCATATTAGTGCAGAAAACTCCATGGACATGGAGTCACAAAGAATTGGTCAATACTGTAGCGACACAACACACACACACACCTTATTAACATGTGGGCATGGAACAGGATTATAATGGGGACAGGGAACTCCCTCCACCTTTTAAAAGGGATTTGAACCCCAGGAAAATTTAGTAGGTCCTGACCATAAGGAGAACGGGCTTACTTGGAAGTCACTTAACAAGCTCCAGTCTGGACTCGGAGGAATCAAAGCGAACCTTAGAAAATGGGGCATAACATGTCTGCAATGTATAAGCTCGTGTGTGTGTGTGTGTGTTGTGTTATTTTATTTAAAGCATTTGTTCGTCATCTTGCCACACAGCAGGGCTCCCAAAGCCATGTACAATAGCCAGAATCTTATTGTGGATTTATGCTGGCGTGAGTGTAACTGCATTAGCCGCAGTGAGTAAATGGCCACTAACAAGCAAGCAGCTGCTTGCATTCCTATTCTTGTGAACAACAGACAACTTCTAGGTGTGTGAGTAGTGATAGGTTATGGTAATTACATACAATTTGCCATTGTGATTGATGAAGTTTATGCCCCTGCTAGTGTAAATATGGTACACAACAGGATTCTGGCCTATAAATTAAAATTACGATAAACAGATTAAAAACATTATTTTTTTAAAAAAAATCCAGATTAAAATATACTTTAAATCCAGACATAGGTAGAAGCTGTAAGTAGAATAATGTATTGCTGTCATTGCGGTCTTCATAATTGAGTCAAGCCTTCCTGTTTCCCTGCTAGTAGGTGGAGAGAAGAGAGTGTGTGGCCTGTCACAGAGATTCCTCTGGTGAAATTATTGTACTCCACAAAATCGTAGGGCAAGTAAAATGTTCCACGATTTTCAGGCATTGCCAGACTCTTTGTAGTTTTTTTTTTTTCTGAAAGAGACTAACACAGTTACATCCTCCCCCTCCCATGGCGGTTTCTGGATCAGAATCCACCGTCTTGAACTGTATGGGTTGAGATTTCAGGAGCTATATAAATAAACCTGCCCAAACAGATCTCTTTCTAAACAAATGCACATCTATCGTTGCTATGGGACTCACTGCATTTGAAACTGCAGGCTGAAGTCCACATAAGCCTGTGCAAAACATACAATTTGGGTCTTCTGGGTATTGCAAGATTCTTTGTTGGTTCATGTTTGTCATCAAATCAGTGGTGACACAGCACCCCGCAATCCCCGACAGCCTTTGTCCGGAAGTTTGAAAAGGATCATACATTTAATGTAGGCATGTCCAAACTTCGGCCATCCAAATATTTTGGACCACAACTCCCATAGTCCTTTGCCATTGGAAATACAGGCTTGGAATTCTGGGAATTGTCGTCCAAAACATCAGGAGGGCCAAAGTTTGGAAATACCTGATTTAATGGATCGCGGTAAGCAAGCTTTTGTAGAAGAGACTTGATCCAGGTGAGGAGATCTTTTCTTGAGGGGAATGTATGCAGATCCATGCCATCATCAGGCTGAATAGACCTGGCCATAAATTGAAAGAAAGGACTGTATGTGGGACATGGAACTGAGACGGAGCAGAATGTGGCGCTTCCTTCCGAACCAACAATCAGCATTATTTCATTGCCCAAGACAGGAAATCTCTCAAGCGCTTGTTCTCATTCCTCTCCCTGCCACTAAAAATACAGTAAAAAGAAAACTAAAGAAGTTGCCGTTTCCGGGTCTTTGGTAGCAACCGAAACCAGATGCATGAGACAACTGCCTCACCCTAGACACAAGAGAAGATCAAAATCTCAAAAACCACTCTTCCTATTCAACGAACAGCGCGGTCCTAGGTGTGCGACCTTGGGAGCAAATCTCAGTGAATTCCATTGAGTTGGGGTCTGAGGAAGAGTTGAAAGGAGCTGATGGTTCAAGTGTTGAACTCGAACTAAGAGACTGAGCAATAAGAACTGAGCTTGGGCTGTCTCCTGGCCATCTTCACAGGGTCGATGTGAAGATTAAAAAAAGAGAGAGCTACAGTGCTACCCCGACTTAAGAGCAATTCGACTTAAAAGCGGAAAACTGTTGGCATTTGAATTGTCGCCTTACAAATTTTAGATATGGTTTGCTCGACTTAATTGTTTTTTATTTTTAAACTTTAAAAAAATAGATAGATAGGTACCCCAACTTAAGAGCAGTTCGACTTAAGAGATCGCATTTGGAATGGATTAAATTTGTAAGTTGAGGTACCACTCTCTCTCTATAACCTTGAGCTTCTTGAAGTAATGAAGGGATATACATGGAACTAATAAATACATTTATATGAACTTTCTCCGGGGTGGATTTCAGTGAATGGGGTGGGATTTATTTCTAAAATAAACCCGCATAAGATTTAGCATTATAACTAAATTATAACCTTTATATCTAAATTAGCACCCTCCCTTATATAAATTGAAAATGTTTCCATAAATATGGAAATGTTCTGTTCACCTAAGTTGTCTTCTCTCTCTCTCTCTCTCTCACACACACACACACACTCACTACACACTTTTACTGTTATGCTAGCTGCCAATCATCTTCAGTGGTCTTCCCAATCTTGGCTCCCCAGATGTTCTTTGGGGGTACAACTCCCAGACACCCTGGCCAGCACAGCTCATGGCGAAGGCTTTAGGGAGCTTTCGTTCAAGAACATCTGGGCTCCCAGGGTTGAGAACCACTGATGTAAAGGGGAGGAGACTCTCTTGATTATTTAAGAAACTTCTTGTAGATCTGAATACTTCTCTCAGAAAAAAGATCTCAGGGGAGACTGAAGGGATGCTTTAGTCTGCGAGCGTGAACTGGAAATGGCCGAGCAGAATCCCACTCCCAACACTGGTCACTTTCGTTAGGCCAGCTTTGTCTCCTTGCCTGAGGAGAACATATGATGCTCCTGTTTCATTCCACTGGTCACAGCGCGGGGGATACCCCTCAAAGTTCAGACTGAGGTGTCCTCTCTAACCCAGTCCACAAAACACTCAGTTCCATCTATAGAAGCTTAGCTGACTCGTCTGCTCATAGACTATTACTTCCAGGCTGCGGGGTGCCCTCGTTTCCAGAACTTGGAAGAAGGTCTGGAAGTTGAGTCATGGCTACTGGACTTCTTTTTTGAGAGATAGAAACGTTTCGCTGTTCATCCAAACAGCTTCATCGATGAAGCTGTTTGGATGAACAGCGAAACGTTTCTATCTCTCAAAAAAGAAGTCCAGTAGCCATGACTCAACTTCCAGATAAACTCACCTGGATGACTGAGAATCTTCACAGACATATTGGAAGAAGGTGTTTTGTTTTGTTTTGTTTTGGTCTACAGTTCCTAAGACATCCTCCCCACAGATACTATTCAGTATTCTGAGTCATACCTGAGGGCGATAGGCTGGTTGAGGGGTGGGTGGTGGGTGGGGAATGCGGATTAGTTCTGTTCTAGAGCAGAAAGGAGCAAAAGCAAAAGCAAAGTGTTCTGCTTATATACCGATCCATGCCACTTCTGGGCAGTTTACAGTTTAATTATGCAGGCTACACATTGCCCCCCACCCCCCAGCAGGCTGGGTACTCATTTTACCAGCCTCGGAAGGATGGAAGGCAGAGTCTACCATGAAGCAAGGAACAGCTTTCCAGTCCCCACAGCTTCTGCTCCCTGAGGACATTGCTTCCATCTGCCTTATGGCAGGGCCGACCACAAGGTTTTAGCTTCCCCTGGTTTAGTATTAGGTGTTTGCATTGCCGTTCCTAATATATTTTTGCTGCCTGAAACGACAAACAAAGATCCGTATCCCATCCCATACCTCCAGGGGAAGTAGCAAACTCTTACTTAGACACACACAGGCTTCAAGCACCTTCCACAACGGCTGTGGTATCAGACCTTGGAGGGTCCGTGTGGTTTTGTTGATGTCATCTCCAACAGAAGAGAAAGGGGCTCAGGAGGAATGGTTGAATGCTTCTGTTGCTCCCACTATTAGCTGAGGCCATGGCCTCATTCTGCCTAATGGCAGGGCTGGGTCCGGATCGATGAGATCTGGCATGTTCAGGGTGGTAGGGCAGCCTTTGGACCTGGACAGGCTTCCCTGAGATTTCAAGTCTGAACCCTCCATCTTGAAGAAGGAAAACTTGCACCTGAGTCCTCACAGCCAACACCTAAGGCCTGGCCAGTGTAGGCCTTGGAGGGTTTTTTTTTGTTACTTTTGTTATTGTTATGTGCTCTCAAATCACCTCTGAATTATATTGATTTCCAAAATGTCCTGTCCTCCACAGCCTTACTCAGTTCTTTCAAACAGAAGCCAGTGTCTTCCATTAGCAAATGAGTCCATCTTGCCTTTGGTCTTCCTCTTTTCTTGTTTCTATGAATCCTTCGCAGCAGTATTGTTTTCTTCCAGAAAATCCAGTCTTCTCACAATGTGCCCAAAGTAGGATTGCTTCAGTTTCCACATTTATTTATTTATTTTATTTTTAGAGTATTTTTACCCTGCCTTTCTCCTTGGAAAAGGACCCAAGGCAGCTTACAGTAATGAGGGATAATATACAGTCCTGGACAATTAAGACATGTTCAAGTATTTGAGAACAAGGAATTGAGGGACATCTTACAGCATTAATAGACGACATTACATTAAAGCTACAAGGTTATAAGTACTTATAAACACAAAGTCTATGTGAACCTATAGATTCATATGAAATACACATGGTAGTCCATCAGTCAGAGAAAGCTTGCCTGAAAAGAAAGGTTTTTGCCTGTTTCTGGAAGGACAACAGAGACAAGGCAGTCCTGGCCTCTAGTGGGAGGGAGTTCCAGAGTCTGGGAACAGCAACAGAGAAGGCCCTTTCATGGGTTCCCACGAGATGTACATTAAGGGCCTCTCCTGATGACTTCTGAATCCTAGTTTTTGTCATGATTGGTGATTTTAACTTCTAGTTTTCCTATAACTTATGTCAGGCACAATGATCAAGGAAGAACGGAGCTGAAGGTGTATTTTCTGTGATTCTGGTATATTCTGATCTTTAAGAAACGTGTAGCAAATTTTACACCATCTTTTGGCTTTTTTAAATTTATGTATTTTTTATTTGATTTTCCTACTGCTCATCTGCAAGCAAGGTCACTCTTTGTCTTGAAGAAACAATTGAGGAAGAAAGAATCACGGGTGGAGGAAAATGAGGGGAAGTAGTAATTCTCCTGGAGAATCTGATGGGCATGCCATATTTAAATGTTTGTTACTTTTGCCCTCTGCCGTTCATTATTATATGTACAGTATTCCTTTTTTGTTTTACATTAGCACTCTATTAAATTTAATAGTTACCTCACTTTTGCCCCCTGTTGTCCACACTTAGACAAGTGTGTGCTTTCTTAAATTAATGCTGTATTCTTTATTCTAAGGCTGTTGTTGCCCTCTGGTGGAAAGCAACTATATTATTTTTAATTATTAATTTATTTATTAACTTATACCCTGCTCATTTGGCCATATAGCCACTCTGAGCGGCTTACAATAGAACTGAACAAAACACATATCAAACATAACAAACCTATAATAAATGAAGATAGCAAACAATAATTAAACGATTACAGCACAACATCAAATTATGCAAAAGTGCATTATAAAAATCCTATCCAGTACTGTATCTGGAAGTTGAGTCATGGCTACTGGACTTCTTTTTTTCTATCTCTCAAAAAGAAGTCCAGTAGCCATGACTCAACTTCCAGATAAACTCACCTGGATGACTGAGAATCTTCACAGACATATCCAGTACTTTACTTCAATTGATCTTATATAAAGTTAAAATTACAGGTAAACTAAATGAAAATCTTTCTACTTAAAAGTAGAAAAAGGATGGTATACCTTGCTCGGGTAGGCCTGATGGAAGAGTCAGTTTTTAAGGCTCTTTTGGATGAGACCAGGGAAGGAGATAGTCAAATCTCAGGTGGGAGCTTGTTTTATAATGTGGGGGCTACCACCGAGAAGGCACAAGCTCTTGTTTTCTCTTTTCATCCCTCTCTTGAGGTCGCAGGTCTTAGTCGCCCGGTCTGAGAGGAACATGTATCACGGGCAGATCTTGGTGGACGAAAGCGTTCTCTGACAGGTAACAAGGTCCCAAACCATTAAAGGGGTTTATAGGTGAAAGCTGTCACCTTGAACCTGATGCGGAAACCCACAGACAGCCAATGCTGCAGGGCCAGAGTGGGGGAGGTGTGACCATTACGTCTCCACCCTGTTAGAAGTTCATCCGCTGCCTTCTGCACCTGCTGAATTCTCTGCACCAGCCTCAAGGGCAGCCCCATGTAGAGGCTGTTACAGTAGCCAAGCCTTGAGATTACCAATGCGCGAACCAAGGCGGTGAGGCTTCTGATGTCCAGGTATGGGCACAGTTGGGCCTAAGATGGAAAAAAGACAGACCAGACCAGAGATGCCACCTGGAGATCCATGGGTAACGTGGAGTCCAGGATGACACCCAGACTGCGTACCCCCACCCCTGTTTCTGTGGTCTTACTGACAGTTTTAATTTGTTGTGGGCTGGTTTTATGTCTTTTAAGGGAATTGAGAGATATAAATGAAGAGGAGAGTTATGGCTTCCCCCTGCAGGCCAAAGCTTAGAAAACCCTTCTATAATGTTTAGTTGTGTCAATTAATTTGGGGATTTTGAACAGTGGTTAAATGCCTGTACTGCAGGTAAAACTGTGCTCACGGCCTGGGGTTCAATCCCAGGTAGCATTCCATCCATCTGAGGTCGGTAAAATGTGTACCCAGCTTGCTGGGGGTGGGGGCAACATGTAGCCTGCATATTGTAATTAAAAACTGTAAACCACCCAGAGACTTCTTGAAGTGGTATGGGGTGGTATATAAGCAGAACACTTTGCTTTGCTTTGCTTTTATTTCTGTGTTGTTAACAGCCTTCTGACTAACAGGAGATCAGTGGGTGCACCAGTGGCCACTAAAGTTTTCCCTGCCCCCCCCCCATTTGCCACCTTACTCCTACCATCCTCTCCATCAGCTTCAATTCTCCAAAGCGACTCCTTCCTGTTCTACTCATGGGGGTTTCGCATATCTTGGGTGGTAGTCAAGGACAACAACCATGTCCAGGAGCAGGATAACACCAATCTCAGGGACAACCACCCACAAGGGTTCATGGCCTGACCAGATTACAACAGAGAACAAGGTAAGATGGGTGCAACCCATTTGCCACAGTGGCTTGGCTTAGCTCTGCTCATGCTACAACATTAGCTGGTCTGTATCATGTGAGGCGGTAGGTTAAGGATGATGCGGCTTTTCTTCCCCTTGTATAGAAAGAGAATGTGTTTGCAGGCAAAAAAATAACAAAGAATTGAGAAATCTCTTAAAACACTAATTTTATGATTGTTTTTGTTTCTGTTTGGTTTTTCTTATCCAGTACAGCAACCCACAGTGTTGTCACAGGCCTGCCTTTTGGTACCGTATTTTTCCATCTATAAGACAACCCCAGGTATAAGGTGAGTATTTGCAGAGACAAGTTATGGGCAGTTTCTCAACTGCACGGTTCTCTCCTCAGCTGACTTCTACGTATAATGGTTTTAGACAAAAACTTAGTCTTGTACATGGGAAAAATACAGTATTAAGTCCATCCAACAGCATCAGCCCTACTACCAGTGGTTTATGGCAGTGGAGGGGGCGTAATATGAACCAACCCCTTGTCCCAGTCCACAAGATGTCCCTCAGCCCTGCTCTGTGGCTGGGTGAGGGGAGTGCCTCAAGGCAGCATATGATGGGGGCAGCCATTTTCTTCCTGAGACCTCTATGTGTGAGTGTGCACACGTGTGTGTGTGTGTGTGTGTGTGTGTGTGTGTGTGTGTGTGTGTGTGTGTGTGTGTGTGTGTGTGTGTGTGTGCGCGCACACACAACACACACACACACACACACACACACACACACACACACACACACGTACATGTCACATAGCCTCCCCTGCTAAAATTACACGCTGCCGTCTGTCACTTCATATTTCACTCGCTTTTCAGTGAGCCTCTGTACGTGGCCAGAGACATTTCATCCTCAGAGAACAAGATACAGTGGGCCCTCGTATAACAAACAGTTTGTATAACATAAAATATGTACAACATAAGAAATTCTGGAGATAGGGGAAATTTGCTTAACAGAATTGTCTATGGGGCAAATCCATACAATATAAAAATAGTTTTTGAGGTTTAAATAGTATTTCCCCCAGAGAGCTAAGCTGATTAGCTATGTAATACATTCTAAGATTAGGTATGCCTATACCTCCCTCTTTTTGAGATCTGTACCATAAGCTTTTATTTATTCTTGCTTTTTTTCCACCATTGCAGAATTTATTTAAAAGATCTTGATAAACTTTAATTTCAATTTCTGTGTATTGAATAGGTAACATTCTAAAAAGAAAATTTATTTTAGGAAGTATTTTCATTTTTACCATTGCTATTCTACCAAACCATGATAAGTTTAATTTGGAGTAATTTTGTAATTTATTTCTAATCTCTTCCTTTATTTTTGTGTAATTTCGTTCTTTCGTTTTAGTAATGTCTTTATCTAAAAGTATCCCTAGGTATTTTATACATTTACAAACTTTCAGTTCATGATTGGAGATCTCTTCCATGTCTCGATTATCCTGATTGAAAAGCATGATTTCTGATTTCTGCCAGTTGACACATAATCCGGTTGTTTCACCAAATTCCTTTAGGTGTGCTTTTATTCTTAATATATTTTCTACCGGATTTTTTATTGTTAACAAAGCGTCGTCCGCAAATAAACTAATTTTTATCTTGCCTTCCTTACCCATACCTTTAATAAGTTGGTCCTCCCTTATTGCATTAGCTAGTAACTCTATCACTATGCAAAACAGAAAGGACATCCCTGTCTTGTTCCTCGGCCTAGGGTAATTTTTTCTGTCATCCCATCATTAACAATGATTGATGAGGTGCTATGAGAATAGAGTTGGTTTATTACACTTAGAAATTTTTCGCCAAATCCCCATTTCACTAATAAAAGTTTTAACGCAGGCCATTGGACACAATCAAAGGCTTTAAATAAATCTAGAGACAAAATGCATGCTTTGTCCTGTGATCTTCCCATCTCATAAAGAACATTCAAAACTCTTCTTACAGTGTCTGACATTTGTCTACCTTTGATAAAGCCCGTTTGGTCTTCTTTAATATATTTGTCTATAAATGTATACATTCTTTTGGCTAGAATTGCTGTAAAAATCTTGGCATCTTGATTTATAAGTGATATTGGTCTGTAAGATCCAACATCTATTGGATCTTTATTAGGCTTGAGAATTAAAATAGTTAAAGTATGTTTCCAGGAGGAAGGAACTTGCTCACCCTCCAATATCTCATTATAAAGCTTCTTTAACTTAGGAATTAACATTGATTTGAATTCCTTGTAAAATTCTGGTCCCAATCCGTCATCTCCTGGAGTTTTGGCATTCTTTAGCTTATTTATAACATCCTCTATCTCCTCCTCTTTAATAGCTTTTTCCATTTCAAGCCTGTCTTCTTCCGCTAGTCTTACTTTTAGGTTTTTGTCAATATATTGTTCCATAACTTCCTTACTACTTCTATTGGCTGTATATAAGTTTTGATAAAATTCTTGAATAGCTTTTAATTTTTCTTTCATTTGAGTAGATATATTGCCGCTTAAATCCTTTCAATATAAAAATAGTTGCGATTAGGGATTAATCTGGTTTTAATGCATTCCTATGGGAAATTTGTATAACGAAAAATTTGCTTAACATAATTTCGTTTGGAACAAATTAATTCCTTTATACAAGGTACCACTGTATGTTTTTTTTCAGGGGGGCTGCCCTTCTACCCCCTTGGTTCTCTTCCCAAGGACGGCTTCTCTCTTTATGAGGCACCTCGGGTGTTAAGATCATCAGGGACTTTCCTTCACAGGTGCATTTTCTGAAGACACAGGTGGGGGGGGGCTTCTCTGCCTCTGCTCTTGGACTTTGGAACTCCCTCCCACTGGAAGCCAGATTGGCACCCATCTTCGCTGTCTTTCCATAAGCAGGCCAAGACCTTAACTCTTCAGACAGGCTTTCCCTCAATCACTGGCTGTGTGAGTAGGGTTTTTAAAAGAATTGTTGTGCTTTGAATAGGTTTTTTCTTGTTGCTCTAGTTTGCTGTCTTTTAACGAGATATTTGTTTGACCCTTTCCCGTATTTGTCTTCTTAGTGTTTTTAGCGTTATATGCTGACTTTTGCTGATATTAGCTGTCTTCGCTCCTTAAGGAGAAAGGCGAGGTAAAATAAGAGAAAATATATACAGTATACATCCCCATCTATCTGCACCCAAGAAGCCAAGTCAGTGTAGGTTTCTTTTTTTACAATGAGCACAGTCTCAAAGGTGCACTTGAGGGCACCTGTGGTTTTACCTGCAATTGTAACGAATACTGGCCCCATCACAAAAACACGGCCTTTCCTGTACATTTGAGTGGTGGCTGCCCAGCTAAAGCTGCTCCAGGTCAGAGTTGACAATAGAGTAGGACCCCGGTATCCGCTGGGGATTGGTTCCAGACCTTTCCGCGGATAATGAAAACAGTGGATAAGAGAGAATGTCAAAAATCCCCAAAACTGCAGTTTTGTGAGAGTAGCTTGCTTTACGGCTGCTGTTTTACAACAGTAGCTTGCTTTATAGCTGCATTGTGTGACAGTAGCTTGCTTTATGGCTGCTGTTTTATGACAGTAGCTTGCTTTACAACCGCTATTTGTGGCAGTAGCTTGCTTTGCGGCTGTTGAATTATTTATTTAATTTTTTCCTCTGCCAACTGTGGATAACTGAATCAGTGGATAATGAATCAGTGGATACAGGGGTCCTACTGTATCGGGCTGAAAGCTTTGACTTAGTATAGAAGGCAGTTCCCTATGTTTGTAATCCCTTAATAGCAAATTTGCAAGATTATGCCATTTTGGGCTGCAGAAGAGAGGAGGGTGTCTGGAAGCAACGCCTGGGTCCTTTTCATTCATTCCAGGCAGGCCACCTGATGGAGCTGCCTCCAAAAGCTCAGAAAACACCAAAGAACAGGGCCTTATCGGTGGTTGCCCCCTTCATTATAGAACCAACTTCTTGTGAAAATCTGCCTGGCAAATTTGCCTCTCTGCAAATATTCAACAGTCATTCAAGACCTGGCTACATAGATTGGCCTTTCTTGATCACCTGTGTCTCCTGAAAATGTTGACTGTAATGCTTAATAATGGTGTCACCTAATTCTGTCTCTGGTTCTGATCTCTGTATTATTTTTATTGGGTATTTTATGTTATGATTTTGGTTTATTATTGATGTTATTTACAGTGGTTTGCAAAAGTATTCGGCCCCCTTGAACTTTTCCACATTTTGTCACATTACAGCCACAAACATGAATCAATTTTATTGGAATTGCATGTGAAAGACCAATACAAAGTGGTGTACACGTGAGAAGTGGAACAAAAATCATAAATGATTCCAAACATTTTTTACAAATAAATAACTGCAAAGTGGGGTGTACGTAATTATTCAGCCCCCTTTGGTTTGAGTGCAGTCAGTTGCCCATAGTCATTGCCTGATGAGTGCTAATGTCTAGAGTGCACCTGTGTGTAATCTAATCTCAGTACAAATGCAGCTGCTCTGTGACAGCCTCAGAGATTGTCTAAGAGAATACTGTATTGGGAGCAACAACACCATGAAGTGCAAAGAACACACCAGACAAGTCCGGGATAAAGTTGTTGAGAAATTTAAAGCAGGCTTAGGCTACAAAAAGATTTCCAAAGTCTTGAACATCCCACGGAGCACTGTTCAAGCAATCCTTCAGAAATGGAAGGAGTATGGCACAACTGCAAACTTACCCAGACAAGGCTGTCCACCTAAACTCACAGGCTGAACAAGGAGAGCACTGATCAGAAATGCAGCCAAGAGGCCCATGGTGACTCTGGACGAGCTGCAGAGATCTGCAGCTCAGGTGGGGGAATCTGTCCATAGGACAACTATTAGTCATGTACTGCACAAAGTTGGCCTTCATGGAAGAGTGGCAAGAAGAAAGCCTTTGTTAACAGACAAGCATAAGAAGTCCCGTTTGCAGTTTGCCACAAGTCATGCGGGGGACACAGCAAACATGTGGAAGAAGATGCTCTGGTCAGATGAGCCCAAAATTGAACTTTTTGGCCAAAATGCAAAACACTATGTGTGGTGGAAAACTAACACTGCACATCACTCTGAAGACACCATCCCTACTGTCAAATATGGTGGTGGCAGCATCATGCTATGGGGGTGCTTCTCTTCAGCAGGGACAGGGAAGCTGGTCAGAATTGATGGGAAGATGGATGGAGCCAAATACAGGGCAATCTTGGAAGAAAACCTCTTGGAGTCTGCAAAAGACTTGAGACTGGGGCGGAGGTTCACCTTCCAGCAGGACAACGACCCTAAAGATAAAGCCAGGGCAACAATGGAATGGTTTAAAACAAAACATATCCATGTGTTAGAATGGCCCAGTCAAAGTCCAGATCTAAATCCAATCGAGAATCTGTGGCAAGATCTGAAAACTGCTGTTCACAAATGCTGTCCATCTAATCTGACTGAGCTGGAGCTGTTTTGCAAAGAAGAATGGGCAAGGATTTCAGTCTCTAGATGTGCAAAGCTGGTAGAGACATACCCTAAAAGACTGGCAGCTGTAATTGCTGCAAAAGGTGGTTCTACAAAGTATTGATTCAGGGGGCTGAATAATTATGCACACCCCACTTTGCAGTTATTTATTTGTAAAAAATGTTTGGAATCATGTATGATTTTTGTTCCACTTATCACGTGTACACCACTTTGTATTGGTCTTTCACGTGCAATTCCAATAAAATTGATTCATGTTTGTGGCTGCAATGTGACAAAATGTGGAAAAGTTCAAGGGGGCCGAATACATTTGCAAACCACTGTATTTCTTGTTCATGTTCGATATCGATTTGATATTATTCTTTTTTATTATTATATTATGCTCCATTTATTTTACTGTTGTTCTCTGCCCAGAGTGGCTCCGGGCTAGATGGGTGGTATACAAATCAAATCAAATCAACAGGAAAAACCCTCCCAGAAATAAAACTTCCTTCAAGGAGAGAAAGTTCATCCTAGACTTTTCTGCAGTGACAAAAGGAGAGGGTTTGGTGTGGGGTGTCTTTGGTCATCAGGGGCATATGTTACTTGGCAAACACATCTCCCCCTCCCAGAAATCTTAATATCTCTTCCAAGAAAACATTATCATGTGACGTTGCTGACTGTGTTAACACTGCTTTATCAGTATTTGGCAAGGAGACTCGAAAGACAGCAGATTGGTTTGAAGCCCACTCAGAAGAGCTGATGCCAGCTATTGAGGAAAAGAGGAGAGCCTTGACTGCATATAAAAAAAGCTTGTCCCAGTGAGCGCAACCTACAGGCCCTGCGAGCTGTTCATAATAAAGTCCAGCAGACTGCCAGGAAATGTGCTAACGATTACTGGCTGCAACTGTGTTCTCGGATTCAGATGGCAGCTGATACAGGTAACATCAAGGGGATGTATGATGGAATTAAACAGGCCTTAGGGCCAATACATAAAAGAACTGCACCCTTAAAGACTGTTTCAGGTGAGATCATCCAGGATCGTGAGCAGCAGATGGCACACTGGGTGCAGCACTACTCTGAATTATACTCCAGAGAAAACACAATAACCGAAGAAGTCTTAAATAATATTGAGTGCTAAAAGAACTAAATGTGGCTCTGGATTCACTTGCCTCTGGCAAGGCACCTGGGAAAGATAACATCCCTGCTGAAGTTCTGAAGTGCTGCAAAGAGATCATTGCCACTGAACTGTACGAAATCCTCTGCCTTTGCTGGAGGGAAGGGGGAGTACCACAGGATATGAAGGACGCTAATATTGTTACACTTTATAAGAACAAAGGTGACAGGAGCGACTGTAACAACTATCGTGGTATCTCTCTTCTTAGTGTTGTCGGGAAGCTGTTTGCACGTGTTATACTGAAGAGGCTCCAGATACTTGCAGAGAGAGTCTACCCAGAATCACAGTGTGGCTTTCGAACCAACAGGTCCACTACTGATATGGTATTTTCCCTCAGGCAGTTGCAGGAGAAATGCAGGGAACAAGGACAGCCACTTTTTGTAGCCTTCATAGATCTCACAAAGGCATTTGATACGGTTAATAGGGACGAACTCTTTAAAATACTCCTCTGGGTTGGATGCCCACCCAAGCTCCTTAACATCATTAGGTCTTTTCATGAGGATATGAAGGGCAATGTAGTTTTCGATGGCCTGGTGTCAGATCCCTTCGACATCCGAAGCGGCGTGAAGCAGGGCTGTGTCCTTGCGCCAACCTTGTTTGGGATCTTCTTTGCTACCATGCTGAAGTATGCTTTTGGAACTTCAACAGAGGGTATCTATCTCCGGACCAGATCAGATGGAAAACTCTTCAACCTCTCTAGATTGAGAGCAAAGTCTAAGGTACAGGTGAAATGTTTGCGGGATCTCCTCTTCGCTGATGACGCCGCCATTACTGCTCACTCTGCCAAAGATCTCCAACAACTCATGGATCATTTTAGTAAAGCTTGCAAAGATTTTGGGCTAGAAATCAGCCTGGAAAAAAACACGAATAATGGGCCAGAATGTGGACTCTCCTCCTCGCATTACAATTTCTGCAAAAGAACTGGAAGTTGTCCATGACTTTGTGTATCTTGGCTCAACTATCTCAGATACATTCTCACTAGAGTCTGAGCTGAATAAACGTATAGGTAAAGCAGCTACTATGTTTTCTAGACTAACAAAGAGAGTATGGCTCAATACGAAGCTGACAGAACATACAAAGATACAGGTCTATAAAGCTTGTGCACTGAGCACACTTTTGTATTGCAGCGAGTCTTGGTCCATCCATGCCCGACAGGAAAGAAAGCTTAATACCTTCCATATGCGCTGTCTTAGGTGAATATTCAACATTACCTGGCACAACAAAGTTCCAAATAGCATAATCCTGAATTGAGCTGGAATCCCTAGCATGTACACTTTATTGAAACAGCGACGCCTACGCTGGCTTGGACACGTTGTGAGAATGGATGACGGCCGGATCCCAAAAGATCTTCTATACGGAGAATTAGTGCAGGGAAAGCACCCCAGAGGGAGACCACAGCTGCGGTATAAGGATATCTGTAAGAGGGACCTGAAGGCCTTGGGAATGGACCTCAACAGATGGGAAACCCTGACCTCCGATTGCACTGTCTGGAGGCAAGAGATACAGCATGGTTTACATAAATTTGAAGAGGCATTTGTCCAACAGGCAGAGGAAAAGAGGCAGGCACGGAAAGAATGAAACTCGAGGACCGGGCAAGAAACAGAATACCATTCCCGAATTGGTCTATTTAGTCACACTAGGTGTTGTTTTTAGGATCTCTACTCCAGGCATGATACCATAGTCTTTCGAGACTGAAGGATGCCAATGTAATGCTGACTGTGTAAATGGATTTATATTAGTTTCTTTATGTGTATGGCTATCCAGGTCCAGCACACTGGAGAGTTTGTTAATTGTATTTACTAGTTAATTATTATTTAAATTTACGTATTTAAAATATTTTTAGAATTTAATGTATTCTCAAAGGCTTTCACGGCCAGGATCTGATAGCTGTTGTGAGTTTTTCGGCCTGTTTGGCTGTGTTCTGGAAGTTTTTCTTCCTGACATTTTGCCAGACTCTGTGGCCAGCAATTTCAGATGGCAAGGAGGTCAGGGAACTGGTTCTCTCTGTGCTCTGGAGTATAGAGTGAGAGAGACGGCGGGGTTTTAAAGTTGTGGGAAAGGAAAAACTTGTCCTATGCAGGATAATTTTTAGAATCGTCATTGGTAATAATGATTGTGTCCTACCAGCTAGATTCTGTTTAATGGCAACCCTACCAGGTTTTCCACCCAGAGTAGCTGTGCAGCTAGACGGAGTGGTAGATCAATTTAATATATAAATAATAAATAAAATAAGTACCGTATTAAGTAGTCAGAAGTGGCTTCCCTTCTGGTGGCCCTTAGAAACACGGCAGTTTGCCCATGGCTACACAGGTGTCAGGGCACGTAATACCATCAGAAACACACACACACACACCCCTCTCTCTCCAGGTGATGCCCGGCTCTACAGTCAGGTGCTCCAATCCAGTGAGCTATTGCAGCCACATCCATTCTGCTTTTTAGAAGGAAGCCCATCTCAGAGCATCGGTAGATGGGTCTCCTGTCTTCCTTATTCCCTCAGGGAGCTTTAATTGACACCTTTGTGGGTGGTGAGAGTGGTGGGCTTGTGAGTCTCCGTAGGCAACGATGCCTCATTAAAGTCTCCCTTGGCTCCCAGGAATGTATGTGGTTCTCCTAACCCACCCACCCCACTTGCAAGAATCGGGATCAGTTAGCTGTCAATTGTATAAATACATTTAATATCATGATTGGCACAACATAAAATACATTACTGTTGTAGAAATAAATACCCTGGTGAATAAATAGTATGTGAGGTAGGAAAAACTGTCATGTTTAAAAGGATGCACGTGGGGAATCCTTAGCGATTGCAAAGCCTCCTTAAAAGTGCGATGGAATTAATTAATAATAAATAAAAGTGCCTATTCATAATTGTCACATTCAAGTCTTGCTGGCAAGATATATCACGCAAAAACGCACATTTCAAGTTCCCAACAGGAGACATCATTGGAGCTTTTCACTTTCAGTATCTGATGAAACACACGTTTTTAAAAAATGAAGCAGTGCAGGGAGCTAATTCATATCTTCCCATTGGAAGAAATCCTACAAATGATAAACTGATATTCCAGATGCCCAAATGCACCTAGGATCCTTAAAAGACTCCATATAGACACTCGGTGAATTCCTATGCTGCTAACAAAATCACGCTTTGAATAATATTTCCTTAAAGAAATTAAAAAACCCCATAAGGACTAGAAACATTCCTGTAAGTTTTAGAAGACCCTTAAAATTCCAGCCGAGCATGAATCAAGGGCTGACATGCCACGATTCATAAGCTAACTGCAGATTTCGGACACATGGGTGTGGTAGTGTGTACCCACAATGAACGTGGGAAGTGTAGTGGGAACCGTTATATCTGCGGTGGATTTAACGGGGATCGGATCAACCGTCAAGGAGCAAGTGCAGAAGTGGGGAAGAACCATTGGCCTCTTTTCCTGTCCGTCTTCCATTTCAGATTTCTATCCCTGCCGTATCCACGACCACTTTCAGGTAGAGCGTGTCCTCTTTGAGATAGCCGGGAATCTCAACGTGGCTGGCAAAAAGGGGGCTCCCGCTAGCCACGTTCAGCCTGTCCCGTGGCTGGTGGAAGGAGGGGCTGTAGGGATCGGGAAGGAAGGTCTCCGTCACGGGCGACCTTTTCCGCGCAGGGTCCAGGAGGGAGAAGGTGACCTTCTGTCGGAAAGGCCAGGGCAGAACGTCATCGTAGGGTCCTTTCGCCAAGGCGAGGAAGAGCGACAGGTGGCCGCCTTTCCCGAGGCCGTCTCCGTCTGGGTACAGCCGGACGCACAGGCGGTAGCCAAAGACGTGGGTGGAGAAGGCGGGCGAGTAGATGGATTGCCTCCGGCCGGCTTTGGCTTCTTTCAAGAGCTTGGAGAACTTCTCCACCTTCCACACCAAGGTCCCGTCGGTGCTGACCAGCTCTGGCCACGTTGACTCCGATCCGTGGCCTCCGTGGGGGGAATTGCCCGTCCCCTGAGATGTTCTGAGCAGCCGCTCATACTGGGAGCAGCTGCGCTGGAGGGATTTCATCGCAGCCCCCTGGCTGACCATCTGTCGGCGCAGAGACACCACCATCAGCTCCAGGGCTTCCATCCGCATCTGGAGAGCTTCCACGTTGAGGGCAGCGTCGGCCTAAAGAGGGAAAGGTTAGGGAGAGGAGTCACACCGCGGAACAAATGCAAGGAGGCTCTCTAAAAGAAGGCTGAGGGGGGATATGATAGTTATGTTTAAATATTTGAAAGGATGTCATATTGAAGAGGGAACAGGTTTGTTTTCCATGGCTTCAGAGACTAGGACTCGGGGCAATGGTTTCAAACTACAGGAAAAGAGATTCCATTTGAACATTAGGAAGAACTTCCTGACGGTGAGAGCTGTTCGGTAGTGGAATATGCTGCCACAAAGGAAGGTGGTGGAGTCTCCTTCCTTGGAGGTTTTTAAGCAGAGGCTGGATGGCCATTGGTCGGATATATTGTGATGGGGTTCCTGCATGGCAGGGGGTTGGACTAGATGGCCCTTGAGGTCTCTTCCAACTCTATGATTCTAGGAGTCCTAAGACCCAGGAAGAATATACAGTCTTCCTCACGGCACCTGAGAGATCACTTCAAGGCTAGCCTTCAAGATGTTTTGATGCCTGAGGTTGCGGAAAACCCACCCAAGTCAAGGTTCACGGCACTAGGCATGTCCAAACTTCGGCCCTCCAGATGTTTTGGACCACAACTCCCATAGTCCTTTGCCATTGGAAATACAGGCTCTGGAATTCTGGGAGTTGTCCAAAACAGCAGGAGGGACAAAGTTTGGGCATGCTGGCTTCAGTCATGTCATGCTGGCGCAAAGGCCATCCATGTATCTCCTCACTCCTGTCACTCAAACATTTACAGGGCTTTGCACAGTTAATTGGCTGGTCTTTCCTGAGAGTCTAAGGCAGACTTGTTTAACAGCAGGGCTGGTCTCAAGACAGCTACTACCTCTGCAAGCTGCCTCAGTTGATAGACAGAACTGGAAAGGTTTAAGACAGCCGTTGAATAGTCAATTCTGATGTTACAAACAAAGTATTATAGGAGCTTGGAAATTTTATTTTGAGGATTTTTATTTATTTTATTTTATTTTGAATAATTTTTACCTCACCTTTCTCCTTGGAAAAGGACTCAAGGTGGCTTACAATAATGAGGGACAATATACAGCCCAGAATATTTAAGACATATTCAAGTGAAGAACATGATGTTCTCCCCATGCTGGCAAGAGGATTCTGGGAATTGTAGTTTTATAGCTGACAAAAAATAACTTTTCTAATCTCTAGCCTGTTGCCCAATACCAGCTTGATAAACATGACCCTTTTTCACAATATAAGAACATAAGAACAGCCTTGCTGAAACAGGCCATAGCCCATCCAGTCTAGCATTCTGTCTCACACAGTGGCTCACCATTGGCTTCAGGGTATTCCCAAGCAGATGTCTTCACCTGCTTACGATTCCCTGCAAAAGGCATTGAGAGATATCCTGCCTATCTCTCCAACACCAGAGGTTGTCCTTAGGCATCCATAATGATAGCCATTGATACCCTTGTTCTCCATGAACTTGTCCAATCCTTTCTTAAAGCTGTCAAGGCTGACAGGCTGTCACCACTTCTTCTGGCAGGGATTTCCATAGACCAGTGACCCTCTACTTGTTTGAGATCTTATTTGTTTGATATTGGACAGTATATATCTATACTCAAACTCTACAATACAACTCTGTTCAAGACTTCCAGTTTCTCCTAATATATATTTCTCCTTCTCAGATTCTTCAACCCTAACCCCCCCTCTTTGCAACACAGGCTAGATTATTCTTGTTCCCACCCCACCCCCACCTCCTAGCTTTCCTGAGTATTCCTCCGCCTCCAGGCTTCCCTGGGCCATTTGGTAACTTACCATGGCAGGATTAATGATGCTCCAGCTTTTCCTTTCTTCATCAGTGTCTCGATCTCCAACAGGAGAGGGGGCTTTCCTTGCTGCTCCATGAGGTGCCACAAAGGGGCAAGTGTGTTCCTGCAAAAAACAAACAAACAAAAAAACCCCTATCCGGTCAGAATTTCACCAGGACAAGGGGGAATAGACGAACAGCAGCTCATTTGCTGCTGCTGCTGTGTGTGTTTTGTCATTACAGTAGTGACTAACTCTACGTCACTCCATGTCCATGGAGTTTTCTTGGCAGGAATACTGGAGTGCCTTGCCAGTTCCTACCCCAGGCGCCTACAGCACCTGGTATTTCCTGGTGGTCTCCCATCCAAGTACTAACCAGGGCCGAGCTAGCCAGTCATTTGAAGGCTGAAGGGAAACCCAGAGCCCAGCAGGTGGTGCTGCTGCAGCTGAATCAGACACATTATTATTTTTTCTCTCAACAGCAAATTCTCTTGTAATGCTTTTGGATTCCAGGCATTTGCAGACACACAAGCCGAATTCTAAACCGCTTCCTCCCTGGCGAGTACACGTGGCACAGGGCAGGAGGTGGGGAGCAAGAGACTTCATCCAACTTACCTGGTATGACTTTAGGGTTCCGGTCCAAGGGCACTCAAAATTTGGGCAAGCAACTTCTGTGGCCAGAGCATCGTTCTCTGCTGCTTTATCGTTATGGAACTGAGAATGAGAAAGGATATAAACGTTTGAGAGTCTAACATCAAACACACCTCTGCTCCATCAGTGCACTCACGGTGCGAGCCTTCCATTTGACACACAACTTTAAACTACACTGCAACTACCTATATATATTGTTTACTAGTTATAGTGTTTTTATTTATATACTTGTGCTTATCTGTTATATTGAAGTTTTCTGTTTATGGCTTGATTTCTGTTCGGTTTGTAAACCGCCCAGAGTAGCCATGTATCTAGATGGAGCGGTATATAAATTTAATAAATAAAATAAAAATAAATAAATAAATACCCCAAACAACCCACCCCCCACATTTACTCCCCCCTCCTGGGGACACCATTTTAGTGTCATGGCAGGAGCTTCAGAAACAAACAAAACCAGCTCTGCCCAGTTTGGGACTCCAGGATGGAAGCGCTGGATTCCTTTGGAAACTCAAAACAATTGCACGCAGCCTTGACATAACGTCAAAGACGTTGGTACATCCTCCTACCTATCCCGGGAGCCATGGGCAGCGGGATTCAGCAGGGCAGCCGGCCAACCCGCCAACAGTTAGCTAGGGTATCACATTCACTCTGACTGATATTGTTCAAGAATATTGTTGCACAACTCACCTGCTGGGGTCCAAGTTTTTTTTTACAAGCGCGGCACGCCATCTTGTCTGTATCCCTGAAGAGGGGGAAAAAAGCAACAACATTAATTGACTGGACTCACTTGTGTGCGTGTGTGTGTGTGTGTGTGTGTGTGTGTGTGTGTGTGTGTGTGTGTGTGTGTGTGTGTGTGTGTGTGTGTGTGTACACATCCATGTATGCACGTGGACGTTAAACACATATTAAACCTGTTTTCCTCATAAATGCTCTCACACACATCCTCAAAACATGAGCCTTCTTCCATCCCTTAGTTGTTTCCAGAGTAAAGACGCTGATTTTTATTTTTATTTTATTTTTATTGGACTATAACTCCCAAAACACCCCAGCTAGCGAGGTGTTTAGACTAGTGGACCATGCTGGTTAGGGAATCATTGGAGCTATGTTAATTTCCGTCATTCATAACTTTTACATGGAATTTTTAACTGCTTGCATTTTCTTGTAGCTTTAATGTAATGTTGTCTTTTAATGCTGTAAGATGTCCCTCAATTCCCTGTTCTCAATACTTGAACATGTCTTAATTGCACTGAACTGTATATTATCCCTCATTATTGTAAGCTGCCTTGGGTTCTTTTCCAAGAACAAAGGCAGGGTAAAAATACAGTACTCTAAAAAAAATGCCTCTTTGCACATGCAAAATATGGCCACTAATTCCACAGTCTGCAAAGAAAATTACCAGGGACAGCAATCCTTGAAAGGACTTTCGGTTCATTTACTGCCTAATTCAATTAGCTGTACACATTCCTGAAGCCTCGATTCAGGCGCCGTTTGGATAATCTGATGATTAGAACTGCTGCAGAGGTCTGCTCAACAGGTTTTGTTCAACAGAATCAATTTATTTCTATAGGACATTGCTTCGTGGCAGCTCATGATCGGCAGCACTTTTGAATGAGACCGAGCTATCAAAAGAAATAGCCTTCAAGCGCCATCATCAACAAAATAAGTCAATCCAACAAGATGTGAACAAATGCAGAAGCATAGGTGTCAACATCAGCAGTTACTTCACATCCTTCTTACCGCAACTCATTCTGTGGGGCAGCTCAGCTGGGACCAGCCTCACCCCACTCCAGTCTTTAAGGAATATTTTAATGCTCACATCAAAATTTGCTACCACCCCTTAAAACTGGTTCCCAGTCACTTAAGAACAGAGAAAAGGCCCTGCTGACACCTATCTATGTCCAGGACTCTGTTCTTCCAGCACAAGCTTGCAATTCCAAAACATTACAGCTCAAACAAACAAACACACCGGTGCCAAATGCAGACCAATGAGGAACTGTCTGTAGTTCCTATTTAGCCCAGAATCCTGCTTTCCAACAATATTTATACATTTTGCTGCTGGGGACAGATCAGTCAAAGGAGGCATCCCCCCCCCCAATCCACCCATCAGGGTGCAAACAAAGGGATCATGGCCCCTGAGATTGAAAGTGCCTATTCAGGCAGTGAAAAAATAAAATAAAAACAATAAATAAAATAATAAATCAAAAAGTAAAATAATAAAAAGTAATAAATTAAACCATGCCTTTCCTTGCTGAAATCCCCAGTCTTTTCTCCTTGATGATACTGTAATTAATTACGTTCCAGAGGAAAGCGCCCAACCCTTCCCGCCAATAAGGCCCAGCATTTCCCCTATAACAGCTAGTCGGACGCGTCGGAGAAGCCACCAAGGAAGGGCAGCCGGGCCGTCCCCGTCGTGACTGCTTCTCTCTCAGGTAAACATGCCACGGAATCGGGAAGAAGGCGGATCTGTTTCTTTTTTTTGGGGGGGGAAGTATTCCAGGCAAAAATCAAAGAAAAATAAAACAAAACAAAAGATACAAAAGACACAAAACATTGTGTCTTTTTTTGTTAAATTTTTCTTTGATGTTTGCCTGGAATTCTTGACAAGACACGACTACACTCTCCGAACCTTTTACTTTAAACAAAATAAATAAATCAGCAGAAGAGAATAAGAGGAGAATCCCAGCAGGTCCAAAGGTTGGGCTTGCCGAATTGGGAAAAGTTTGTGGGGGTTGTTGTTGTTGTTGTTTTGGGAGGGGAGGGGAGGATCGCTTTTGAGGATTATGGGAGTTGTAGTCCCCCCCTTCCAAAATCCGCTTTCCCAACTGCTCCTGAAGAATGCACCGAAGCTCAGCCCAAAGGGTCTGACACACACACACACAAGGACGATCGGACCAAACCAGGCCGGCCCCCCCCTCCGAGCAAAAGCCAGGCTCTGCGCGCCCCGCCACTGACCTGAACAGCCTTTTCACGCAAGCCCCGCAGTAGCGATGCCCGCACTCGGCTTGTTGCGGGTCGACCAGGAGGAACCCGCACTCTTGGCACAGCAGCCCCGCGTGGCTCAGAGGATCCGTGGGCAGGACGGACGAGCTGCGCCGCTTTCCCATCATCCGCAAATCCAAAAAAAGCCTCTTCCTCCGAACCCGCCCCCGCTGCCCCTGACCCAACACACACCCGCGCCCTTCTTCTTCTTCTTCTTCTTCTTCTTCTTCTTCTTCTTCTTCTTCGTCGGTCTCCTTCTCGCTCCCGCAAGCCTCCTCCTTCGGCGGCTCCAAGCGCTCCCTTTGCAACTGCGGGAGAGGCGGCCCCGGAGTCCCGCTTTTATCCGGCGCCTCCTTCCAAGCCCGGGTGAGTCAGCCCCAGTAGGACGGCCAGGCAGGGAATCCCGGGGCGGGGGGGTCATGATGACGTCAGCAAACGGGCTCTCCCTGTACAGAGCCGTCGGCCTGGGTTGCGTGCGCTCGCGCGCAAGAGAGAGAGAGGGGGGGGCGCGTGCAGGGAGCGGGCGGCTGGCGCGAGCGCGGGGAATCCCTGCCCCGCGCGTGCGTGCGAGCGGGCGGGCGGGCGGGGAGGGAGGAGGAGGAGGAGGAGGAAAGGGGGTTACGAGCAGCCGGAGGGCGGGAAAGAAAAAGGAAACCGAATGCGCCCCTTAAGAAAAGGAGTTGGAAATGGTTCGGCGCCTGGGGGGGGGGAGGACACACACTCACACACACACGCACGCACGTGAAGCTGAGCTCAAAGTGGGGCCCTAAATTTGGAGCCTTACATTGAGGGGAAATAAATAAATAAAAAAATAAATTAAAAGGAAACGTCCTGTCCCCAAATGGGGCTTCCCCGTCTTGCTCCCCTCCTCTTCCTTCCCAAGAACAAGGAGTCCTCCTTTCTCGATGGCTGAGTCAGGAGGTTTTATTCAGAAGCCCCCACCCCACCCCACCCCCCGGGCGACGTTTGGGGAGAGCATCACGCGACGAGGGTCATGCTTGCCACATCAGTTTTTCCCTCCACTTTTTTGCCACTCAAGCCATGTCGATGGGGTCTCTCCCCCGAGTGAAATGTCCGGGAACTGAGATGCCCGACTTGCCCACCGCTTTTAGGGCACACACACCTCCAGCGTTTCCTCAGGGCGCTCAAGGCCAGGCGCGTAATAAGGACTCGGGACACTACCACCCCACAAATTTATTATGCATAAGGATAGTGAGATCCCCTTGTGTGCAATTCCTAACCGGATTAAATTAATGGCTCTGGAGGAAAACTGGGAGGCCTCTGGCTAAACCCTGGAGGGCTCTTAATTTAGTCCTGATTCCCTCTCCAGTTACTTTTTAAAATACTGTACGTATTTATAAGATAGAGCTAAAAATGTCAAGTGGCCAATCTTAAAACACTCCATTTTTTTTTGTTTTGTTTTGTTTTGTTTTGTTGAAAAATAATCAGATAAAATAATGTAAGCACTTGACAAGGAATGGCTCTTTTAGCACTGTTCTCTGTCTACTCTAGATAATGATAGCCCATTCCAGAGAGAGAGAGAGAGAGAGAGAGAGAGAGAGAGACGGGGTCACTTTTGAAAACTTTCAATATATTGATTGATTTAAAAAAATTAAATCACAACAAAACCTGATTAGTTTATTTGAATTGTGATTTAAATCAAATACACCCTGCCAAGTATTCTCTTAATTTCTATATCTTAACCTACCTTGCGGGGATGTGAGATGTGGAGGTCAAAATGGGGCCATAATATATAGCTCCTCTGTTGTACTGTATACGATGTACAGTATACAGTATGCCTCTCTCACGTATCCAGGTCAGCTTTACCAAGGGAAGCTGAAGACATACATGGTAGTCTCATGGAAGGCCTCATTATCAGTGGGAACAGACAAACATATTGGAACGGAGGTTTAGTAGAAATAGTACAGCAGGAAGAACTTGAAGCATGTTGCTGCCCGAGGATAAGGAGAAATGCTTAGTCCTTGAAGCTAGCCCAGTTATTCTTACGAGGAATGGCTTAGGGAGCTGGGAATGTTTAGCCTTTCAAAAAGAAGGCTGAGAGGGGATATGATAACTATGTTTAAATAATTGAAAGGATGTCCTATTGAAGAGGGGACTGGCTTGAGTTCCATGGCTTCAGAGACCAGGATTCGAAACAATGGTCTCAAACTACAGGAACAGAGATTCCATTTGAACATTAGGAAGAACTTCATGATGGTTAGAGCTGTTCGGCAGTGGAATATGCTGCCACAAAGGGTGGTGGAGTCTCCTTCCTTGGAGGTTTTTAAGCAGAGGCTGGATGGACATCTGTCGGAAATATTGTGATGGGGTTCCTGCATGGCAGGGGGTTGGACTAGAAGATCGCCCTTGAGGTCTCTTCCAACTCTATGATTCTATTCTGCTGCAACAAACCCCACAAACAGCTGCCTCCCTCTTTAGCAATAAAAATCAGGTTAGAAATTTTATTTGCTTTTGTACTCTTCCAGTCCCAGAGTGCCCCAGACAGGAGGCTCTTGAGGGTCTTTTTTGGACATTGCTGATGATGGAGGAGTATGCATCATCCTTCCTGCACTTAACAAATTTGGAAAAGTTACTTTGATGGTCTACTGGAGAGGGATTGGGAGGTGTGGAAGCTGTTGTTGGGAAAGGTTACATTTTTTTTTAGCCATTAAGTGTGAGGCAGTGGTTGCATCAGTCGAGGGGAAGGCATGCACATTGCCCTGTAGAAAATGTGGGGAAATATATAACATTCCTTCAACAGCCAGTACAGTCATTGACAGCCTCTTTAAGAGAAGACATGACCAAGCAGGCCTGCTCAAGAAGTGAGTAACACAGATTTTCTATTGCAGTGAAAACTGGAATTAAAAACAAAACAAAACACTGCTCTCTGGGAAGGCCCTTATGGAGTAGTTTTGAACAGTCATACATGATGAGGAGTCAGGTAACCAAGTTCATGGGTAAGGAATCCCAAAGTCGTTTAAGGAAGCGCTCCCACAAATGCTTCTCCACAAGAGAGATGAAAAGGGGGAAAGGGTGCAAAGTAATGAACCCACAAAGGGGGTGGGGGAGAAGCTGAAATTAAATCACAGCTTCTCAAAACGCATTGACGAGAGAGGGGGAACTGCATTTTTTCAGACTATACAAACTTCACAGAAACTCCCTTTCCCTTATTATTTTGGACATTTAGCCCATTATTGGGGGGGGGCTTTGCCCATTATTTTGAACATGCCTGATCTCGCCTGGCTCCAGATCCACAGGCCTGGGTCGTACTTTGGTGAAAGACCAAAATGGAAACCCAGAGATCTGGGTTTGTCCAGATAAAGTGAGGGGGAAATTATGTCCAAAGACCTGGAAAACATAGCTGCTCAGAGTATTGGAAATACTGGGCTGCTGATTTGATATAAATTGGTTTCCTACGTTAATCATATTCCTGTCAGCTTGACTTGTGCCCAGTGCCTTCCAGCATGGTTTGATGAATCTGGCAATTTTTGTTTTGTTAAAATAGCTTTTCCAGTATCTTTATATAGTTTGAATTGGGCATTTTGTTTGTTTTATTGGAATTCTATCCTGCCCATCTCGCAACAAGACTACTCTGGGTGGTTTACAAAGACAAAATATATGACACAAGTAATTATTAAGTAAAACAACATAATATAAAACAGTATAGTAAGCAAAATAATGAGACAAAAAAACCAGTAAATACTGTAAAAAAGTAAATTTAAGCCAAGTGAAACCAAAAATGTAACTAACAAATGGTTAGAAGAGGCAGAGGTAGTGTAGATTTTAAGCTAAAGTGTGTCACTGGAGTTGTGACCCAGGCTCAGGGAAAGCCTATCTAAATGTGTGTGTGTGTGTGTGTGTGTGTGTGTGTGTGTGTGTGTGTGTGTGTGTGTGTGTGTGTGTGTGTGTGTGAGTGAGTGAGTGAGTGAGTGACATGTCATCACAGTTATAGCAACCTTAATACAGCTTTCAAGGTACAGTAAATAAGAAATGAAAGGAATAGTTTCACCAGTTCCACACCCCTGGTGCTATGTTGTTAATATTCTGCCAGAAATGCTGTGTACCAAGACCTCTGCAGAAATGTTGTAAGATTGCTGTAAATACATTTGGTGGTGGAAGACTGGCTGTTGTGTGAAGTTCCTATAAAAAACTATAGAGTGTGTGCATACAAGACTTTGCACAGAACCCTGACAGCTTCAATGGCTGAGCAGGGTTTTAAGCCAAGGTTTCTTGTGTCCTGTCACTCTATGTGAGTACCATGAATTGGTTATAGCTACCAGGAAGGAGAACCCCAAGGCCTTCAGTCAACAATCTGTTTGGGAGACCTGGAAGGAAGAAGCAGGGAAAGATCATCCTCTTTGGAAATCAACTGGCTGGAAAATGATTGTTTTTATTCAACAGGAAAGGCAACCACTGGCAAAAGACTCAAGGAGTTCACCAGGAACAGATGGTCGGATTCTCATTATCTTCTATTGACAACATGGTGTAAAAATCAATGCCAGTTAGCCCAGACTCCCCTCCCCCACGAACTGACAGATTTCCCCTCCTCTGCTGGGGCTTCTACATTTTGGGACCAAGTGCTTTTGCATCAGTTCAGGCTTGAACCAGTGTGACTTATAGCCCTTGTACTAAAGACAAAAACCTGCTAATATAACACCAGGGCAGAGAGGAAACTGAAGGTCCATTAAATCTTACGCCAATTAGATCTTGTTGGTGTTTAGTCTCCACGGTGGCACAAGCTTTCTTATTGGTGCTGCAGAGTACAGAACAAAATGGCTGCCCATGGTTATCCCCTTTGGTTCCCCCCCCCACACACAAAGACACAACTCTCATTGGTCATATAAGCCAGATCTGCACATATTGAGGAGTGCCCAGCCGTGTTCCTCCCCGCTCTTACGCTAGGCCAAGTAAGGCGATTGCTTCAGGCAGGAAATGCAAGGGTAGAGCAACAGCAGTGTCATCATTCTTGTGGATTCTCTGGCCGTTCTCACCTCTTGGAGGAAAGAGTTGACCCAACGGAGCCGCCGCCTAGGACTGGGGTGGGTTGGGGTTGGCTCTTTCTCATTGCTTGTGTTGATATGAGAACTGAAATGCCAGTCCATCCATCTGCCATTTGGAGACGCTTGCATTCCCCAAGCAGCAAAATGTCTTGGGGCAGCCTTTGTCTCAGATTTGTAACAAACTTGCTCTCTCAAACTAGCGACTGCATCTCATCTAATTATTCAGCTGGTGCAGGCCTGCTCAGAGCTTGAAAAGTAACTTTAAAGAAGGACTCCTCCAGCTATTTGTAGTCCAGAATGTAACTTTTTCTAAGCCCTGGACCTTCTACGAACTGTGATAAGAACTTCCAACTTTGTTGGTCTCTACTCCAGAATCCCAGCAGGTAAGGACAAATCGAGAAAGGTAGAAATGAAACAACATGTTTGTGGGTCGAGATGGGCATGAATCAGTTCAGCTGGGTTCATAGAAATTTGTTGGCATAGCCACTCAAACGCAGCTTGTTGCCTCCCCCATCCCTTTGCCAGCTGTCCCACTCACAAGCTAGTGCATGCTGCTTGGGTCCTTCTTCTCTGGTGGCTGTCCATCCAGTCCACGCAGGAGCTTGGGTTTCCCTTCCTCGCCTCCTGACATTGGCTGTGCAGCAAGAATTCCTGTCCTTCCCCCTTGTCAGAGTGGTCACCTACCAGAAGACCGGGGGGAGGAAAATGCAATTTCTTGCCTGGACTGGAGTACCCCCAGAGAAGGAGCACCCAAGCAGTGTGCACCGACTTGTGAGTGGGGCAGCATGCCAGTGGGTTTGGGAAGAGAACATGTGGCACCTCTGGTGCCGGGCCAATGGAATTTCTACAGACTGGGGGAGTTGATTCATGCCAACATCTCATATATGTGAGCTTTCTAGAGGTGATGGGCACTCACTGCCTGCCCACCACCACTCGAATCCTGGATTCTGGTCTCAAACCATGGATCTCCAGTTCTATTCAAAGAGCCACTGTAGTGCAGCAGTTAGAGCATCTGGGTTGGAGCTTAAAAGGTACAGGCTCAACTCTCTCCTGATCATGGGAATCACTGGACAATTTTGGACACATCTCTGAGCTCGGCATGTATCACAGGGTTGTTGGGAGAATAACGTTGGTTGGAGGGGGATGAGGTAGGTGTCTCACCATGAGTTAATGGGAGGAAGAGCACATAATAAATAATAACTAATAAGCAAATAATACTATTCCACTTCTTTGAGCCAAGCATCTTAGTGCAAGAAAGGGGGTTCAAAAGACACACGCGTGCACGCTCCTACTGAAACCGATTCCTGCCCGAAAGTGCCCAAAAGTTAGAAAAGAATTATGACTCAGCTTGCATGCAGCTGACTGTTGAATCTGATTGCCCTCCTGAGCGTGAGGTATTTCCAGAAACCAGATACTAAATTGGAAACACCGGTCCAGAAAGGAGCCAAGAAATGCACATCTCACTCTTTGCACCAGAGGAGGAATTGGAAACAACAACAAAAAACCCCACATTGAAAGCAAAAACAGAGGCCTCCCTCCCATGGGATTAAAACAAGGCATCGCCTCCCGCGATTTGATATTATTATTATTTTTGCCTTGTCAGACCAGCCAAGCAACTCTTGCTGATTGAGAAATGGCGGGATTGAGCCCAGTGACTCATCAGGAGGGAAAGTTTACACAGTATTGAAAGACTTATAGAAGTGGCCTTCTGGGGGTGATCTCTGAAGAGATGAGCTTGGGGGAATGAAGCTCCCCAGTGTAGCCATTAATTTTCCAGGGTCCAGCTCTGGGAACCAATTATAGGTGCCAAAGACCTGCCTTTTCTTCCGCAGGAAAGACACATCCATATTCCTCAGAGAATCTTGAGCTTCTTGCCACATTGGCATTCATTCTGCCTTTTGTTTCACTTTCTGCTTTCTTTTTCATCTCAGGGCCACTGCTAAGAGCAAAGCTGGGGCCAAATGATTTTTAAAAAAATACAGTGGACCCTCGTATAACAAATGGTTTGTATAAAATAAAATCTGTACAACATAAAAAAATTCCAGAGATAGGGAAAATTTGCTTAACAGAATCGCCTATGAGGTGAATCCATACAGCATAAAAATGGTCGCGATTAGGGATTAATCCGTTTTCACTGTATTCCTATAGGAAATTTGTAAAAAGGAAAATTTGCTTAACAGAATTTAATTTGGAACAAATTAATTCCTTTATACAAGGTACCACTGTAGTTCAAAGTGCTAGACATGCAGCATACCCAGTGGGGTGTAATGGGTAGAGTGATAGAAAAGGACTCTGGAGACCTGAGTTCAAATCCTGAGCTGAGCCAGAAAAAAACTCACGAGAAGCTGGCTCTGGTAGAACCACTCTGTATATATCATACATCCCTTGAAAGCTCTATTAGGGTCTCTTTCTCTCAGTTTCAATATGATGGCATACAAATGCATACACAGACATGTAGCAAAACCAGCAAAAAGCCCAGAGGCCACTAAATTTGACAAGCACATTCCTCCATATAGCCCTCTTCTTAATGTCCCCTCCAACTTACGGGTGAGCAAACTCAAATATGTCCCCTTCTCAACCCATTTTGACATGGGTGGTAATGGCAGATAAAGTGGGGTCCAAGTGGGTATGGTCTGAATTTTGGAAAGTAAGCTACTTAGAAAGAACAGCCCAGAATATACTACATTACCTGCCTGGCATTAGTTCAGAAAGGGTGTTTCTCCAGGTCTACACATTTTCAATGCTGTATAAGAACTGGTTTGCAGCATGATCTAAACATTTCCTCCTGGGATAGATTTGAAATTTAATTGCAAGAAGCACAGAACAAACCATGTTGTAAGAGTGCTGCAATTATGTAGTTCTTGGCAATACGACCGTGTGAGTGGAAAAGTTTGTTTGTTTGGGTGGGTGGGTGTAAGAGAGAGAGGCTGGTGGTGGTTGTGGTACAATTGCTCCCCAAAAATAACACCGCAGGTTTTTATTTGTGAATGGCACACTCACAGTTCAGCGGACTGCTATCCTCAGTCACTGTCGCCACCCATCAAAAATCATCCCATGCCAAAGCAGTTTTCTGCCTTATCTTGCCAGAATAAAAGTCCCATTCCCCACCACCACCACGTACAGGGCTTTTGACCTTATTTCTCCTCATTATGCCCCAAGGGTATCCAAAATCACAAGCAGCAAGGTTGATCCAGATCAACAAAGCAGTTTTCATTTTTTTTACAGAGCAGGTCTTTTGTAAAGCTAATGGGTCTTCAGATGTGCATTTGTTACGTGCTATCAAGTTGGAAGTGACTTACAGTGGCCCGGGTGAGCTGTGGAATGCTACGGGCCACCCAAAGACCCTTCCTTGTTCCCACGACCCATGCCTAGAGGTAGAAAACAATATTTTTACAGACCTCATTGGACTACAGATGTCACACACACACCGACTGATAGTCACTGTGAGTGGAGAAGATGGGAGATTGTTGAGTCCCAGGAAGCTAGGCCCCCCCCCGCCCCCCGTGGTCACCAGATCCAAGTCACCAAATAAAGATCTGATGCAAGAGAGTTCGAATTTGCAAGGTTTATTGATCAATAAAGGAAGCAGGCAGAGAGCAACTTAAGCCAATAGTCACTGTGAGTGGAGAAGATGGGAGATGTTGTCCAACAGCATACTGGAAGCAGGATAAGAGGCTTCCCAGCCTGCTCTGCCCTGGGCAGTCACCAAGGCCAGTGCTGTCCAGCCTTGGTGACTGCCCAGAACTAGGGTACATACCCTCAAATTGAGGGCTGGGAGAGTAAGAACAGGCAAAAGAAAATATTTTTTTCACCCAGCGCGTTGTTAGTCTGTGGAACTCCCTGCCACAGGATGTGGTGATGGCATCTGGCCTGAAGGCCTTCAAAAGGGGATTGGACAGATTCCTGGAGGAAAAGTCCATCACAGGTTACAAACCATGATGGAGATGTGTAATCTCCAGGCTTAAAACCAGGGTACTTCAAGGGCCAGATGCAGGGGAGTGGTATCAGGAGAAAGATGTCTAGTCTTGTGCGCTCCCAGATGCATCTGGTGGGGTCACTGTGAGATACAGGAAGCTGGGCTAGATGGGCATTTGGCCTGATCCAGCACGACTCTTCTTATGTCTTTTGAGTTCAGGCTCCTCATTCTTCCTGATGCTGAAAAGGGAAATGTAAAAAGGCTCCGGCGCCTTTTCGTCTTGAGATTTCCCCTCTTGCTGCTGGACCGACCTCATCCAGCACCCTTGGGTGCCAGTCAGTTGTGTACTGGGGCTGTTGAGGACGTGGAATTTCACTCTGTTCTCGTCATTGTTGCACTGCCTGCAAAAGAATGTCCCCTCCTGACGGTAAAACGCTGGCTGGGGATGCGAGGAGGTCTTCTTTCACTTCCTCATACGTGAGAACAATTCTGGCACTGCTGGACGGTAGAGGCAGAGACATTTCCGCTCTTTGCATCAAGAGTGCCTTCTGTTCTGCTGCAATTCCCACCTCCCAGGCCCCTCACTGCTCTGGGGTCTTACATTTCCACCTCTTCAAACTCAACCGCTTTCAGGCTGTTCAGATCTCTCCAGAAAGACCCTAGTCAGGTCCCCTCTGCCTGTCTTGTTCTTCTTCCACCAACCAAAGGCCATCTTATTATTCTGACTGGCCTTTGGCAATTAAAGGTACCGTGACTCTGACTGTGGAACCAGAGGTTGGGGGCTTAGTTCTTCACTTTATATCCCAGAAGAGCCAGCCTGGGTGACCTTGAGCCAGCTGCACCATCCCAGGGTGCCCCCAGAAGAAGGGAACGGTCAACCACTTCTGTGTATTATTCTGTAGACCAGTGGTGTGGCGAACCTTCGGCATTCCAGATGTTTTGGACCACAACTCCCACAGTCCTTTGTCATTGACGATCGAGGCTTGGAATTCTGGGAGTTGTGGTCCAAAACATCTGGAGTGCCGAAGGTTTGCCACCACTGCTCTCGACTGATAAAGCTGCTTAGATGAGTAGTGAAATGTTTCACTCTCACAAGAAAAGAAGTCCAGTTGCCATGACTCATTTTCTAGAGAACCTCACTGGATGACTGAGAATCTTCACAGACTTATTCTCTACTTGGAAAACCCTGAAAAGTATTGCCCTCAGTCAGAACAGACTTGACGGCACATGATGTATTGACAGTACTATATTCAAATGAACTGGGAGCTGAAGTGGGGCAATTGAGGTCTGGACTAACTGAAATCTAAAAGCCATGTGGTATGTGGGTCTGTGTGTGTGTGTCATCTTGGGACTACTTCTATTCTCATGGTACGCGGTGGGGTACAGGGGAATTCACCGAGTTCACATTGTTGTACAGTATTTGTAAACATCAGCACTTGTCTCCCTCTACAGATGGCATCTTAGTCCTCATAGATTATCCAAGATGTACAACTGTTCACCCATATGCTGGAAGTGCGAGCAAGAAATCGGCTCTTTCTACCATATGTGGTGGACTTGTAAAAAAGCCAAACTATTCTGGAACATGGTTAAGAACTTACTAGACATACTGTGGGAGGTTAGGTTAAAACATACACCAGAACTATTCTTGTTAAATATTATAGATACTGAGGTAACATATGATCAAAAATATGTAATTAATTATATAATAGTAACAGCCAGAATTCTGTATGCCCAACTTTGGAAGAACTCTGCAAAACCTTCAAAAGATGACTTGAAAGGAAAACTATACTCGGCTATTGAAATGGACAGAATCTCCGGCCACTTGAAAGGAGAAGATGAAGAAGTTTTGTCAAGAAGATGGCAAGAGCTAATATCTGCGTTAAAAACCTTATAAATGATGTTTGCGCTATGAGATTGTTATCAATGTAAAGCGATCCCTTTTTCTTTTTTCCTTTCTTTTTTTTTATAACAATAAATAAAAATATTATTAAAAAAAAAAAAGCACTTGTCTCCCTCGGTAGACACAAAGGAGAACAGACCTTGGGCAGAGCACTAGAGGAGCAAAATAATAATAATAATAATAATAATAATAATAATAATAATAATAATAATAATGATAATAATAATAATAATAATAATAATAATAATAATAATAATAATAATAATAATAATAAAGTGTTTAAAGTAAATCAAACAAAGGGTCAATACAGGAAAACAGCAATGCAAATACGAGCTGATAGCTGGCATAATAAAGCGCTGCATGGGCAGTTCCTCGAAAAAGTCAAAGGAAAAGTAGATGAGGAAAAGACTTGGTTATGGCTCACCAATGGAACACTGAAAAAAGAGACAGAAGCCCTGATTTTTGCAGCTCAAGAACAAGCTATCAGAGCAAATGCAGTTAAGGCTAGCATAGAAAAATCAGCTGAGTCCCCCACATGTAGACTCTGCAAAGAGGCAGATGAAACTATTGACCATATATTGAGTTGTTGCAAGAAAATTGCTCAGACTGATTACAAACAGCGTCATAATGTAGTGGCTCAAATGGTCCACTGGAATTTGTGTCAGGACTATCATCTGCCCGTAGCAAAGAACTGGTGAGATCATAAGCCTGAAAAAGTGACTGAAAATGAGCATGCAAAATTGCTTTGGGACTTCCGAATACAGACAGACAGGGTTTTGGAGCATAATACCCCGGATATGGTGATTGTGGAGAAGAAAAAAGTGTGGATCATTGATGTTGCTATACCAGGAGATGGTAGAGTCACTGAGAAACAACTTGAAAAAATTACCCGATATCAGGATCTCAAAATTGAACTTCAGAGACTCTGGCATAAACCAGTACAGGTGGTCCCAGTGGTAATTGGCACACTGGATGCGGTGCCTAAAGAGCTAAGCAAGTATTTAGAAGAAATTGGAGTTGACAAAGTCACCATCAGTCAGATGCAGAAAGCCACCTTACTGGGATCTGCTTGCACACTTCGCCGATACATCATGTAGTCCTAAACACTTGAGAAGCGTTCGACTAGTGATTGGTAATATAAAATCCAGCGTAGATAGCTGTGTGGTTAAATAATAATAATAATAATAATAATAATAATAATAATAATAATAATAATAATAATAATAATAATAATAATAATAATAATAATAATAATAATAGGAACAAATGTTGCAAAAGAACTCCCCCCCACCCTTTTCAGAAGAAATACATCCTTCTCACTTCAAAAAAACAAACAAAAAAACTGGACAGGTTGCCGGATGATCTTGCTGTGGGGCAGGAGTGGAAGGAGGGGGCTGCAGCAGCAGGCTTGAACCCAGCCCCATGGCTCCATATGGTTTGTATGAGAGCATGACAGAGAAACATTGTAGGCAATTGCTGCTGCCTTGGCTTCAGCCACTGCCTGCTGAGGTAAAGTTTCCTGAGGTCATGGCCTTAGATGGCCTGCTCGCTTGTTTCCCCATTCTCCAGCCCATCTGTCATTTGGCAGGTGACAGCACTTTATAATGTATTTTCTCCTAGTAGTTCATGGAGAATAAGGGTAACAAGAGTATCAATGGCCATCATTATGGATGCCTAAGGACAACCTCCGGATTGGAGAGAGAGCTGCCATTTGCAGGGAATCATAAGCAGGTGAAGACATCTGCTTAGGAATACCCTGAAGCAAATGGTGTGAGCCACTGTGTGAGACAGAATGCTGGACTGGATGGGCTGTGGCCTGTTCCAGAAAGGCTGTTCTTATGTAGGTAGGTAGGGATAGATAGATAGATAGATATAGTCTTATACACAGAAGAATACTATATTTTAATATTTGTAATTTTAAAAAAACATTTTTCAAGACATATTGATGCCCTCTATAATTAAATTTCCTGAACTGAGCAGAGGTTTGAACTTGACACCTTCTAATTCTTTAATTCTATGGTTCTCTGAACCATTTATTATGAGTACTGTATTTATAATATTTATAAAAAGCAATGCATGTTTATTCATTATTAAATAAATAAATGCACACATAAATGGAATGAATAATACTGAGGATGATCATAATAAGGATAAAGATGGCCAGAATTGTATTCGCTAATGTGATTTTTCTTTTTTAAAAAGGGCATCTATCACCAGCCTCCTACCAACCTAGCAGTTCAAAAGCATGTAAATGCAAGTAGATAAATAGGTAATGCCATAAAAAGCGAGAAGGTAAAACAGTGTTTCTCTGCAGCCATGCCAGCCACGTGACCATGAGCTTGCACAACACTGGCTCTTCGGCTTGAATACAGAGATGAGCACCGCCCCTAGAGTCGGACACGACTAGGACGCATGTGCGAGGGGAACCTTTACCTTCACCTTAACCTCTAGATTTAATATCCATGCATGCTGAGCCTGTTCAGGCTGACAGTGGGCGTTTATACACGACCCCTAAGCTCCGCCGCAAATGGCTGCAGTGCGGAGCGGGTGGGGACGGAGGAACAGCAACGAACCCTCAAGATCTCTGGTCCAAATTTAAGGGACCAGCGGATCTTATGGGTCGTGTGAAAAGGCCCAGTGAGTCATTGGCTGAATTGCATAATATGCAAAGATAACCGTTCTCACTCAGTTCCTGTTTAAACTGGTGGCTAAACTTTGAAAGAGGAATGGCAACAGAGGAACATGTTTACATATATGTCACACTCAACATTAGGCAAAGATGCTGGGCAAAAAAACCCCAAACCCTTATATAATCTGAATCTCCTTTTTAGGAGGTGCAGTTGACTTGATCCCATGTACAATTCAGTCAAGTGAAATAAGGGCTAGAGAATAAGCTCAATATTAAAAATATCTGATTTATGATTAGAGATGGGCATGAACTGTGGAACAGGTGATTGGCAGTTTCCAGACCCGCCTAATCTGGTGGGTGCCCACTCAGGGGCAGAGCCTGGGGGAAGCGGGGCAGGGAAGTTGGGGGTGCTGCCTCTTGAGTGGGCTCCCAAAAGAAGAGATTAGGCTGGGGCTGGAGAGCGCCAAACATATTTTTGGCTGAAAAACAAAACAGCGCAATCCCATGAGGCAAAGGCTGATGCAAATGGTCCTTTTTATCTCCCAAGTGGAGTCCCCCCCCCTTTGGTGTTGGGGGGGGAGGCTCTGCCTTTTTCAAACTGGAACAATTTGAAAGGTGTTTTCTCTGTGTTATCAGTTGTTTTGGTCTCCAAAAAGGAGAGAGAGAGAGAGAGAGACAGAGAGAGACTGTGGGTACTATTCAGATAATGTACAGCCACTCCTCACTTAACAACCTATCTGTTTAATGACCGCTCAGACTTGCAACCAGCAGCAACTGCTGCTTCAGGAAGCACCTGTTTTTCCAGACCACAGGGATTGGGCCAGTGCATCCAACCTGCTTCTCCTCGCTTGCGCCTACCTTTGTCAGCATCTCAGGGGGGAGAGAGAGTAGGGCTACAACACCCTCCTCCTCCACCACCTCCCTCCTCCTCCTCCGCTGTTTCCAAGGGATTGGTGTTGCTGCAAACATTACAAGACCTCCACCAGGGAGAATGACCCCAGGAGGGCAGAGCATTGCATACCTCCCTCTGTGTTTTCCACTCCTTTTTGTTCTGCTTCTCCCGTGGCCTCCCGGAGAGCCTCCCCACTCTGGCCTGTCTGCAAGGAAGGCAGCCTCAACAGTACCTGTGGGGCTCAGCACATGCTTCATAAGAATATGTATGAAGCACAAAGTGCCCACTTTTGGTGGCAACTGAGGACACTGGTACCAAAACAGTCCACAGTCATCGTTTGATCACCTGATGTATAAATGGCATGAATGAAGCTTCAGCAAAGCTTAATTACGTTGACTCGGCTTGACAATGTAGTCACGGCCTAAGAGCAATGGTTGGCAGGTAATTATTTGTAGAAATAAGTAAACACATGCAAGCTGTATACAACTGTACACCCTCTTCCCTTTGCCCCCCCCCCCTGTGCATTTGGAGCTGTGTAAATAGCCGTGCCGAACATAGGAAAGTAGGCATTGGGAAATGCTAGAATTTCTCTTTATCAAGGGCTTATCTGTGTACCTGAAACTTTTACCAGCATGTCAATAAGTGCCTGCTAGGCAGTAAACTCAAACAGAAACAAGGTATACGTCATTGTTACAAGCACTATGGTGTTCATGATGATTCAGTGCCATCATGTAATTGCAGAAATTGGCTCTTCGGTTACTTTAGAGACCGCCAACTTTTATAGGTTGTACCTTGTACGCCTTTATTGAGTCAATGCATCTCATATTTGTTCTCCCCACCCCCATCCCCGCTGCCTTCAACTTTTCCTACCATTATTATCTTTGTTAGTGAATCTGGTCTTCTAACAATGCCCCGAAGAACAACAGCCTCAGTTTTATGATTTCCCCTTCTGGAGGGAGTTCAGGCTTGATTTGTTCTAGGATCCTCTTTTTCGCCTTTGTTGGCAGTGCAGGGTGTCTGCCAAGCTCTCCTCCAGCACATTTTGAATGAATCAAATTTCATTCCTGTTGGTCTTCCTCACCATCCAGATGTCAACCCCATGCATGCAGATCAGAAATACATGAGAATGGATGGTCTTGGTCTTGGTCTCCAGCCACACTTGATCATTATTTGTCTAATTCCTTCATGGCTGTCCTTCCTCATCTCAGTCTTTTGAATATTTTTTTGGCTGTAGGCTCTGTTTGGATTGGTGATTAAACCAAGAGACTGTATTTAAAAATCATTCACTATTTTGAGTTTTTCATTGTCAACCCTAGAAATGTAGTTGACATTGAAGTTCTTCTGCAGTCCTGCTTTGACACTTTCTTCTCTCACTTACACCACTGACGTAACTAGGGAGGGATGGAAGAGTGCATTTGCCCCGGGGCGTGCAGCAATCTGGGGGTGCCTGGAGGGGGAGCAGGAGGAGGAAGCCATGTGCCATCCCGCCACCAGTCCTTTCGCCCCGCTAAGGCTTGGCGATCCTTAGTCGAGAGAAAGGAGGAGAGGGAAGCAGGCAATGTTTTTTTCCAACCAGCACCTCCATCAATTGCTCCCCCTCCTCCTTCCCCCACCCCCATTAAGGCTTGGTGATGGTTAACATGGGGAAAGGAGGAAAAAAGGAGAAAAAAACCCCATCGCCTACTTCCCTCTCCTCCTTTCCCCGGAATAACAATCACCGAGCTTTAGCCAGGGGAAAGGAGGAGGGGGAAGCGTGCGAAGGAGGTGATGCTTTTAAAAAATTGCCTGCTTGATGCTATCCGCACGTTGTGTGGTTTGCACAGGAGACCCTTGTCTGGGAGACCCCCAAAGAGGGTGTGAGAAAGAGGGACCCTTCTCCCCCTCCCACACTGTTCCCCCAGGATTGAGCACCCCTTGCTCGCTGGGTGAGATGTAGTTGGGGGCAGCATGGGCACAAAACCAACTTTGTCCCCGGGCACTCCAAACCCTAGGTATGCCTCTGACTTTCACCCAATATCATTTCAAGTCATTGCTAACTTTTGGCATTAAAATTGAGTCATCCACGTATCTTGAATTGCTGATGTTTCTCCCACCAATTTTCACTCCTCTTTCATCTGAATGAATCTAATCCTGCTTTCTGTATATGTTCTGCATGTAGATTGAACAGATATGGAGATAAAATTGTACACCCTTATCTGACACATTTGCCTATAGGAAACTGTTATTTCTCTCCAAAATTGTTGTAGTCTTCGCCCACCATATACTAATTTATTTATTTATTTATTTATTTATTTATTTATTTTCTTTCTATTCTTATCTACTTGGTTTCTTTCTTTCTTTCAAAAGGCTGCAAAACCAGCAAAACACAATAAATAATCAGACAGACAAACCTATAAACACCCTAGACCTCCTAAAACCAAATGACTCCTCCTCCTCCTTCGGGGGAAGAGGTTTTCTTCGCCAAAGGCCCACGAAAAAATAGGTTTTCATGTCTCTTCAACAATAGTCATTCAGTCATCTTCCTTCATCCACTTCCTCTTTTGGTTTCGCTACTTATTTAACATTATCCTGGCATCAACCATCCATAAACCCCTCTGTGGCTGCAATAGTCATTCAGTCATCATTCCTCTTCTTTTGGCAGCTACTTATTTAACATTATCCTGGCATCAACCATCCTAAACTACTACTACTACTACTACTACATACTACTACTACTACTGTTTATTATTATTATTATTATTATTATTATTATTATTATTATTATTATTATTATTATTATTATTATTATTATTATTATTATTAAATAATAGGATGAAGCCATGCTCATCACCAACACAGCCTACACACACATACCAGGTGACAGGCTAATTTCTTTATGGTTGAAGGGAAGGAGTACAATAACATTATGCATTTTGCTTTAGCATATGTACTGTGAGCGTAATGTGATGTTCCACCAGGAATTCAGCTTTGAACAAAAACAACAAAGGGTGCTCAGTGTTGTGCTTCATGGTCATATTTATTCATTCATTCATTCATTCATTCATTCATTCATTCATTCATTCATTCATTCTGTCCTAATAGGAGCTTAACTTCTCTTTTATTTCATTTCACTTAGGAGAATGTATTGATGTGGTACAATATGGCCAACAACTTTTCGGCAACTGCCCCCAGACTATGGAATGCCCTCCCGTGTGAGACCCGCCTGGCGCCAGCATTGATGACATTTGGCGCCAGGTAAAAACCTTCCAGTTCCAGAAGCTTTTAAACTGATGATTGTGGGACCTGACGGCAATTTTAGTGTTGTGTTTTAATGCATTGTATTTCTTGTATTTTTATCTTTTTATTGTAATTTTGATGTTTTAATTGTTTGTTTTGATTGTGAGCCGCCCAGAGATCTCTGGGTAGTGGGCAGCCTACAGGCTATATCAATCCATCAAACAATAAAATGTTGCCATATGCACATGCTGAGATCCTTCCCGATAGCTTTGGTTGTGGACCAGGATTACGTGGATCTCCGAGAGAACAAACACAGCCCAGCTGCAAAGAAGCTGCAGCAACAGCCTGCAAAACATTGTGGTTAGACAAACAGCCGTGATGGGGTTGGGAAAGGGAGGAAGTGAGAAGGGAGCGGACTTTGAGAAATGGGCAAACCACAAGTGGTACAACTGAAATGCAGCCCGTGATGATGTAGGGCCATTCCCAGCAAGGGGACGGCCCAGGCACGTAAGCACCATCCCATGCCATCCCAATTGCAGGGCCTCCTAGTATAATGCTTGGCGTAATTAAACGATGACGTGACAACAGCATGGCAAGGGAGCATGTCCTTGTACTTAACTCTGGAACTCCCTCTCCCTGGAGGCCAGGCTGGCCCCCATCTTTGCTGTTTCTCCGCAAACAGATAAAGAAGACCTTTCTCTTCAGAGAGGCTTTTGCTTAGGCCCCGGTCTCACGACGATTTTGCTGCTCTTTTTGTTGCGAAAGACTGCACAGCAAAAGATCGTGCCTTCACTCCAAAGAGCAGTATTTTGGTACCCCGGCCGACTCCACCCCCGGAAGCGCACTTTAACCGCAGCATGTTGTACCACCGCTAGGGGTTGTGTTAAAATACTTCTGTTATTGATGCGCACTTTTAAACGCCTCAAATGAGGTGCGACTCCAGAAAATTCGCACCAATTAGATTCGTACCTCTTTTTCTGACACTTCCTGTAGTTCTGCCTTGGTAATCGCTTATGCTACTGAATTGGAGGCATACCGACATGCTGGCACAGTTTTTACTGGCTTTCCACTGGCAATTAAAATAGATTTTAAGAAGAAAGACTGCTACCTGGCTGCAACGCATGTATTCGCTACAAGGGGAAAGGTGCGCAGTAAGCAAGTTGGGATGGCTGCAGAGAAGTAAAATACTTCCCTGTTGTCGGGGCGCTAACTGCGCATCAAACGTCAAAACGTCACGTGACTGCCTGAAAAAATAGTACTGTACGCATCATATTAAGATGCACAGATAATGGTAGTGAGACCAGGGCCTTAGTGACTTGCCATCTGGGGAAGATTTATTGTTTTTTAGTGGAATGTTGTGCGTTCTTGCTTTGAATCTGGTTTTGGTGTCGACTTTGTTGACCATTTTAGGATGATATTTAATTCTTTTAAAATATGTATACTTGCTGTTGTTTAGCTTTTAAATATTGTCTTTTAATGACTTAAGCCACCTTGGGCCCTTTTTAAGGAAAAAGATGGAGTGAAATATTATAAATAAGTAAAATAAATAAATACGACCATGGTGCACAATGCCCAGCAACACTCTTTGTTGTTTTCACTCAAAGCTGACTCCATGGGGGAACATCATAAAATGCACACAGTACAGTACACGAGCAAAAGCAAAATGCATAATTTTTGTATCCCTTCTCTTGAGCAGGGGTCAGCATACAATAAAGCAATTAGCCTGTCATGTGGCATTTGAAACTCCCCTGTGCGTGTTTGTGTGTGTAGGCCGTGTTGGATGTGAGCATGGCTTCATCCCATTTTGGAGTCCCAACATGCGTGCCACAGGAATGCCACGCAAGCAGCCGCAGAGGGGTTTATGGATGGTTAATGCCAGGTTAATGTTAAACAAGTAGTGAAACCCAAAAAGGAAGTGGATGAAGGAAGACAACAGTATGACTGTTGTCGAAGAGACATGCCGTATTTTGTGGTAAGAACCGCAAGAAGAAGAAGAAGAAGAAGATATAGAAAGAAAAAGAAATTGAGTCTGTGGTGGGGAAGACGGCAACAACCAGTGGCTTCTGCTTCCCTGATATGCCCAGCTCAGGATATACCAGAAGCCAGTTCATAAATTTCTGTTTACAACTGAAATTAAACTGTGATGTGGGGATTCTGGGAGGAGCCGTAGTTTTAAAACGTTTTTTTCCAGTCTGTGAGGAAGAAGCTTCCCACTTCTTGGAGGCAAGTGTCTAATTTGCCAGGACAACTGTTCCCTTGAAGAAAGAAGCCTCTTATCTCCCTCCTTCCTTTTTACCTCCTCAGAGCCTTATCCCACGAGGGCTAAAAAGTCCTTGTAAATTCAGGAAAAACTGTCTTCAAAAATCGTGCCCCCACGAGCAGCCAACTTAAAAAAAAAAAAGAAACCTCCGACCACGACCCTTAAGTGCATCCCAGCAGGTCTTCCAGTAAGTACTTCTGGGGTACTGGATTTGGACCCACGTTCAATGTGTCTTTTAAGGTGATGCAAACTTAAGCATCACCTTAAAAGTTGTTTTTTTTTTCTCTTGTCCCCCGTTGTGCTGACTTCCCCTTGTTTTTCTGTTTTTAATTTGTGGTTTCAGGATATTGATACACTGGCAAGCCCACATCATATGCACTAAACCAGGCATGTCCAAAGTCCGGCCCGGGGGCCAAATGTGGCCCGTTTTAAAATTTCGAGCGGCCCTCAGCCTCTTCTCCCTGTCAGCTCAGCCTGTCACTCGTACCCTGCCAGCTGGCCCCTCCCCGTGTTGGGTGGGGATGTCAGCTTGCAGTTTTATGGTTAGCCTGCCCTCCCTGCCTCTGTCCATCCCCTTGACCACCCGCCCTGCCTACCCACCCCTGGCTCCGTTGCTGCAGTGTCCTCCCCACCTTCTTGCGAGCGAGGGCTGCTTATGTGAGCAGCGCTGCATCTTGGGTCCATGTGAGCTGATTCCCGGGCCATGCAACAGCCACTGGACCGTTGGGTGCCTTAAAACTGGAGCATTTGCAGCTGTTGCAGATGTGCATGGGCCATGCCCTTTCTCCCCCCTTCGGGCTGAATAGTCGCCCCCCCACACACAATTTTATCTCACCAAACCTGGCCCTCCTTGCAAAAGGTTTGGACACCCCTGTGCTAGACTGTATTTATTTTACTGAAATTACTGAAAATGTCCCTTTTAAACACCACGATGTAAGAATAATTATAATTGCACATGTTACCGCAGAGTTTGTGGTGACACAAGGAAGGCATTATGTTGGCATAGAAACTTTTAAAATTTTGTTTGCAACGGAAAAGCGGGGAAATGTCACAGAAATTGATGTTTTGATGTGCATCATAGTGGTGGGGACAAAACGTAGGCGGAGACTACAGCACCATCCGTGAAGACACAGAAACACTCGCTCCGAATCACGTGATTGTTGGCAGAGCGAATCCGCCTTCTCTTAGGAGCTGGTGGGATAAGGCTCTAAGACAGTGGTTCCCAACCTGGGGGTCAGGACCCCTTTTGGGGGGATCAAACGACCATTTCACAGGGGTGGCCATGAGCCAGTGAAGAAAAAGGCACAAACGGCTTGGGTCTGGAGGAGGAATGGGGGAAAGTGAGTTCCAGCTTGATAGGTTGGAGGGGATGTCAGTCAAGTGCACCGGAGGCTGCGATTGGCTGAGGGTGCCTGTGTAGAGGGAAGTTGTCTATGGCACCTGCGGCAGTGGCCTGCCAAAGGGGGGCTGGTGGCCTCTTCCAGGCAGGGCAAGGGGGTCACCACAACATGAGGAACTGTATTAAAGGGTCGCAGCATTAGGAAGGTTGGGAACCACTGCTCAAAGAGCTGAAGGAAAGCCAGCACAGAAGTAAACAGAGCCACGCTAGAACTAGCTTAGGTCTCTGGCTGCAGAGTTGGAGGTTGGGAGTTCAATTCTCCCCTGTGCCTCCTTGACAGGGGCTGGACTTGATTATCCATAGGTTCCCTTACACCACCACCAGCACCACAGCACCACCACCAGCACTACTACTGCTGCTGCTGTTGCTGCTGCTGCTGTACTTCTTCTACTATTACTGCTGCTGCTGCTGTTGTACTACTACTACTACTACTATACTGCTACATGGGGAAAGTACTAAGTACTTTTTTTGTTTACAACTCTCAGAATATCCTAGCCAACATGATTCTGGGACTTTTAGTCCAAACAAACATTTTTCAAGATGAAATGTTTAGTTCCATGTTATGCGCAGCTAATATGAACAGAAATTTGTCCCTTAAAAAAGAGGGCATGAGAAGTCTGTCAGGAAGGGTTTCACAAACAGCAAACCACATTCATAATTGCACAATGAATGGCCTGTGTGGTCACTGCAGGGCAGGTGCCTGGACAAAATGGCCTCCTGGAAAGATCCCCCACAAGAGACAGGCAGGGTAAGATCCTGCTGAAAGATGGGTCAGAGATGGCTGCAGAGCAAAACACAAAATTAAAATAAAACAGAAATGTGCAACTTCCTTCAGCCACAAATGAAACTATGGGCAATTACAATGCTTATGCTAGGAAAATATCTACCTAAATTCTGTATCACCTTGCTCAATCCCCTGATCTGTTTTTTAATATATTTTTAATCCACCTCTTATCGGGTTGTATTGTATTTGATTTATTATTCTTAACGTTTTAGATTTAATTATGTTTGATTGGTTGAATTCTTATATTTGTTTATATTGTATGCTGTTTAATTGTGTTGTATTGTATTTTCTATGTCCTAACTTGTGTAAACCTCCCAGAGTGACCATTGGTCAGATGATGTAGTAGTATAAGAACCAAATAAATAAATAAATAAATTTGCTTCAGGAGCCTTGGCATCCCTTCCAAGGGGAGAATTCTTCATCATACCAAAGAGGGAAGCTAGATGGGGTGAACCACAGTGTGAGCTTTTGACCGTTCCTAGGAAACAGGAGGAGTGTTTGTGAAAACATTGCAGAGTCACAGGAGGCCATCGGTGACACAACAGCAACATCGCCCAACCTGCCTCAGAGAGCAAAGGAAGGTCAATAGTTGCCACCGCAATTCAGGAAATGGATTGACGTCCAGGCAAGGGTTTTTAAACACACACACACAAAACATTTGGCACACACAGTAAAGAGTGCTGGAGGCCATTGCCCTGAATAAGTCAGATCACACCTTTTGACACACCTATGCACGTACATGCACATATAACACACATTGAATTCCCCCCAAAATTGGCCCACATATTCTTGCCGGGTGTCACAGGTTATTCACAGGTAAGGTTACCAGGTTTCAAGGCGTTGGCTGACGTCCTAGAGGCAGGGGTGGCCTTCCAGATTTTTTTAACTACAGCTCCCAAAATCCACAGTCTATATTGCCAAGGATAACGGACAGTGGGTGTTACAGTAAAAAAAAAAAAAGGAGAGCGCCAACTGTTTAACACTCCTAGCATTGATGTGCTGCCCCACCCTTAAGTCTCCAGGGTACTCATAAATCGCCTCAGGGTCTCCCCTGCCCCCATTTCCGCTCTCGCTTCTTCTTCTTTTTATAATTTTTTCCATGTTGAAAATTAAATTTAAAATGTGATAACACAGAAAGTACCTTTCCTATCTTCAAATTGTGCCATTAGAACAGAATTTGGGGAAGACTGTCCATGACCTCATACGATGCTGTGGGTTGAATTCAGGAAGGAGGCAGCAGAGATGGGTTACCCACATGAAGTGTTGAAATGCATCTTAGGCCTCTATCGCACGGCCACTAAATACAGATGATTATTAGATGCGTATTTTCTCCGAGAGTGGTCACATGACAGGAGATGCGCAGTTACTATTTCAATCACCTTAACATTTAACTATGTGTGTCGTATAAATACTGCCACCAATCGTAAATTCAGACTCCAGGATTATTTATGACAAGCACATCTCTTACTTTTGCCTCTTATAGAAATCATGCATCCGTAGGTCAGAATTTGATTTCACTGAGCCCCGTTTTCTTTGTTTTCAGCTGCATAGCTTCCCTTCCTCTTGTGTGGATACCATGTTCTGCTATGATTTTACATTTTGAACTACCTTGAGAGTCTCTGCTACTGAGAAAATTATTGACATGCAAATTATGAATGAAATAAAACATAAAAGGAAGTGGAAGTCCCTCTCCCAACACTATGAGAGAGAGAGAGTCAGTGAAGTGATTTTGTGATGGATGGGAAACCTCTCTCTCTAAGGGCGTTTATACACGACCCCTAAACTCCGGGGCAAATGGCTCCCAGCTCTGGAGCTTTAAAATGTTTACCCACCAGCTCCGGAGTTTACAGGAAATTAGGTGCGACCACGCCCACTTTAGCGCATCCCAGCACACCTTTCAAGTACCTGCTCTTCCGTCCTGAAAATTCCTTGATGCGGTGTAAAGATAGTGAGTACGGGGCTCTCCTCCCTTCTGTTTGTTGTTTTTTTGGCTCCCGCCCCTTTAAGAGCTACTTTTACAGAGACAGGAATCTTGCCAGCAAGAGCGAGAGCCAGAAGGAGAGCCAGAAGGGAGGTGAGGCACAATCTTTTCTTCCTTTTTTTTCTCCCTCCCCTCACGCAGCCAGCAGCCAGGAAGTGCGGAGGGGTGGGGAAGCAGGAAGAGCGACAAGCCCCTAAGATCTCTGGTCCGAATTTAAGTGGCCAGCGGATCTTAGGGGTCGTGTAAAAGCGCCCTAAGTGTTTAATTTTCAATTGTTTTAATTTCTCTAGTAAGTGCTCTAATTTCCAATTTCAACAATTGGAATCTGCATCTTCTTCTACATTCCCCAGAGTAGCCTGGTAGCTAGATGGGTGGTATAGAAATCTAATAAATAAATAAATATAATAATATAATATAATATAATATAATATAATATAATATAATATAATATAATATATAATATAATATAATATAATATAATATAATATAATATAATATAATATAATATAATAAGAAGATGGCTTACATAATTTTAAAAGACAATATTTGATAGCTAAAAGCAGTTATTTAATTTAATTTAATTTAATTTAATATACTACCCATCTAGCAAATTGCTGGGCTTTTGCTTTTCAGGCATGTCCACCTTGGCACCTAGATATGTTATATGGATATTGTAGGCACAGTATGGATCAAGGAAAAGACAAGCTAGTCTATCCTACTCCTTTAAGAGCTGTTTTGCACCTTTCTGGGCCAGTGGTAGGCATGCATTCTTTTTGCCATGTTCTGTTTTGCTGGGAAATAGCAGCCTGCAACAGCTATAAAGTGCAAGGGATGCAATTTTGAACTCAGCTTTGCCTCATTTGGACAGGAATTGCAATATGAATGTCTGTGAAGATTCTCAGTCATCCAGGTGAGGTTATCCGGAAGTTGAGTCATGGCAACTGGACTTCTTTTCTCGTGAGATCGAAACATTTCTTTACTCATCCAAGTAGCTTCTTCAGTCTGAGGAAACTGGATGCAAGGATTTTAATTTATAGCTCCTCTTGGTTTCTTCCCACCCTGGTCTGAATAGGCTCATTAGATCGACAAAGGCATGAAGTGTGTGAAAGTCACACCTATGCAACCTGTGCCATTGTCCATCTAATGGGAGTTGGGAAGGGTTGCACACACCCCGGGCCTTTGTCCAACTAAGATCACTACAAACAGCAATGGGAATGTGTTTCTTGCTTAAAGAACCACAAACCAGGAAGCTGAAAGAGATTAGAATGGAGGACTGAAATAACCTTCCAACTTTTCTCATTTAACTGGCACTAGCGAATGACAGCCTGTATCCAGTAAAGCAGGCCCCCATTCTGTGGCATAAACTTCCAACTGAGTTATGCCAGAGGCTTTATCCCTTCTGACAGAAGTTTATAAAGCAGCCTTCAAGGACAACAAATGCTGCTGTTGGGGACTTTTCCCCCTTAACAAATGAGTTGCTCATCAACACATTTTTGGGATTTGTTGTATGTGAGTGGTGTTTGGGACTAGGGTGGAGGTTTGCTGGTCTATTTGTAAACTGCCAAAAGTAGTGAGTGTCACAAAAGGCGGTTACTTCACATCCCTCTCGTTGCTCTTTGCTGTCTCGCTTGGGACCGGTACGAAAAAAGGTTACTTCACGTCCATAGCATGACAGCGGAAGCTTGTCCCGACCATGCCCCCTGAACCGGGAACAGAGAGTATGATGAGCCATACCTCCCCCTGGCCCTGGGAATTCTCTTGTCTTGGTTCTTGTTTCGAGACAAGTGCCCGTGAAGTAACGCTTGTCATGCAAGGCACACATTTTCCGTTTGTTGTGGCCTTTTACCATTTTTTTGTTTTTGACCGCTGTCTTTTGAAATTTCGCATTTGCGAGTCCCTGCATTTGTTCCGCTGTCTTTTTCCCCTTCTTATTATGCAAATACCCCCTCCACATGTATTGTCCCGTTTCCACTTTAGTCCACCAAATATGTTTTAAAAACGCAAAAAGTCACATTAGTTTTCATATTTACCCAATGTGTAGATTTTTGTAAGCCTCTTCCTCCAGTGTTTCTGAGATACAAAGCAGGCTAAAAATACATATATCTATACAGATGACTAGACAGATGCTTGTGTGCACAAGTTTTGAGCCAGGAACTGCTTTGCAGAATTGTGAATTAAGTCAGCCGGCTTAAAAGCCACAGGCCAGAGTTGCCCCCCTCCCCCGCCTCTCACTCTCTCCGGCCAAGAGTAGCTGAGGGAGCAGTTTCATGTGAACAGGGTACATCTTTTAAAAATCCCTTAAAAGGGTCCGCCTATCCCTGCTTTTTTTCTGGGGGGGAAAATGGAATGGGATGATGAAAGCAAGTTGAGCAAGGGGTTGAGAAATCTCCGTGTTCCCTTGAATATTGGTTGAAGATGGGTTATTAGTCAGAATTGCTCAACATTTGACTCCCGAGTTGTTCTTCCCTCGCTGATCCCATATGTTGAGCTGCACTTGACATCACACGGGGGAAATTGAAGCTGAATCACAGCCAGATTCTGTTCTAAACAAATGAGCAAGGCCAGATTTTCCCATCAGACAACGAACGGCAACTACAAACGAACCCCTTTCCCGGCATCAGCCATCTGTTTGGGAGGGGCCTGCATGGACAAGTTACATGTTGCCTCTCTGCCCATGCCGTTAACCAGCAGTGCTGATTTCCCTTCCACAAAGAATCAAGGGGAAAATCAAAGGCAAGTTTATTATTCTATGCGCAGAAGTAACAGGAGGTGGGTGGGAACCAGCAAAATGGTGGTTCGTCTTGGTTTGTGGTCTTTCATGATTTTGCGTTTCCCCTCACAAATGAACCATGAAGCAGCTGATCAGTTTATTTGGCAATCATCATCATCATCATCATCATCATCATCATCATCATCATCATCATCATCATCATCCAGCGTAGTTATCTTGTCTGCTGTGTGCTAATTTGATAATAATAATAATAATAATAATAAAACAACTTGAAAAAAATTACCCGATATCAGGATTTGACAATTGAACTTCAGAGACTCTGGCATAACCTGGTACAGGTGGTCCTAGTGGTAATCAGCACGCTGGGTGTGGTGCCTAAAGAGCTAAGCAAATATTTAGAAGAAATTGGAGTTGACAAAAGTCACCATCAGTCAGCTTCAGAAATCCACCTTACTGGGATCTGCTTGCACACTTCGCCGATACATCATGTAGTCCTAAACGCTTGGGAAATGTTCGACTAGTGATTTGTAATACAAAATCCAGTGTAGTTATCTTGTTTGCTATTTGATGATGATGATGATGGGGGTGGGGTGGGGCAGGGGTGGCGGGGGTGGCAGGGGCTAGGGCAGTGATGGGGAACCTTTTAGGGACAGAGTGCCCAAACTGCAATTCAAAACCCACTAATTTTTTGGAAAGTGCCAATACAGCATAAGAACATAAGAACATAAGAAGAGCCCTGCTGGATCAGGCCAAAGGCACATCTAGTCCAGCTTCCTGTATCTCACAGCGGCTCCACCAGATGCGTTTGGGAGCACATGAGACTAGATATTTGTCTCCTGATACCACTTCCCTGCATCTGGCCCTTGAAGTACCCTGGTTTAAAGCCTGGAGATTACACATCTCCATCATGGTTTGTAACCTGTGATGGACTTTTCCTCCAGGAATCTGTCCAATCCCCTTTTGAAGGCATCCAGGCCAGATGCCATCACCACATCCTGTGGCAGGGAGTTCCATAGACTTACAACGCGCTGGGTGAAAAAATATTTTCTTTTGTCAGTTCTTACTCTCCCAGCCCTCAATTTGAGTGTATGTCCCCTAGTTCTGGCATTTTGGGAGAGAGATAAGAGCTTCCCTCTATCCACTTGACTCATACCCTGCATTATTTTGTATGTCTCAATCATATCCCCCCTCAAGCGCCTTTTTTCCAGACTAAAGAGGCCCAAATGTTTTAGCCTTTCTTCATAAGGGAGGTGCCCCAGGCCAGTAATCATTTTAGTCGCTCTCTTCTGCACCTTCTGCAATTTAACCTGAATCCAGGTGGCTGTGAAGGGGCGATGTCGGGTGCTCACAGAAAGGGCTCCGAGTGCCACCTTTGGCACCCGTGCCATAGGTTCGCCAACACTGGGCTAGGGGAATGGCGGGGGCGGGGGGATGGCGGGGTGACGGCAGCAATGGGGGCGGCAATGGGGATGGCAGGGGTGGCATCGGTGGTGGCGACAGGGAGGGCGATGATGACGGCGGGGTCGGAGGTGGGGTCAGCAGTGGTGGCTCTAGTGGCGGTGGTGTTCCTAGGCAGGCCTGCCGGGCTCACTCATTTTCTCCAGCAGCGCGCATGGCAGCCACGGAGGCGATCCCAGGCAGCGCCAGAGACACCAAGCGGGCCCATCAAGCCGGCTGGGTCCCGCCTCTGCGGCGGCCACATACACCATGGGAACACCCAAATGAGCCCAGCAGGCCGGCCTGGGCCTGCTGCCGCCACCGCTGCCACTGCTGGAGAGAGCAAGCGAGTCCAGCACCAGGTTGGGGCGGGGAATTCTCCCCCCCAGCACAGGGACATTGCGGGTGACCTCTAATGGCGCCATGGGTGACTGGTTGCTTGTGGTCAACCTGCTGTACGGGCCTGCCCTAAAGGAAGCCACAGGCTTAAGTCTACAATAGCTGAGCAGGGCTGTTGAAGACAAGACATTTTGGAGCTCTCTCATTCATTCATAGAGTCACCATGACGAATATGCAGTTTTAAATATGAATTACGGGTAAATATCATTTCTGAAGGATTTCAAGACCATGGAAAGAACAGATTTGCATTAGCAGACTCTCAACCAGAAGAACAGTGAATTGAAATGAAAGAGATTTTTTTTTTTGGGCAGGGGGGTGGAACACAAAAAGTATGTTCAATTGAGTAGGCACAAAGGGGACAGAGGAGGAAAAGGAAAGGAAAAGAACACGGTTGATGGATGACTGATGAAACTCTTAGAATTACAGATGAAAAAGTAAAAGTAAAAAAATGACAGCAATATTGCCTGAACCCTAAATACAAAAAAAGAAATGCTTTCTTTGAGTCAAAGCCTAAGGCTGTGTCATTTTGCTCTTCCATATTTTATTTATTACTTTGAATACTGAGATGGCTGTTTCCCACCAGGGTTAGGAATTGGTGGTCAACTACATGTGGTGGGATTACAGTCCCCATTTTCCTTAGCCAAATAGCCAATAGTAAATAATTTATTTATTTTATTGGATTTTTATACTGCCCATCTGGCAGCAAGGTCACTCTGGGTGGTTAATGGGACTTGCTGTCCAAAAATACATGGAGAGACATAAAAAGTTGCCCAGCCATATGCTAAATAGCTGGAGAATGTTTTCTTTGGGACTACAGTGCATGTTGGCTAGGAGATACTGGGCGTTATGGTGCAAAACAGGACATGAAAGCCAGCATTCTAAGGAATTGGTGACATCATCAAAACTCAGCCAATTTGTGATGGCAGCTCAGCACTCTCCTGGGTCTTTATGACATCCCTCTCAGCTCATAGATAAGAGGGCTGCACTGGCAGGGTAGGAGAACAGTTGAAGGTGTCCAGCTGAGAGAGGATGCAGATGATAGCACCCCAGGAAGGAAGACCTCAACCCATATCAAGAACTCAGGACATTTCATAGATAATATTAGCACCCTAAAACTCAACCCCAGGGACAGACTGATCAGCTTTGATCTAGTATCCTTCTTCATCAAAGTGCCAATAAAGGACACTTTACCACTCATCTAACAGATCTTCCCAGAAGATATTAAGGCTCTATTCCAACATTGCCTAATGACCAGCTTCTTCCAGTGGGAGAATGACTTCTATGAACAGATAGATGGAGTTGCCATGGGGAGCCCCCTCAGCCCAGTAATAGCAAACTTTTACATGGAACCTTTTTGAAAAACAAACTCTGGGTGTGGCACCCTTTGCACCCACATTCTGGTTCTGCGGATGACACATTCGTAATTTGGAGCCACAGTGAAGATGAACAGGAATAATTTCTAAACTACATAAACAATATCCACCCAAATATACAATTCACCATGGGAAAATAAATAGAGGCAAATCTCCCATTCATAGATGTCATGGTCATACGCAAACAGGACCTCCAATTAGGACACAAGGTATACAAAAAACCCACCCACACAGATTGGTACCTACATAAAAATTCCAATCACTACCCACAACAAAAAAGAGGCATAATCAAAACTCTTGTAGACCGGTGTAAGAGAGATGGAGAGAATAGTGTGCCATCCAGAGAAGTGCAAATGAAACGGGGATGGGGGAAAAAGGGATAGAAACGGAAAGGATGAAGATTCAGATGACAAGCCAAAAAACAGCAAAGGAACGATGTTGGAGATAATACAGATTTAATAAAGTGGGATGAAGAAGTGAAGTGGGAGTTTAAGAGTGGGGTGAAAAGGGGACGACAACCAAAAAGTTGATTGGAGGATTTCTGTTGATAGATCTATCTGAGGAGGAATGGAATGCAAGAGGAGGAGGGATAAAGGGGGATTTAAAAGGCAAGAGAGAGGTGAGCGTGCAGGTAGAGACAGTTAAAGTGTCAACGACTACTCAGACAGAAAAGGGGAAGACGATGGTAACAGAGAAGGGGATACAAACAGAAAAGGAAACAATCTCAGATAGAGATATTGGTTTACCCCTACCTATTCCTGTGTTAAATGTCCCTGTATTCAGCTGTAATACTGTTACTATAGACAGAGGCTTTTCCTCTTTGTCCCATCACGTAATTGAATAAGTGGGACAGGAGTTCCCACGTCCAAAGCTGGTTTTTTAATTTTAAAGTGCAGTTCAGCCCCCTTGGCCAGCAGGTGGCACAAGCATTTGAAAAAAACGGACCACTTGGCTGGGGGAAATTAATGCTTAGAGCAACGCATGGAGCTTCCTGTTTTTCTGAAGGTGAAAAGAAATTAAGAAAAACAGTGCCGATCGGCCCCAGGGACAGCCGGTCGGTGCTATGAGTTAAAAAAAAGAAGAAACCCGGATCATCTGCGTGGTCCCACGACGTCTGCCTTCTTAAAAGCTGGATTTTCAAAGCGAGGCAAAAAAATTCACTACCTCTTGGGTGAGTCACAGAAACCAAGCTTAAAGGGGCATTACCGGGTTTTCTTTTTTTTTTTTTTCAAAAAGCCCGGTGGCCATGGGGACAGCATTTTTAGACACGGCTTATCTAGTAATTTAAACTGCTTTTAAAGGGACGTGGGACCAAGCCCTGTGAAACTGAATTCCTCAACATTGAACTCAGCCACCTGAATTGGGCCGTACAGGCAAACCAAATCAAAAGAGTCATCAAACTAAAAACAACAACACCAAACTGAAGAAGAAAAACAGCCTCCAATAAAACGTATTTCTGCCATACATAAAAGGAGTCACAGACCGCATGGACAAAGTGTTAAAAAAGTACAACCTACAAACAGTACTTAGACTCACCACAAAAACACAACAGATGCTATGGTCAGCAAAAAACAAAAGGATCCCACTTGCCACTGCAGGAGTATACTGGATACCTTGCAGTTGTGGCCAGGTATGTATTGGGACCACAAAGCGCAGCATCCAGACCAGAATCAAAGAACATGAAAGACACTGCAGACTAAAACAACCTGAAAAATCAGCAGTAGCTGAACACACCCTCAAACAAACTGGACATAAAAATTCTCTTCCAGAACACAGAGGTACTGGACAACACTACCAATTTCTATGTCAGACTACATAGGAAAGCCAATGAAATCCACACACATAAGCACAATTTCAACAAAAAAGAAGAAAGTCTAAAAATCAACAAAGCCTGGCTTCCAGTGCTAAAATCTGCAGAGTGCAAAAGGTCAAAGCTCAATGATTCCCACCCCAGTCACAAGCAAAAGTGATCAGTTCACACAACAGAACAGCTAACGACACCCATCAAGGATCATTGCGATCCCTGATTGCGTCTGAAACTTCTTAATCCCTTTATCCCAATACAATCTGCTGCCCAACAGCTGCCACCCAACTTCAATACTGCTCCCTATTTCCTTTCTTGCAGACTGTCACCCTGCTCTCAGTCTTGAACCAGAGAGCCCTTCAAAACAGAGGAGAGTTCCCTGGTGAAATCGGGCACATCACCGCACAGCTGAAGGGTTAAGATTTTGTTGAGACATAATTGGGTGGGGAAGGGGAGTTTTATGGTTCTCTGGTTCTTCCTTTTGTTATTAATTTTATAAACATAAACATAAAACAATAAACAGACTTAAAAGTATTCATGTTCTCTCCCCCCCACACACACACAAACTGGGACCTTATATCTGGCATACATTTTCAATATTCAGACTTTACTCTCTATTTTATCTACCCACCAAATCCTTCCAGAAATGCATATAACCATTTCTTGTTTTTTCCTCTTTATGTAACACAGTGTTTATACATACTTCCCATTATTTTTTTATTTTAGACTATTTTACCCCACCTTTCTCCATGGAAAAAGACCCAAGGCAGCCACAGTATTCATATTTGTTTATTAATCTACAGTATTAATAATTGTTTCTCCCTTTTTGAATTTTATTTCTGAAATCAATTTATCTTTAACTGCTGTCTTCCATATTCCATTATAACACTCTTGTAGCTGAAAATCCCACTACCATTCCCATGTTATGTGGTTCTTCTCATGCTGAGATATATCTATATAATTATCATTAATTGCATTCACACAAGTAACATCTCTATTAGTCTGTCCTGGAGGATTCTACTCGCACACATAGTAGAGCTTATGCTCACAGCACTCATCCTCCCATATCACTCCTTCCCTGGTGCCTGTTCCTGCCCCACAGTTCCCCCATATGGGATCGCTCGGCTCCCCTTCAGCCCAACTCTGGGGCTCCTCCACCCGGCTCCCATCAGCCCAAGCCCAGTAGCCCCACAGCCCATGGCGGTGCAGCCCCAACCATGCCTTTATGTCCTGCTGGAGTGCAACTCTTCCTGCTAGGACCTGACCTCTGGCACGACAGGCAGACAGGGCTTCAAACCAGCTGCGGTTCTCCTGGATGACAACAGGACCACGGTCCTGTGTAGGCAGGGCTTAATGGAGACAGAAACAGAAAAGACACTAGGTGAGACTCTTTGTTCTGCATCGTAAGATATGGGGTGGTTACCATCCCAGATTTCTAGCCCTCCTCTTCTCCCATGCAGAGCTTAGAAATTTATTTTTCAGATATAAGGGCTTACACTTCTAGGGCTCTAGATATCAGCATGCCTAGACATAACCTTCAACAAAAAGGACATAGTATTCTGTCCCCCTGTTGCAGGTCTATAGGTCTCACCATCGGGGCGTTCTTCCAAAGTTTCTGTTGTAATCTCCTTTCTTGTAAGTTGAGTCCATTGGCTCACTTTACCTTCTTAGTATAGCTGCAAAGATTATTTTTCATTGCTTAAAAAAAAACATTAAAGTGCTCCAAGCTGCTGATTTGCAGCATTAAACACATCTAAATATTAAGGCTACAAGCAGACTGGATAGCTCAGAGACTTGGATACCTGGCTATGCAGCTAGAGATTGGGAGTTTGATTCCCTGCAGTGCTTCCAGTGAATAGAGGAACCTGTGTGGCCTCTAGCAAGCTGTGAAGTTTCAGAGTGCCCTCCCTCCAAAAGGGAATGGTAAACCACTTCAGGGTAGAGATGGACACGAAATGGAAATATAGCGTTTCGTTTCGTTTCGTTTCAGTCTTCATTTTGTTTCATTTCATTAATAACAGATATTTCTTTAAAAAATTCGTCATGAAGGGAAATGAAATGATTCATAAGGCTACAAATAATGGGGAGCTTTCCCACTACCCTAAATCAAAGACCCTCCTTAAACCTCCCAATCAATTTGCTTTCAAACAAAGAACCCTCTGTAAACAAGCAGGAAACCTAATGGCTAGCTGAGACACGGAGAGATCTGAGAGATAAGCTCAACAGCTGATAGGCAGGGAGAGAAGGAAGGAAAACATAAAAAAACCCCTCCAAAGTCCTACTTAATTAGGAAAGAAAAGCATTCAGTTTAATACATCAATTTGTAGACACAAGCACAGCCAACACATGGAAGGGAAGGGAAAGTGGTCCTAAAACTCCCATGTCCACAGGCCAGAGACAGGGAGCAGCAGCAGAGCTCAGCTCCTGGCTAGCTGCAGGCAGATAAAAGATCGGAGATAAGCTAGCTCAGGGGTGCCCAAACTTTTTGTAAGGAGGGCCAGATTTGGTGGCTGAGAATGTGTCAGGGGCCATTTGCTCCCCGACCCTGACACCCCACTGAAAGCCCCACCCACTGACCCATAAGCAAAGGAGGGGGAGGGAGGGGACGGGCCAGCCAGCCGCAGGCCACTCAGAATGGCCTGACGGGCTGGATTTGGCCCCCGGGCCGGACTTTGGGCAGGCCTCAGCTAGCTCAACAGCTGAGGCACAGGGTGGGAAGGAAGGAAAATAAATCAATCAGTTTAAAAATAAACCTCCTGTTCACAGGATGGTTGGATCAAGAGGCCTCTTGCTACTAGGAGGAATCATTATATTTCTGAAACAAAAAAATAGTGTTTTGTAAGCTTACAAAACAATGAAACAGTGTGTCGTTTTTCGTAAGGTGCCCATCCCTACTTCAGGGTATTTTAAAGGGTGGCCATGAACCAAAATTGACTTGACACATATTGAATTCATTAACCAATGCTACATCCATACTAACTATAAAAGTAACTAGAAACAGTTACAGTTACAATCCAAAAGAAGACGGGGCTCTAAGTTCATTGCCGTAGAAACAAGACAGAGTCTTGCAGAACCTAGATGATTAACAAATTTATTTTGAGCATGATAGTGGCCCGATTCTATCAGGTAGTCCAGAAAGCTTTGGGCAAACAAACCTTGTTCGTCTTTAAAATGTCACAAGACTCTTTGTTGTTGTTACTTCAAAGGATTTCAAGTGATGTTTTAAAGTTTTCAAAAGGGATCGGGTGGATTTTACAGAAAACAAGGCTCTTAGTGGCTTCGAGTCAGGGTGACAATGCATGGCTCTTCTGAATGCCACCTCTTGGTGGGCAAGAGGAAGTGACTGGTATTGCTGTCCTGTGTTATTTATGGCCTTCCTGTGCTTACCGGCTTGTCTGTGTCATGAGACGGGATGTGGGGGCTACATATACCTTTGAGCCCATCTAACAAGCTCTCTTCTCATGAGCACCATCTCCGCACGTACTTAGCACTTTCAAAGCTTTCGTAGAATGCAAGCATTCAAGCGGTTACGATTCCATTTACACATATTTATATTTACCTGTATTGTGAAGTGTTTGCTGGATGTTGGTGGCCGTTGGGTCATTCTGGAAACTTCTAGGAGTCACCTGAACCTCTGAGATGAAGGGAAGGCCAGTAGGAACTTCACTGCCAGGCACATCAGGTTGGCGACCTTGAGGACCAAAATACAGTGGACCCTTGCATAACAAACAGCTTGTATAACATAAAATTTGTACAACATAAAAATTCCAGAGATAGGGGAAATTTGCTTAACATAATTGCCTATGGGGAAAATCTGTACAACATAAAATTGGGATCACTCTGTTTTCAATGTATTCCTATAAGAATTTGTATAAAGGAAAATTTGCTTAACATAATTTCATTTGGAACGAATTAATTCCTTTATACAAGGTACCACTGTAATTAAATAAGGACATGGTTTCATTTTATTGCCCCATTCCACAAAAGCTTTGGCCAAATAAAACTTGCCAGTCTATGAGGTGTCACATCTTGTTGTTCTTAAGGCAAAAGATAAGCCATTAATTGCACAGCATTAAGAGGTGATTAAGTGGATTTAGAGAAGATAAGGCCCTCATAAGAACATAAGAAGAGTTGTGCTGGATCAGGCCAAAGGCCCAACTAGCCCAGCTTCCTGTATCTCACAGTGGCCCCCACCAGATGCATCTGGGAGCGCACAAGACTAGATATCTTTCTCCTGATACCACTCCCCTGCATTTGGCCCTTGAAGTACCCCGGTTTTAAACTGAGAGATTGCACATTTCCATCATGGTTTGTAACCTGTGATGGACTTTTCCTCCAGGAATCTGTTCAATCCCCTTTTGAAGGCATCCAGGCCAGATGCCATCACCACATCCTGTGGCAGGGAGTTCCACAGACTAACAACTCGCTGGGTGAAAAAATATTTTCTTTTGTCTGTTCTTACTCTCCCAGCCCTCAATTTCAGTGGATGTCCCCTAGTTCTGGTATTTTATGAGAGGAAGAAGTGTGTCCCTCTATCCACTTGACTCATGCCCTGCATTATTTTGTACGTCTCAATCATATCCCCCATCAGGCGCCTTTTTCCAGACTAAAGAGCCCCAAATGTTTTAGCCTTTCCTCATAAGGGAGGTCCCCCAGCCCAGTAATCATTTTGGTCGCTCTCTTCCGCACCTTTTCCAGTTCCAGTTCCAGTGTTCCTGACTAACTCCTTCCTGGCTCCCTGTTCAGGGCATACTGTTTTTTAGAGGCAGGTTGGATTATCCCCCTTTTTTTGTTTGTTTCCAGTACATGTAATTACTGGAATTGAAAGAAAATGGGCAGCTGGTTGTCCCTTTGGAGAAGCCACTTAATTGAAAACTTTTTCTCTTCGCTATTCATTAGAAGACGGGGCAGCTGAAACATTTTGCATTTCTCGTCAATTGTAAGTAACATACCAGCAATGCTTGGGAAGTTATTTTCACTGTGGTCAAAGTATTGCTGATTCAGGAACTAGAGATGGGCACAGGACACCAGTTTCGCAGTGCCTGCTGGTTTGTACTTTGTCCAAACAGGAGTCTGGCACTTCCCAGCCCCACCTCCCCACTCAGAGGCACCGCCCCTGCTTCTCTGCCCCAACTCCTCCAGGCACTGCCTCTGTGCAGACACCCCCTGAAGGAGGCGGGGCTGGGAAGTTCCGAACACCTGTTGGGACAAAGTAGGAACTAGCACGAATTGCCAAAGCGGTGGTGGTTCGTGCCCATCTCTATTAGCCACTATGAATGAGAAAGGGGAAGCGTTGACTTCCTTCTCCTCAAAAGGCAAGGAAGATTTAGAGCAGTGGTGTCCAAACTTTGGCCCTCCAGATGCTTTGGACCACAATTCCCACAATTCTTTGTCATTGGCAATACAGGCTTGGAATTCTGGGAGTTGTGGTCCAAAACATCTGGAGGGGACACCCCTGATTTATTAGAAGGAGAGCTACCCATTTCTGAAGGTTGTTGAAGCTGCTTAACGGATTCTTGTGCAGTCTCGGCCCGCCCCACGGGTCCCTTTGATGTCCCCTTGCCCATGGAGGGCTAGTGTTCACATGGAAAGGCTATCAGGGATGTCTAGGTAGGACGACACTACGCTGACCTCAGCAACAAGGGCAGGGTGTTTTTTTTCTGGACGCCAGCCATTGGTGCACAGGAGGAAGTGATAAATATTGTGTTGACATATGGCAGGCATGTCCAAACTTCAGCCCTCCAGATGTTTTGGACCACAACTCCCACAGTCCTTTGTCATTCGCAATCTAAGCTTAGAATTCTGGGAGTCGTGGTCCAAAACATCAGGAGGGCTGTAGTTTGGACATGTCTGAGTTATATGGCATCCCTTTACATTACTTACCTGCTTTGCCACTCCCAGAAACAGCATACTGGACTAGGTACACCTTTGATCCCATCTAGCCTAAGTTCTTTCCCATCATATCCTAAGCTGGGTAGCCCTAAGTGTGTGTGTGTGTTGTTGTTTTAACTGCTTGTTAATTATGTTTACCTGTACTTTGAAGTGTTTTCTGGATGTTGGTGGCTGTTGGGTTGTTCTGGAAGCTTCTAGGAGTTGCCTGGACCTCTGAGGTGAAAGGAAGGAGGGAAGAAACTTCTCCATTGCCAGGAAACTCAGGCAGTCTGCCTTGAGGGTGAAAGGAAAGAGATATGGATGGTTTCATTTCTATTGTCCCATTCCACAAAACCTTTGACCAATATAATACATACATTTGTAAACAAAAGATCAAAATAACACATGAATGTGTTTCAAAAAAAGGCAGACTCCGGAAGATGAGTATGTTCCAGCTCCTTTTTTAGTTTGGGGGGGAACAGATCAGATCAGTTTGCATTAAATACAAACCAAACTCACCTCCACCCCACCCCTGCACCACCAATTATTTATTTATTTATTTATTTATTTATTTATTTATTTATTTATTTATTTATTTATTTATTTATTTATTTATTTTTGTTTCCAGTATTTATTTTATTTCCCGTGGCCCGGGGTGGGGGGTGGGGAGGGGGAGATGGGGTGTGGGGGGCAGGGGAGGGTGTGGGGGCGGGGGAGGGGGAGGGGGAGGAGGGGAGGGGGGGCTGGGGGCTTGGGGTGTGTACCTTGGGGGCCATGCAGAGGTGCCCCAACCGAGGCGGGCGGCGGCGGCGGCGGCGGGCGCGGCGGCGGCGCTTGCCGGCTACTCACCGAGGCGGGCGGCGGCGGCGGCGGCGGCGCTTGCCGGCTGGGGTGGCGGGTGTGCGCTCCCCCGCGCACGGGCGGGGGGAAGCCCGGGCTCCTGGGCGGGCGGGCCCCCGCCTCCTCCTCCATATACTCATAGCCCGGGGCTCCTGACAATACAGAGGTGCCTAACCGAGGGCGGGCGCGGCTGCCGTGGCGCGGCAGCCGCCCCCGGCGGCTGCGGCCTTGGCGGGAGGGGAGGAGGAGGAGGCCGGTGGGGGTGGCGTCTCGGCCCGAGGGCGCCACGGGACCGCCGAGCGGCCACGGTGGCGTGGCGGGGTGCCCCGCCACCGGCCGCGGAGTCACGGCCGAACCCGGGTGGCTGCCGTGGCCGCCGCGGCCGCCGACAGGAGGAGGAGGCGGGGCCCACCGCCCAGGAGCCCGGGCTGTGCGCCGTAGACTCCTCCTCCGGCTGAGATGGCGGAGGAAAAGGGGAGGAGCCTTATGTCAACTTCGGCACTGGTTTTGGCTGGGGATGTATATGAAAAACAGCAGAGGCAGATTATTTCTTTTCCCTAGATGTGAAGACAGCAAGGCTGAATTCTTCCCTAAGAAAGCCAGATTAATTGACCTGAGTGAATTATTTTAATGAGAGGAATTTCCATATTATATTCCCCCTTTCCCCCTTCTGACCACTAGTGGTATGGTCATCCTTCCTTTTCTGATTAGTGTCTGTCCTTACAATATACTCTCATGTTCATTTCTCCCAGTGCTTAAACTGAGGATTTCTCTCTGTCATGTATGTAATCAGAGATTTTCTAAGATTCCAGAAACACCAAAATGTGTAGCAATCCCAGAGAACATTTGTCATGCTGTTCATTGCTCCTGTTGCGGCAGCAGGATATCTCTCCCCCACACACACACCTCTTTTAAACCATAAACTAATATTTTAGCCTGTTAGAGAAGGAAATTGATGGCCAATGCAGTGACAACCAAGAGTCTGTGCAGCACAGTGGTTAGAGTAGCCTTCTCCAATATGATGATCAAGTACAACCCTGATTACCTCTGCCACTGCAATAATTCTCTGTGGTGTCTGTGGATACTGGGAACTGTAGTCCAACACATTTAGCTGATCCTAGAAGCAGAATTTGGGCTAAATTAGTTGGACTAAATTCAAAGGAAATCAGAGAGGGAGGCAGGATGATGCCTGTCCCTGCACAGCTCCTGATTGGCTAGCACCACGGAGAGGCAAAGATGACATCGGCACCTGCTTCCTTGTTGGATCTCAGCTTCGTGTGGGCGGAGAACAAGGTAAGTGATTAGCTGCTTGTGTGTTGGAGACTTCTGAACACCACCTGGGCTCGCACGGAATAGCCCATCCCCACTACCCACCAAATTTGGTGCCTCTACGAGCCAGGGAGCCATTTTAATAGAGTAACAAACCCTTTTGTTATTGTTTCATTTCGTTATGAATTTTTTTTACAAAAATGGTTTAAAAACAAAATGAAACAAACCTCTAGTAGAAACGAAATGAAACAAAACAGAACTCTATTTTTCCTTTTTGACAAAACCAACCTTCTCCGGCATCTAAAGAGGAAGCAGTCCATGTGTTTGCATACACGTGGGCAGTGAAGGAGGGATCTTGGAGTGACGGAGGAAGAACTCCAATAGGGCCCTGACTGGGTTTGAGGGCAGGACCTATGAGAAGAAAGAGGCCAAGAAACAAGTTTACATCCCCCACTGATTCCATAGCAATGGCAAACCCACCCCCAGGACCATCCTTAATTTCTCAGTAGGACGTTTGTCCACTGAAGCATGACACAAGATTTTGTTTTGCAAAATGAGAGACACCCCCTTAAATGAGGGTTGGGTTGGCTGTAGAGGGAGCTCCAGAGCATGAGCAGAGTGTCCTGTCCCTTGCACCTGTAAGGTCCTTGTTTCTGCCTCTTGGCATGTCCAGTTAAAAGAGGCTTGATAATAAATATCGCCTGGAAAGGTTTTCCGATCACACTCATGCTGCATACAAGCTAAATAAAGTACACATTGAGATCTCAGATGATATGATCCCTGTGCAGCGATGAGGCCTGTCTGATCTCCTATTTGGGAGAGGTGCCCCCCCCGCACACACATGCATGCTAGTTGTGTCTGACACTAGGGGCGGTGCTCATCTCCATATTCAAGCCAAAGAGCCATATTTAATTCTTATTTCAGCCGAGCAGCAGACAAATACTGAGTTTCGGAGTTGATTATCAGATAGCAGCAACTACTCTGGGCACCTGCAATTATGAAAAAATTAGGGGTTTGAAAACCACATTTATTGCTTTTGAAGACTCCTAACCATTTAGGAATCATGTAGGAGTCTACCGCCTGGCTACAGGAGCATATTGAAGAGGGAACAGATTTGTTTTCCATAGCTTCAGAGACTAGGACTCGGGGCAATGGTTTCAAACTATAGGAAAAGAGATTTAGTTTAAACATTAGGAAGAACTTCATGACGGTTAGAGCTGTTCGGCAGTGGAATCTGCTGCCACAAAGGAGGGTGGTGGAGTCTCCTTCTTTGGAGGTTTTTAAGCAGAGGCTGGATGGCCATCTGTCGGGGGTCCTTTGATGGGGTTTCCTGCATGGCCGGGGGTTGGACAGGATGGCCCTTGTGGTCTCTTCTAATTCTATGATTCTGTGATGGTGGAGACTGAAATTGGTTGCTGTCAAGAGATGACCCAAAGCATGGCAGGGGGTTGGACTGGATTGCCCTTGAGGTCTCTTCCAACTCTAAAGATTCTATGATTCTAAGACCTTTCTCTTCAGGAAAGCTTTCCCTTTCCCTCAGTAACTAGTTACCTTTGCGCTATTTTATTTTGATGGATTGTTTTTGTTTTTGCCCCCTTAAATTGGTTTCTACAGTTTGGCCAGTGTGGAAAAGCCATGTGGAAATAGGCTTCTCCCGCTGGAGGAGGGGGAAAATTAGCATACCTATGGAGATACAAGTCTTAGAAAAGTGAACAGGGGAAGAGATGGCTGCTCTGTCTGTTGATCTATTCTCCCAGCCCCACTTCATTTAGGTCATTCACTCCATGGTTTGGTGCTGTATTCCAAACACAAATTCTATATGGGATTATGACTCCTGTTGCCTGGCCTAAGAATAATGGGAGCTGAAACCGAACTGCATCAGGCCTGAGGTCGCCTGGAGAAACTGGCACAGAGTTGCCTTCAGCCCTTGTGTTGAATAAGGATATTTTTGTGGTACTTGCCTGCCCTGGTGGCTTGTGGGAAAGAAGTCCCTGAACCCAACCGTATAGGTGTGGAAGGGCAGCTTAGGTGGAAGATGAGGGATAAAGGAAGTGCACCGGTACGCCCTGAAAGACAAAACACAGGGAGCCATTTAACAAGCACATAACATGCTACACCTTGTGCTGTTGCTACCCTTTGGCAAAGCCATCTGTCTGCTGACTTAAACCGCTCTACCATTATGCGGTGTGAGGCCAGCTACCCAAGAAAGTAGATTTCTAGGAGACAGGAAACAGTTGCAAATTTGTACTTATCGATTCGCTTCTTAGTATGCCAGGGATAAGGAAAGCTGTTTATGGGCTTTTGCTGTCATAAGAACATAAGAAGAGCCGTGCTGGATCAGGCCAAAGGCCCATCTAGTCCAGCTTCCTGTATCTCACAGTGGCTCCACCAGATGCGTTTGGGAGCGCACAAGACTAGATATCTGTCTCCTGATACCACTCCCCTGCATCTGGCCCTTCAAGTAGCCTAGTTTTAAGCCTGGAGATTACACATCTCCCTCATGGTTTGTAACCTGTGATGGACTTTTCCTCCAGGAATCTGTCCAATCCCCTTTTGAAGGCATCCAGGCCAGATGCCATCACCACATCCTGTGGCAGGGAGTTCCACAGACTAACAACACGCTGCATGAAAAAAATATTTTCTTTTGTCTGTTCTTACTCTCCCAGCCCTCAATTTGAGTGGATGTCCCCTAGTTCTGGTATTTTGTGTGTGAGAGAAGAGCTTCCCTCTATCCACTTGACTCATGCCCTGCATTATTTTGTACGTCTCAATCATATCCCCCCTCAGGTGCCTTTTTTTCCGCAGGTACCAGAATTATTTAGGGTAAGTAGGAAGGTACATTCGCTGCCCCAGGCACCAAAACATCTTGGTACAGGCCAGCTGCAGATAGAGCTATAATAATAATAATAATAATAATAATAATAATAATAATAATAATAATAATAATAATAATAATAATAATAATAATAATAATAATTCTCTTATAAAGTTTATTTCTGGTGCTTCTGAGATGGTTCAACGTCCAGCAATTCTACAGGCCCATGCCCTGGTTGCTCAGCAATGGGACCAGTGACCTGTAGCCCATTTATTGACGGATGTCCAGGTTCATCAACCCCCCTTCGCGGTCCTTGTTAACCCGGGCGACGACCGAGCCGATTCAGGCTTCTTTTGATTATATTTCACCATGATTCATGGGTTGTTGGGTGCACTTAGTTCTGTTCCTCAGTCGACACCTCTCTGGTATGGTTGGACCTACTGGAGCAGTTAAGCCCCCCCCACGATAAGGCGGCACCCTTGTTCAACAAGTGATTTATAATACAAAATCCAGCGTAGTTATCTTGTCTGATGTGTGATACTACTACTACTACTACTACTACTACTACTACTGATGATGATGATGATGATGATGATGATGGTATAGAGCTGGAATGGTCCATATAGAACATGGAGTTCAGTCCCTGTCAAGGAAGTCCACTGGGGAATTGAAGCACAGATCTCTGGCTCTGCCACTGAATGCCTAAACCACTGAGCTATCCAGTCCTTCTTGTTCAAATACTGTTGTCCATACCACACCTAAGCACATCTGATCTCACCTGATTTCGGAAGCTAAGCAGGGTTGGCCCTGGTTAGTACTTGGATGGGAGACCACCAGGGAATACCAGGAGCTGTAGGTGCCTGGAGTAGGAACTGGCAAGCCACTCCAGTATTCCTGCCAAGAAAACTCCATGGACATGGAGTCACGAAGAGTCAGTCACGACTGTAACGACACAACACACACACCACATCACAGATAGACTCAGTTAAGCTTGGAGGAGGTGGATACCTCTGTTGGAAAAAATGATTTCATTATTTTATTGTATATCAGTAGTACATCGGCATACCTGGTAGGCAGAGCATTCAACTGATTAATTAAAAGCAAAAGCAAAGTGTTCTCCTTATATACTGCCCCTTAGTGCTTCAAGCACTCTCCCTGGGAGGTTTACAAGTTAATGATGCAGGCAACACATCGTTTCACCTCCCCCACCCCGACCCCATGAACTGGGTACTCATTTTACCAACCTCAAAAGGGTAGAAGGCTGAGTGAACCCTGAGCCAGCTACCAGGGATTGGACCCTGGGTTGTTTCTTGAAGCAAAGCATGATCTCAGTTGAAGTCCTTCTATAAATACTGCACACTCTGTTGCTGATTGTAGGTTCCTTTGTTCCTTTGTTCTTTTGTGATCTGCTGTGTGGCTGAGGCTGCTGGTGGCTGTTTAGATGGCTGTTTAGATGCTGGTGGGTTAGATGGCTGGTGGGTTCTGGCAGTATCCTGGGCTTTGGTGGAGTGGGGTCCTGTGTCTTGTGAATTCATTTTGGTCTGGCTACGTGTCTGTGGTCTCCCAATGTTTTTGGGGTGTGAGAGTGTGCTCCATGTGGTGACTGGAATACCAGTAGAGCAGTCGTGGTTTTGTTATTGGATGGTGGTGCATCTGGAAGGGTCTGGGTTTGTGTTTGGTGTGGATGGAAGGTGGTGGCATCTTGTGTCCTTTTGGACCTGGTGTCAGTCTTTGTGACAGAGGCCGTCTGTTGACCAGGGCTAGTTTCCAGATGTCAGGCAAGCGGGAGGTGTCATCACGTTTATTCATGTTGTTTGGGTGTTTCTCTATTTCAATGGCTTCCATGATTATTCGACTGTTGAAGTGTTCAGTTTTGGAGATGAGTTTGGTTCTTTCAAAGTCAATTTCATGACCTGTTGTTTTTATGTGCTGGAAGAGAGAGGAAGATTTTTCTTCTTTTTTGACTGTGTTCTTGTGTTCTGCGATGCGTGCGCTTATTCTCCTGTTTGTCTGTCCGATGTATGTGGCTGGACAGACTTTCGTAGACAGATAGCTCAATCTTGTCTTTGGGGTTTCTTAAAATGTTGGCTTGCAAAAGGCTGTCTTGATATTGTGTTTGTGGAGAATTTTGCTGATTTTGTCTGTGGTGCCTTTGATGTAAGGGAGGAGGGCGGTGCCGTTGTTCTCTTCTGTTTCTTGGTTCTTGGGGGTGTTTCCTTTTGGATTAGTTTGGTGATTGTTTTTTGGAATCCGTTCGCAATTAAAACATTCGAGAGAGTGTGTAATTCAGTTTTTAGGTGGTCTTTGTCAGCGAGGCGTTTGGTTCTGAGATGAGGGTTTTTGCTAAGTTGATCTGTGCAATTGATTGTGCATTTAAGTAGCGGTTTGTAAGATGGTATGTCCTCCGGGTTTTTTTGTAGATTAGGACGTCCAGGAAGGGAAGTTGGTTGTTGGCTTCTATTTCCATAGTGAATTGTATTTTGGGGTGTGCTGTTGAGATGTTGAGGAAGTTGTTCAGTTTATCTTTCGTGTGGCCAGATAACAAAGGTGTCGTCAACATATCTGAGCCAGAGGTTTATGTTCGGACTTCTGTAACGCGTTGGTTTAATGTTGCAGGTATGACGGTGAGAGGGGTGATCCCATGGTCTTCATCTGTTTGTATCTTTGTCCATTGTGGATGAAGTATGTGTTGGTTAGGCAGTGGTTGGTCAGATCTAGGATGTGTTTGGGGGTTGTATTTGTTGTGGATAGCTGTCAAGGCTTCTTGAATGGGCACCGAAACAACATCGAACTCATGAGGTCATTGGGTTGTAGGTCTTGTTTCTTTATAATTTCTATGAAGTGGAACCGTATGAAGTGATGGATTCTGCATAGGGCTGGAGTTGTTTCAAAGGTGAGCCTATGGAGCTGACTATGGGTCTGAGGTGTTCCTTCTTTGTGAATCTTGGGGAGGCCGTAGAGCTTGGGGCATCTGGATGATTTCTCTCTGGGGATGATGCTTGGCTTGATTTCTTCATTAAGGGAGAGGCTTTTATTTTGGCTTTGGTGGTTTTTTTTCCAGGTAGGTGGTGGGGTCTGTGTTCAAAGGTATGTAAGCAGGGTCTTGTAGTAGGTTGGATAGTTTGGCTTGGTGCGGATGTGTTCATCACCACTGTGGCATTGCCTTTGTCTGCTGGGAGAATGATTATGTTGTTGTCTTTCCTCAGGTTGGAGAGGGCTTTTTGTTCTTCTTTGTGTAAATTGCTTCTGGGTGGTTTGCTGGAGCAGAGGACATTGGTGACTTCGAGTCTGATTTTGTTGGCTTCATCTGGGTTGATTTTGGTTAGGCTGGCTTCCACTCCGCATATGATGTTTTCGGTGGGGAGCGACTGCAAAGTTGAATCCTTTGGAAAGGACTTTGGTCTCTGCGATGGTGAGTGTCCTGTCTGATATGTTGTGAACTGTTTGTTTCATGGGCTGTTGTGTGGGGGGTTGGGCTTCCGTTTTTCCAGTTTGTGGAGTTTGTTGGTGTGTGTGTCTGTCTTGTGGGATCAGCTCCCAGGCGGCAAAATTTGTTCCAGAGTGTTGGGTGGATTTTGTTGCTGAGTTTGAGGTGGAAAAGGTCTCTGTTGGTTTGATCATCTTTTCCTGTGTAGTTCTGATTAGGGCTAGTTCTGTTCTTTTCAGGGCGTTTTGAGTGGAATTTCAGTTGGAAGCTTGTGGGGATCACATTTTTGTCTCGGCAGTTGCGTAGGAATGCAATGTCACATAAGATGGTGGCTCTTCAGATCTCTAGTTTAAGGTTCTGGTCAGCTGGAAGGTTTCCCACCAGCTAGAGGCGGACGTAGATTTTCACGGGTATAGGTATGCATGTTAGGGTGGATTCGGGTTTCTTCCCGTGTAGAAATCTGGTTGTTTTACGTTTCGACGAGGTCTCACTCGTCATCTTCAGGCTGGTGTTCTGGCTTGTCCGAAGAGCCACCATCTTATGTGACATTGCATTCCTACGCAACTGCCGAGACAAAAATGTGATCCCCACAAGCTTCCAACTGAAATTCCACTCAAAAACCCCATCCAGCGAAAGGATCCTGAAAAGAACAGAACTAGCCCTAATGGCGAACTACACAGGAAAAGATACCTACTAGATCAAACCAACAGAGAAATCCACCTCAAACTCAGCAACAAAATCCACCCAACACTCTGGAACAAATCCAAGCAAGCTGCCTGAGAGCTGAAACAGAGACCTCCCACAAGACAGACACACACACCAACAAACTCCACAAACTGGAAAAACGCCAGAAGCCCCCCACAACAGCCCATGAAACAAACAGTTCACAACATATCAGACAGGACACTCACCATCGGAAGACCAAAGTCCTTTCCAAAGGATTCAACTTTGCAGTCGCCCCCAGCGAAAACATCATATGCGGAGTGGGCCAGCTAACCAAAATCAACCCAGATGAAGCCAACAAAATCAGACAAGTCACCAATGTCCTCTGCATGTTAGGGTGGATTCGGGTTTCTTCCCGTGTAGAAATCTGGTTGTTTTGGCAACGTTTCGACGAGGTCTCACTCTTCATCTTCAGGCTGGTGTTCTGGCTTCTTTCTTCTTGAACTAAACTAAATTATTAAAATAACCTTTAGTTATGCGACTGGAGCCAAAGATTGGGAGTTCGATTCCCTGCCATGCGTTTGGTGAGTCGAGACAGCCTGTGTGGCTTTGGCCAAGCTGCACAGACCCCAGATGCCCCCAGAAGAAGGGAATGCAAAACCACTTTTTAGTCACTACTGAGGGCGCTTTTACACGACCCCTAAAATGCAAGGCAAAGGGCTCCGAGATCCGGAGCTTAAAAATGTTTTCCCACCAGCTGCGGACTTAAAAAAAAATTAAGTACGACCACGCCCACCTAAGCGCGTCCCAGCGCACTTTTCAAGTACCTGGCCTCTAGGAGGTAAAAAATCTTCCGATGTGTATTGTAAAGCTGTGAATGCTGGGCTCCCTCACCTTCTGTTTGTTTTTTTGTCCCCGCCGCCCCTTTAAGAGACAGGAATCACTACGGAGCAACTCAGGGCAGCTTCAAATGGCAGACAGAGGTGAGCCTTCATTTTTTTCTCTCCCTTTTTTTCTCCCTCCCCTTTCCTCAGACAGGAACAATGGAGTGCGGAGGGGTGGGAACACAGGAAGAGTGACAAACCCCTACCCACACTAAGTCAGACATACCTTGACAGAACACAATTATTATCATCAGTATTATGAAGTAATTGGGGAAGAAGAACAAAGTCAATGAGCAAACACTATGGTGGGAATTTGAACACATGCCTTCCCAGTAAGTAATTTTAAAACGGTCATTCCACTATGATTCACATTTGTTGTTTCAGCAGTGGGGCAATAGATGTGGTTTCTCCATAAAATACATATGCTTTCGCTGCATCTCACCTTTTCATAACCCTGTTCAGCAGGCAGGATACATTACTGTGTGCATTTTGCCATGTGTTATGTCATTAGGGAAGCTCCTTGGCTGACTCATTTTGGGTCTTACTCTGGCAGATTTCAGTAATAGGCCAAAATTTCAAAAAAACAAAAAGTATTCCTTCTGAAACATAGTATGGACTGTTCATTTTAAAAACTAATCAGTTTCATTGCAGAGCTCTAGCTTTTAATTAAAAATATTAACATGTGTTGTGAACATTTGTTATATTTCAACATGTGTTGTGAACATTTGTTATATTACTTGTTAGTGTCATTGTCACGGCCTCGTGGCACAAAACTGCTCTCACGACCTGGGGTTCAATCCCAGGTAGCAGGCTCAAGGTTCACTCAGCCTTCCATCCTTCTGAGGTCGGTAAAATGAGTACCCAGCTTGCGGGGGGGGGATGTTTAGCCTGCACACTGTAATTCAAAACTGTAAACCACCCAGAGACTACTTGAAGTTGTATGGGGCGGCATATAAGCAGAACACTTTTTAAAAAAAGAAACTATAGGTGGTCCGCAAACCAGAACTTCTGTTCTAAGCAAAAATCTACCAGTCTGCACAGCATAGCAGTTATCCCATGTAAAACTTTCTGTGCTTGCAAACCAGAACTCTCTTCGTTTTGGAACTTCCTGGGTTTTAAATATTTATTTGATCAGCAATAAGAATAGAAGAAGAACAGACAAGCCAAAACTCTTTGTCTATTATGCCAAGTAACTAAAAAAAAAGTATGGATTCCATTAATTTACAAACAAAATAGGAAGATGTTTTTCCTGTTAATTCAAAAAACAAAGTAAATCAGTGCATTAATACAAAGCCCCAGGTTCTACTACCTTGTTACACCTATGGAAGGCAAACAGCATAACTTGCTTTGGCTTCTCTTTCGTGATTAATGAGTCCCCACTAGGATTTTTGAATGCACGCCAAACCCACAGGAAGCCAAGTGGGGGCTTATTAATTCACAGTCAGAAACCACAATGAGCTACGCGGTTTGCCTCCCGCTGGTGTAACAAGGCAACAGGATTTTGGCACATGCATCATTTTTAATATTTGTAAACTCCGAGCTGGGCAGTGAATGAGGGATTGGTTATCCAGTAACAAAATATCGACCGTTGCCTCACACCTCACCACTCACCTCTGTAGCACACAAAAGGATGTCTCTGCTGACAATTTTCTCGATACCACAAGCCGTTTTTCATAACAGCACAAGGGCCTGTCGTCGTGGGTCCTGGGCCCCACTTCTGGAACCTGTATGGGTCACTGTTAATCCAGAACCACGTGAAAAGATTGTACAGCCCGATCCAGACAGTGCAGTTGGGACAGAGGGAGGCAGCAAGTCTCAGATCCGTCTCATCTCTGAATGTTGCCAGCGTCATACTCTGTTGACGGCAGTAGCAGTAGGCATTGGAGAACGTTTGGAGGTCGGAGATAAGGATGTACTCACGGTCAGAGGACAGGATGTTTGCCACCATGGCTGGAAAGAAAGCAAAAGGGGTTAGAACTCCTAATGATTTCAGGCTTTTCAGTCAAGGGTGTCCAGTCTTTGGCCCTCCAGGTGTTTTAGACCACCACTCCCAGAATTCCAAGCCTATATTGCCAATGAAAAAGGACAGTGGGGTTGTGGTCCAAAACATCTTGAGGGCCAAAGTTTGGACACCACTGCTTTAAGTTTGGGCCTCTGATGCTGTCCCCCTTCTATGAAAGTAAGGACTCCTTTGAGACTGGAGTGTAGGTTACCACAAAAGATAAGGAAAAAGCGCTACTGGGATCAGAGGAGAACATTGTCTTAGGGCAGTGGTTCTCAACCTGTGGGTCCCCAGATGTTCCTGGACTGCAACTCCCAGAAACCCCTTCCAGCGCAGTGAGTGGTGGAGGCTTCTGGGAGTTGCAGTCCAGGAAGTTGCACTCCACCATTTGCTGTGCTGGAAGGGGTTTCTGGGAACTGCAGTCCAGGAACATCTCGGGACCCACAGGTTGAGAACCACTGTCTTAGGGCAGGCATGTCCAAACTTTGCCCCTCCAGATGTTTTGGACCACAACTCCCACAGTCCTTTGTGATTGAGAGTCTAAAACTTAGAATTCTGGGAGTTGTGGTCCAAAACATCAGAAGGGCTGAAATTTGGACATGCCTGGTCTTAGGGTCTCAAGGAACACTGTGCTCAAAGATCCAGTTATCACACCCTAAACATAGGGCCTTTTCACACGACCCCTAAGATCCGCTGGCCACTTAAATTCGGACCAGAGATCTTAGGGGTTTGTCGCTGTTCCTGCGTTCCCACCCCCTCCGCACCCCTGGCTGCTGGCTGCATGAGGGGAGGGAGAAAAAAAGGAAGAAAAGAATGCCGCTCACCTCCGTTCAGCCATCCCAGCACTGCATTCAGATCTCTTAAAGGGGCGGGGGGGGGGGCAAAAAAAGAACAAACAGAAGCAAGGAGAGCCCGGCAGTCACTACGTTATATCCGCACCAGGAATTTTCACCTCCAGAGAGCAGGTACCTGAAAAGTGTGCTGGGACGCGCTTAGGTGGGCGTGGTCGCACTTAATTATCTGTAAACTCCGGAGCTGGTGGGGAAACAATTTTAAGATCCGTAGCTGGGAGCCATTTGCGGCGGAGTTTAGGGGTCCTGTAGACTACATCTGCTTGAATTGCAACTCCCATCAGGACTAGCTAATACTGAAGGATCATGGGGGCTGCAATTCAGCAACATCTGGAAGGTTGCTCACAGTGGAATAGACTGACAAGCCTTTATTGGCCAAGGTCCAAGCCAAGCTTTCTATCTATCTAGGAGCCCTGTGGCACAGCAGTTAAAATGCTGCTCTGCAGCCAAAACTGTGCTCATTACCAGGGGTTCAACCCCAGGTAGGGATTCAAGGTTTGCTCAGCCTTCCATCCTTAAAAGACCAGTAAAAGGAGTACCCAGCTTGCTGTCAGGCTGGGTGGGAGGGCAAATGTGTTGCCTGCATAATTAAATTGTAAACTGCTCAGAGAGCACTTTAGGAACAATGCAGCACTCTTTGCTTTGTTATATTTTTTTTAGAAAAAGCTGGAAGCGACTGCGTGGGGAGCATAGTGAGCACCTGCCTAGAAGTGTTAATTGCCAGGATGAATTGCACCTATTTACTCAGGTGTTACCTGTGTGCCTTGCCATGGCACACCACCAAGCACATGGCCAGCACCCCATTAATCACCTGCCATTTTCTGCCAAGACTTCACTTCCTCCAGAGTAAAATATCTGCAGTATCCCGGACAGGATGGGTGAATGGACTCTCCTATTCGCTGGCTGACTGACTTGCTGTAGACCCCATAGTTCTTTTGAAATTTCTGGACACAAACGGCTTGGATCCAATCTATCTCAAGGACCACATCTTCCTTTATGAGCCTGCCTGGATGTTAAGATCATCAGGAGAAGCCCTTTTCTCGGTCCCAGTGTTGAGTTTGGGCTATTACCAAACTTCTTTGTATCAGAATAATTTAGCCAATAATTTCTGAGACAAGCAGAGGTCCAATTTTCCATTCATTCATTACAGCTGAAAAAAGGAAATGGCGACCCTCCCCACGGAAGCAGGAGGGAAGTATTGCACCCCACCTTAGTTTTGCACAATCTTAAGTAGAAAGCTGGTTTGTCTCTTTTACCAGTGACAACATTCCACAGCAAGTTTGCAATTTAACCGGAGCCATTCTCAGCTTAGAATTATCTGTGTCCTTGGCTCATATGCCTTGCCTTTCTCCTTTCACTTTTGTGCAGGCATAAGCATTTCATCAGAGCATGAGCAGTTTAACAAGGCATCAATGAAATCAACATGGCTTCACTTTGGTACATTTAATTTTTATGCTAGTTCCTAGAGATGTAAAATTTCCAGAAATTTTGAAACTTGGGAGGTGGGGAGTTTTTCCCTGGTTTTTTTTTTTTTTTGGAAAAAAAACATGGAAATTTTCGGAAAAATTGAAAAACATAATGCATTAGCACACACACACCCTTTACAGCTTGAAAGTCAGTCTGTTACTTTAGAAGCATAAAATATGACTATGGGCAATTTGACTTGGCATAAAATTATCACAACTAGCATATTAAAATGTTGTGCATCCAAACAATTATTATAAACAGAAATTACTTTTTAAATAATATTTATGTGTAATTGTAAGTAACAAATGGAGTAACAATCTCCTGAACTGTTTACTAGTTTATGTAAGGAAAAAAAAACCTCTACAAAACAATGCTTGCTTAAAAATCCAGAATTAACAATTATTCATATTTCCTCTCCACGGTATTAAATAAAAATAAAATAAAAATCTCATTCTCATAAAAAGAATTGAAGTGGGGAAAATATATAGAAGGGAATGGGACTAAGTTTCAATGATAGTTTTCAGAAATGATTTGAAAAATATTCGAACACCCTGCCTTAAAATATTTTAAAATAAAACATTCCATAGTGTAATGATTTTAGTGTAAATGTTTATTATTGTTTTAATTATTTATTGATATGGGATGTTTTAACTGTTTTAATTTTTGATTGTAAGCCGCCCAGAGACCTTTGGGTAGTGGGCGGCATATAAGTGGTAAAAATAAACAAACAAACAAATAAATAAATAAATAAAATACTCATTTTTTTTCAATTTTTCCAATTTTTTGGGGGGGGGACCCAAAAAGGCTTCAGGGGGAAAAAAACATTTTTCCTGGGGTTTCTTCTAGGCCTTCACATCTCTGTTACCTCCTGATCCCCCACCAGAGTCCAAGTTTCTTGGGCAAACCTCTCTCTGTCAATGGCTTGATAAAACCAGGGTAGGGAATATGCTGCTCTTAAGATACTATTCAAGCACACCCTTTTTCAGCCCCAGTGGTTAGCCACGTGTTCTCTATCCCTGGAGTCAAAGGCAAAGACATGCAGCTGGGATTTAAAGACAGAGGGCCTTTTTACACGACCCCTAAACTCCGCCGCAAATGGCTCCCAGCTCCGGAGCTCAAAATTGTTTACCCACCAGCTCCGGAGTTTACTGAAAATTAAGTGCAACCACGCCCACCTAAGTGCACTTTTCAGGTACCTGCTCTCCGAGGGTGAAAAATCTTGATGCGGATGTGCCGGGCTCTCCTCGCTTCTTTTTGTTGTTGTTTTTTGCCTCCCGCCCCTTTAAGAGAAGAAGCGTCCACCGGCACCGGAGGTAAGCCTGCATTCTTTTGTCCCTTTTTTTCTCCCTCCCCTCACGCAGCCAGCAGCCAGGAAGTGCGGAAGGGTGGGGACGCAAGAAGAGCGACAAACCCCTAAGATCTCTGGTCCGAATTTATGGGACCAGCAGATCTTAGGGGTCGTGTAAAAGCGCCCAGAGACTAGTACAGTGGTACCTTGTATAAAAGGAATTAATTCATTCCAAATAAAATTCGGTTAAGCAAAATTTCCTTTATCCAAATTTCCCATAGGAATGCATTGAAATCAGAGTAACCCCTAATCGCGACCATGTTTATGTTGTACAGATTCGCTCCATAGGCGATTCTGTTAAGGAAATTTCCCTTATCTCCAGAATTTTTTATGTTGTACAGATTTTATATTATACAAACTGTTTGTTATATGAGGGCCCACAGCAAATAAACAATAAAAGAGGGGTGGGGTAGAATTGTATATGATTCAGGCTGCCTTATCTCCTAAGCGACAGAGTCCCTTGACAGCGTGAGCCAGCCTTCGTGATAAAGGCGTGTTCAGAGATATCCCCAGGTTCCTATTTGAGCGTTGGCTCTGCAGCTTTGCATTGGTTTGTGAGCATTTTTGTTTACATAGCCAAAGCGGGAAGAGGTGGTTAGGAAACCGAACTCACATATTTGCATAGCAGGCCTAAGGAAGCGGTACATAAACACAGAGACTGCACAAATATTGACTTCCCAGGCAAAAAAAAAACCCTATACAGTAGTGTTGGTTTATGATAAGGACTTCAGCATAACTTCCTCCAATCTGGCTGTGAGGAGAAGACCAGAGGTGGTGCACTATCCCCCCTCCCATTCAAGAACCTGGAAGAAATCCTGAAGAGACGGTGGATTTGATAGATCTGGGAGGGGGGGGCGAAATAGCCAGTTTGAATACAGAGTGAAAAAGAAGCCCTAGATTGGAGAAATAGTTAGGCATGGTGGTTTTGGCAGGAAGATCATATTTTAAAAAGGCTGAGCTGAGGGAGGCCAGCCGGTACAATGCAGGGCTGAGGCGAGGAAAGGATGAGCAGGAGTTTTGGCTAAGTTATTCTGATACAAGAAAAGTTTGGGATTAGCCTGAACTCAACAGGAGAGGGCTGGAAGAGCGAATGAAGACCTGTGGACGAGTGAGGGGCCCATTTTGAGGATGCCTAAGAAAGTGAACATAAGAACATAAGAAGAGCCATGCTGGATCAGGCCAAACAGCCATCTAGTCCAGCTTCCTGTATCTCACAGTGGCCCCACCAGATGCGTTTGGGAGCGCACGAGACTAGATATCTGTCTCCTGATACCACTCCCCTGCATCTGGTCCTTGAAGTACCCCGGTTTTAAGCCTGGAGATTACACATCCCCCTCATGGTTTGTAACCTGTGATGGACTTTTCCTCCAGGAATCTGTCCAATCCCCTTTTGAAGGCAACCAGGCCAGATGCCATCACCACAACCTGTGGCAGGAAGTTCCACAGACTAACAACACCCTGGGTAAAAAAAATATTTTCTTTTGTCTGTTCTCACTCTCCCAGCCCTCAGTTGGAGTGGATGTCCCTTAGTTCTGGTATTTTGTGAGAGGGAGAAGAGCATCCGTCTATCTGAGGCTTGAGTGCAGAGAAAAGCCTGGAACCTCCCTCTTGGGGTGAGACAGAAGAAAGGAAACAGAGGAGGAAACAGGAAATATTTTGAGAGTGAAGCTCTAATTGCAAAGGCTAAAAATGTCTGTCTTCCCATGGGACCCATCCTGGGACGAAACAACTCCTGGTCAGATGTCGCAAGGACCCAGGCAGGGTGGCTTGGTAACTGGCTATAAACTGGTTATCTCATCCCTGAGTGCAGAGACTTGAATAATAGGATCACATCTTCAGCAGTTGACATGTTATTACTGTTTTCTTGTTATATGCATCCCTCTAAAAGGGAAGTTGAAACTCCTGAAGACATTCTATTCCCAAGCAGTAAATCTTGGGAGACAAAAAATGTTCGAGTTGAGTTACCTCAGGTTTCATCCTTGTTTAATAAAAAAATGTTATTATGAAAACTAAAGCCGCCTCTAATGCTGTGATTGTGGGACAGGATGCTAAGGAGGGTGCGGGTTTGCCAGAACATCACAGTGGCACCTTCTGTTCAATATGTTGTACTATGGATCCCATCATTAATGCTGGCTGGGACGTTTGTGGGCATTATAGCCAAATGAATCTAGAGGAGACCAAAATGAGGAAGAATGTTCCAATACAGGACCAGTCAAAAACATTTTGCTGGGGCAAAGTGTAAGATAATGCCCATGTAACCCTTATGACAGCTGGATGGCTCAGTGAGTGCAAAGCTAGGGGAATTTATCTAAAACTTCAAATCGGCAACAGAAACTCTGTGGGAAATTTCTCCAGGCAGTTCAAACAATGGTACATTTCTGATCCATGGGACATTTTTACATGAAGTATATGGCTTATAAGCTGTTTGAATTGCTTTGGGTAATGTATTGCATATATTTAAAAATGCAAATATGTGGGTCCTTTCTAATGTTGGCAATATTCATTAAAAAGTTAGCCTTATGGAATCCATGGACAATGGTACACACTCTCTCATATTCCATGTGCAGAAGCTAGCTGGACTACAAGTTGGACTGTACAAATATGTATGAAAAGTAACACTTTTCTGTGCTTTCTTAACACTTGGCACCTGCTGCCTGAAGTTACTGCCTCTCTATGCCCCACTGGAGGACTCAGGAATGCCTTTTTTGCCCTAGTTTCTTAACACTGCTTTCCATTTAGGTGCTTAGAGGGGGGGGACTTCTGTTCTGTCCAAGCTCGGAAAGTATGTCAGGCATTTCTAAAATCTGCTGTAAATGGATTGGAATTGAGGGACTAGCACCTTGCAATCTGATTAGAAGGCTGAATTAGTACAGTACAGTAATACCTTGGATAACGAATGCTCCTGATAATGCATTTTTCGGATAACGAATCGCAATTTCCAGGTATAGGGCTGCCTCGGATAACGAATTTTCCCTATGTGCTGCCTCGGATAACAAATTGCAATTTCTAGATATAGGTCTGGCTCGGATATCAAATTTTCTCTATGGGATGCCTCGGATAATGAATTTTCCCTATGGACTGCCTTGGATAACAAATTTCCAGCATGCATTGGTAAAAAAGAATTATCCCAGGCTGCATCGCACCTGTACCTTTAAAGTGCACTTTATAAAGAGTTTTGAACAAAAAAACAAGTGTCTATGTCATTTTCCTAGGCTCTAGAATGGATTAATTGGTTTCCCATTCATTCCTATGGGAAACCGTGTTTCAGATAATGATTTTTTCGGATAACAAATTGCCTTGGAGAACGAATTAACTTCGTTATCTGAGGTACCACTGTATTTGGAAGATCCAAGCTCAGCTTCCCATCTAGCTGTGGATGATTGGCTGATCTTTGTCAAGTCACATTATTTCTGTCTTGCCCCAGAGTTCTTGTGAGGGTAACTTGGCAGACAGGAGTAATCTATGGCATCATGAGCTCATGGGGGGGGAGGCAGGATATATAAACAGGCAGCTTTTTTAAAAAGCGGTGTTTACAAATATGCATTAAAAACAAGCAAGGAAAGTTGGCATTACTCTAAATTCACTCCAGGTGTTTCTTGAGAGAAGGCATCAGACTTACCTCCCAGAAGAAGGGCTACCCCTGAAAGCTTCATACTGAAGCAAAGAAATGAAGATTTCTTTAACTCCGATTGGGTTCCAGAACCAACTTCAGGGAGCTGAAGGTTCACAAGCCGAGATCCTGACACTCTTGGGAGGGCAAAACAGAATTCTAGTTCTGTGATTTGAGGAATTCTGAGGAAAACAATCCTCCAAATAGTAAGAATTCTAGCTGATACTACTAGCCACAGGATTACAGGAAAGGTAGGAGAGGTTGAATCCATTGGAATATGAATTACTGTACTGTCAATGCTTGATTTGAATGTCAAATTGCAACATGATTCTGCCTGCCTGGCCCCTGGCAGCTATGAAGGAAAGTATTATCAACTGTAAGGATCTGTCAATGAAGATCAAGGTGAATTTCATCGAACATTGCTGTATATCAGGCATGTCCAAACTTTGGCCCTCCTGATGTTTTGGACCACAGCTCCCAGAATTCTAAGCTTAGATTGCCAATGGCAAAGGACTGTGGGAGTTGTGGTCCAAAACATCTGGAGGGCCGAAGTTTGGACATGCCTGCTGTATATGTATGGATATAGCTTAGCTGGGTAGCTCATAGGTTTAGGGATCTGGCTGAGGAGTCCGAGGCTGGAAGTTCAATTCTCCGCTGTGGCTCCAAGAAGAAGAGCCAGCCTGTGTGGCCTTGGGCCAGCTGCACAGTCCTTGGGCCACCAGCAGAAGAAGGAAACAGCAAACCACTTTGGAGCATTCTTTACTTGGAAAACCCTGAAAAAGATTGTCGTTAAGTTAAAATTGACTTGATAGCACATGATGATGATGATGATGGTGGTGGTGGTGATGATGATGGTGGTGATGATGGTGATAAGAACATAAGAAGAGCCATGCTGGATCAGGTCAAAGGCCCATGTAGTCCAGCTTCCTGTATCTCACAGTGGCCCCACCAGATGCGTCTGGGAGCTCACGAGACTAGATCTCTGTCTCCTGCTACCACTCCCCTGCATCTGGCCCGGTTTTAAGACTGGAGGTTACACATCACCCTCAGTGGTTGTAACCTGTGATGGACTTTTCCTCCAGGAATCTGTCCAATCCCCCTTTGAAGGCAATCCAGGCCAGATGTGAAAGTTGGACAGTGAAGAAAACTGAGAATTTTTTAAAAAAATCAATCTGTTTGAAATATGGTCCTGGAAGTCTTTGCAGATACTGTGGATGTCCAGAAAGACAACCAACTGATTGTTAAATCTAATCAAGCCCAAACTCACTCTAGAAGAAAAAAAAAGATGAAACTGAGGCTATCATACTTTGGGCACGTGATAGGAAGGCAGGCTGAAGGAATTATGAAAAGGGGAAAGTCAAATATAAAAATATGAGATGTACTGATGAAGCAAAGAAAACCACAAATGTACATTTGTACGTTTGAAGATGGAGAAATAATGTGACCAAGACCAAGACATTTCCATAGCTCTGTGGGAAGTTAAGCTTGGACCTTCCAAATGCTAATTCAACATGCTAATCATTTCTCCACAATATTCTGTCCTTCGCTAGTTTCTTAACACTGCTTTCTGTTTAGGCATCAGGGGGGGGGGAACCCACTTCTGTTCTGACCAGGCTTGGAAATTATATGTTAGGCATTTTGAAAATCTGCTGTAAATGGAATTGAGGGACTAGCACCTTGAACTCTGTGGTGCATTATTTATTTATTTATTTATTTATTTATTCTAATAAAGAGTGTGTGGGGAATTGATTAGAATGTTAAATTAACATTTGGAAGATCCAAGGTCAGCTCCCTACAGAGCTATGGAAATGTCTGGCTGATTTTTGTCAAGTGACATTCCTCAGTCTTCCTGACCTCAGAGGGCTCTTGAAAAGATAACTTGGCGTGAGGAGAAGAGTAACGTATGGCATCATGAGCTCACTGTGGAAAGAGGCAGGCTATAAAGAAGCAACTTTAAAAAGCGGTAAAAATCCGGCTCTTCAAAGAAGCATTCGGTGATTGCTAACGTTTATCCTGTGTTCCCCTGTGATTTGATGTTGATTTCCTCACTTCTTGGTTTTGTGCCTCTTACCAGGTTATTTATTCATTTGTTATTGCCTTATTGGGTTGATTTTTATTTTTGTTTGTGTTGGTCTTAATTGTGTTGTTTTCTATGTAAGACGCCCAGAGTTCCCATTGGGAAAATCTGTTGCGTTATAGAAATATAAAAATAAATAAATAAATAAACTTTTTGACAAAAAAGAAAAAAATTGTGGTGCGGTGGTTAAACAGCTGTACCGCAGACCTAACTGTGCTCACGACCTGGGGTTCAATCCCAGGTAACTGGCTCAAGGTTCACTCAACCCTCCTTCCTTCTGAGGTCAGTCAAATGGGTACCCAGCTCTCTTGGGGGTTGCCAATGTGTAGCCTGTATAAATAAATCATAAACCATCCAAATAGTGCTTTAAGCAATATGGGGCAGTATATAAGCAGAACACTTTGCTTGCTTTGCTTAAAAACCTGAAAATTATGCTGGCCCCATTATCCTTACAGAGCTTCCAGAAAGCATTCGAAAGGGCTTTGGTATTGGCTTTAAACTCTTCTCATCTGTTAATAAAGAATATTTTACCACATTTTTATTGTCTATCCCTTTGGAAGCCTGAGAAAGGCAAGTAGCAATATTTAAACGCTGTAAATAAATAGATAATAAGGAAAGTAGATATGTCAAGACTATTATCTATCTATTTATTTATTTATTTTAGAGTATTTTTACCCCACCTTTCTCCTTAGAAAAGGACCCAAGGCGGCTTACAATAATGAGGGATAATATACAGTCCAATACAATTAAGACATGTTCAAGTATTTGAGAAAAAGGAATCGAAAGACGTCTTAAAGCATTAATAGACAACATTATATTAAAGCAACACGGTTATAAGTAGTCATAAACACAAAGTCTATGTGAACCCATAGATTCCTATAAAATACACATGGCAGTCCACCAGACTGTTCCCAATGATCCGTTAGGATTCGCAGCTCTGAAGAGACAACCTTTTGGTTTCACGGTCACTTATTTGGCCGCTTCAGCGAGCCGGTTGAAAGCTTGGGACAAGGCCGTGACCGTGTCCAAGATGCGAGACCGATCCTGCTCGGCTAAGCGAGCCCCGCAGCGCTGGGCAAACTTGTCCGGGTGCCACAGGGCCTGCTGGCGCCGGAGGAAGCGCCGATAAGCTGCTCTGTCAGAGGGGTCTGTGCGATGGAGCGCCACGGCGGCCATCTGCTCGGGGGTCCCAGTGGGGCATGGCCAAGGGATGTCCCCGTAGCGCAGAGGCTGGGAACTGTTGGCGGAGAAGACCCGGCTGCAGCCTTCCTCATAGCGTCGCCTCTTGGCCTCCTTCAGTTCTTCTTCTTTGGCCCGGGCACGCTGCTCGTACAGGCGACCTTCCTCGTCCCGGGTCTGCTGCGACTTCAGGGAAGGCTTCGGAGGTGGCGCTTTAGGCCTCTGCCGTTCCTCTTCCTTCCTCTGTTTTTTCCTGTATTCCTGGAATAGGCGATCAGCCCACGTCTCAAAGCTTTCCGGCTCTGGACTGGTGGAGTAGAAATCCTCTAGGAAAGGGCAAAAGGAAAGAGGAGCATAAAAAAAGGATGTGGCGCATTTATGCTTATTGACGGCCTAGTAAACAAGAAGGGGGGGGACAACTGGTTAAGGAAGGCCCTGGGCCCAGAATAACACAGCCAAGAGGAAACAAAGATTTAAGACAGTGATGGCAAACTTTTTAGAGATCGAGTGCCCAAACTGTGATTCAAAACCCACTAATTTTTTTCGCAAAGTGCCAATAGAGCCATTTAACCTGAATCCAGGTGGCTGTGAAGGGGCGAAGTTGGGTGCCTCTGAGTGCCACCTTTGGCACCCGTGCCATAGGTTCGCCAACACTGATTTAAGAGCATCCCACATTCCCCCCCCAAAAAAACAGCTACAACTCCCTTATTCAGAAAAAAAAATCAGTCATTCTTGTATTAGCAGCAAACTGTACATAAAGATTTTTTTTTAAAAAAACCACACATTTAGAATCGTTCAGGGGGGGAAATCAAAAAAGGCCACGTGGTTCTCCAACCAAAAATGTAGGCAATACCCCTACTGGGCCACTAAAGGAATCAAATAAGTAGCCACTAGAGATGGGCACGAAACGAACAATTTTTTTGTTTCCATTTTTGTTTTTTCGTTTTGTTATGCAACGACAAACAAATTTTGTCTCCAAAATGAAATGAAACTAACAGAAACACCGGAAATTTTGTCGTGCATTTCGTTTTTGTTACTGCAATACAGTGAACTGCTTTAAATGCTAAAAACAAAAACAAAAAAATGAAATAAATGGTAACGAAACGGTAACAAAACGAACGAAAATGAAAACAAATTTTTTTGCAAAAATTCACGAAAAACGGAAACAAACTGAAACGGACCCTCCAAACGACACATCATTTTTTTGATTCGTGCCCATCTCTAGTAGCCACCATGTGTGTGGGAGGGGGGGTGGGGTAGGGAGGTAGATCAGTTCTGGAAATGAAAGCAAATTCCTGGCTCCCCGACACACGTTCAGACCAGGCTTTTCCTTTCTTGAACCCTTAAGTCAGGCACGTACAAACTTCAGCCCTCCAGATGTTTTGGACCACAATCCCCACAGTCCTTTGTCATTGGCAGTACAGGCTTGGAATTCTTGGAGTTGTGGTCCAAAACATCAGGAGGGCCAAAGTTTGAACATGCCTGCCTTACGTCAAAAAAGCCCCCACCAAGCAGTCCAGATTGGCTCATCCAAAGGCCACCAATGAGCTAAGGCCTTTTCCCAGAAACTGACTACTTGGCCCGCATCTCGCTGTTGGGTTGGAGGGCCTTGCCCCATATTGGGCGTCACAGTGGGGCTTTTACAAACCTCCTCCCTCGCCCAACCTTTCTTTCTGGTCCCAAATAGAGGGTTCCAACATGTTTTCAACTTTTAACAATTTTATCAACTTTGTCCAGCACGCTTAGGGACTCCTTGTGGCACTCTTCCAGTACCCTTGTATTCAATGTAGGCCTCAACAAAACAATCCTGAAGGGTTGATCAGAGTCTGCTAACTAACTTGCAACTGGCAATAAACAGTCGCCCCCATATCCTGGGTTTCTACTCTCTATGACTACTGGTCTTTGTGGCAGGCCCAGGTCCCATTGGGTTGGTGAGGGAAAGGGTCTCCTCCCAGGGTTGGTCCCAGGGGAAGTGTGACACCTTCTATTTGCTCATACGGTACTGTACTTGCCTTCCCCTTTCAAAATAGGCACATTCTTGCCCCCTGCATTCTCTTTCAATGGTTTCTCCCCAACATGGGGGTTTCCAAACCTCCTGACTTTTCCATTCTCTTTCTGCTGCTTCTCTGGGTAATTTGAAGGTAACCCACTCCCCAGTCCATGGGTCCTCCTTCACCACCTCAAACAACGCCTCCTCCTCCTTTCCTTTTTCCTCTTCCACCACTCTCCTCCTCCCTCCACACGACTACCTTTTTATCCCTTCCTTTACTGCCACATACAACCATCCTCCTTTCCCCAGGCTTTTGGCATCATCTAGCTTTAAATTAACCAGTCTCATTCCCAAGTTTAAAAGGGAGGAGCTTTCCTTTGGTAATTCTCTTAGAGGGGACAGCACACCAACCTCTGTCTTGGCTTTCTCACACAAGGAAGGAAGGGAGGAAAGAAGGAAGGAAGGAAGGAAGGAAGGAAGGAAGGAAGGAAGGAAGGAAGGAAGGGAAGGGAAGGAAGGGAAGGAAGGAAGGGAAGGAAGGAAGGAAGGAAGGAAGGAAGGAAGGAAGGAAGGAAGGAAGGAAGGAAGGAAGAGAAGGGAAGGAAGGAAGGAAGGAAGGAAGGAAGGAAGGAAGGAAGGAAGGAAGGAAGGAAGGAAGGAAGGAAGGAAGGAAGGAAGGAAGGAAGGAAGGAAGGAAGGAAGGAAGGAAGGAAGAATGAATGAAGGAAGGAAGGAAGGAAGGAAAGGAAAGAATGAATGAATGAAGGAAGGAAGGAAGGAAGGAAGGAAGGAAGGGAAGGAAAGAATGAAGGAAGGAAGGAAGGAAGGAAGGGAGGGAGGGAGGAAGGAAGGGAAGGAAAGGAAAGAATGAAGGAAGGAAGGAAGGAAGGAAGGAAGGGAAGGGAAGAATGAAGGAAGGAAGGAAGGAAGGAAGGAAGGAAGGAAGGAAGGAAAAATGCTTAGACTCTGCTGCCTGTATCCCTCATCACACATCACCACACATTCATGTGGCTGGCAGGCAAAAGAGGAACCCCAACCCAACTTAGGATGTATCATGAGCACCCCAATTTTAGGGGGGGGTGAAGCAAATCTCACCTTCATATCGCTGGAAAGTCTCCTGATATTCGTCCTCCCATTCACCAAGAAGCTTGTGACGCCACTCCCTCTCAGAATCGTGTTCATCCTTGTTTCTCTCAAATATCCCCTGAGGACACTGCGGAGAATGACAAATTATCAGAATCCCTGCTTGGAAAGAAACATCTGAAAGGCATCCTATTTGGCTGCACCCTCCCTTTTATGGATACAGAGGCACATATACATATGTATAATAATTACATGCCACCAAGTCAATTTTAAGCAAAGCAAAGTGTTCTGCTTATATACCGCCCCATACCACTTCAAGTTGTCTCTGGGCGGTTTACAGTTTAATTATGCAGGCTACACATTGCCCCCCCCCAAGCTGGGCCCTCAATTTACTGACCTCAGAAGGATGGAAGGCTGAGTCAACCATGAGCCGGCTACCTGGGATTGAACCCCAGGTCGTGAGCACAGTTTTACCTGCGGACGCGGTACAGGCATTTAACCACTGCGCCACAGGGCTTTTGACTTATCAAAACCCTTTTCAGAGTTTTCCTGGTAGAGAAATAATCAGAACTGGTTTCCCATTCCTTTCTTCGGGGGTGGGGGTGGGGGTGCCCTGGGACTGTGCAGCTTGCCCAAGGCCACCCAGGCTGGCTCCATTTCCCAGCAGGCCCAGTGACGAATTGAACTCCCAAACTCTGCAGCTAGATGCCTAAATCACTGAGCTATCCAGCTAGCCATAGAGTCATACTGATACAGTACGATACCCATTTCTCTTCTGTTTGTCCCAGTAGTTCTCCCGGCGTCTTCCCATCTCTGTTTCTGATGTTCATAGCAGATGGGCAGCTGGTCCGCAAGGGAACAAAAAGGTCTTCATACACTGGGAAAGAAGAGAGGAAAACCCAAAAGCATTAAATGATGCTATTTGCTGACTACAAACTTCAATAGAGGAAACCATCATCAAGTTCACAACGCCATCTTGTGGTCAGCACCTCTACTGAAATCTGTACTGGATCTCTGGCCTCTATGATCAGATCCCATTTTCTTTTAAATTGAGTACCCATCTGTTCTTATTTCTTAATCATGGCAGTGAACCCAGGCATGTCTAAATTTCAGCCGTCCAGATGTTTTGGACCACAACTCCCACAGTCCTTTGTCATTGGCAATCTAATCTTAGAATTCTGGGAGTTGTGGTCCAAAACATCAGGAGGGCCAAAGTTTGGACCTGCCTGCGAGTGAACCCCTGAGAGGCCGAAGTGAAACTCCTACCAAAGTTTCCTTCCACTGAGGAGGAACAGGTGAAAGCAGCAATAGATAGACCCTAACAGGCAAGTAGGGAAAGCAGCAGAGAGGAGAAGAGGAACACTGAACGTCAGACAGACAGATTAAGGAAAACACTAACTTTCATTTACAAGACCTGAGCTGTTCGTGATATGATATTGTGGGGATCATTCATTTATGAGGTCTGTCAACATAAGAAACAATTTGATCATAGAATCATAGAATCATAGAGTTGGAAGAGACCTCAAGGGCCATCTAGTCCAACCCCCTGCCATGCAGGAACCCCCATCACAATATTTCCGACAGATGGCCATCCAGCCTCTGCTTTAAAAACTCCAAAGGAGGAGACTCCACCACCCTCCTTTGTGGCAGCAGATTCCACTGCTGAACAGCTCTAACTGTCATGAAGTTCTTCCTACTGTTCAAATGGAATCTCTTTTCCTGTAGTTTGAAACCATTGCCCCGAGTCCTAGTCTCTGAAGCCATGGAAAACAAACCTGTTCCCTCTTCAATATGTCATCCTTTCAAATATTTAAACATAGCTATCCTATCCCCTCTCAGTCTTCTTTCTGAAAGGCTAAACACAATAGTCAGTGGGGCCCTGTCTCTGTGGTCCCCTTATTATAGACAAAGGACAAAGGTGAGACGCAGCATGCTCAACCCGGAGAGACAGTCCACTGCAATGGGTAGAGTACTGGACTCACAAGAGCAGGATTTCAGTCCCCCAAAGAACCACACCACTCGCTGAGTGACTGACCCATGGTTAGCCTAACTCACAGGATGGTTTCAAAGATGGAGTGCAGAGGAAGAAATCCAAGTACACCACCCCCTGACCTTTCTGAAGCTAGGATATAGAGGGATGAAATAAGTAAATAAATAATAAAGCAAAAGTCTTGCAGCAACTAAGCTAGTCTTAGCTTACAAGAGGGGTAGCCTCAAAAACCTTTGCATATTCATTTCCCCAAACCAAGCTCCCTCAACCCCAATGGGTCCCAATCCAAGTCAAGGAATACTGCTGTGAAGGACAAAAGCAGGGCGGATAAAAATCAATGATTTAAAAAAATAAATAAATAACAGATTTTTAAAATTTAAATCAGATTTTTTGATTTAAATCAATTTTTTAAAATTTAAATGCTCTTTGAGGAAAATCTCTCTAACAATCGTGTTCTAGTTAAGATTCATTATAGCCCAAAGGTTATTCATCATGAAATTAGTTTTTAATTATGTAGCATAGGTATTAATTCATTCACAATGTCATGATCTCCCAGAGGTTTCTGATTATTTGGGGCAATTTTTCGATCTAGAAGATATTAACAAATATGCTTGGGTTTGCTGTTTTCAGAACTGTGCATTTGGGTCTGCAACGATAATATGCCTCCTTCATAGCAAAAATGTTATAAAATAAACATAAGAATTGAGAAAAAGACCTTAATCCCATTGTTCCTCTGCAAATCTGTGTACCCAGAATCAACCCCCTTACCTCTTAAGTGCTACGTTTCAGGAAGTTCAATGAATAGAAGGTTGTTTGAAATGGAATAGGCCTGCACTCAAGGAGCAAGCAGTAAAATGAAAGGGAAAACTCTTGAGCACAGTACTCCACACCTTGAGATCTTTATGTGTATAGGCGGCCAGGGGGTTATCATATTATTCTCACTCTTTCCCTTGAGCACTATATATATATATATAGTGGTACCCCAACTTAAGAGCAGCTTGACTTAAGAGCAATTCGACTTAAGAGTGGAAAACTGTTGGCATATTAACTGCCACCTTACAAATTTTAGATATGGTCTGCTCAACTTACATTTTTTTTTTTTAACTAATTTTAAAAATTTTAAGACAGATTCCCGACTTAAGAGTAGTTAAGAGCATGCATTTGGAATTGCTTAAATTCGTAAGTCAAGGTACCACTGTGTGTGTGTGTGTGTGTGTGTGTGTGTGTGTGTGTGTGTATCTATATCTATATCTATATCTATCTATATCTATCTATCTATATCTATATCTATCTATCTATATCTATCTATATCTATATCTATATATATCTATATATCTATATATCTATATCTATATATCTATATATCTATATATCTATATATCTATATCTATATCTATATCTATCTATCTATCTATATATATATATTGACCCCCTGCCTAAGACCTGACCCGCAATAATTGAAAATCTGCGATATGCGGATGCAGGTCGGGTCGGGCCTGGGGTGCCAAGCTGGGGGCTCTTGTACTTACCCCCCAGCCTGGCACTAACCCAAATAGGCCTGCAAAAGGCCCTCGCAGGCCCATTTGGGCCAGCGCCAGTCCTGGGGTAAGTAAGGGAGGCCTGAAACAGGCCTCCCCCCCCTTACTCCAGGGGGTCTTTTTTTCATATACTGCAATCCCACAATATAGTGGGATCGCAGTATATGAACCACGTATCATATATAGACTGATCCAGACAGCTGGTGGGGTGTGGGTTGGGGCTGGGCTGGGCTGGGCTGGGCTGGGCAAGGTGCTCTCCCGCGGGCCACCTGGAGGCAGACCGTGCCTGGCTGCCCAGCAGCGGGACATTTCTGGGAAAATACTTTTCCAGGAAGATGGCTGGAAAGAGGGGAGAAACAGGAGTGTCCTGCCCAAAACAAGACACTTGACAGGTATGCTGTGTTTCCCTGAAGGCTCAGTGGGGAATCAAACTCCCAGCCTCTGGCTCCAGAGACAGATACCTACACCACTGTTATCCAGCCTGCTTACTTTGACCCAAAAGGGAGAAAATTAAATACAGAAGGGCCCCTGTATCTGTGGGGGATCAGTTCTGGGCTGCCCCGCGGATACTGAAATCCAAAGGTGATGGCGGCAAGAGCAGTGGTGGAGTGCTGGGTGCTGCTACTGTAACGAACAATGGGTCTCATTTCATGGCGCTCAGGATCTGCCGCCGGAGATCCCTGCTTCACTCTGCCTCGCCGTAGGGCTGGCCCTGATGCAATCCCTGTGTCTCACCAGTGCCTCCCTTGCGTGCAACCTGCCGAGCAGCCACATGTAAAGCCGTATCTCCGCATCGGTCCTGAACGTTGGGGTCCGCTCCATACTTCAGTAACAGGACGGCGGTCTTGAGGTCCTGACGGGCACAGGACCGGTGCAGGGGGGTCCGGTTCTTACGCCCTGACGCCTCTGCCAGGTCCAGGGTTTCTCCGTGACGCTGCAAGAGCTTGCGCAACTTGTGGCGGTGGCCGGAATCGACATAGCGCCACAGGCGGTGCTGGGATTTGGATGCCATAGCAACAGGCATGTGGTTGAGATGGCTGGTTCCTGAGAAATGAGAGAAGGAAGAGGTGATGTAAGCGCAATACGCTTTTATTTATTTATTTATTTATTTTTGTACTGGTTAACCGCCCAGATTTTCCTCGGAAACTCTGGGCGGTGTACAACAAATTGCTCAAATACACAATTTGCCCAAAGCTGTGATCCACTGGAGGGGGTACATGTTGTTCAACCAAGACTGTATTCAATATTGTTCTCTCATCCACACTCGTTTCTCACCTTAATTTTTTTACCTACACTCCATCCCCAATTTTGATGTTCAAACAGTACAGGAAAGGTAAGGAGAGCTTGGGGTTATCTCTTGACAGCAACTAATTTCATTCTCCCCATCAACCATAGAATCATAAGAGTTGGAAGAGACCTCAAGGGCCATCCAGTCCAACCCCCTGCCATGCAGGAACCCCCATCATAGTATTTCCGACAGATGTCCATCCAGCCTTTGCTTAAAAACCTCCGAACAAGGAGACTCCACCACCCTCTGTGGCAGCACATTTCCACTGCTGAAGAGCTCTAATTGTCATGAAGTTCTCCCGAATGTTTAAATTGAATCTCTTTTCCTGTCGTTAGAGACCATTGCCCCTGAGTCCTAGTCTCTGAAGCCATGGAAAACAATGTGACATCCTTTCAAATATTTAAACAAAGCTATCATATCCCCCCTCAGCCTTCTTTTTGAAAGGCTAAACATTCCTCAGCTCCCTAAGCCACTCCTGGTAAGACATTTCTTCCAGACCCTCAGTCATCCTGGTCGCCCTCTTCTGGACCTGTTCAAGGTCGTCAACATCTTTTTTAAATTGAGGTGCACAGAACTGGACACGGTACTCCAGATCTCTCTCTCTCTCTCTCTCTCTCTCTCTCCCAGCTTGGTGCAAATCATCACTCTGAGTGTTTAAAAACATAAACACCCATAGAGTGGACCCTTGTATAACAAACAGCTTGTATAACATAAAATTTGTACAACATAAAAAATTCCGGAGATAGGGGAAATTTGCTTAATATAATCGCCTATGAGAAAAATCTGTACAACATAAAATGGGATTACTCCATTTTCAATGCATTCCTATGGGAATTTGTATAAAGGAAAATTTGCTTAACATAATTTCATTTGGAACGAATTAATTCCTTTATACAAGGTACCACTGTACAATGGAACAAACCACAGGAACTAAAGACCCAAATGATGGCGAAGTTAGAAAAGGAGGTCCTTAAAGTAAAAAACAACTGAACTCTTTTCATCCGAAGAAATACAATTCCACCAACCTGATCGTTTCTCAAAGCCCACCTTTCCGCTCCCTTATCCCTCTCTCGCTAACACCGAGACCGCACACAAACACACACACCCGTTTTCACACCCCCAAATTCAACCCATTTCTCCCCGTCTTTTTCTTTCACCCTTACTCTTCCTCTGGTTCCAAAGTTTACGCACAAAACGGGCGCACTTCCGCACGGATCGATGGGGACGGAGTGAAGGGGGGGGGGAAGAAAACGCCGCGCCCTATTAAGGGCGGATGTGGCTTCAACGAGCATTCCAAACTGGAGAGTGTTGTACTCCCCCGCGCCCCCGCCGCCGTGAGTGCCCTTACTTGGTGCACAGAAGTTTAGAGTCCGAGTAGGAAACCTCGAACGGGGAACGGAAAGCTACGTTCCTCTCGTCCCAGGGCACTTCGAATGACTGCTCGGCCAACCTGTAAAAGCTGTCCAGAAATATAATTATTCCTCACGACAGCGAATCAAACGCTCCCAGAAAACCTACAACCTTCTGTTGTTCCCTGGTAAACGATATTTAGGGTAGCTTGCCTCTGAATATGCAGCTGCTGCTGGTTCCCGACTGATGGCGTCCTTATGAATGAGCGATTTGCAGATGTCCAGTCCTCAACATTCCTGCTCAGCTCTTGCAAACGCAAGCCTGTGGTTTCCTTTAGGGAGTCAGTCCACCTCTTATTTACTCTTCCTCTTTTCCTGCTGCCTTCCACCTTTCCCAACATCACTGTGTCTCCTAGAGCAGTGGTTCCCAACCGTGGGTAACCCAGGTGATCTTGGACTGGAATTCCCAGAAGCCTTCTACGCCAACTATGCTGGCTGGGGTTTCTGGGAGTTGTAGTCCAAGGACACCTGGGTTACCCACAGTTGGGAACCACTGTCCTAGAGAATCCTGCCTTCTCAGGATGTGTCCAAAATAAAACAGGCTCAGTTCCACCATTTTTTTCCCTCAAGAGATAGTTCAGGTCTTGATTGGAACTAGAACTTACTCATATTTCTGGAAGTCCAGCATGTCCACAAAGTGTTCCTCCAGCACCATATTTCAAATAAATCAATTTATTCCTGTCAGCTTTGTCAACTGTTGTTGTGTCTTGGTCGATGAGAATCTGTCAGGTAAAACAGAGTTATGAGTTATTTAGTCTTCCTAATTGGAGAGTTCCCTTTAACAGGACAAAGGGAGGAAGACTGGGTGTTGAGGTTTGTCTCCAGGTATATTTAGGTTGGGTTTGTTAGGATGTGACGATAAGTCTTGTTATATTGGAATAAACTGCTGTTTTATAGTACCTGGAAGCTGGTGTTTTTCCTGTCAAACCACTATATTACAATTGTCTAGCTTGGTAATCAGAAATATGGATTACCATCCATACTTGGTAATCAGAAATAGGACAGTGTGGAAGATCTTTGTCTTGTCTGCAGTAACCACATTCTTACATTTGATGATTTTTTTTCTAATTTTGTCATTGCTGCTCTTCCTAATTAATCTCTGTTACCTGATTTCTTGCCTGTGGTCTCCTTTTGGATTGATGACTGAATCAAGGTATACAAAATCTCCAACTACTTCAATGTCTTCATTGTCAACATTAAAATTGTGCATAAATAGTGAATGTGTAGGTAGCCAGTCTATAATAAAGTCAGCTCTTGCTTATTATTAACAATAATTTTAGAACTGGAGAGCTGGAAGGGGCCTTACGAACCAGTGTCCTTGTCCTTTGCCAGCCATTATTACTATTAGATATTGGCCATTATAAGATCAAAATCAGTTTTGTAACAATGTAAATTTTGTAACTCAATGCAATCAAGCCTATGCCCTAAAAAGCCTTGATATAGAATTTTCCAAAGCAATTGTCTGGCTCCAGTAGAGAAAAGAGAGGAGACTTAATTTGGGACCATCTTGGAACAACAAAAAGGAGACCTGAATCATGAATCTTCTAAAAGGATTTGGTTTGAATAACACAAAACCAAAGAGGGATTTTCTGACAACTGCCAAAATTTTAATTCAAGATCACTGAGATAATTTCGTTGAACTGTGAACTCCATAAACTCTGCCAGTCAAAGGCATGGGCAGAAACTGATTGAGTTCTATTAGTAAATCTCAGGGTGATTTGTAGGAAGTTGCCAAGGCTTCTCAACTCTGAATCAGTTAGCAACAGAGCACACAAGTCTTTCCTTCATACTGCTGTAATGAAAAATTGAGTAAGTATAAGGCAGGCAAACAGAAGTACATTTTTATTATGGTACTACTTCTTCTTCAAGTGCCATGTCCTCATAGAACGTTGGCAATTAGTAGCCTGAACTGGTTTCTATCTAAGGCTATTCTAAACAGAGCAGTTATGCTTACTGTTCTTAAAATATCTTAAAAGACAACAGGAAGAGATTAAAGAGATTAAAGTAAGACTCCTATATCTGTGAGGGATTCGTCCCTATTCCCCTCCCTCCGTAGATACTGAAAACTGTGAATAACAAACACACTACAGTTCATGGCATGTTAAATGGAAGAAAAAAATCCAGAATAATATTTTCATATGTATTGCCAGAACTGGCCACTCAGAACAATGTTTCTCGAGCAGGAGAAGGCAACCTAGGTGGACACACATTGCCAAGCAGCCACCACCTTGTTGTTGTCGTTCCTGCTACTACAAGTCAGCGCTGCTGCAATATTGTCCTTCGGAAAGGAAAATAGACAAGGGGTGTGGGTGGGCGTGTGCAGGAGGAGGCACGGGAAGGCATGTTGGCTGAATTTCAGCAAAAACCGGGCCAGTTCCAGGAACCTCCAGTGACGTGGGGAAGTTCAACAGCGTAGGGCCTGATTTTGACTTATGGAATTACCTCCAGGAACCACAGATATTTTTTCGCAGATTCACACAACCCCAGTCCAAAAAAGGCCAGCAAGGGGGAAAAAAAACCAGATGTGGCCAGGTGTAAAGTTGTGAAAATCTGGGATCAGCTCCTGGTGGGCTCCTAGGGAAGAAATTCCACTTATTTTAGATAACAAAGACAACTTTTGGTGGTGGAGTTTGGATTCAGTGAACAACCTCAGATTCTAGTACTGGGACAGAAGGAAGGAAAAGATTATTCTTTCTGCAAGCCAAGGATAACAGCACAGTATATATTTCTGTCCTTTCCCACCCCCTTGTTTCTAAAGGAAACCACCCTACGAGTTGCATCCCTTCCCACAATGGAAATTGCTTCATTCTGCTGGCATTTCCAAAACTGAAATGAAATGAAAACACCCAGACTTTGCCACAAGGTTCCCAAAAATGACAGCATTGCAGATATAAAGAAGGGCAGTACGACAGACAATGTTTTATTTTTGAATACGGTTTTCAGTCATGGTCCTCATGGGATTCGCCAGTTCAAAGGTCAAGGTTCATGTAGGTTCGGAGGTTGCGTTCCCAAGCGGCCGCCTTGGCCGCCCTGCGCCGGGCCTCCCGCTTTCCCACGGTCGCTGCCCGTTCCGTTCTTGGCCGTGGGATTGAGAGGCCCTTCCACGGCGCTGGGGTCCTTGGCGTCAAAATGGGTCACTTTCGGTTTGAGGTTGCCGCCGAAGCCCAGGCCCTTCTGGTCACGCTTGAGGACCGTCTGGATAGGGAACTTGCGCCCGGCGCCGCCCGGCCCCAAGCCGCCCTCTTGATTCCAGCCGCCTTTGACCATGAGCCGAAAGCCCACGTTGTTCTCGGGGATGTGGTAACGGGTGGGGGGCAGAGGGTCCCGGCGGCTGAAAAGGTGGGCCGTGGAGCGTTCGTGGGTGGCCACCGTGTCCTCGCTGTAGTGCATCTGGCACACGGCACAGTACTTCCTCTCGGCCGTTGACGATAAACTGCAGGAAGAAGGAAAATCAGGAGAGAAAAGCCACATAGAGAGAGAAAAGTCAAGGAATGTAACTTTCAACAAAATGTATGCAATAAAATATTTAATAGATTCAAAATGGCTTCTGTGTATAAATGCAGAGTCATGTGTCAAGACAGAGGTGAACCGTGTAATCACACGAAAAGGTCAGAATAATTATATCCAGGTGCCATGGATAACTGATTAACATTGCCTGCCTATGTGTACTCATGTGGTTGGTTTATATCAGGGGTGCCCAAACTTTTTGTAAGGAGGGCCAGATTTGGCGGCTGAGAATGTGTCAGGGGCCGGGTGCTCCCCGACCCTGCCACCCCACTGCAAGCCCCACCCACTGACCCATAAGCCCTACCCACTGACCCCTTGCAACCCCACCCACAGGAAGGAAGGTGGGGACCAAGGGAGGGAGGGAAGAAGGAAGGAAGGAAGGAAGGTGGGGATCGAGGGAGGGAGGAAAGAAGGAAGGTGGGACCAAAGGAAGCACAGGGAGCCGTGGCCACCACAGGGGAATGTGTGGGTGAAGGAGGGGGAGGGAGGGGCGGGGCGGGCCAGCCAGCCGCGGGCCACTCAGAATGGCCTGATGGGCTGGATTTGGCCCCCGGGCCGGACTTTGGGCAGGCCTGGTTTATATGATGTCTGCCATATGTATAAAAGGCAGGATTGTAACCCATTTTGCTTTGGGACTGCTTTCAGGTGAGACGAGCAGTTTCCCCACTACTCTGTAATATTTATGCTGTGTGTTTTATCTTGTTGTGTATTTTTTTGTAATACAAGCTTTTATGCTAAAATTTATTTCTGTCTCCCAGCTTCAAATCTGTGCTTAGCAATTATCTTTCCACGGCACTGCATAACTCTGCTAATCTTTGCAACATTTTAAACCCAACCACACTTTTAAACAATATACAGTGGTACCTCGACTTATGAATTTAATCCGTTCAGAATGCATGCTCTTAAGACGAACTACTCATAAGTTGGGGTACCTATCTAAAAATTGAAAACAGCAAGTTAAAAAATAAAAATAAATAAAACAATATTTGTAAGTCAAGTAGACCATATATAAAATGTGTAAGGCGGCAGTTAAAACGCTAACAATTTTCTGCTCTTAAGTCGAATTGCTCTTAAGTTGGGGCACAACTGTATATAAAAACAATTCTTTTAATGGCCCTCAAAGTATAGAAAGAAAGAAAGAAAGAAAGAAAGAAAGAAAGAAAGAAAGAAAGAAAGAAAGAAAGAAAGAAAGAAAGAAAGAAAGAAAGAAAGAAAGAAAGAAAGAAAGAAAGCACTGAGGAAATTTTAACACAAGCCGGAAGAAGGGTATGAAGGCCCTGTTCCTGAACGGCTGGTGTGAATTTTGAGAGTCCCTTTTCAAATTATTTTCTTTTAAAAAATATTTGCTATTTTTTCATTTTTCATTCAGTAAGCAGAATGTGGCATGCACAGCATTCCTTGGGCCCCACTTTTCTGCAACCCAGTGAGGCAGCACCATGCTGAGCAGAATGGTCCACAGTAACTTTGTGAGTTTCACAGTTCACTTGGGACAAGAACCTGGATTCCCCTAGTCCTAAACCAGCATTATGACGACAGAATCCCAGACACAGCTAGTGGAAATAGGTGCCACACAGAGTGGTCAGCAATCTTGATTAACTTGGAAAGCCTTTTACTGCTTTACTAGCAAACTACCCTTTTAACTAAGGTCAGGATAGTCAAAGCTATGGTTTTTCCAGTAGTGATGTATGGAAGGGAGAGCTGGACTATAAAGAAGGCTGATCGCTGTAGAATCGACGCTTTTGAGCTGTGGTGCTGGAGGAGAGTCTTGAGAAGTCCCCTGGACTGCAAGGAGATCAAACCTATCCATCCTGAAAGAAATCAACCCCGAATGTTCACTGGAAGGACAGATTTTGAAGCTGAGGCTCCAGTACTTTGGCCACCTCATGAGGAGAGAGGACTCCCTGGAAAGGTCCCTGGTGCTGGGAAAAACCGAAGGCAAAAGGAAAAGAGGACGGCAGAGAATGAGATGGTTGGATGGTGTCATCGATGCAACCAATATGGATTTGACAAAACTCAGGGAGGCCGTGGAGGATAGGAAGGCCTGGCGAGCTCTGGTCCATGGGGTCACGAAGAGTCGGACACGACTGAACGACTGAACAACAACAACAACCCTTCTTTAAAAAGTTTCCGGTTCTTTGTAGTTTAGACTGTGTTTTATGGTTTTCCCTTTACTTTCTGTACACTGCCCAGAGTAGCAACTTGCTAGATGGACAGAATAAAAATTGAATGAATTGACAATATAAATACCCTAGAGCTGTGTAACTGCACTTAAAATGCAACACACACCCCCTTGGGAGCATTTCTTCCTGAAATGGAGAGAAGAAAGGCAACTCACCGGCTGGATTCCTCCTTCATGCGGGGACGTGTGCTTTCCTGCAGGATGTTCACCACCTCTTGGTGCCCGGCTTCTTCAGCCAAATCCATCGCATCCTGTCCTTGCGTCTCACACACCCCTACCCAGGCAGCACCGTGGCTCAGGAGATACCTCACCGCCTCCCCTCGGCCGGCATAAGCGGCGCACATCACGGCCGTCCAGTAATAACCATCTCGATAGTTTACGTCACACCCTTCCTTCTCCACAAGCATCCGGAGCGACGGGAGGTGGCCATCTTGGGCAGCCTTCAGGAGTCGATTCCCTAGGCGGGCCTTCCTCTCTTCTGAGTTGTTTGGGGCACGAGGAGTCTCTTGCCCCGGTGGGTGGCGTCTGCGGGGAACCTTTCGTTTCCTCTGTGAGGATGTCCCTGCATCGTTTGGGAGCACCAGGCTCTCGTAGAAGCTGCGGACGGCCTCCCCAGCCGCATTCCCTCTCTCTGGGCCAGCACGGTCCGCATCTTTGCAGTTTTTCTTCTGGGCGTGGCCATCTCTCCAGAGATCGGATTCCTCCCGGGCGCGAGTGAAGGCAATCAGATGTGGCCCACGGCTCATGCTGAAGCTCAACTGCAATGGTTATGAAATTCGCCCAACCGCTCCCAGCTTTCAACGCCTGTTGACAGGAGGAATCAGAGGGTTACGTACAATGCCGCAATCCTTTTATCACCGTGGAGTTGAGGCATGCGTTGTGATTGCACAAGAGCACAGAGTGATCTTTTTCGGTGAGATGGGCAGGAGGCAAATATGATAAATAAATAAAATATTCTCTGAAGCATGTCAGAAAGCAAGGAACGCTGTGCCAAAGCTCTATCCTTCTATCTGGCTTCCTGTGGGAGGGAGTTCCAAAGTCTGGGAGCCAGTGATAGAGAAGGTCCTAATGGGAGGTGTGGTCTTTGAGAGAGCTCAGATCCAGGCCATGTACAGCTTGGTCGGTGAAAACCAGCACTTGTGTGTGTGTGTGTGTGTGTGTGTGTGTGTGTGTGTGTGTGTGAAGTGATCCCCGCAACCAGCCCCCGTCAAGCCACCCGGCTGCTGCCTTTTGGACCTGCTGAAGTTTCCTGATCCATTTCCAGGGGGAAGCCTTCTTACACGGAGCGGGTTCCTGTAATGTAGTGGGTCCAACAGGAAAAGCCAGCTCCAGGTACAGGTACTACAAAACAGCAGTTTATTTCAACATAATAAAACTTATTATCTTCATTAGAGGAGCGAACACACATCCTAACAAACCCACCTTAAATATACCTGGAGACAAACATTCACTCGCAGCTAATCTTCCTCCCATTTTCCTGTTAAAAGGAACTCTCCCATACAGGCATGTCCAAACTTTGGCCCTCCAAATGTTTTGGACCACAACTCCCACATTCCTTTGCCATTGGAATTACAGGCTTGGAATTCTGGGAGTTGTGGTCCAAAACATCTGGAGGGCCGAAGATTGGACATGCCTGCGGAGGACTAAATAACCCATAACTCTGTTTTCCCTGTCCGATTCCCATCAGCCAAGACACAACAGTTCCAGTCATCCCCAAGCAGTGACGTTTCCCAAGCTCTGGCCCCGATGTTTCCCCTGCAAAGAGGAACGATGCCTACCCAGCAACTACTGTACCCAGTTTCCACCTCCCCGCAACCCTCGATCCCCTTCGCCCGCTCTTCTCCCTCCTGCGCAGCACAGCTTTCACCCACCTATTCTGAGCAGCCACCTTCCCCCGGAAGTCCCGCTTTACCATAGAGAAGCGGACAGAGAGGATGTCAGACCTACAGGAAATCCGTTGGACACCCGCGTGATCGCGCATGCGCACCAGAGTGCGGCCTTTGACCATAGAACTAGAAGGGGCTTCACGCGACATAATCTCTCCCTCCTCGGTTATTTACCTTCCGTTCAAGGCACGCTTTGTGACCCCGCTCGAGGGCACTGAAGAATAATGGTTTCAGAGAGGATAGCCGTGTTAGTCTTTTCAATAATTTCAGGCAAAAATCAAAGAAAAACAAAACAAAAGACACAAAACATGTGGCTCCTTAAAAGACCAACTTTCATATTTTAGTGTAAACCACGAAACGTTACATTAAAATATGAAAGTTAGTCTTTAAGGTGTCACATGTTTCGAGTTTTTTATTTTGTTTTGTTTTTCTTTGATTTTTTTGCCTGAAATTGAAGAATAATGGGCATCAGTCGCTTTCTATTTGTGTCCGAAACACAGTCTCGTCTATCACTTTTCGAAAGTCTATGGTTACTATTCGTCTAATAATCTCAACAGTCACGGACGTTGGGTTTGTAACACGCATGCGCCTTCTACGGTATCTCGGCAACGAAATGGACGCTGCACATGCGTAGTGGGTATTTAAAAATGAGGCTGGCTTCCAAGTTTGGAGATGTATAAGCAGGGAGGCGAGGTTTTCCTCATTGCCTCGCGCACTTTCCCGCCTTTTTCAGCGCGAGCCTTTCTTACCGTGTCCTCGTTGTGACCGTTGGATCTATTCAAATAATTTTCACCAGTTTTACCTGACTATAATGTTTAGCCCTCCACCGTTTTAACGGGAGATACGTTAATTAAAACAACAGCTGAGTCTTAGAAAATCAACGACACTACATTTGTAAGGGTATATAGCTTTTCCAAACCACAGTTAGTTGAATTTGTTTCGAACAATCACTGAGATAAATTCAGTTTTAGAAGAGGTAGCTGTTTTAGTCTGTGCAAGAGCATCAGACAAAATCCAAAGAAAACAAACAAAAAGAGACAAAGGCATTGTGGCACCTTAAACACTATTGTATTTTAAGGGGGGCTTTCATGGGCAAGTCCCCTTGAATTAAATACGGATAAAATACCAATTTCACAAGTAAAACATTCTAAATAGTCATGAAATAATGCCATTGGCATTTCATCCAGAATTTCATTTTTGCCATGTATCTATGGACTTGTCCACAAAAACTCACATTAAAATGCAACAGTTAGTCTTTAAGTCACATTTTTGTCTTATTTTGTTTCTTTGGATTTTGCCAGACATAAATATAGCAATAAACTGGAGTCCAAACTGCCAGCCTTAGCAGTGTACCCCAGTAACCTTTATATATGTCCCTCTGCACTTCCATTTCAGCCAGTGAGGGTTCATAGCAGGGATGAGCACTGTATATCATAATGGTAAAATAATCATACATCCCAGAAGAGCATATTTCTATCAATATTTAGATAGGCATACTTAATGTTAATATTAAAAACAGAATTAATTGAAACAAATAAGGAGTTTTAAAATATTTTTGGTTTGTGTTATTTTTATTCTTTGCTTTGCATGTTCATGACTGCTTGATAATTGTATCCTTTTTCCACTGAACAGGCATGCATGGCGAATTAACAGAAAAAAACCTAATGTGACGGCCATGTTGAGAACTAATACTGCAGACAGAATGAGTCGGAGAAGCAGCACCAGCATTAGGGATGGTAATTAATTAACAGGGAGCTGGGGTCAGAATTTTCTATTAGGAAGATTTGGTTGCTTACATTTCTGGAATGAAAGTGAGGCCAAGCCTATTATTTATTTGATGCCATCTAAAAAAAGTTATGGAGGATTGAGGTGAGAGATTGGAGAATCACTAATTTTGGACTATTGCTCTCAGAAACCTGTAAACCAAAATGCTTCCAGAGTCATGAGATGGGACTTGTGGTTTTACTTAAGAGCAGCCCTACCAGTTTTTTAAAACTCTGTAATTCAAGTGACAACTGTGTTTTCATAGATATAATAACACAGCCCTTAACTGGAGCCATTTCATTTCTCTTTTAAGTATTTGTTAATCAGGGCAACACTTGTATTGTAATCAATATCCTTTCTCTTCTCAACATACTGCTTTATTAACAGTGGTGGTCCACTGCCCAAAAAGTAGTTCATTTTCTCCCAAGCATTATTGGAGCTATTATCCAGTTAAAACTGTGTCTCTTTTATATGGTTCCTAAGTGACAAAAGCTAGTTTCCTATTGTTCCTCCTCTCTTGACAAACTGACCTCTATTTGTTTGGTTCCAGCTGGAACTCACCCTATTGAATTCATGAGTATCCGTTGGGGATTGTTTCCAGGCCATGTGGATAACAAAGACTGTGGATAAGAGAAAACACCACCCCAACTGCTGTTTTGTGACAGCTTTACAACAGTCAATTGCTTTACAGCTGCTGTTCATGACAGTAGCTTGCTTTGCATCCGCTGAATTATTTTTTTCCTTTGCAAACTGCGCATAACTGAATCCGTGGTTAACGAATCAGTGTATACAGGGATCCTACTGTATAGCACTGGACACCAAGGAGGGGAAGGCATATGGCGATCTGTAATGCACTGTCTGTTGCTTCCCCCCACCCCCGTGTTTGTTGTATTTTTCTGTTACCATTAGCTTTCTGCCTCTTGCTGGCCTTTCTGTGTTTGTTTGATTTTCTTGGTTTATTTGTTCTTTTTGGTTTGTTTTCATTTTTGATTATTTATTTGGCTTTCGCTGTGAACCGCCGAGAGTCCCTTGGGAGAAATCGGAGCGCTCTAGAAGTGCATAAATAAATAAATAAATAAATAAATAAATAAATAAATAAATAAAGAGTGAGTGAGTGAATGAATGAATATTCTGCTTCAAGTCGCCCACTAAAAAGACCTCGTATTACGGTCCCCCTTCCCCCCCCCCTCTCTCTCTCTCTCTCTCTTTCTCTCCCGTTCGTGGCCAGGGAAGGGTAGTTTCGCAGGACGCGCTCGGACTACAGGCCCCAGGGTGCCTTGCGGCAGCGAACCCGCTCTTCCGCCTTCCTCGCCGCTGCCCTCGAGGCCTCCCGCGGGGCCTCCTCCTCCTCGCGCGCCCGAGCACTCCCCATCCCGTCATGCCTTTCCGGCGGCGGCGGCGGCGGCGCGTGCGCAGTGGCAGCTGGCCGAGGCCTTGGCGGTCCTCCTCCTGACGCTTGTTTTGCTCCCCCCCTCCCTCCCCGTCTTCCTCTCCTTGAGGCGCTGGTGCCCCCCCACACACACCCCGGGGTGAGTGGGGAGGGCGGAGGGGAAAGTGGGGGGGGGGGACCGAGCCAGCCCTGTGGGGTGGTGGTTGGTTGGGAGGCTTGGGAGGGTGGGGGAGAAGGGCGGGACTGCACTTGGGGTTAAAATTAAAGGGAAAAGGGGGGGGGAATCCGGAAGGGAAGGAAGAGTTGTGCCCTCCGTGTGTGTGTGTGTGTGTGTGTGTGTGTGTGTGTGTGTGTGTGTGTGTGTGTGTGTGTGTGTGTGTGTGTGTGTGTGTGTGTTTTGCAAAAGGGCAGGGGGTAGGGAGAGAGGCTGAGCAGATCTTGCAAGGGTGGGCTTCCCCTCCCCCCTTTCACTAGCAGGAGAAAGAGGGATTCGGTTCATTTGGAAGGAAGCAAAATGTGGGAATGCTCCCTTGCCATTGGCCCCAGGGCACAAAAACCACGAGGGTGGGCTTTTGCCATTTTGCAGCAGCCAGGGTGGGTGGGGGGGGGGGGGAGGAGGAGGAGGAGGAGGCGGCAGTAGAAAAATGGCAATTATCTATGGAACTGCTTTGCACGGGAAGTATCCCACGCAGCATCTGGTTTCGAATAAGCTGATAGAGCAGCTGGTTAAGTCATGGTGGCAGTGCCGGGGGCTTATGCTTCTCTCTGTTTCCAGAGGACGGGAAGATGAGTAGCTCCGAAGAAGTATCCTGGATCTCTTGGTTTTGTGGCTTGCGTGGCAATGAGTTCTTCTGTGAGGTGAGTTGGGAAGCAAAGGAGGAGGGTTACTTGGGGGCGCAAGGGGCCAAGAGCTGAGAAGGATGCTTTAGAATGCAGGATAAAGGAGGAGGAAGGAGGAGGAGGAGGAGGGAGGCTGGTTCTGAAGAAAGGTTGCTGGGTTTCCTTAGAAGAGGCAGCCTTTTGATGGTCACTTAGCAGAATATTTTAGGTAGTTAACAACTTGATAGGATTGATTGGCTGGGAAGGAGTTGGATGAGTCTTACTTGGTTGATGCTGGGTTCTTTGTCTACCCATCCCTCTTCTAGGTGGATGAAGACTACATCCAAGACAAATTCAACTTAACAGGTCTTAATGAGCAAGTCCCCCACTATCGCCAGGCCTTGGATATGATCCTTGATTTGGAACCAGGTGAGCGATGGTGCTTGGATTAATCTATGCAAAGTGAGCCCACGCTGGCTGTTTTCACATAAATGTGGCAAGGAACTAACCATAGCCCTTGGCCAGCTGCTACTCATTGTTTTGGGTGCTGTGCTCATGAATGGGCCGATGAACAAGTGTCTGGCTGCCTCTGCTTCTCATTTGCTTTCAATATATCTAATGAATGTGTTGTCTCCAGTTGCTGTATGATTGATTCCAGTCTATAGAAATCCTGTCTGCTTATAGATATATGGTTGGGCAAAGTGTTGCCAGTGCTTTTGGGAGCGTTTTGGGGCCCAGGGTAACCACACACATCCTCAGAAACTGCCTGTGGGCAGTGAAGAACCGAATAGGGCTTCTGTGGTACAGAACATGGGGTTTATTGAGTCAGGAGAAGAGACGTAATCAGTGACCATATATAGCCCTTATAGAGAGTGTTTGCTCCCTAACATACTTCTTGATCCATCTTCAAGTGCCCTTTCATCATGGAATAAGAATGTGCGTAGCTTGGGTAGTGATTTATCAGCCACTGTTTCTGTTTAATTGTCTTTATGAAGGCAGGCTGCCAGGGGATGGATTTGGGACAATGCCCTATCAACACAAGCATTAGTTAACTGTTGATGTTTTAAAAATCTTTATTTTTCACAATAATGTGTGTGTGTGTGTGTGTGTGTGTGTGTGTGTGTGTGTGTGTGTGTGTGTGTGTGTGTGTGTGTGTGTGTGTGTACTTTATGTTACTGCACAGCACTCAAACATATCAAAGCAAAAAAGTGTTCTTATATACCGCCCATACCACTTCCAGTAGTCTTTGGGCAGTTTACAGTTTAATTACAGTGTGCAGGCTACACATTGCCCCCCCCCAGCAAGCTGGGTACTCATTTCACTGACCTCGGAAAGATGGAAGGCTGAGTTAACCCTGAGCCTGCTACCTGGGATTGAACCACCAGATTGTGAGCACAGTTTTAGCTGCAGGACAGGCATTTAACCACTACGCCACAGAGCTCCATCATGCATTACCCTTGACTTATCTTATGACATTAATGTATGTGAGAATAGAAATAAAGCATTTGAGACCTTTAGATAAAGTAGATATTAAGGATTTGTAAGGGATAGGAATGATGCAAATCATGGTTCAGGTGGAAGGAAATAGCACAATGGTCCTTAGTTGTTTTTGGACTAAAACTCCCAAAGCGACTAAAGTAATTAGTGGGCTGGGGCACCTCCCTTATTTTGTTGTTCAGTCGTTCAGTCGTGTCCAACTATTTGTGACCCCATGGACCAGAGCTCGCCAGGTCTTCCTGTCTTCCACTGCCTCCCGGAGTTTCGTCAAATCCATGTTGGTTGCATTGATGACACCGTCCAACCATCTCATTCTCTGCCGTCCTCTTTTCCTTTTGCCTTCGATCTTTCCCAGCATCAGGGACTTTTCCAAGGAGTCCTCTCTTCTCATGAGGTGGCCAAAGTATTGGAGCCTCAGCTTCAAAATCTGTCCTTCCAGTGAACATTCGGGGTTGATTTCTTTCAAGATGGATAGGTTTGATCTCCCTGCAGTCCAGGGGACTCTCAAGACTCTCCTCCAGCACCACAGCTCAAAAGCCATCGATTCTGCAGCGATCAGCCTTCTTTATAGTCCAGCTTTCACTTCCATACATCACTACTGGAAAAACCATAGCTTTGACTATCCTGACCTTAGTTGGCAAAGTGATGTCTCTGCTCTTTAGTATGCTATCTATGTTCCCCATTGCTTTCCTCCCAAGAAGCAGGCGTCTTTTTATTTTGTTGCTGCAGTCGCCATCTGCAGTGATCAAGGAGCCCAAGAAAATAACTCTGTCATTGCTTCCATTTCTTCTCCTTCTATTTGCCAGGATGTGATGGGACCGGAGGTCATGATCTTAGTTTTTTTAATGTTGAGCTTCAGCCCATTTTTTTTCACTCTCCTCTTTCACCCTCATTAAGAGGTTCTTTAATTCCTCCTCACTTTCTGCTATCAAAGTAGTATCTTCTGCGTATTTGAGGTTGTTGATATTTCTTCCGGCAATCTTAATTCCGGCTTGTGATTCATCCAGACCTGCCTTTCACATGATCTACTCTGCATATAAGTTAAATAGGCAAGGTGACATTATACAGCCTTGTCGTACTCCTTTCCCAATTTTAAACCAGTCAGTTGTTCCATATCCAGTTCTGACTGTTGCTACTTGTCCCACATATAGATTTCTTAGGAGACAGATCAGGTGGTCAGGCACTCCCATTCCTTTAAGGACTTGCCATAGTTTGTTCTGGTCCACACAGTCAAAGGCTTTGGCATAGTCGATGAAGCAGAAGTAGATGTTTTTCTGGAACTCTCTGGCTTTCTCCATAATCCAGCGCATGTTGGTGATTTGATCTCTAGTTCCTCCACCCCTCCGAAATCCAGCTTGTACTTCTGGAAGTTCTCTTTCCACATACTGCTGAAGCCTGCCTTGTAGAATTTTGAGCATAACCTTGCTAACGTGTGAAATGAGTGCAATTGTGTGATAGTTGGAGCATTCTTTGGCGTTTCCTTTCTTTGGGATTGGGATGTAGACCGATCTTTTCCAGTCCTCTGGCCACTGCTGGGTTTTCCAAATTTGCTGGCATATCGCGTGCAGCACCTTTACAGCATCCTCTTTTAAGATTTTAAAGAGTTCAACTGGAATGCCGTCACCTCCACTGGCCTTGTTGTTTGCAATGCTTTCTAAGGCCCACTTGACTTCACTTTCCAGGATGTCTGGCTCCAGGTCAGCAACTACGCTATCTTGGTTATCAGGGACATCCAGATCTTTCTGATATAATTCCTCTGTATATTCTTGCCATCTCTTCTTGATCTCTTCTGCTTCAGTTAGGTCCCTATCATTTTTGTCCTTTATCATATCCATCTTTGTACGAAATGCCCCTTTAATATCTCCAATTTTCTTGAATAGATCTCTGGTTTTTCCTTTTCTGTTGTTTTCCTCTATTTCTTTGCACTGTTCATTCAAGAAGGCTGCCCTGTCTCTCCTTGCTATTCTTTGGAAGTCTGCATTCAATTTTCTGTATCTTTCCCTTTCTCCCTTGCATTTTGTGTCCCTTCTCTCCTTCGCTATTTGTAGGGCCTTGTTGGACAACCACTTTGCTTTCTTGCATTTTTTTTCTTTGGAATATTTTTCATTACAAGCCTCCATCCATAGTTCTTCAGGTGTTCTGTCCACCAGATCTAGTTCTTTAAATGTATTATTCACTTCCACTGTGTATTCATATGGGATTTAACTTAGATTATACCTGACTGGTCCAGTGGTCTTCCTTACTTTCTTCAGTTTAAGTTTGAATTTTGAAATAAGAAGCTGATGATCTGAGCCACAGTCAGCACCAGGTCTTGTTTTTGCTGACTGTATAGAGCTCCTCCATCTTTGGCTGCAGAGAACATAATCAATATGATTCCGTTATTGTCCATCTGGTGATGTCCATGTGTAGAGTCGCCTTTTGTGTTGTTGGAAAAGAGTGTTTGCAATGACCAGCTTGTTCTCTTGACAAAACTCAATTAGCCTTTGCCCTGCTTCATTTGGAACTCCAAGGCCAAACTTGCCAGTTATTCCTTTTATCATTTGACTCCCTACTTTAGCATTCCAATCCCCTATGATGACAAGGACATCTTTCTTTGGTGTCAGTTCTAGAAGTTCTTGTAAGTCTTCATAAAATTGGTCAATCTCAGACTCTTCAGCACCGGTAGTTGGTGCATAAACATGGATTACTGTGATGTTGAAAGGGCTGCCTTGGAAGTGTACCGAAATCATTCTATCATTTTTTAGGTTGTATCCCAGCACTGCTTTTCCTACTCTATTGTTGACTATGAGGGCTACTCCATTTCTTCTATGAGATTCTTGCCCAAAGTAGTAGATGTGATAGTCATCTGAACTGAATTCACCCATTCCTGTCCATTTAAGTTCACTGATGCCCAAGATGTCAATGTTTATTCTTTCCATCTCACCTCCCTTATGAGGAAAGGCTAAAACATTTGGGGCTCTTTAGTTTGGGAAAAAGGTGCCTGAGGGGGGATATGATTGAGACATACAAAATAATGCAGGACATGAGTAAAGTGGATAGAGGGACACTCTTCTCCATCTCACAAATAACCAGAACTAGGGGACATACACTCAAATTGAGGGCTGGGAGAGTGAGAACAGATCAAAGAAATTTTTTTCCACCCAGCGCGTTGTTAGTCTGTGGAACTCCCTGCCACAGGTGGTGGTGATGGCATCTGGCCTGGATGCCTTCCAAAGGGGATTGGACAGACTCCTGGAGGAAAAGTCCATCACAGGTTACAAACCATGATGGAGAGGACTAGTAACCTCCAGGCTTAAAACCAGGGTACTTCAAGGGCCAGATGCAGGGGAGTGGTATCAGGAGACAGATAATCTAGTCTTGTGTGCTCCCAGACACATCTGGTGGGGCCACTATGAGATACAAGAAAGCTGGACTTATGTTCTTAAAGCCCTTCACCACTAGCTGTGCTGGCTAGGATTTCTGTGAGTTGTGGTCCGAGAACATCTGGAGACCCAAGGTTGGGAACCACTGGACTAGTGTTTTTGGAGCACGTTGCTTTGGCTAGTTCTCAGGTTCTGTATTTTTCACTGACTAAAAAGAGGCAGCTCAGAACCAAGATGTGTAATAAATATTGTTTAGAGAGCTTTTATTTTCATATTCCACCTGAAAATGCCTGGTTTCTGTACCTGAAAAACCATTGATGCCTACTGGGGAAACAAAACTTTTTGATAGTCACTAACTTCTAAGCTCTAAAGCAAGAAATAATGTTTGTTATCTGTTCACTATCTAGAACCTGTTGAGGAATTGATCATGATGGTTAAGGGCCAAATGGCCTTTTTTGTTTGGCACGTGCCATTGTTGTCAGGTGCTCCATTTTCTTTCTAAAGGCTTTTGACTTCTTTCTTTCCTTGTGCAGATGAGGAGCTTGAGGACAACCCCAACCAGAGTGACTTGATTGAACAGGCTGCTGAGATGCTCTATGGGCTCATCCATGCCCGCTACATCCTCACAAACCGTGGCATTGCCCAAATGGTGGGTATTTGTTCTGCTGGTCAAGCAGCCCCCCTGCACATTATTCCTTGGTGCCCTGAGGCATCCGCTCACAGAGGAAGGGCAACGAAACGGAGGAGAGAAGGACCCTCTCAACCCCACGCCATGATATCTGCTTGATGTTTAGATCAGGCATGTCCAAACTTCGGCCCTCCTGATGTTTTGGACCGCAACTCCCAGAATTCCAAGCTTGTATTTCCAATGGCAAAGGACTGTGGGAATTGCAATCCAAAACATCTGGAGGACCGAAGTTTGGGCATGTCTGGTTTAGATGCTTTAGATCACATCTGGCTGCGGGGACTGCTTTGAGCCACTTCCTGGGGAGTTACATTGGAGATACTTCACTTCTGCTCTATGGAAAGGTGTCAGATTGTACATTAACACTTTTTCTCTTTTTATAGCTTGAAAAATACCAGCAAGGAGACTTCGGCTACTGTCCTCGAGTTTATTGTGAGAACCAGCCCATGCTGCCAATTGGTGAGTGGGGGCATATTGGGAACGCAAGGATTTGGAGCTAGGTAGGTTCTGATGCTAAAGAACATTTGAGAGTTATTGAGGAGTTCTAAAAAAAAACCCAAAATAAAACCTAAACTTCATTGGGGAATGTAGGTTAAGGACGTTTGTCGCTAATGATGTGGGGGGTTGAGCACCTTTCAATTTTAAAATTAATTATGTTCAGTCGCCACTCAAGAAAGTTTGTTGCTTGAAGTTTGCCTTGGGCAAGAGATGCAGAGCAATAAAAACAATAACAAACAGCCTAAAATAGTTCTTATCCAAGAGCCATAACCATCTTAAATGCTGCAACCAAATAATGTGACCTTGGGGAGTTGTGATAGAAGTGTATGAGTGCTTTTAATTGTTTTTACCTTTTAAATGTATTTTTTTCTTTCTTTATCATTTTAAAGCAAAAAGTGTTCTGCTTATATACCACCCCATACCACTTCAAGTAGTCTTTGGATGGTTTACAGTTTAATTATGCAAGCTACACATTACCCCCCAAGCAAGCTGGGTACTCAATTTACCAACCTCAGAAGGATGGAAGGCTGAGTGAACCTTGAGCTGGCTACCTGGGATTGAACCCCAGGTTGTGAGCACAGTTTTACCTGCAGTACAGGCATTTAACCACTGCACCACAAGGCTCTTTGGTTTAGTTTTTTTTGTGTTTTTCACACCTGCGGTAGCTTTCGATTTCATTGTACTATGTACAATGACAATAAAGTATCCATTCCATTCTATTCTATTCTATCTTGGGATGGATGTGGGAAGCCATATTGCTGGATCTCTTCTCAGACGTTCCCAAGTCTTGGCTTCCTTCGCTTCTCAGTTTTTATCTCCTCTTTTCATTCCTAGGCTTATCTGACATCCCTGGAGAAGCCATGGTCAAATTGTACTGCCCCAAGTGCATGGATGTCTACACCCCCAAATCTTCCCGCCACCATCACACAGACGGGGCCTATTTTGGAACTGGGTTCCCTCACATGTTATTCATGGTGCACCCCGAGTATCGGCCGAAGCGGCCAGCCAACCAGTTTGTGCCCAGGTAAGGTTCGCTCAAAAGGTGTCGAATGGGGAAAAGTTCAGAACGAGGCGGAAACACAAGTGTAAGAGGTTACGTCTCCGCTGTGAAAGTCATCTAGTCAGATCTGGTTTTTTTCCTGTTCCTTTCATTCGCTGTTTCGTTATATGCATCCTTTTTAACGAGAGTCTTGGGGGGGGGCTCAGATTTGCAGTGATGACATCACTGGGTACCCTCTTGTGTCCCTCATCCCTTTGGTCAAGAAGGATCTGACCCTTTTGAGAGTTTTCCCAGCATTGGAAGAAAGAATTTGTGCGGGGCTTCTGAGCGTAAGGAGAAACTGCTGGGATATGAGAATGGCTGTAGATGACGGCTTTCTTGGCGGATAGCTCAGCGGTTGAGGCATCTGGCTGTGGAGCCGGAGGTTGTGAGTTCAATTCCCCACTGGGCCTCCTTGAAAGGAGCCAGATTCAGTGGTCCAAAAAGGTCCTTCCAGCTCTTCAGCTCTGTGATGCTGCAGATTATGATGATGAGAGGCTTTCAACAGGATGATTGAGGGTCTGGAGAAAATGTCTTATGAGGAGCGGCTTAGGGAGCTGGGAATGTTTAGCCTTTCAGAAAGAAGGCTGAGGGAGGATATGATAGCTATGTTTAAATATCTGAAAGGATGTCACATTGAAGAGGGGACTGGTTTGTTTTCCACGGCTTCAGAGACTAGGACGCGGGGAAATGGTCTCAAACTGCAGGAAAAGATATTCAATTTAAACATTAGGAAGAATTTCATGACAGTTAGAGCTGTTCGGCAGTGGGATATGCTGCCACAAAGGAAGGTGGTGGAGTCTCCTTCTTTGGAGGTTTTTAAGCAGAGGCTGGATGGCCCATCTGTCGGGGGTCCTGTGATGGGAGTTCCTGCATGGCAGGGGGTTGGACTTGGATGGCCCTTGGGGTCTCTTCCAACTCTATGATTCTATGATCTTAGAAAGGGTTGCGCTTGCAGTGAAATGTTAGCTCTAGCTATAGTTTTGGGATTGCTTCTTTGCTCCTTGCTATGCTGTCTATGGATTTTCATGCCAAAAGTGTCAGCAAATGGTGTGTTTGCACAGTCGCGCCAATTGGGACTTTTCCTTCATTGGTTTGAATTGGGAACTATTATTCTTTGATTACATCATGCATACTCGAGGTGCTGCAGCATGCTCTTTGTAGGGCTGTTTTCGAAGAGGATGCAGAATCTCCAGTTAAGGCAGTGCCAAGGTCTTATTCCAGCAGCACTGAAAGACTTGCATTTATTACAGCGGTTTTGAAAGGCCACTTCCTGGATTGTATTCAAGGCACTGAGTTGTAAAATCTAAAGCTCTAACAGCTTAGGACCTGGCGATCTAAAATGAGACCACCTGTCTCATTAGGAATTTAGGTCTCATTAGGTCTCTGTCCCCCATGCTGTTTAACATCTACGTAAGGCCGTTGGCGGGGGTCATCAGGAGTTTTGGAGTCTGCTGTCATCAGTACGCTGATGACACACAGCTCTATCTCTCCTTTACCACCTCTGCTGTGGAAGCTGTGAGGATCCTCAACGGGTGCCTGGAGGCCGTACTGGCTTGGACCGGGGCGAACAGGCTTAAGCTCAACCCCGAGAAGACGGAGGTTATGTTCACGGTGGCCCTCTTCCCTGTCTGGGGGGAGTTTCCCTGCAGCTCGCGGAGAGGGTGTGGAATCTGGGTGTGCTCCTGGACCCGGCGCTTGCCATGGAGTCACAGGTGGCGTCGGTGACCAGGTCCGCCTATTACCATCTCCGTCGGATCGCCCAGATCCGCCCGTAACTCGACGCGAACTCTCTGAGAACAGTGGTCCAAGCGCTGGTGATTTCGAGGCTGGACTACTGTAATGCCCTCTACATGGGGTTGCCCTTGACTCTTCTCCGGCGTCTGCAGCGGGTACAGAATGCAGCGGCCAGGCTGGTGGCTGGTGTGCGTCGCTATGACCACATCACCCCAGTCCTGGCCCGCCTGCATTGGTTGCCCGTTGCAGCCCGGATTAGATTCAAGGTCTTGGTTTTAGTTTATAAAACCCTCCATGGCTTGGGACCGGACTACCTGGCAGAGCGTATCGCTCAGCGATCAACCTCGGCCCGTCCCAAAGCGCACTTGCTTTGGGTCGCCACTCCTCGTGAAGCCCGGAGGACGAGTACTCGGACCTGGGCGTTCTCAGTGGCGGCCCCTAGCCTCTGGAATTCCATCCCCAGTGAAGTGCGCTCTGCAGAGTCCCTGCTGGCTTTCCAGAAGGCGTTAAAGACCTATCTTTTCCGGGAGGCCTTCGGCGATTCTTAACTGAGGTTTTTTTTTCTTTTTCCCGCCATCGCAGCCTGTTTTTACTTATCACTGCTTAGTGATCGAGGTGCCATAAGGCTTTAATTTTGTTTACTGTTATTATTATTTGTCTTGTCTGCTTTATTGTAATTTGTATGGCTATTTCCGCCTGTAAGCCGCTTAGAGTACACAATGTAGATAAGCGGGGTATAAATGCAACAAATAAATAAATAAATAATAAATAAATAAATTGGCGCTTAAGAGGCCCATTTTGGGGTATGCAGGAGGGATCTTTCTACTGCCAGGGTGTTCCCAGAGTTGGATCAAATCCTCTCCAGAATTATGCTTGCTCCCTATTCTCTTGGCTTTCAGGAAAAGGCTGAAGTCATGCTTTTTTGACCTAATGCTTGATGGTTACTTTTAGTGTTTTAATGCTTTTATTGCGGGGTTTTGTTTTTAGATTTGTTGCACCCAGCCGTGGTAGCTGAAAGCTTTTGATGGACCAGGGCCATCAGGCTCTGGTCCCCATCTCTACTGCACTGGGACCCCTTTTAATGCTGAAATGCAGAGGTTCCATTGAGGTCTCTGAATTAACATGCCAGTCCTTGGGGATTCCCCCTTTGTTTAGTAGGAGAAGTACTAGGAAGGCCAGGTGGCATCTTTGTCTCTCACTCTGTCTTGTGTTCCATTTGGACGGTCCTCTTTTCCCAGACCTTCATTCAGAAAATATTGTCGGCTGAGCTCAAAGCAACAAGGCTCGAGTGTCGTGGGTGTGGTTTTTCAATTGGCCACCCGCCTCCAAGCTTTTCTAATAGTGGAAAAGCATCAACAACCCTGGGAGGTGCTCCTTTTCAGAGGCTGCAAAGGCTGCGATTGGCTGCATGAATTTGGGCTGAGGCATTGCCTGAGCAAGGCTTTGGGAGGAGGCAGTGACCAGCATAAGGCAGCACAGAACCAGGAAGGAGTGGGTCTTCTCCCAGTTGTGACTTTTAGGCCTTTCATAAAAAGATTTATTTATTTATTTATGTATTTATTTACTATGGAATTTATATCCCACCCATCTTCCCAACGGGAACTCTGGGCGGCGAACATGGGAAATCAAATCAGGAAATACACACAATTGGGTACAATAAAACACAATAGAGAAACATAATCAGCAGATCAGCATAAATTTATAAGAAGCAAATTAAAAGAACTGCAGCAGGGGTGCACCCTTTAATTCAAACCTCACCGCTGCTATGTCAAATTCGACCTAATTATCGATGGCGGGAAAAAAAAAAAAAAGGCTAAGCTAGGTCACCAAAGGCCTCTCTCTCTCTCTCTCTCTCTCTCTCTCTCTCTCTCTCTCTCTCTCACACACACACACACACACACACACACACACAGTATTCCTCATAAGTGTGTTTGTTTTGGTGTAGAAGATCTTATTTATTTATTTGTTTGTTTGTTTGTTTGTTTGTCCATTTTTATACCACCCGTCTTCCCGAAGGAACTCCACGTGGTGAACAAAGAGGGCAAGACAAACCCAAAAGGAACAATACAACAATCAAGACAAAATTTAAAAAAAACACTATATAAAAGGAAAAAATACATAAAATATTGAATAAAACAACTCAACAAAGAAGTTGATAAGTCAAAGGCAAGATGGCAAAAAGGGGGGGGGGACCTAATCCAGGTCGCCAAATGTCTCCCTAAAAAGCAAGGTTTTTAATGCTTTTTTGAAGGCGGGCAGGGACTGTGCAAGGCGCAACTCACTTGGGGGATGGTTCCAGAGCGAGGGGCCAGCCACAGAGAAAGCACGGTTACAGGTAGCTGATTTCCATGCCTCCCTGAGCATGGCCACTCGGAGTGAGCGCACCTGCGACATTCTAGTGGACCTGGCCTCAGTTGATCTTTGGGAGATACGCTCCGACAGGTATTCAGGTCCCAAGCCATGGAGGGTTTTGTAAACCAAAACCAAGACCTTGAACCTTATCCGGAGCACAACGGGCAACCAGTGCAATCCTTGGTTGTTGTTTTTTTTAGCTTAACAGGTATCCAGGAGAAGGAAATCAATACAAGTTGTGTGAAAACAAGCAATGGTTTAGAGTGGTGGTCCCCAACCCCCGGGCCGCAGACCGGTGCCGGGCCGCGGACCAGTCGGCACCGGGAGGCCGGGGAGGCTCCTCCCCTTTTCCTCTGCTGCCCTCCTCCTCCTCCTCTTCTCTCCCGCGGGCGGCCGGTGGAGGAGGAAGGCTGGAGGAGCGCAGGAGGAGCCGCCGCCGCCTTTGCCTTTGCCTTTGCCTCCCTCCTCTGCCCGCCGCCGGTGGCGGCGCATCCTCCTCCTCCTCCTCCTCCGCCCTCCTCCTCACCCTCCACCACCAGCAGCAGCAGCAGCCACGGCGGCAGCGGCGCGTCCTCCTCCTCCGCCCTCCTCCTCCTCCTCTTCTCTCCCATGGGCAGCCAATGGAAGAAGAAGGCTGGAGGAGCGCAGGAGGAGCCGCCCGCCGCCCGAGGGACAGAGAGCGCGGTCATGGGCTGCTGCCCCGGGCACCTCCGCCGCCTTCGCCTTTGCCCCCCCGCCGCCGCCGCCACTGCGCTTCGCCCTGGCCCTGACGGTGCTGCTCAGCGCCGCCGCCGCCGCCGCCTCCTCGTCCCCGTTGTCCCCGTCGAGGTCGGTGCTGCTGCTGCCGCCGGCGGGAGCGCTGGAGGCGTTGTTTTCGTCGTCGGGGCCTGGGCTGGGCTCGCCCGCCAAGGAGGCCGGCAGCTGCACCGCCCGCGCCGGGCGCCTAGGGCAAGCCGGAGGAGGAGTCGCCGCCGCCGGGCACGATGCCCTCAAAGGGTAGGAAGAAGCGGCGGGGAACCCCGTTTGGCCCGCTTGCCCCTCCTCGCCTTCTCCCGGCCCCTCCCCCCCTGCCCTGGGGGCCGGGCGTGCGGGGGGCGGCGGGGAGGAGGGGGCGCGAGGAAGGCGGGAGGGACGAGGGAAGCCCCCGCCAGGCCCCGCTGGAGGAGAGGAGAGGAGAGGAGAGGAGAGGCCGGGGTGGGGGGCCGGGAGCCGGAACACTGCCGCCGCCACCACTGCTCCGCTGGGAGAAGGAGAAGGAAGGAAGGAGCGGCCGCTCCTGTCCCCCGCCCCCCCCACAGAGAGAGGCCGGGCCCACCGAGCCCCCAACCGTCTGGCCGGCCAGCGCAGAGACGCCACCCCCCACCGGCCTCCCTCCCCTCCCCCCTCCCGCTCGCCTGCCCGAAGGCCACAGCCGGAGGCAAGGCGGCGGCGGCGGCGGCCGGCCCCCCCCTCCCGCTCGCCTAGCGCCCCCAGCCGGCGCGCCGCCACCACCGCCGCCGCCGCTCCGTGCCCCCGCAAGGCACACACGCCAAGCCCCCGCTCCCCCTCCTCTCTCCCCCATCCCCCGCCCCCTCCCCTGCCCCCCCGCCCGACCCCCCCGCACCCCCATCTCCCCCTCCCCACCCCCACCCCCAGCCCCGGGCCACGGAAAAATCATCAAACATTTACCGGTCCGTGGGGACAAAAAGGTTGGGGAGCACTGGTTTAGAGGACTACGATTTCCCTTTTTCTGCTAGAGTGTGAGAAGCCTGTAAACAGTATGGAGTATATAAGCAAGCACCATGCTTTGCTCTTGTCCGGATGACAAGCCTTTGCCTTTTGGATGCATTTATAAACATTCCTGATGTTTCTGAAAACTTGTAACAAGCAAAGATTGTTTTAACTTGAGTTGTGAAAAAAATGTTTTGCTCATCTAGTGCTTGATGTTAAATTTACAAGAGAGCACGAAATGTTTTTAAGCGCCAGGCTTTTATCGGAAATAGGAAGGAAGTCAATACCTTTTTAAATGTTTGGACAAAGCCTTCCATGTGCCCCTGTCTACCACCATTTTAACCCTATCCATTTTCTGTTTCAGACTTTATGGATTCAAGATCCACCCCATGGCTTACCAGCTCCAGCTTCAGGCAGCCAGCAATTTCAAGAGCCCAGTCAAAACAATCCGTTGATCTTCTGCCTCCAGGGTCCTTCTCCGATAAAACTCCCTTCACCCCAGTCAGGGCGGCTCCTATTTTGATTTTGGTGATGTCCCCTGTGGACTATTTTTTTTTTTTGGTCACCTTCCAGCCTGATTTTAGTCTCATTTCTGGTTGTGTGGTTTAAATTAACAATCAACCGTTTCTGTTAATTCCCAGAAACACAACGATACACAGATTCAGTAACCAACTTGAATGTTATGATTTTGTGGGGCTTTTTTTTCTTTTTAAAAAGTAAAACACATTAAAAATTTAAAATGAGAATTGTTTTTTTTTTTAAAAACCCTGGCTCTGGAAGGCTTGATGGGAGAAAGGGGTTGAGGGAAAAGAGAAATTACCGTATTTTTGTTCTATAAGATGCACTTCCCCCTCAAAAGTAAGGGAAAATGTTTGTGCATCTTATAGAGTGAATACAGTAGTCCCCACTACGTGTGTGTGTGTGTGTGTGTGTGTGTGTGTGTGTGTGTGTATGTATATATATATATATATGTTTTCGTAGATTTTCACGGGTATAGGTATGCATGTTAGGGTGGATTCGGGTTTCTTCCCGTGTGGAAATCTGGTTGTTTTGGCGACGTTTCGACGAGGTCTCACTCGTCATCTTCAGGCTGGTGTTCTGGCTTCTTTCTTCTTGAAGCAAAGTGTGGTCTCAGTTGAAGTCCTTCTATAAATACTGCTGGGGGGGTGTGGTTTGCTTGCTCTGTTGCTGATTGTAGGTTCCTTTGTTCCTTTGTTCTTTTGTGATCTGCTGTGTGGCTGAGGCGATCGTTAAGGGATTAACTGCTGATGGCTGTTTAGATGGCTGTTTACATGCTGGTGGGTTAGATGGCTGGTAGGTTCTGGCAGTATCCTGGGCTTTGGTGGAGTGGGGTCCTGTGTCTTGTGAGTTCATTTTGGTCTGGCTACGTGTCTGTGGTCTCCCAATGTTTTTTGGGGTGTGTGAGTGTGCTCCATGTGGTGACTGGAGTGGGGTGCCGCAGTAGATGGTGCAGTCGTGGTTTTGTTATTGGATGGTGGTTTCGTTTCATCTGTGGGAAGGGTCTGGGTTTGTGTTTGGTGTGGATGGAAGGTGGTGGCATCTTGTGTCCTTTTGGACCTGGTGTCAGTCTTTGTGACAGAGGCTCGTCTGTTGACCAGGGCTAGTTTCCAGATGTCAGGCAAGCGGGAGGTGTCATCACGTTTATTCATGTTGTTTGGGTGTTTCTCTATTTCAATGGCTTCCATGATTATTCGACTGTTGAAGTGTTCAGTTTTGGAGATGAGTTTGGTTCTTTCAAAGTCAATTTCATGACCTGTTGTTTTTATGTGCTGGAAGAGAGAGGAAGATTTTTCTTCTTTTTGACTGCGTTCTTGTGTTCTGCGATGCGTGCGCTTATTCTCCTGTTTGTTTGTCCGATGTATGTGGCTGGACAGACTTTGCATGGTATTTCGTAGACTCCTTGGTTTTCTAGCTCAATCTTGTCTTTGGGGTTTCTTAAGATGGTGGCTACTTTTTGGTCGGTGCAAAAGGCTGTCTTGATATTGTGTTTGTGGAGAATTTTGCTGATTTTGTCTGTGGTGCCTTTGATGTAAGGGAGGAGGGCGGTGCCGTTGTTCTCTTCTGTTTCTTGGTTCTTGGGGGTGTTTCCTTTTGGATTAGTTTGGTGATGGTGTTTTTTGGAATCCGTTCGCAATTAAAACATTCGAGAGAGTGTGTAATTCAGTTTTTAGGTGGTCTTTGTCAGCGAGGCGTTTGGTTCTGGAGATGAGGGTTTTTGCTACGGAGTTGATCTGTCCAGGGTGGTGGTGTGATTGTGCATTTAAGTAGCGGTTTGTATGTGTTTTTTTCTGGTAGATGGTATGTCCTAAGGAGCCGTCGGGTTTTTTGTAGATTAGGACGTCCAGGAAGGGAAGTTGGTTGTTGGCTTCTATTTCCATAGTGAATTGTATTTTGGGGTGTAGGCTGTTGAGATGTGTGAGGAAGTTGTTCAGTTTATCTTTCCCGTGTGGCCAGATAACAAAGGTGTCGTCAACATATCTGAGCCAGAGTTTGGGTTTATGTAAAAATTATGTTTATGCCAAAATAAAAGCCTCTCCCTTAAGTGAAGAAATCAAGCCCAGCATCATCCCCAGAGAGAAATCATCCAGATGCCCCAAGCTCTACGGCCTCCCCAAGATTCACAAAGAAGGAACACCTCTCAGACCCATAGTCAGCTCCATAGGCTCACCTCTACAAAACCTCGCCAAATTTCTTGCCAAACAACTCCAGCCCTATGCAGAATCCATCACTTCATACGTACAAAACTCGTTCCACTTCATAGAAATTATAAAGAAACAAGACCTACAACCCAATGACCTACTCGTGAGCTTCGATGTTGTTTCGCTCTTCACACAAGTGCCCATTCAAGAAGCCTTGACAGCTATCCACAACAAATACAACCCCCCCAAGCACATCCTAGATCTGACCAACCACTGCCTAACCAACACATACTTCATCCACAATGGACAAAGATACAAACAGATAGAAGGAGCACCCATGGGATCACCCCTCTCACCGGTCATCGCAAACCTATATATGGAACACTTTGAAACCAACGCGTTACAGAAGTCCGAACATAAACCCAAACTCTGGCTCAGATATGTTGACGACACCTTTGTTATCTGGCCACACGGGAAAGATAAACTGAACAACTTCCTCACACATCTCAACAGCCTACACCCCAAAATACAATTCACTATGGAAATAGAAGCCAACAACCAACTTCCCTTCCTGGACGTCCTAATCTACAAAAAACCCGACGGCTCCTTAGGACATACCATCTACCAGAAAAAAACACATACAAACCGCTACTTAAATGCACAATCACACCACCACCCTGCACAGATCAACTCCGTAGCAAAACCCTCATCTCCAGAACCAAACGCCTCGCTGACAAAGACCACCTAAAAACTGAATTACACACTCTCTCGAATGTTTTAATTGCGAACGGATTCCAAAAAAACACCATCACCAAACTAATCCAAAAGGAAACACCCCCAAGAACCAAGAAACAGAAGAGAACAACGGCACCGCCCTCCTCCCTTACATCAAAGGCACCACAGACAAAATCAGCAAAATTCTCCACAAACACAATATCAAGACAGCCTTTTGCACCGACCAAAAAATAGCCAACATTTTAAGAAACCCCAAAGACAAGATTGAGCTAGAAAACCAAGGAGTCTACGAAATACCATGCAAAGTCTGTCCAGCCACATACATCGGACAGACAAACAGGAGAATAAGCGCACGCATCGCAGAACACAAGAACGCAGTCAAAAAGAAGAAAAATCTTCCTCTCTCTTCCAGCACATAAAAACAACAGGTCATGAAATTGACTTTGAAAGAACCAAACTCATCTCCAAAACTGAACACTTCAACAGTCGAATAATCATGGAAGCCATTGAAATAGAGAAACACCCAAACAACATGAATAAACGTGATGACACCTCCCGCTTGCCTGACATCTGGAAACTAGCCCTGGTCAACAGACGAGCCTCTGTCACAAAGACTGACACCAGGTCCAAAGGACACAAGATGCCACCACCTTCCATCCACACCAAACACAAACCCAGACCCTTCCCACAGATGAAACGAAACCACCATCCAATAACAAAACCACGACTGCACCATCTACTGCGGCACCCCACTCCAGTCACCACATGGAGCACACACACACACACCCAAAAAAACATTGGGAGACCACAGACACGTAGCCAGACCAAAATGAATTCACAAGACACAGGACCCCACTCCACCAAAGCCCAGGATACTGCCAGAACCCACCAGCCATCTAACCCACCAGCATCTAAACAGCCATCTAAACAGCCACCAGCAGTTAATCCCTTAACGATCGCCTCAGCCACACAGCAGATCACAAAAGAACAAAGGAACAAAGGAACCTACAATCAGCAACAGAGCAAGCAAACCACACCCCCCCAGCAGTATTTATAGAAGGACTTCAACTGAGATCACGCTTTGCTTCAAGAAGAAAGAAGCCAGAACACCAGCCTGAAGATGACGAGTGAGACCTCGTCGAAACGTCGCCAAAACAACCAGATTTCTACACGGGAAGAAACCCGAATCCACCCTAACATGCATACCTATACCCGTGAAAATCTACGAAAACATATATATATATATATATATATCTCACAGATTTTCATTTAGAGAGAAGTTACCTGCACGGAGCCTCTCCCGTCCCTTGCTGCAGCCAGGATTCTGCAGTTCCAATCACCTCATTAGCAAAGAGGCTTCTTCCAGGCAGCCTCTCCCCACCCTTCCCTTTCTGCAGCCAAGATTCCCAGGTCAAAAAGTTTGCAAGGAGGTCTCCTCCACGGAGCCTCTGACCTCCCTTTTTATAGCCAGGATTCCCCCACCATGAAACCTTAGGCTAAACATTTTCCCCTTGTTTTTCTCCTCTAAAACTAGGTGTGTCTTATGTGTGAAAAATACGGTAATTCCAAAGAGAAGGAAGATGAATTTGTGTTTAGAGTTAACCCTTATTGTTCACACATTGGGGAAATTTACTTGTTACACAGCTCCCAATACAAAGAACAAATAAACAACAGTAAGTGCACAAAAAGTGTAAGGTGAGAAAGAAGAAGATAATGGATAATACAGATTAATTAAAATTAAAATAAAAATACAATATACAAATATACACTATAAAATATGGATATAAAAAATTAAATGTGAAAAAAAGAAAAAAGAGGCTACAATATACAAATATGAATATGTTAGACTGCAGAGTTGTAGAGTCTCACAGCAGTGGGGACAAAAAGACCTGTGGTAGCGCTCCTTTTCACACCGGCGGGGACGTCTGAGTCTGCCACTGAAGGAGCTACGCAGAGCCTCCACTGTCTGTCTGGTGCAGTGGGTGAGAGGTATTGTTCATAATGGATGTCAGCTTGGCCAACATCCTCCTCCTACCCATCTCCTCTACAGAATCCAGGGGGCAGCCCGTGACAGAGCTAGCCCTCCTGACCAGCTTGTTCAATCTGTTCCTGTCCCGTTCAGTACTACCTGAGCCCCAGCAGACGACCGCGTAGAAAAGAGCTGGGGCTACCACAGAGTCACAAAAAGTCCTTAACATAAGCCTACCCACTCTGAAGAACCTCAGTCTCCTCAGGGGATGGAGGCGGCTTTGACCCTTCTTGTATAGGGCATCAGTGTTATGAGTCCAGTCCGGTTTATTAAAGTGAACACCCAGGTGGGAATATGCCTCAAGTTAGAGGCTTTACATTAAACTGGTAGATTCCTACCTTTCTGTATGGAAATGTAATGTTTTCCGTCATTATACCTCTCTGTTATAATGCTCAAATCAACCCATGGAGGGACAGCATCTAATATGAGTCAGCCTCTTGAAAAATAAGCATAATTTGGAAATACAGTACTGGTTTTGGCCCATTCTGATATTACAGCTGCCCTGAGAAGAAAATATGGTTTGGAATGTGGGTGATGGGAATCAGAAATGCTTCAGGAATGGATGATTGTATTTATTTGTAGAACAAGGTATTTGTGGGCTTGTGACTTACTGCGAGGTTGCATTCACAATCCAGAAACCACAACCTTAATCTTAGAACTTAATCTCCCCTTAGCTTTGATGTGTTAGAATGTATCAGATTTTAAAATATCAATAAGAAACAAAAAACAAAACAACACACAAACAAAGACATTGTGGCACTAACTGCCATATTTTAATATAAGCTTTCATGGAACATACAGAGACTACGTGGTTAAAGTAATCATTGCGAGGCTCTGAGATACAGTATATCGCTATACTATGGTTGCATTTCACATGTAGTGATGATTTATGACTCTATATGCAGCAGACTCTAGGTAAGTCACATGTGGTCAACAGAGTGTCTTCCAGTGGTCAACAAAATGTGTTTTTCTCACTCATTTCCTTCCTATTACATTACCTGATGTTTCTCACATTCTCACAACTAAGATATTGTTCCTGTAGCTTTTTTAAAAAAATGCTGATATATCTAAATAGCTCTGATAGCATTTTGTGTCCACAATCAGCTAGAAATCCTGACGGGTTCTTCTCTCTCCCTCCAATGCAAGGGCTGTTCTTACTGACTCTTAAGTTTCTCTCTCACACAGAGAGAGACGAAATTCCACCTCTTCTTCCCATACCAAATTGTGACCTGAAGTGCATAACCCCTGAAGCCGGTGGTGGGTGGCCTTCATTCCCTGGGAGGAAAGTCTGTAAGGCAGGAAGCTGTGTGCACCTCACGATCACAACCTGAGCAGGCAGTCAAGGAGGTCAGGACAGAGAAAGGTGGAATCTACCCCAGGGCTTTGTCAGATCTCTCATTTTCTGATGGAAGGGGTTGCATTTGAGGCCGAAGAAGGCACACATTTCTTTCGTAATATTCTCGGCTAAGTCAGCGCTGACCTGGTTTAAAAATAGCCGCAGCCAGGCAGGTGTCATCTGAGCCAATAAGTAGGTGCCTTTGAGACATCCATCCGGTCTTCCATTTCTTATTAGGATTATGTGCACTGTAGCAAAGGAAGTGATTCTCAAAGTGTGTCTTCGCCTTTCTGACAGCCACTTTCTTCAGCTCAGTAGGAAGGGTGGGTTCTCCTTTCCCCGCAGTAGCCTAGCTGAGATCATAGCTGGGAAGATTTGATCTCAGAGCAGCTTACGGATCAGGGATTGGCTTCTCCTCCCCACCTTTACTTCAAGAAGCTGGACACCCTTGTCCTCAACTCCTGAAATCACCCTCGGCACATTTCACCGACTCTTTGACATCTGTCGCAAAATCTGTGGCAAACAGGTAGCAGATTCCGTTGACTTTCATGCTGTGCCTTTTTCCAACAACACCGGGAAGGCTTTTCACAGGGAATTTAATACAGAAATGGGTTATTTAGGACAGCCCCGCTGTTCTTGCATTTCTAGTCCTGCAGGTTTCCAGAATGGAAGGCTTCATGAAGCAAAAGGTCAGCTGGAACGAAAGGTTGCCTGTTGGATCTTATGATTAAAGGTCATACAATCTGTCGGGGTTTTTTAATGGCTTTGGGGGAGGAAATGCATCACTTGCTATTTCTGCAACTAAAAATGTGATAGAACACAGGAAACAGGATTTAAAAATGTCTGAGAACAGAAAGGTCTCTTCCTGAGCTCTGTCTTCTCTATCGTGTGAAGCTGCTCCCTTAGCGGTTGTTACTGAAGTGAGGGTGTTGAGGAAGAGGATGAGGGGCATTTCCGTTGGGAACCGATGACAGGTCCCCCTGAAATGTATTAAATTAAATTTTCTAAAATCTGAAAAGCACCTTCACAGTCAGGTTGTGGGTGTTGTTGGTTGCAAACTGCCTTTAGGATTGTGGGAAGATGAGCAGTATGATGCTAGCATAAGCTACAAACCCTTTTTAAAATAGTTATTGCAAAGGAGACAAACGTTCCCATGCATTAGAATAGGATTTGGTTTTAATACAACACAGCTGGCACATGCTGAATGTGCTGTACCTACCCCATCTGATCCAGGCTAAGGTTACTGGGAATTCTAAGTACACCTATGACTACAGTGTTGCCCTACGAACTTTAACAAGTACACTCCCATGTGGTAGTTTGGGAACTCTGCCGCCTAGTGGCTGAAGATAGTTCTGCAGGCTTAATTCAACCTACAAACATTAACAACTACTGTACAATCCCATGTAGTAGTTTGGGAGCTCTGCCACCTAGTGGCTGAAGATAGTTCTGCAGACTTAATTCAACCTACAAATGTTAGCAACTACAATCCCATGTGGTAGTTTGGGAACTCTGCAGCCTAGTGGCTAAAGATAGTTCTGCAGGCTTAATGAGTGCTTTACCACCCAGATGCCCACACCAGATGCTTCTTAATATGCATGCTAAGTTTCAGGAACCAGTATTTCACGATCTTGTTACTAGGGCTGTAACACAGCCTCCACTCCTGCTTCCTTTTATACTAGAGAAAAACATCCCAGTTCTATTGATTTCCCAGTAATGAGACTGATCAGGTTTACACTGGATTTGTTTCTGCATCAGATATACAGAGGATCTTGGGTCCAAAGCAGATTTTTCAAATAAAGTGTAGAAATATTTTAAGCCTTCCATTGTTTTATTCTTTAAACTAATTGTTGTAAAAGGTAAGGGAAAGAGGATGTATATGTGTGAATGAGAATGAGTGGGCTTTCGATATTCCTTCTACAGTCAGCAGCACACATTTCCCCTGCAAACCTGATAATAAATGTACTATTTGGACATAAAATGTACTTGAGTAACAAGAGCCAAAACAAGAAACTTCTGGCAACTATATTTTTTTTATCTGGTAACTGAAAACTAACCTTTCCATTCTTTCCACCCCACAGGCATGGTAAACCTTGGTCCCACCAGATGTTTTGGACTACAATGCCCAGTAGCCCCAGCTTGTATTGCCAAGGATAAAGAACTCTGGGGCATAGTCATCCAAAACATGTGGTGTGACAACAGGTTTGCCCCTCACCCCTGTGGCACTGAAGAAACACAAAGCTCAGTTTACATTACATCAGTTTATTTATTTTTAAATGAAAGCACCAGGAGTCACTTCTTAAAGCCTGCCAGATCTTTGCTTCTTCTGTGGCTTGTACCAGCCATTCGGGGGTGTTTAACACTGAAATCATTTCAGGCAAAGCGCTGAGCTATTTTGTGTGTCTGGCTTGACCGGCAAAAACTTATCACAGTCCTTTGCGAACAAATGCCAGTCCATCTCACAGCTAAGATTTACAAGACGATTGTCTGCCTGGTTGCACTGTATGACACAAGCACTGGGCAGCAACAATGGATTGTAAAGAACCATACACCCAGTTGGATATTGGGCATCTCTCTACTCAAATCTGTCACAAGTGATATCATTTGACAGGAACTAGATGTGATATCGGTTACAGAGATGATGACAGAAAGCCTACTTCGCTGGCATGGACACCTATTCAGAGCGGCATCGACCCCTATTTCCAAAACTCTGCACCACGTGAAATTCAGTGGTTGCCAGCCTCATGGGCGACCACAACAGAGGTGGCAGCCCACTGCCAACCAGAACATGCAAATCGCCGGCCTGCACCCTGAAGATGTTGTTGGGCAAAGTGGCATTTCAGGATCTGAACACCAGATCCTTACACTTGCGGGAAAATAAGAAGAAAAGGAAGTTGAGCTTTTGGCTGATCGATGGTGCCCTTTCTCCCTTCCCTCCTGTTAGTAAAAGGTAAAGGTCCCCACACGCGCACACACACATGCATGCTAGTCGTGCCCGACTCTAGGGGCAGTGCTCATCTCCATTTACAAGCCAAAGAGCCAGTGTTGTGCAAGTCTGTGGCCATGTGACTGGCATGGCCGAATGCATTTATGTGCACGGAATACTGTTTTACCTTCCCATTTTTTACTCTGGTACCTATTTATCTGCAGTACTTGCATTTACATGCTTTCGAACTGCCAGGTTGGCAGGAGCTTGGGTTAGCAGTGGGAGCTTGTTCTCCTGTGTGGCACCTGAGATTCAGCGGCCGAATTTGCAGCCGAAAGTTTTCAGTACTCTCCTGGCTGGCTCGCCAAATGTGGGAATTAATCCCTGGAAGCCCCGATCCACGAGGCTTGGAAAGTTGGGAATCCTCCCATGGAAGCCCGGATCCGTGGGGCTTCGAGAATTTAGAACCCACAAAAGGCTTGGCCAGCAGGAGCAGGCAAGAGCTTTACATTTACACTTTCCAATTAAGGTTAATTCTGAAACCAATATTGAAGAGTGTAATGTGCTGAACATAACTTCAGTTTAGTGCTGATGTGGTATTCAGTTACCCATAATTATGTGTATATTGAAGCATTGATTCTTGTTACACGAATTAGCTGTTAGCTTTCAAAAAAATGCCCTAAAACCCCAAAAGATAGGTGATCCCTGAAACTAGCATTATATTTCTAAACCATTCTGAAACAACAAACAAAATCTGATAGCTTAGGTTAGCTGGAATGTAGTTGAAGCAACACATGTGCAAAAATAAATGATAAACATTTCAGTTGTGTGGTACCAGTCTTGTGACAATGAGGCTTCTGTAAGTCAGAAGAACAGTTCACCATACGTGTGCAAGGGACACCCCTCCCTACTACAACATGTGGTGTGCAGATTTAGGGAGTCACTTGGTGGCTGGACCCCAGCTGGCAACATTGGCATAATCTGCCAATAAGGCTCCTTCACTGTTCATATGGTCATTGAGACCAGAATAGTCTGTGATAGTATGAGGCTGGTAGCAAACTACAATAAGGCATGATGAAAGCAAATTCCCAACAGCATAGCTGGTAAAAAGGCAAAACTTAGTGCATTACTAATGTTGGCAGAATGAATGCCAAAAGTATCACTGTAGTGGAAAATCCTTGGAGGAGTGCCATGACTAAACACAGCATGCTGGAATCCACACCCTTGTCCAGGGCTATGACTCGTCCCAGGGAATGAGACTGGAGAGCTATTTCTTCAGTCCTGAAATGCAACTCAATGGAAGAATGAAACCTGCTTATGGGAAGCAAGCAGACAATTTTTAAGCAAAAAACGCTTTGGAAAGCACAGTACTAAAATCTACCATAGTTGTATGAATAGCAGAGGCCTTGCTTGACCCAAACTATTATGTTCCAAGCAGAGCCAGCTTGACCCAAACTAGAGGGTGCAAAAATCAGAAAAATCTCATGACTAGCAATGAAATTCTAGCTTGTGAAATTGTCAAACAAAGAAAACAAATTTGTGTGTGCTCTGATATAGGTAGGCCAAAAGGCACAGCACGCAGCGTTCCTGTAGAAGCTGTTGAAACAAAGGACAATTAACAGTAGAGAGATAAGCTTGGCAGAATGTCAGCTGAAACATACTATGAGGACCACTATCATGTTAAAAAAGTTACAAAAGAGAATCACAGTGCTGCCAAGGAACTGTGTCATCTTTCCCAGAAAAAGCTGCAAAGGGAAAAAAGATTGTTAAACCATAGAAAGTAAATGCAAAAGATTATTCTCTGATCCTTAAGAGCGAAAATGCCTGTGAGGAAGAAAAATAAACAAGAGTCATTGTCATAAGCAGCCAGTTGGTTCGCCCTCCGCAGTTTATGAAAGATACATTCAGCAGGTGAAGATCAGTTGGCTACGGCAGAGAAGAAGAGAGGGGTGGTGAGTGTTCCGTTGTGTTGAGCATGCTCAGTTGAAGTTTCCAAGAAGCTGATGTTTCCGAGAATTCCACCAGAGTGCAGCAGTCAGGAATTTTTTGTGGTAAGCAGCACAGGAATGTTGCAGACAGACAATGGCCCAGATACTTGTAGAGAAGAACACCTTGCACATTTTTCAGGGTTAATAGGCCCAGTTCACAGATAGCAAAGGAGCTTCCAGGTCTGTACCGGTGACTTCTGGAGATATTTCAAGAACATCATCCATGTGATGCAGAAATCAGGCCAGCAGTGATGTGGACAGTGGGTGGGCGTAAATCAAGGCACGACAGCACCATGGCAATTGTATCAGCTGAGATGAGCCCTTTCCAGGACGAAGGAAGGCAGGGCTTTTCCCACGGGGTGTGCATAGAAGCAACTTCAGCAGGGAAAATGGAGACACCCCAGGAAGGTGGGCCTTGGGATTCCTCCCCCTCATCATGATTACTGTTCCACGTCTCATTAACCTCTTCCGTTCCACCACCACCACCATCATCACCATCTTCATTCCCCAAAGGCTGCCGCGGATGGTGCCCTGTTGTTTTCCCAGGATTAGAATTAGGAATTTGAACTGCGGCAGCAGAAAAAGCCTTATCAGAGTCAGTACTCACAAATTGGCATGCACGCAGAATATCAGTCAGGGAGATAGCAGGACTGCTGGAGAGAGTAGCAACAGCTGGCTTGCAGCCAGCATTAGAGTTCTCAAAGGCCAATTGTTTAGTCAGGAGTTGTTGAGCGTCCTTATTTTCCACCTGCCCGTCAATTGCCACAATCAAGCGATCCTCAAATTCAGCAAAAAACTCCTTGGCACCCTGATGAATGGCAGCAAGCCCATCAACATTAGAGTCAGATTCGGCAGGTATACGGCTCCATGCCTTAAGAGCAATTTCAGCCACACTGGAGAGTGCAGTGTCCGGCAGAAGCATCTGCTGGGCAGTTGTGGCATAAGTATCCTCACCCATTAACATTGGCAGAGTAAAGGGAACGGGAGGTCGATGAGCCTCATTTTCAGCAGCCGTTGCTGTTGCCAATTCCCGCCACTCTTGAAGGCAAAGCATGGCCTCGGTGGGGGTCAGGCAGTCCCTGATAATCATCTGCCAATCTGTGGGAAGCAGCTTTTGAAGGGCAAGACCTTCCAGCAGGCTATGGGTGTAGGGAGCTTGCAGCCCATTGTCGTGAATGCTATGATGTAACTCTTTCAGTGCTTCAGAGGGAATTGGGGCATTTTTTCCAGCCTGAGCAGGGGCGGTAGCCCGCAGGACTGGAGAAGCAGAATGCACAGGCTCCATGTCCAAGGCTGCTGCTGGAACAGCATCAGCAAAGCCAGCACTGTGTAATTTCCCATCATTTGCAATGGATAAGGCTGGAGAGGGCTCAGGCAGTGGATCTGGCAGCTGGTTTGGGAATTCAAGGGCTGGGCACGCTGGTGGTGGAGCTGACAGGAGTGCAGCCAGAGCTGTGCTTACTGGCGGTGGTGCTGGGGCTTTGGGAGCCAGAATTAGCCAAGAGGCTGGTTTGGGAGGCAGGATGATTGGCAATGGTGATGGCAGAGACTGTATTGCCAATAAAGGATTGCCTGGAATGGGTCCTTGAAGGCATGCACGGACTTGAAACCACGTGTGCAGGACATTAAAATTAACTTTGGGATGATCCCGAAGGCAGTAGCCAATTTTGTTCCATTCTTGAAGATCTAGCTTGCCATCTAATGGGAAACAGGGGCACAGTTCGTCTATGGCTATCACTAGATTTTCAACTTTCGAGGTACAAGTTTGGTGGTGGCCATTGTCTAGCAAGAGTCTTTTAAGGTCATCTCGGAAGTTCTGTTGTTCAGCAGAGAGGGCGGAGAAGGCAGAACCCATTTTTAAACAGCATTAAATGCGGGATCACTCACCATAATCGAAGAAACGTCTTCGATGATGGTAGTTGAGCTCTAATCCTGGCAACGGATGATGGTGAGTGATGGAAATTAGACTCCTTAGACTCCTGGCTGGCACCGCCAAATGTGGGAATTAATCCCTGGAAGCCCCGATCTGCGAGGCTTGGAAAGTTGGGAATCCTCCCATGGAAGCCCGGATCCGCGAGGCTTCGAGAATTTAGGACCCACAAAAGGCTTGGCCAGCAAGCCCAATGCGGGTTGGCAACAAAGAAAAGAATAATGACTCCAACACGTGGTTCTGGTGGAAAAATGGAGCAAGTCCCTCTTGCTGCACCCAGCAAGAGCCTTTATTGAAAACAACAGGACTACAATTCCCACATCACCTTGTGGTGGTTTCTTAACCAATCAAAAGCTTACACGATGGCTCAATGCCCAAATAAGGCTATTTCTTTGTCTAAAACTTACACTACTGAGCATGCCCAAGAATGTTTGTTCATAACTAAGCTTCTGCGCATGTGTGAGATTTTAGCCTGGGAACTTGATCAGACCATGTAGCTTTAGCCAATCACAAAGTATTTTTCCACCTAAAAGTGCAACATAGTATTTGAACATATCTAAACCTTGACATAATTAGTGCAGTGCGCATGTGTTAAACTCTCCTCGCCTGATACGTGATCCGTTCGCTTGCTGTTAATGGCGATGCCACAGAGGCATGCCGGGAAAGATTCTCCACAACCATGCCCCTAGTTTTCCTCCTGCTACAGACCCGAAAAAGGAGGATTTCAGTTTTAATGGTAGCATTAAATAGTGACGAGACGCCTCCAGGAGTGCTTTTCGATTGAGTGGAACTAATGATAGAAGGAGCAACCCATGTTGAAGGCAGGCCTTGAAGCCAGCTGGACGGCTTGGTTGATGCCTCCCTTGTTAGCCAGAGAAAGGGACTACAGTTCCCAGCAGGCCTCTGGGTCCAGTGGCCAATAGGAGCTGTCTGTTGCTCCAGGAAGTGAGAGCGAGACCTTTGGGACAGCAGTTTGTGGCTCCTTCGGAACCACTGCTTTATAATTATTATTTTTTGGAGTTCTACGTAAACTAGGGTAGAGCTATGCAAGAGGTCACTGTATGCCTTCCTGGGGTTGTTGAATAGAGTCAATTTGGCCATACAGTAGGACTCCCATATCCACTGATTCATTATCCACTGATTCAGTTCTCCACAGTTGGCAGAGGAAAAAGTTAAACAATTCAGCAGCCGCAAAGGAAGCTAGTGTCCTAAACAGCAGCTGTAAAGCAAGCTACTGTCACAAAACAGCAGTTGAGGGGGGTTGACATTTTCTCTTATCCATGGTTTTTATTATCCACAGAAAGGTCTGGAACCAATCCTCAGGGGAGAGTGGGGTCCTACTGCATTGCCATAATGTCTCTCAGTTCTGTTCCTCCACCTACCTGTACCTCCTCCAACTTTTAAGGATTGTGTGGTTTTTCATTGTGGCCAGTAGGGGTGGAGGAGATCTTTTTCAGCTCACAAGGGGAGGGTGCAAAGTGTTTTTAAACTCTAATTAAGTCAGTGCTCAGGGATTGTACATTACAGGGATTTTTAAAGAGAGAGAGAGAGAGAGAGAGATTAGTACCAATGGGATGGTGTTACCATTGTGTGTCTTTTAAAAGTGTTATAGAAATCATCATCACCATTAAGTCTCCGTGCAAAGCACATTGGCCAATCAAGAGTTCTCTCACAGGCTCCATTCTTAGCAACATCTTGGACCTCTTCCCAAGAAGCATTGATGGTTCCAAGATTTTCCTTGAGGGTCTGACTCCAACCATGGGCTAAAATAGTAAATAACATTGCTCTGAAGAATTTTAATATTGATTCACACGGAATGAATTTGTTCATCTTAAAAACACAGCAATGGTCTTTGTCAGGAATCTTGTTTGTCTTCCACAGGTTTGCATACAACATTCCAGCTGCCTGATAATATGGATTATTACAGTTTCTTTTACTTGCTTCAGTTACTTGATTCCTCTGCAGACAAAACCAGGGGTTAGGGAAGCCTTTCCATTACAAACCCCAGCATCCCCAGCTAGCAGGGGCAATGACCAAAGTGACTAAAAGCGATTATGGGAAGCATCGTTCAAAACGTTTAATACCCTTTCACCATAACTGTTATTTTAAAAACCCTCACATTTTCAAGATGTTTTGACAACAAAAATAAAATTTCAAGGTGTTTTGACAACACGGATAGAGACTATCAGAAGCCTAGCAAACACTTATAGCAAGAGACTTCATTATTTGATACATTAAAAGGGGCTGGGCAGAGTTCACAAAATCGCCTTACAAATTCTGTCGGATCCCTCTCTCAGTGGTAGGATTCCCATCTCCCGCTGCCTATTTTAAAAACGCGGGGGGGGGGTTCCCAACGCCTCCATCCTCTCCTGCCAACCAACCGGAATACCGACGCTGGCGAAAGCTCTTTTTAAAAACGGTGCCTGCTGGGAATTGTAGTCCTCTCTCTTTTTTTTTTTTGCCGGGCCCGCGGCGGCAGGTGGCAATTCAGTCCGATCATCTGGTTGGTCAAGAGGGATTCTGGGAGTTGGATCGAAAGAAGATTTTTGATTTTTTTTAGCCCCAGGCGAAAAGAATAAAATCATCACACACCCGCGTGCAGATAAAGTGGCGCGTCGGAGGAATCGCGCCCACGAGGAACCCTCCACGCCCCCGGTGGCAACCTTTGCACCGGGCGGACAGGATCCGCCTCCTCCCGCCCTCATTAGATCCCAGCTTGCCTGCGGATTAAATCGGGGATCCGGGCTCTCCCTCTGATTGGCTGGTCGGAGGGAACAGCTGTGCTACTCGAGGTCTATTCACCGCCTGAAAAACTCGACCGGAGCGTTGCAGGAGGCAGGTTGGCGCCCATTCGGAACCGGACAGCTTGGGAAGCGCGGTTTATGGCTCTGGTGAGGCGGATGGAATTGCCCTTTTTTTATTTCTTACGGTGACTCTGGGTTTGGTGGCGCAGGACTGAACAGCTAACAATTGCTTTTGTTTCAATTCTGCGTAGTGTTGTGATTATTAAGCTTGGGCGCTTGTTAAGATTTGTTAAGAACAAATCTTGCCAGATTCATCTTTAATAATAATTTTTATTTTTATGGTGTTTATATGCGTAATTAATTTTTTACTGGTTGTTATGGCATTTGTTTGGTTATATTGATCTGTTGGGCACTGCCCAGAGTAGCAATTAGCTAGATGGGCAGTATAAAAGTCCAATCGGTAAATCAGTTTTGCGCACGGTTAAAACTCCCCAAGTTAATTCTCTGGTCCCGTTAACTGGGGGTATGGGGAATTACTATCCCCAAAAGAAACTTTTGTAAACTTTTATTGTTGGGTTTGGGGTTTTGAAATCATGTAGTGTTTAAATTTCTAGGAAAGTTCTGCGTTTAGTCCTTGGCCGTTTCTTCCTCAAATCACTGGATCCAGGATAGCTGAACCGTATCAGCGGGGGAATGGGTTCAAGTCCCCCACCTCCAGCCTGGGATGCCGAAAAACGCGGATAATAGCCAACGCTATTATGATATTAAATACAGTACTACGCATAACCTGATCTCAGGCTCCCTCTAGTTTCCAGTTCTGGTAACTTCTTTGTTAAACATACAGTATAAGTATTCGGATTTTTCTCTTAATATTTTTAATATTTTAAGACTATGGATAATTGAATTGCAGGATACAGATTCTGTGGATAACTTGATCCTTCTGGATATAGTCAGTCACTTGAGTTTCTCTTTTATACCTACCCTGAAGCTCTAGTCCTGCCCTTGGAGATCCTCCAGCAACAGGAAAGAAGAGTCTTGTGATAGCCTGACAGCTATCACATTTTATTACAGCGTGATCCATCAATGGGCAATATGTGGTCCTCCAGATGCTACAGGACTGCAAGGCCCATCATTCCCCCTCACTGATGAGGCTGGGCTGGGCGGACTGAAGTTCAGTAACATCAGGAGGGCTCCACATTCCCCTACACCACAAAGCTGTGACATAATCTAGCCGCCTAGAGTTCAAATTTTGAAGATAGGTGGGATATAAATACAACAATAAATAATAAATAAATAAATAATCATGTGTCTTCCCCGAGTCATTCATTGCACATCTTTCCGCAACTGCTCTTTAGGGCGAGAAGAATCCACAATTGGGTAGGTAGGAAGTACTGTAATTGTCACAAGCCATCTACAGATGCTGTGCTGTTTAGCTTACCTTGCATTCTGTGATACACAAAATATTGACTGTATCTACAACCCTGTATGTAAGGCAACTGGAGACACGAGACTCTCTCGTTCAAGGCCAAAATGGTGACGTGAAAAGCCCTGTACCTAAGGGCAGTCACACAAAGTAGCCTCGTCTCTTTGCAGGGCATCTGCCATGTGACTGATTGCCCAACGTGAGTTTTTGACCTAGCAGGCCATGGCCAGCAACTGAGTACGTGTTGCTGGCGTGATGGCCCATTTACAGTCAACACACAGTTACAGTAGGATTGTTGTGAAGTAAACATGATAGTACCAATTCTTCTGCAGAGCAGTGTTGTTATGGCACCCTCTTCGAACCGTTGAGCAACTAACCCCATTTGAAGTTACGGACATGAGGGTGCAAAGCTCTAAACAGCTTAGGACCCTTGTAGAAGAACACCTTCAGAAGATTCACAGTTCACTGGGAAGACCTTGCCTGTGATACCCCATCCACTGCAGCCCGTACAACTTTGGCCCTCCTGATGTTTTGGACCACAACTCCCACAATTCTCAAGTCTGTATTTCCAATGGCAAAGGACTGTAGGAGTTGTGGTCCAAAACATCTGGAGTGCCAAAGTTTGGACATGCCTACAAGGGAAGTCTGAGCTGCCTATATGCCCTAAGCCAGGGGTGCCCAAACTTTCTGTAAGGAGGGCCAGATTTGGTGGCTGAGAATGTGTCAGGGGCCGGTTGCTCCCTGATCCTGCCACCCCACTGCAAGCCCCACCCCCTGATCCCTTGCAACCCCACCTGCAGGAAGGAAGGCGGAGACCAAGGGAGGGAGGGAGGGAGGTAGAAACCAAGGCCGTTACTTCACGTACCTCCGCGTGCTGCGTTGAGCTTGGCTCCGATTTGAATTCGGATATGGTCACATGATCTGAAACCGGGGCCGCCCCTCTTTCCTGTGTACTCACATGCATGCTGGGTGAAGGCGAAGGCAATCCACCCTCAGGTCTTTGATGCGCTTCGAAATGAAGGTTTTCCTTTGCTTTCCGCTTGTTCAGTGAGCGGTTCCTGGTTTTAGTTTTTCGGTCTTTTGATTAATCGATGGTCTCCCGTCATTTGTGTGTTCTGCATTATTTTCCTATCTTTCTAATTTTTTGTGCAAGCATTCCACGGCAAACTCCATAGGCGCTGCTCCCTGTAACGCCATTACCTCCTCCTGTCACTAGGTGGCTTCAGGTGCCATCGATCGACGTTCGTCGTGTGGGTCCTCCAAAGCCACCAGAAAGTATTATCGGGAGTGTACCTCCCGGTTGGGATCATTTCCGGCACTGTCCACTGTGGCCGCCATGCCTCCTTCGCGGAATAGATGCTGTATGAAATCAGAAGGGAGGGAGGTGGGGACCAAGGGAGGGAGGAAAGAAGGAAGGTGGGGATCAAAGGAAGCAGAGGGAGCCGTGGCCACAGGTAGCCGTGGCCACAGGTCGCCCCTTGGAAGAGGCGATCTGTGCAACCTTGCACCCCCCCAAGCTCGCCAGCGGTGGCGACGGCTCGCCCGCCAGCCCACCCCAAAGCTCCTTGGCGGTGGCAGAGGCCCGCTGGCCTGCCCACCCCCACACATTCCCCTGTGGTGCCGGTGGCGGCAAACTGCCCGTCCGCCCAGCTGCCCAAGCTTCCCAGCAGTGCCTCAGAATGTTCCCGGCTATGCCGGTGGTGGCGGCCCGCCCGCGTGCTGCCCTGTGTGTGTACGCTGAGCTTCACAAGGTTCCCAGCTGTGCCAGTGGTGGCGGCCTGCCTGCGTATCTAGCTTTACAAGGCTCCCGGTGTTGCCGGTGGTGGCGGTCTGCCCGCGTGCCCCCTGCGTGCGCACCCAGCCTCACATGGTTGCCGGCGGTGCCGGTGGCAGCAGCCCGCGCGATGGCTGGCCAGCGGGCCGACCCGCCCAGCCGCCCAAACTTCCCGGCGGTGCCAGTGTTGGCAGAAGATTTTTTTAAATGGGGTGAAGAAGGGGGAGGGAGGGGCAGGCCAGCCAGCCACAGGCCACTCAGAATGGCCTGACCAGCCGGATTTGGTCCCCGGGCCGGACTTTGGGCAGGCCTGCCCTAAGCACACCCAATCTCGCCTGATTTCGGAAGCTAAGCAGGGTCAGCCCTGGTTGGTACTTGGATGGGAGACCCCCAGGGAATATCAGATGCTGGAGGCACCTGGAGTAGGAACTGGCAAGCCACTCCAGTATTCCTGCCAAGAAAACTCTATGGACATAGAGTCATGAAGGGTCGGTCACAACTGTAACAACACAACACCACACACAAGGGAAGTCTACAGGGCCTTCTTGGTGGTAGCACTCCAGTTCAACATCTTCTCTACATACTTGTGCACTCGATATGTAGAAACCAAACAGCAAGCAGGAAAGGGATAGCTACTCCCCTCTAAGAAGGTTGAGCTTATCCAGGGACCCAACAATTAGATGGGGCTTCTAAGTCAGCTCGGACATTTGAAAGTTTTCTGGATTCTTGGCTGAGATCCTGTTACTTAGCATAGTAATTAGCAACTAGAGTACACCCATTGAGTCAATGGACCTCCTGAAGCTGTCAAGAGACCAAACCATCACTGATTCCCTGGACCCCTACTCTACTGTGCTGAGCAACCTAATGTCAGGTATTGTGTTTCTGTACCTCACGCATCTCAGTTTTTTCTCATGTTCTTTGAAAGACATGAATGGGGAAGCATTGCAATGCTATTTTCTTGCCTCAAATGGAACACCAGGTAGTTCTAGCTCTGTCTTAAGACAGCAATGAACACACACACACACACACACACACACACACACACACACACACACACACACACACACACACACAGTAGGACCCCAGGATCCTCTGGGGATTGGTTCCAAGCATTCCCGTGGATAATGAAAACTGTGGATAAGAGGGGACACCAAAATGTCCCCAAAACTGCTGTTTTGTGATAGTAACTTGTTTACAGTTGCTGTTTTGCAACAGTAGCTTGCTTTACAGCTGCTGTTTGTGACGGTAGCTTGCTTTACGCCTGCTGTTTTATGACAGTAGCTTGCTTTACAGCTGCTCTTTGTGTTTGTGCTTGCTTTGTGGCTGCTGAATTATTTATTTATTTTTTCCTCTGCCAACCGTGAATAACTGAATCAGTGGATACAGGGGTCCTACTCTCTCTCTCTCTCTCTCTCTCTCTCTCTCTGTGTGTGTGTGTGTGTGTGTGTGTGTGTGTGTGTGTGTGTGTGTGTGTGTGTATGCATTTGTATACCGCGGCCAATTTTCCCCAAAGGGAAGTCTTGTTGGTTTACATAAAGCAACATAATAAAGAAAAACAAATAATAATAAAGTTAAAAGAACAATGCAAGACAATGAGACAAACAGCTACCTGGCAAGAGGCATAAAACAATGAACAAAACGCAACAAACACAGGGGAAAACAGAAACACACCTTAACAATGGCCAAAGGCATCCCTGAAAAGCCAAGTTTTTACGGCCTTTTTAAAGGATACCAAGGATGGGGCCTGGGGTATCTCCCTTGGCAATTTGTTCCTGGAAGCCGGGCCAGCCACAGAGAAGGCCCAGTTGCATGTTGTCACCCAACGGGCCTCTCTGGGGGTGGCTACCTGGAGCGAGAAAGCCATGGAGGCTCCAGTTTTTTAAAACATATTTTTAGATCATCATCCTCATTTGCTTTGTTGGTTTGTTTGCAATCCTTGTCTTTGTATGGCTTTTCTTATGCTTTACCAGGTCTTGTAATCTATGTTTTTAATTGTTTGTGTCTCTGTGTGTACATTGGTGAGCTATTTACTCTTGTATCTTCCCCTTCTTTAGCAACTGGTTGCCCACGTGAAGATAAAGTCGGGGGGATGCATCAAAGTGAAAGGGGAAGTGGCGCCTGAAGCCCAAAGGTTTGTATTTAAGGGATGTGGGTTTTACAGGAAACTGAGGATCACCTACAAGGAGAAGTGCCTTGCTAAGAGATTACCATAGTAAGATGAAGCAAAACCAGCATATATAACCACATAACGATCCTTCTGGCCTGTCCGGTTTCTAGACCGTAGTCTTAATGAAGGAAAAAGTCACATGATGGATCTGGTATAGCTTTAAATCCTTCCATGATTTTTTGGAACTAGATTGAATGGAGCCCACTGGCTGTCCATAGATTGGAGTTAGCAACTTGATATTTCCCACCAGCTACAACATCTCTGAACATAGGTCAGCACCTCTGAACATGCAGCATTTTCCCGTGTATAAGACTATAGTTTTGTCTGTACAGTAAGACCCCGGTATCCTCTGGGGATTGGTTCCAGGACTTCCCATGGATAATGAAATCCGTGGATAAGAGAGAACAACAAAAATCCCCAAAACTTCTGTTTTGTGACAGTAGCTTGCTTTACGGCTGCTGTTTGTGACAGTAGCTTGCTTTGTGGTTGCTGAATTATTTATTTAATTTTTTCCCTGCCAACCGTAGATAACTGAATCAGTGGATAATGAATCAGTGGATGCGTGGGTCCTACTGTAATTATTAGTTTTAAAATTTGGGGTCATTTTACACATGGAAGTAAGCTGAGGAGATTTAAAGACATGTGCTTGTGAAAATGTAATTTTTGGTTTTGGAAAAGTGGGGGTCATCTTGTACATTGGGGACATCTGATAGACAGTAAACTACGGTTAGGTTATGCTTAGGTTATGCTAGTTGGGTTATCTGGAAGATTGTCAGAAGTCTCCAGGAAGTCTCCAGGACTTTCTGCTTTTTCTCCCATGGAATACAGTAGGACCCCCATATTCACTGATTCATTATCCACTGATTCAGTTATCCACGGTTGTCAAAGGAAAGAATTAAATAAATAATTCCGCAGCTGCAAAGCAAGTGCTGACACAAACAGCAGCTGTAAAGCAAACTACTGTCACAAAACAGCAGCCGTAAAGCAAGCTACTGTCACAAAACAGCAGTTTTGGGGATTTGGGGATGTTCTCTCTTATCCACGGTTTTCATTATCCACAGGAAGACCTGGAACCAATCCCCAGCGGATACAGGGGTCCTACTGTATAAGGCCAGATCTCCAACCAATGGAGAAGCAAAAGCCATGCCTCTCTGGAAGTGAGGATCCCGAGAAGGCAGCTGAACCTGAGGGGGGACACTGACATCTGTTCTGCCCTTACTTGTTGGTCGTAGCTTTGCCCTCAACCTGGGCCAGGATGAGTCGAACTTGATCCTTCACTTCAATCCTCGGTTTGATTTCCATGGGGACATCAGGACCATCGTGTGCAACTCCAAAACCGAGGGGCAGTGGGACACAGAACTGCGAGAGGCTGAGTTCCCATTCCAGCAAGGAGAAGAGACCAAGGTGAGTAAGAAGCACCCGGGCGGCTGAGGAGGAACCAAGGAAACCAAGCCCGAAGCAGCACAGATATCACAGAAAACACCAGGCAGATTGCACTCTGAGGCAGGGCGGTGAATGTCTCACCTGAGCGGAGGCTGTTGAACTCCAATTTCACCTAATTTCACAAAGTTGGATTTGAGTCCACTCTGAATTTTGTTCCAAGCTATACAGGACCTCTCTGAGGTGAATGAAGTGTGTCTCAGGCCCAGAATGCATTCGGTGTGGCAGTGAGACTAACACTGTAACACAACTGTGGCCCTGTTATCCATCTTTTTGTCTGTATGTCTGTCTGTCCCTCCCTCCCTCCTGCCAGTCTGTCAAAAGAAAACAACACAGGCCAAGGCTGCTTAATCTCTAAAGTAAGGGGCCACATTAATAAACAACTTGGGAGCAACTTGCCAGTTATTCTTGTTTCAATTTATTGTTGATGGTGTTTTTATCTGGTTTTAGCTGTGTGTAGACTGACCAAAATGGTGTGTTTGCATTAATGTGGTGGTGCAATTAATTAATTAATTAATTAATTAATTAATTAATTAATTAATTAATTAATTAATTAATTTTGGGTGGTGGAAAAGCCTGCAGTATCTAGTCCCTGCTTAGAAAAATAAATTTCCACCCATTGGTAGTCTCCAGTCAAGCTTGTCATTGGAGACAAAACTTTTCCAAGGAGAAAGGTGGGGTATAAATACTGAAAATAAATAAGTAAATTCCTTTGGGGAGTGTCTGTAATGTGTCTTCTCTTTTCCAGATCTGTGTTTCTTTTGATGCCGAAGAAATAACAGTGGAGCTGCCTGAAGGGCAGGAACTTAGATTCCCAAATCGGTTTGGCCTGGAGGCTGCAGACTACTTCTCTGTTACCGGGGATCTCCATGTTAAATCTGTTAAATTTAAGTGACCCTCCTTGGACTTTGCTATCGCTTCACAAACTAAAGAGTTTGTGAGTAAAAAGAACAAGATCCTAGGGCGACAGTGTCCTTCTGTTTATTTGTTTTTGGTAGTTGAATTATCTATAGCTTCACCCTTCCTGCCCATAACATTATAAGATTTCTTTGCCCAGTGAATAACAACAGAATCCCAGATTTTGACAACTTTGTTGAGTCCAGAACTGAGAGAGAAACAGAAATTATTAAGGTGGTGATATTAAAGAGCCAGATAATCAACTGCTTCTTTAACCCGTTGAATGGATTAAAACTGATGGAAGTGGATGCTTGATTACTATTTGTAATTTGCACCCTCACTATGGCCAGCCTGACAGGACATGTCTCCTTCGAAGTAATGTACTGTTGTAGGGAGCTGCTTAAGCTTATGCCCACGGATATCACACAGCTTGGGAATGTCACTGTTTTGGTGGTTAAAGGATTCTGGTTGCTGTAGTTCAAAAAGCAATAATGTTCCCAAGCATAGCACTGTCCAAATTAGTAGCCAGTTATGTCTCTTCTGCAACACTTATTTCTCTTGCCTCTGCTGTGTTTCAGGCTTGTATCCACCTTTGGAATTCTGTCCTGAGTATGACAACAATGTGTTGGTTTTTTTTTATTGGATGGTTTCAAGATGTTCTAAGCTAATTTGGAAATCAAGCAAAAGCTGAGCAGTATACGGGAAAATGACAGGAAAATTCTGCAGACATTGATTATTTATTTATTTATTTATTTATTTATTTATTTATTTATTTATTTATTTATTTATTATTTGACTTTTATACCGCCCATCAAGCCCTAGGGCTACTCTGGGTCGTTTGCAACATAAAGTAGCATAACAAAATAACAAGTAACACATTTAAAAAACCAAAATACAAACAGCATAATGTAAGCAAAATATGCAGCATTTCAGTAACTTACTGGTTTTCATGTATTTATTTAGTTCGCTTTTTCAGGCTGACTTCTCCTGGATACAAGTATAATAGAGAAGACAAAGAAGGCTGGTCTAAAACCAAGCACTTGCAATTTTTAGCACATGCAAGCACAAGCAAGGGACATTCATAGCCATAAAACTCGGTGGACTGCAGATCATCTAAATGTACTTCAGCAGCTTGTCTGACCCTATGACAGTCACTTAAATAGATTGGAATTTGGGTTTGAGAGACTTCTTTTTATAATTGAGGAACCATGTCACTTACAGAAGTGGATCAATCAAAGGTCAATCTACACAATGTTAGACAAAGAAAACATTTATTTATTTATTTTAAATATTTTTACTGCAGCTTCTTAAAAAAAAAAGAACGCAAAGCAGCTTGCATTATTAAAAACACAAAACTAAAAGAGTAAATTATTGAAACATTTAAAAAGTAATAACTTACCAATAATGAGAGGTTCAGATGCAACAAATTATGTCATGACAAAGCATAATGAAGGTGTCTACCCAATGTGTGGCAGCGGTGAAGAAGGCCAATTCCATGCTAGGGATTATCAAAAAGGGGATTGAAAATAAAACAGCCAACATTATGATGCCATTATAGAAAATGATAGTAAGTCCGCACCTGGAGTATTGTGTACAATTCTGGTCACCGCATCTCAAGAAAGACATAGTGGAACTGGAAAAGGTGCAGAAGAGAGCGACTAAAATGATTACTGGGCTGGGGCACTTCCCTTATGAGGAAAGGCTAAAACATTTGGGGCTCTTTAGTCTGGAAAAAAGGGCACCTGAGAGGGCATATGATTGAGATGTCCAAAATAATGCAGGGCATGAGTAAAGTGGATAGAGGGAAGCTCTTCTCCCTCTCCCAAAATACCAGAACTAGGGGACATACACTCAAATTGAGGGCTGGGAGAGTAAGAACAGACAAAAATATTTTTCCACCCAGCATGTTGTTGGTCTGTGGAACTCCCTGCCACAGGATGTGGTGATGGCATCTGGCCTGGATGCCTTCAAAAGGGGATTGGACAGATTCCTGGAGGAAAAGTCCATCACACAGGTTACAAACCATGATGGAGATGTGTTATCTCCAGGCTTAAAACTGGGGTACTTCAAGGGCCAGATGCAGGGGAGTGGTATCAGGAGACAGAGATCTATTCTCGTGCGCTCCCAAAGGCATCTGGTGGGGCCACTGTGAGATACAGGAAGCTGGACTAGATGGGCCTTTGGCCTGATCCAGCAGGGCTCTTCTTATGTTCTTGTATGGCCCAGCCTGGCCTCCCACGGGAAGGAACTCCCAAAACTGGGAGGAGTGACAGACAGGACGCCTCTCCTGCGTCCCTACCAAATGCATCCGTGAGGGCGATGGGACTGAGAGAAAGGCCTCCCTTGACGATCTGAATACCTGGGCAGGCTTGTAAGGGGGAATTGGGTACAGTATTTCAAAAAAACTTGCATTTAGATCACAGACAGCACACTGAATTGTGAGCAGAAACGGACCAAAAGCCAATGGAGTGTCTGCAGTGGGGGGCGGTATACGATCTTCGCAGCAGTAATTTAAAATATATTAAATAAGTAAATTAATTAACAATGTTGGTGGGGGTGGGGGTGGGGGCAGCATGAAGCAGTGTCAAGAAGGCAGCTACTGCAAACAGCCTCATGACAACCGTTTTCAAGGAGGGGGAACAGCAATTTTCAGCAAGACATGAAAACGTTTTTAGATTAAACTACTCCTCGAGAGAGAAGAGGATTCTGGAACTTGTAGTCTAAAAAAGTAACGTTTCCAAGCTTTGGATTCACACCTACGGTAGTGATAAACCAGGCATACGTTTTAAACGGGGGGGGACCAATCCGATGAAGTTTTCTTAATCGATCATCATCAGCTGCCACTGTGGCCAACTTTGGTGGTGCTATTGCCCCTGGTCGTTTACTGATTACTTCAAGCTGCCAACCGCGAGCATCACAACAACCTCATGCACGTGTGGACCGCCGCCCTCCTTTCGAACCCCGGATATAAAGAAGGCGGGGAAACCTTATTTCGGGTCGTAAAGGCATTTTGCTCTTCGACTTCCAGGGGCGTGTGGTTTTTATTTGGTAATAATCTCTCTCTCTCTCTCTCTCTCTCTCTCTCTTTTTTTGTAAACTCGGGACGCTGCAGATCTTACTTTTCTTAATGTTTCCAAGCTGTTCCTTTCCACGCCGTCCCATTTGCACCAGCTAGGAGCTGCCTGATTAAGCTAATTATTTTTTTCGTATCGAGGGTCTCTAGTGTTATTAGGCAAACACGACTGGGAGGAGGTGTTTTGGAGTTGGCGCCCCCCTTCGCCCCGAAGCAAACGAGCCTCGCCCTTTAGCTTTAACTATTGGGCAGTACGGCCACGTTTAATCCCTCCCTATAGACTTTCCAGGTAAGGACGTTTTTGTCAGTAGGATGCGACCGCCTCGGGTGGCATGGGTAATCCCACCCCACGTTTTTTTTCTGAGCACCCCACTGTGTCCTGCATCTCCTTGACTTACCTATAGCCCTCAGCTGTGGTGAAGAATCCAGTCCCAGTTATTAGTTAATTTAGTTATTAGTTAATTTAGCTATTAGTTAAAAAAAATAACTAATAGCAGAAGTAGATGATGGGAAGCCTTGTGCTAGTCTTTTGACTTTTAGAAATTTGACCCCAAAGGCATGATGTGCTCAAGTCTTGAAGGTCAGTCATAAAATGAAGGAAGGTAATTGGGGAGAAGTCTCCCTGCTATGTATTCAGAGGCTTTCAGTAGTTAAGGAATGTCATGTTCTACTCCTGTGCTATATGTAATGTCTGTTTCTGTGTTAAAGTGGATTGGCTAAACTTCAGCAAAGCCTGCTTGGTTTCTGTACATGGAACGGGGAGGAGAGGAGCATCTTGTTCTTTGCCTCAGATGGCAAAATATATTGGACTAGCCCGAAGGGTGGGAAAAACTGTCCCAAACCTGGGTACTCCTTTTACCAACCTGGGAAGGATGGAAGGCAGAGTCAATCTCGTACCGGCTCTCTGAGCCCATGATCAAGCTCAGACCATGAGCAGAGTTTGGACTGCAGTACTATTGTTGGAACTCCTCTGCCACATACACAGTCACCTGCAATGTGTAGCCTGCATAAATGCATTGTAAACTGCCCAGAGGGTGTTTTAAGCACTATCAAGTGGCACATTAGTACAGTGGTACCTTGTATAAAGGAATTAATTCATTCCAAATGAAATTATGTTAAGCAAATTTTCCTTTATACAAATTCCCATTGGAATGCATTGAAAATGGAGTAATCCCATTTTTATGTTGTACGGATTTTCCCCATTGGCAATTATGTTAAGCAAATTTTCCCTATCTCCGGAATTTTTATGTTGTACAAATTTTATGTTATACAAGCTGTTTGTTATACAAGGGTCCACTGTACTGTACTTGGCTTTTAGTTTAAAAGAAGAGCCTTGTGGCGCAGTGGTTAAACTGTAGTACTGCAGCTAAAACTGCTCACAACCAGGGGTTTGTTTATTTTGAATATTTTTACCCCACCCTTCTCTTTGGAAAGGCCAAGGTGACTTATAATAATGAGGGACAATATTGATTTATTTAGAATATTTTTACCCCACCTTTCTCCTTAGAAAAAGACCCAAGGTGGCTCGCAGTAATGAGGAACAATATACAGCCCAAAACATTTAAGATATATCCAGGTTAAGAACAGGGGATTAGAAGAGGTGTTTTAAAACATTAAAAGGTATCATTGAAGCTACAAAGAGTATGCAAAAAGAAAAGAAAATCCATTATGAAGGGTGGAGAGTAACATGAAAAACACTGGTATTCTTATGAAATCAGTGCATGCAATCATGTATGGCAGGGGTGTCCAAACTTTTTGCAAGGAGGGCCAGATTTGGTGAGGTGGAAACATTTGGCCCCTGGGCCAGACTTTGGACAAGTTTCTATAACATGCAAGGAGGCAGGGAGGACGCTGCAGCAACAGAGCTGGGGTAGGTAGGTAGGTAGTCTAGGCAGGTAGCTGGGGGGATGGACAGAGGCAGGGAGGGCAGGCAAACTGTAAAACCGCAAGCTGACGTCTCCATCCAGTATGGGGAGGGGCCTGCTGGTGGGGATGCGTGACAGGCAGAGCGGGTGGGGAGAGCAGGGCCTGGGCCACTCAGATTTTGAAATTGGGCTGCATTTGGCCCCTGGGCCTGACTGTGGACATGCCTGATGTACGGTAACCAATATAAAGTCACATAGTAGGAAGTTCCTCTTTCAGGGAAAGCTTACCTGAAGAGGAAGGCCATTGCCTGCTTCCAGAGACACAGCAGAGATTGGGGCAGTCCTGGCCTCCAGTGGGAGGGAGTTCCAAAGTTTGAGAGCAGCAACAGAGAAGGCCCTTTCATGTATTCTTTGGAGATGCACCCGTGAAGGTGGTGCAATGGAGAGAAAGGCCTCTCTGAGCCAGGCCATATTGTGAGATTAGATTTTTGAGGTAGCTTGGACCTAGGCCATCTTGTGCTTTGTAGGTTAATGTCAGCACTTTGAATTGTGCCCAATAGGTGATTGGCAGCCAGTGGAGCCGCTTCCGTAAGGGTGTACATGTAATGTGATCTCTGCAACCTGTCCCAGTCAGCAATCTGGCTGCTGCATTTTGGAGTTCAATCCCAGATAGCCGGCTCAAGGTTCACTCAGCCTTCCATCGTTCCGAGGTCAATGAAATGAGATCGCTAGGGTCGCAATGTGTAGCCTGCATAAGTAAACTGTAAACCAGCCAGAGAGTGCTTGAAGCACTACGGGGAAGTATATAAGGAGAAAATTTTGCTTTTTGCTCTCTCATCTGCAATTTATGCCTCGGATGGGTCCAAGTTTGGTTGGGACTTCGGGCTGCTTTACAATAAAACGTCACAGTTTTCTGAACTTGAGTTGCTGAGTCTAGGATAGTGGACAGTTGCAAGGAGAATGGGATTAAAAAACTACAGGGGAAGGAGCAATGCTGTGGAATTTCCTTTTTAAAAAAAGTAAATTTCAACCTTCAGATCCCACCGTGGCTGGTGTGTGTGTTCTGTCGTTACAGTCATTCATGTCCGACTCTTTGTGACTCCATGTCCATGGAGTTTTCTTGGCAGGAATGCTGGGGTGGTTTGCCAGTTCCTACTCCAGGCGCCTACAGCCCCTGGTATTCTCTGGTGGTCTCCCATCCAAGTACTAACCAGGGCCAACCCTGCTTAGCTTCTGAAATCAGATAAGAGTGGATGTGCTTAGGGCATCTAGGCAGCTCACCGTGTGGTGGCTTCCAAATGCTGACATACCCTCTTCCTTTCTCTTCTCGCTCCTGAAAGCAGGTACCCCAAATCAGGCCCCCCACCCCACCCCCGGGGCGTGTGACGAACACCATCATGGCGGCCGCCCTCAAAATCGTAAAGCAACTGCAGTCGGCCTTGACCTGCTCTATCTGCAACCAGAGCTTCTTAAACCCTTCGACTCTCAATTGCGGCCACAACTTCTGTTACAACTGCATCCTGAGTTACATGAACGAATGTGGCCCGGGGGCTGCTTGCCCCAGGTGCCAGGAGGAAATCACGCGGATGGGGCTTCCATTAAACAGGCAACTGGAGAATATCGTTAAGCTCGCCGGCGAGCTGGCCGACCGGGTGAGGAGGCCGGCGGGCTGGCAGCGGCGCTGCAAGGAACACCCAGAAGCCCTGCAGTCTTTCTGCCTGGACGATCTTGTCCTCTTCTGCTCGGCTTGCGACACATCTCAGGAGCGCCAGCCACATCGCGTCCTCCCTGCGTTGGAAGCTGCCCAAGCGTATAAGGTGGGAACCCACTGCTTATGTGTTGGCAGAAATAAGGGTATTCCTAGGCGAGAGGCATTTTTCGGGGGCTCCGGAGTTGAGTCAAGGTTTCATTTCCTTACGAGTCTTAGGGCTTAGCTAGAATAGAATAGAATAGAATAGAATAGAATAGAATAGAATAGAATAGACTTTTATTGTCATTATGCATATGCAAGATATGCACAGCGAAATTAGAGTGCTGTTCCACTACACACTCAAAACCACAAGGCACCATACAAAACACATAAAACCCCATGTGTGTGTTGTGTTGTTACAGTCGTGGCCGACCCTTCGTGACCCCATGTCCGTGGAGTTTTCTTGGCAGGAATACTGGAGTGGTTTGCCAGTTCCTACTCCAGGCGCCTCCAGCACCTGGTATTCCGTGGTGGTCTCCCATCCAAGTACTAAACCAGGGCCGACCTTTCTTAGCTTCTGAAATCAGGGGAGATCGGATGTGCTTAGGGCATCTAGGCAGCTTATAAAACCCCATACAAGATACTAAAAACTCTTAAAACCACTTACAAAATTTAAAACACTGCTTGAAAACTGCTTAAGATGATGCTAAAACCGTCGCATTTAACGTAGATACTGCTCTAGGATAAAAACTGTTCTTTAGTCTATTTGTCCTTGACCTAAGATTCCTATATCTCCTGCCAGATGGCAACAGTTAAAAACTTGGTGGCCAGGATGCGAAGGATCTCTCAGCTATCTTCTGGGCCAGAGACAGGTATGCCCTGGCCCATTCCCATTCCCCACCAGGCCCAAAAAGGTTTCACTGAATCCTGATTGGGATCCGAAGAAGTTATGGGGCTGGGCGTACCCCTTTATATACACCTGGCCTGGTTATATCTGTAGGGCACTCTGTGCATGCTCGAATGGTGGTTCCCAGCCTTGGGTAGCCCAGGTGTTCTTGGACTAGAGCTCCCAGAAATCCCAGCCAGCCCAGCTGACGGTGGAGGATTCTGGGAAGGTTTGGAACCGGGTGCTTTAGAAGCAAGAAGTAGAGAGACTGGAGGCATTCCTTGTCTCTTGACCGTTAGATCCACCCTGGATAACATCCAGCCTCGTCCCTAAGGTCAGAGCAAGAGGGGTGGGATGCTGGTTGGGCCAGTGGCAAAAGGAGAGTTAGGTCACTGTAAGGCTGGGGGAAAGATGGGACCCTCCCTCTGCTTTAGAGGGCGATGCATATTGCTTGATTCACTTCAAAACTTGGTCAGGCACCCTTGCCGCGTTTAAAAGTCACTGCTGCTGCTGCTGCATGGAGTCCTGAGGGTCTGAAATGTAGTGCTGCCTTTATGGCAGGAGCGTGTAAGGCGGTGGTGGCCAAACTTCGGCCCTCCAGGTGTTTTGGACCACAGCTCCCACAATCCTTTGTCACTGGCAATACGGGCTTGGAACTCTGGGAGTTGTGGGCCAAAACATCTGGAGGGCTGAAGTTTGGCCACCACTGGTGTAAGGTGTGCCAGGAAGGTGGGTGGTGATGGTGTTCTAGGAAGAGGAGGAAAGGGAGAGGTGAGGGCGGCTGTCAGGCGCTTTCCTGCTTTGCTCTCAAAATACAATTAATATAAAAGGGGGGGGGAAGCAAAGCAAAGTGTTCTGCTTATATACTGTCCCATAGTGCTTAAAGCACTGTCTGGGCAGTTTACAGTGTATGTAGGCTATGCAACTCCCTCCCTCCCCACCCGCAAGCTGGGTACTCATTTTACCATCCTCGGGAGGATGGAAGGCTGAGTGAACATTGAGTTGGCTCATGAGCAGAGTTTGAGCTGCAGCACAGCAGTTTAACCACCGTGCCACGAGGCTCCTTCAAAAACAAAGCTCACAACTTTCCTTGGCTGCTTCTCTCCTCTGCCATTTTATTTATTTATTTATTTATTTATTTATTTATTTATTTATTTATTTATTTATTTATATACCACCCATCTTTAACCAGAACTCCAGGTGGTTTACAATTGTACAATAAGAATGAAAGTGCAGGGGAATCATCAAATACTGTACAACAATACCAAATGCAATAATAAACACTCAAAAACAACAATGAACATAATAATAAAAGCACATGAATATCAAAAGCGGCAGGCAGCCTGATTTTACTGGTCCAACCACCACCACCTATTGATGGTCGCCAAATGCCTCTGTAAAATGACAAATGCCTCATACCTGCAGTTACGGGATGGCGGATTTGGGTCGTGGGAACATGGACTCAAATGAGAAGAAGGGATCCAATACAGATTGAGCATCTTGGCTGTGTGGTTCTTCTGGTGAGGAAACCTCTGCCACTTGGATTAGCCCAGTTGGCGTGATACGGAACGTTCATAGACATTTTAACTGTGTCGGGAAAGAAGCTTTTGAAAAACCCACCACAGCTTTTGATGGGTTTAGTTTCTGCGCAAGAAGGGAAAAGTTGTTAGGTTAGCCTGTATGAAAACTTCTTTCAGGTTTTAAGGCTAAGAGGAAGAAGGAAGGTTGTGTGGTGTTACCTGAGGGCTAGGAAGCTCAGGAGGATTAAGGCACTTAAAGACCAAGATGGCTGAAGGGAGGGTGTCATAGAGGCATTGTGCGAAGAAAAAGGAACAAGAGGGATGGTAAAAGAGAAAAGGGAGTACAGTAGGACCCTGGTATCTGCTGGGGATTGGTTCCAGGCCTTCTTGTGAATAACGAAAACAGTGGATAAGTGAGAATGCCAATTCCCCCCAAAAAACTGCTGTTTTGTGACAGTAACTTGCTTTACAGCTACTGTTTGTGACAGTAGATTGCTTTACAGCTGCTGTTCATGACAGTAGCTTACTTTGCAGCTGCTGAATTATTTATTTAATTTTTTCCCTTTGCCAACCATGGATAACTGAATCAGGAGTTAATGAATCAGTGGATACGGGGGTCCTGCTGTATACCAGAAAGGTAAAAGAGGCAGAGAACAGAGGCAACGGATGGGAAGAACAGAAAGCAAGTAGGCAAATTCTCAAATGGGATGAAAGTGAACTTAAAGGGATTTGGGGAAAATTAATATGTTTTGCAATTGCAATAAAAAAGCCAGGATCAATAAGAATTTATGGTATATACCACAAAAAGGGTAGTTTATGGTTACCTAATATTATGCTATATTACATAGCCAATCAATTAAGACATATTCCAGATTTAATAATAGGGAATGATAACTTAATTTGGGGAGACTTAGAAATTACACAAAAAAAGAATATATTTTTTAAGGAAGACATTAATGTTCAGGTGAAAAAGATAAATAACCCATTCTTGAAAAACACTATGGAATGTTGGAGGAACTTGAGGGAGATTTTAAGTTCATTGGTTTCACCTTTAATTCAAATAACAGAAATTAAGAGTTTCCCAGAAAATTTAAAAGGGAAGTTAAATAAGCTACTGCATGATAAAAAAGTTATATACTTGCTGGATTGGTTAAAGCAAATGCAGAGTAGACAAAGCATAAAGGAAAAATTGGGAGGAAATATTTCCTGGTTGAACATTATACAAATGGAAAAATGGAGTAAAGAATGGATAAACTAAAGTAGGAGAATGTAGAAAATTGACCAGATTTGAAGAAATTATAGATAGAAGAAATGAGGTAGAGAATAAAGAACAGAGGAAAGCAATTGTGAGATATATAAAATATTAATTCAGGGGGATAATAAAAAATAATAAGCTAAGAGAGATTTGGCAAGAAGATATTAATAAAGAGACAAAAAAGGAAGAAGGGGAAAATATGGAATAAAAGAATAGTGAAAAATATGTCAGTGAGAGTTAAAGAAAACTGTTATAAAGTATATTGGAGATGGTATATAACACCTGTGAAGTTAAATATAATACAGAAATATCTCCAATTTGTTGGAGATGTAAAAAAGAAAAAGGGACATATTTACATATGTGGTGGGCATGTGCGAAAAGGAAATTTGAATGGAATTTGGTTTTTAATGAAATCAAGAAATATTAGGGGAAAAGATTCCAATGTCCCCCCAACTGGTATTGTTAAACTTGGTTACAGATGCACAACTGAAGAAAGAGATGGGGGAATTGGTAATCATAATGGTTATGATTGCAAGTCTGATTTTTGCCAAATATTGGAAATCTAATAATCAATTAGTAATGGGAAAATGGTATAAGGAGTTATGGAATCTAGCTATTAACGATAAACTGATTTGTGAAATTAAAATTAGGAAAGGCCTGAGCAAGTCTAATGCCTTTAATGGAATATGGGATAAATTGTTGGTATATGTATTTCAAAATGGTAAAGGGTAGACACCCGGAGAAGATTCAATGTATTTCTGGAGGGAAATGGGCTGATCAATATCAAGAAAGTTGTAATTTTGTTTAAGTGCCGGGGGGGGGGGTTGCATGGGGTTTATGTCTGTTATATTTGTTATATTTTTGTTACATTGATGTGTGTTATTTTCTCTTCTTTATGATATTTTGTTGTTTTATCTGTTTTTTTATATAAAATTAATAAAAAATCAAAAAGAGAACAGAGGCAACGGCACACGTTGGCCCCCATTCATCGGTTAATTCTGTGACTACAGATAACTTGTGTTAAAGAATTTTGTCATATTTGTTTGTTCTTGTAGTACTATTTTAAGGCGTGTGCTAGGAATCTAAAGCAGGAGAAGGAAAAGATTGACAAGAATAACAGCACAGAAGACACAGAGTATTTCAAATTATTGGTAGGTATTGCTGTGAAATAACTTGAAAGCTATGTAAGCGGTTTGCTTTTCTGCAGCTCCTTATTGTGTACGCACCGTAGACAGCTAAGCTACCAGCAAGCAAACAAACGGGCAAGATTTAGCAGAGCAGATCATTTTCTTAAACACTTTTAGAGATTTTTTTTAAAAAAGTTATGTTCCATAGGCAAAAAGGGGATGAGCGTGAAGTGCTTGGAAGACAGATAATTCCCAATGTGTGCCATAATGGCTGAAATTCTCTTGCTTAGTGTACCCATTTGCACTGGAGGGAATCAATGGAACTGTGGCCAGTCAGCTCCATAAACCTGTAGGCCAACTGTATTTGCAACTAACTTGGCAAAAGTTAAGTTTTGACTAGAGCCTGCCTGTTTAAATCAACAGAATTCATAGCTGTCAAGTGTTCCCCATGGCTGCCTGGGATGGGAGGAGAGAGGCGGGGCCGCTGAGCTCCAGGGTGGTGGGGTACTGGCAGCCAGGCCCTTTGGCTAGGGGGTGGAGCTTCATTTGCATACAGGGTTCCCAGAATCCCTTGTGGTGGCTTCAAAATGTTCCAGGGAGAAGTGCTCTCTGGCAGGCCACCTGGAGGCAGGCCGCCCAGCAGCATCAGGAGCTCAGCCATCCGCTGCCGGAAATGCAGGACATTTCAGGAAAAAAAAATTCGGGAAAGAGTGATTGATCTGTAAATGTCCCGCCCAAAACGTGGCACTTGACAGGTCTGACAAAATTTTACAGACCAGTTGATTCAGCAAGATTAGTCTAGTGTGACTCGCTATGCAAAGCAACAGGATTTCCGCCGCCCCACCCAGGCTGTGCAATTCATGTCCTGATGCTGCAAGCACTGACTCCCGTCTATGTCACCTGCTCCTCTTCCCACCCTTGTAACTGCAGAAACGGATGTCGGAAGAGAAGAATGCCGTGGCAGCTGAGCTGGAAGCGCTGCAGGATTTTGTTGCCATGCAAGAGAATTTTTTGCTGGTTCAGGTCATGGAGAAAGCAGAGAAGGAGATCGCTCGGTGCAAGGCTGTGCAGGAAGCCCGTCTTCTCAGAGAGGAGTCGGAATTTGATGGCATCATCCGGGAGTTGAGGGAGAAAGACAACGAGCCACCCCTTGAATTCCTCCGGGTAAGCAGAGAGTCTTGGACGCTTCCGGGAAAGTCCAGAACTAGGACTGGTTCATGCAGGCAGCGCCACCGGCGCCGTGTGTTCCCCTCCCCGGCACGTGAGCCACTCACCAGTCGGAGCGCACTCCTCTCCTCCTCCTCTTCTTTGGTTATTCCATCAGTCCCTACCTTCACCCCAGCACAGCCGATGGTGAAGACTTCTTAGAATTGCACTCCTAGAACACCTGGGTTACCCAAGGCTGGGAACCGTTGGTATATAACAGGCACATCCAAACTTCAGCCCTCCAGATGTTTTGGACCACAACTCCCACAGTCCTTTGTCATTGGCAGTCTAAGCTTAGAATTCTGGGAGTTGTGGTCCAAAACATCAGGAGGGCTGGAGTTTGGACATGCCTGGTATAGAAGATGGCTGTGATCCTCTTTTCTGTTCCCAACTACCACTCAGGATTGTTGTGTGACTCTTTTATGAAAACGGCATTTTGAGCTTTGTGAAAGGGGGTTAGCAGTTGGTGTGGACTTGAACGTTCTCGGGAGAACAACTTGGAGTCTCACGCTTGTTCTTCTGACACATTCCTCCTGCATGACTCTTGCCATAGCCGTCACCACCCAGTTCTCAACCAGCCTAGGCTGAGTTTGACTCCCATGAACGATGCCTAAATGCACAGTTTATCTCAAGATTCACAGGGCATCTTTAGAACGGTCCATGGAAAGGTACTGAGTGTCTCTTCCTTTCTTTTCTAGGATATTACGGGCCCCATGGCGAGGTAAGTGGACAAGTTGAAATTGGAATCCTGGCTATACAGTACGGGCTCTTGTCTGAGGGCCACTGTAATAAATGGAATCATCGTGCCTGCAGGATCTTAACCCTACTGTTTTCACATGTGCAACTTGAATAATCTCAATATCCTAAAAAAAAACTGTAAGGCATAATGTGCAGTTGCAATCTAGGTATGGTCATTTGAGGAGCAGCATTTTCTGGGCAAAAAGCCTGTTCTTCTTCACGGCGTCCGTGAAACCACACCGATAGATGTTTGAGCACACACGTGCAAGGTCTCAGAACCTTCTAGAGCTAAACAGCACAGACTGTTATGCTCCTAGAATCATAGAATCTTAGAGTTGGAAGAGACCTCGAGGGCCATCCAGTCCAACCCCCTGCCATGCAGGAACCCCCATCACAGGACTCCTGACAGATGGCCATCCAGCCTATGCTTAAAAAACCTCCAAAGAAGGAGACTCCACCACCCTCCTTTGTGGCAGCAGATTCCACTGCTCAACAGCTCTAACCCTCATGAAGTTCTTCCTAATGTTCAAATGGAATCTCTTTCTTGTAGTTTGAAACCATTGCCCTGAGTCCTGGTCTCTGAAGCCATGGAAAGCAAACCAGTCCATTCTTCAATGTGACAGCCTTTCAAATATCTAAACATAGTTATATCCCCTCTCAACCTTCTTTTGGTAAAGCTCAACATTCCCAGCTCCCTAAGGCACTCCTGGTAAGACATTTCCTCCAGACCCTCAACCATCCTGGTCACCCTCCTCTAGACCTGTTCAAGGTTGTCAACATCTTTTTTTAATTGAGGTGCACAGAACTGGACACAGTACTCCAGACGGGGTCTGACCAGAGCAGAATAGAGGGGTATTATCACTTCCCTTGATCTAGACCAGTGGTTCTCAACCTGTGGGTGCCCAGATGTTCCTGGACTGCAACTCCCAGAAGTCTTCATCACTAGTTGAGCTAGCCAAGATTTCTGGGAGTTGCAGTCCAGGAACATCTAGGGACCCACAGGTTGAGAACCACTGATCTAGACACTATGCTTCTGTTGATGCAACCAAGAATCACATTGGCTTTCTTGGCCATTGTGTCACACTGCTGTCTCCTTCTCCCCTTCCTACTGTGCATGTATTGCCGTGCTTAGTCCCGAACCTCTCATTTTCCTTTTAGCTGCCGTGCTGGTAGCGTCAAGGAGCTTTCTTTCCAACCGTTAGGTAATTTTTCATGAAATAACCTTCAATCGTTTCCTTCCTTTTATTTTCCCCTTGTTAATGTGTTCTTTTTCATGTCATGGCTCATCAGGGCCCCTTTAAGAAGTGCACTCACTGTGGGGTTGAAATTCCCCTCATAGAAGAGCACTTTAGCTGTTTATATTGCCTGGGAGTATCTCCTAATTTGGACTCTTGTCGCTATTGTTGTAGTTTTAGCTCCCAGGCAATCCAAGAATCGTAGGCATCGCCTAAAACACTTTCTGACTAGAAAAATCCCTTTGTCCTTGTCAAATGGATACCAAGGCTGCCTCTTAATCACCAGCTCCACTTTCTGCTTCGGTACCGAGCACTGAGAAGTCGAAATTATCTTCGAAACCGAAGCAACAGAAAAAAACCCAAAGGAGGATAAATCCTCAGGATCAAAGACTAAATCCCACTGGTCCAATAACTTAGTCTGTCTTGATACACCACAACATCTCTCTCTGTGACCTAGCCTCCCTCAGTCTACGGCGATGCCTGGATTCTCTTCGCTTCAACTGTCTGCTTCGGATTTGGACTTGGAGTCGTCATCAATTCCTACACCTCTGCATATGTCTGCCTTGAACACTCTTAACACCGTTTCTCAACCTGTGCTTCCCCAGATGTTCCTGGACTGCCTCTCCCAGAAGCCTCCACCGCTTGCTGTGCTGGAAGGGGTTTCTGGGATTTGCCGTCTAGGAACATCTGGGGATCCCACAGGTTGAGAACCACTGATCAGGTCCCGCCAGTTCTGAAGCCCGTACCATCATCAGCGTCCCTAGGCGCACCGTCAACCTCTGGGTCTCCCCAGATTATTTTGGCTCACCACTCTCAGACCGTTGGGTGCCTCTTATCTCCAGCAATCCTCGGGTTCGATTCAGGCCCCTGCTGTTTTCCAGGGTCAATCTGTTTTCCAGCCTCCGATTGCTCCCTGGCCAGTGCAGCCTCTGCATCTTCAAGATGTCCACATGGGCCCTGTGATTCCGGAGCCATCTCCCCGGAACTGGCGCAAGCGTCATCGTAACCACCATGACACTCAGCCTGCTTCTGCTAAACAGGCATGCCTGGGAGCCTCGATACCAGGACCTAACATTTCATCCATCCTGATGACTAGCGGAGCTCCGATACTGGGACCTAACATCTTGTCCATCCTGACATCGGCCAGAGCCTTGATAGTGGGGCCTAATACCTCATCCATCCCGATGATGGGCGTAGCCTCGATACACGGATCCCAATAACTGGTGGAGCCTCGATTCCGGGATCAAATGTTGTCCATCCTGGGGTCTGGTCCTTGGGCTTCTACTCAGCCATTCCGACATCCGGCCCGTCAGCCGTAATTACATTTCCTTCGAATCCATTTTTTCTTCTTCCTCGGTCCTGAGCATCTACCCATTCCAGATCTCACCCTTCTCTGCACCTAATGCCACAAACCTCATGTTCTTCACATTCAGTGGTTGCCAGTGGTTTATCCCTCAGCCACTCTCTTTCGGACATGGAATTTCTGTAAACCTCAGCTGCTGGTTCAGCCCCATCAGCTAGCTGACCCTTCTCCCGATTCAGATACATTTTCTTCTTCGGATAATTCCGATATGGATGACAATAACCAATCCAGAGTGATGGCGATGCCAGAGTCTGATGTAGGAGAGCCCAGCCTGCCTTCTTCTTCATACTCGGTTAGGAATTACTGTACAGTAGGACCCCAGTATCTGCTCGGGATTGGTTCCAGGCCTTCCCGTGGATAATGAAAACTGTGGATAAGAGAGAACGCCTGCCCCCCCCCAAACTGCTGTTTCCTGACAGTAGCTTTCTTTATGATAGCTGTTTTGAGACAGTAGCTTGCTTTATGGCTGCTGTTTGTGACAATAGCTTGCTTTACAGCTGCTGTTTCTGACAACAGCTTGCTTTGTGGTTGCTAAATTATTTAATTTTTTCCTCTGCCAACCGTGGATAACTGAATCAGTGGATAATGAATCAGTGGATAGGGGGGGTCCTACTGTACTCCGAATTCATCATTAGTATGGTAGAAGCTTGAAATGTGTCTACCCATCGCCCGCTGCCGAAACATTCTGATCCTCTTTGCGACCAGATAGCTTCAGATTCCATCACACAGGCACATTTAAGTGTACTTGCCTCGCTCCTTTCTATGGCCAAGGAGTCTCTACAAAAACCATCTGCTCCATTTTCAATGAAGGCACACCTTTCTTGCAAAACACCAGCACTCAAACTCTGCCATGATAGTGGGCTCACTGGAGCAGTTGAGAAATAAACAAGTACAGTAGGACCCCAGTATCCTCTGGGGATTGGTTCCAGGCCTTGCCGTGGATAATGAAATTCATGGATAAGAGAGAACGCCTGCCCCCCCCATCCCCAAACTGCTGTTTTCTGACAGTAGCTTGCTTTATGGCTGCTATTTGTGACAGTAGCTTGCTTTACAGCGGCTGTTTATGACAATAGCTTGCTTTGTGGCTGCTGAATTGTTAATTTTTTTTCCTCTGCCAACCATCGATAACTGAATCAGTGGATAATGAATCAGTGGATACGGGGGTCCTACTGTACCTATCTCCCCTTGAAATAGGGTAGGAAGCTTGATTCATCAGGACATCGTCTGTATTCTTCTGCATCTCTTGCCTTCAGAGTAGCTAATTATCAAGCAGCCATGGGGGCTTACCAAAGGGTCATAGTAAAAAGCCTCCAATCATTAATTGAGGGGCATCTTACAGCATATTAAGGCAACATTGAAGCTAACAATTGATAATATACTGCCCATGCAATCACACAACGAGAGAGATAAACACAAAGTTATAAGTGGTCATAAACACAAAAGTCTGTGTAGCCATGCATGGTAGATTCATAAAAAGTCACAGTAAATAGACCATCATTCAGGGAAAGCTTGCCTGAAGAGAAAGGTCTTTGCCTGTTTCCGGAAGGACAGCAGAGATGAGGCAGTCCTGGCCTCCAGTGGGAGGGAGTTCCAGAGTCTGGGTGCAGCAGCCGAGAAGGCCCTTTCATGTGTTCCCACAAGAAATATCTGGGAGGGTGGTGGGATGGAGAGAAAGTCCTTTCTCTGATGACCTTAATATCTGAGCTGGTTCATACTCTGAGAGTCGATCTTTGAGGTAGCTTGGACCCAGGGCCTACAGTGCTTTGTAGGTTAAGGCCAGCACTTTGAATTGTGCCTCATAGCTGATTGGCACCCAGTGGACCTGCTGTATATAGAATTATGTCCTATCTAGGGTAGAATCATAGAACAGTGAAGTTGGAAATGGCTTAGAAGGCCACTTCCTTGCCATCAAGGCAAACCACAACATAATAAAATGTCGTAACATAATAATAAAACGTCATGGACATAATATGATTTTTATTTCCTTTGATGGGAAGCTAGTTTGAGCTGGGCTGGCTGGCTTGTTCTGTTTCTTTAACACTTCAGATTTATTTCTTTATTTAAAATACTTTTACCCTTGTCTTTCTCCCTACAAAAAGGATCCCAGGTGGCTTACATAACTAAACAAAAAGGCTACCATTTAAACACCGATGTCAAGGATGTTTGGTGCATGTCTGGTTTTTCTCCAGGTCCTGGAGAAGGTTTCGGGGTTTTCAGGCTTTCCCAGTGGAGCTCAAAATGTACCTCTGGGACATGTTCGATTTTAGCGTCTATCTGCAGGCTGTGGCGAAGCAGTACAAAGGTAAGGGAACGAGTGCAGCAAACCAGCGCATGGACGGCACTGATAGTATTCTTGGGGGGGGGGGAGGACTGGGAAGCTGTTTGGCCCCCAGAAACTAGAGCTGAGACAGATGAAATAGGGGAGAGCCTGAGTCTCACTTGTTGAGAAGGTCCTTCTTGTCCTGTGTGGGAATTGCCATCAGTGGTTATGGAGAACTAGAGATGTGAAGGCTCAGAAAAAAACAACAGAAATATTTTTTTTGGGGAGGGGGACAGTTTTTTCCCCATTTTTTTTCCTGAAACCTTTTGCCCCCCCCAAAAAAAAATTTTTTTTTGGAAAAATTGAAAAAAGAAAAATGATTATGGAATGTTTTATTTGAACAAGGATGAATCAAATATTTTAAGACAGGCTGTCCTAATATTTTCCACATTTATTTTTATGTATGTATTTATTTGATTTATATACCGCAACCATTTAGCAAAAAAGCTATTCTAGGCAGTTTACAAACATATACAAAATATAAAAACAGGTTAATCAACTTAAAATAGTAAATGAAAACTAATCAATCAGACCAAATAATCAAATCAAAATAATAAAAAGAACAAAAAAGCAAATAAGCGCAAATAAGGGTACTTGTAGATAAGCGGGATATAAATCCAATAAATAAATAAATAAATAAATAAATACAATAAATCAAAATGATTTGACAATTCATAATAAGAACAAATGGAAAAAAATAAATAATAGAAAATCATTTCTAAAAATATGCATAAGAATATAATATAATATAAGAATAAGAATATAATATAATAATATAAGATTATTCTAATTTCTGTGCACTGAGGACAAGCAAGTCCTAGGTTACAAACAACTGTCCAATGCAAGAACAAGATGCATTTCTTCCTTTAGGACAGGGCTGTCCAACTTTGAACAGGCTGAGATCTACTTCTTCCTGCCCAAAGTGCCTGAGGTCTACTACGCTAAAACCTCTACTTACGAATTTTATGCATTCCTTCTGAGCACTTGGTCATAAGTAAACAAATTGTAAGTAGAGCAGTGGTTTCCCATAGGAATGCATTGAAAATCAATTAATCCGTACTGGATGGGATTGTCCGGGGGGGGGAGAAGAAGGGACATGTCACTGCACAAAGGAGATGGGCACACCTGCAATCCCACCTCTCGCCCTTCTCCTCCCCTCTCCTCCCTCCACTCCGCACCAGCGACTCAGCTGGTCATAAGACAGTGGCACGCCGATCATCTGCCCAGTGGGGAGAACAGGGGACTGCACCATGGCCCTTGAACTGCCCCACTCAGCTGAGACAGTGGGGGCTGGCTGACCCAGAACTTTGCTGGGGCAGTGGTGGTCCTTGGGGTAGGGGAGGGAGGGATGGAGAACTTATCCCTCACTTTTTTTATTGATGGCCAGCGGGCTACTTTTGAATCCTTCGCGGGCTACCAGTAGCCCGTGGTCTATCTGTTGGGCAGGCCTGCTTTAGGAGATCCTTTTATTGTGACAAGAAAAAGAAAAAGATTTCACTTTTGTTTTTTTGCACATGGGTGATGGGGTGTTTGGTTCTGTTCTGTCCTCTTCACGAGGCCTCAAACACTGGAAGAAAACACAGAGCAACAAAAATGATTCTGATTAAATATCATGCCCATTCATTGCCCATTCATTGAAACTTAGTCCCACATTTCCCCCCTCTTCAATTCTTTTTATGAGAATAAGGCTTTTATTTTATTTTTATTTAATACTGTGGAGAGGAATTATGAATTGTTAATTCTGGATTTTTAAACATTGCTTTGTAGAGTTTTTTTTTCGTTCCACATAAACTAGTAAACAATTCAGGAGATTTGTTACTTACCATTACAAATAAATATTATTTAAAAAGTAAATTCTGTTTATAATAATAATTGTTGGGATACACTATACAATAGGACCCCCGTATCCACTGATTTAGTTATCCATGGTTGGCAGAGGAAAAAAAATAATTCAGCAGCCACAAAGCAAGCTATTGTCACAAATAGCATCTGTAAAACAAGCTGCTGTCACAAACAGCAGCCATAAAGCAAGTTACTGTCTCAAAACAGCAGTCATAAAGCAAGCTACAGTCAGGAAACAGCAGTTTGGGGGTGGATGGGCACGTGTTCTCTCTTATCCACAGTTTTCATCATCCAGGGGAAGGCCGGGAACCAGTTCCCAGCAGATACCGGAGTCCTGCTGTATTTAATATGCTAGTTGTGATAATTTTATCCCAAGTCAATGTCCCTAGTCATATTTTATTTTCCTAAAGTAACAGAATGACTTTCAAGCTGTATAAGGGGGTGGGGAGTGCTAATGTAGTATTCAAAAAATTTTCACCCCCCCGCTAAAAAATGGGGGAAATGGTTTTTTCCAAGCTTCAAAATGTCCAGAAATTTTACATCTCTCTGGAGAACACATTTACAGATGAGGTAGTTTGACGTGTCCAGATTCCTCCGGCCGGGGGCCACCACTTGGAGGGTCATGTTCTTAAGGCTGTCGCCTGCCATGGACTCAACAACGAGACACTTGCCCAAAGCCTGACCTTTTATGAGGTGTTATATTCCAGTCTCCCCCATAAACTAGCATTCTCCAGACATGTTGCGTAATAGCCCTCATCAAGCATATTTACTGGGGGACATTTATTGAAATTCAGCCTATTTGGAAGGGCTTGGGTTAGAGCAGAGTTGCCCAAACTTTTTGCAAGGAGGGCCAGATTTGGTGAGGTGAAAATGTGTGGGGGCCGACGATTTGGCTTCCGGGCCAGACTTTGGGCAAGTCTCTATATCAGTGGTGACAAAACTTTGGCACTCCAGATGTTTTTGGACCTCAACTCCCAGAATTCTGAGCCTAGACTGCCAATGACAAAGGACTGTGGGAGTTGTGGTCCAAAACATCCGGAGTGACAAAGGTTCGCCACCACTGCTGTGTAACATGCAAGGAGGTGGGGAGCATGGTACAGCAATGGAACCTGGGGCGGGTAGGCTGGGCAAGTGGCTGGGGAGATGATGGACAGAGGCAGGGAGGGCAGGCAAACCATAAAACTGCAAGCTAGTATCTCCATCCGGTATGGGGAGGGGCCAGCTGGTGGGGATGTGTGACAGGCTGAGCGGGTGGGGAGAGGAGGCCGTGGGCCACTCGAAATGTGAAAATGGGCTGCATTTGGCCCCCGGGCCTGACTTTGGACATGCCTGGGTTATGGGGAGGTTGTTACAAACACAATGCTCGAATCATTAATCGGTGTTCTCTTTTCTTCCTCAGAAATTATAATAACTGGATGTGAAATACAGCAAGGTAAATTTTGGAAACTGGTGGAGGGTCAAATACACATAAGAGATGGGAGCTTGCAAGGAAAGATGTCAGCTTGATTCTATTTGAGTCTAATTTCCTTGGGGGGTCGGTCTCAAGACTCCAGGGCCCAGAAAAGGTTAAATGCCGATGCTAGCATTCTCCTTTAGCATGACCATTGAGGATATGATGGGAAGGGTTAAACTGGCTGAACTGAACGGTAGGAGCTTAGGGAAGGCTCTCTGTCTCTGAAGCCATAGTTAAGATTGTTACTTCTGAGTTCAGCCCAAAACTTGTGTCTAGTTGGACATTTTGTGTGTGCTTTTAGTTTCCTGCTTCCAGATGTGTGTCAGGTAAGCGGAGGGTTAAGATTTCTGTGTGTCACACACTAAAACAGTGATGGTGAAACTTAGAGACCAAGTGCCTAAACTATGATTCAGAACCCACTAATTTTTCGCGAAGTGCCAATACAGCAATTTAATCTGAATACAGGTGGCTGTGAAGGGATGATGTCGGGTGCCCACAGAAAGGGCTCTGAGGGCCACCTTTGCCCCCCCCCGTGCCATAGGTTCGCCAACACTGCACTAAACTAACTCATACTTGAACACTGGAGTTAAGCTATGTCAGTTTGTGTGTCCGATTAACTGCTGGTGAATCTTCAGCCAGTGGCAAAATACTATTAATCGCAGGCAAGGCCTTGTTTTCCCCTAGTGTTTGTTTGTTTGTTTGTTTGCTTGTAAGTTTGTTTGATTGATTGATCGGTTTAGATATCGCCCATCTGGCATAAAGCCACTCTGGGTGGTTTACAACATAAAACAAACTTTTACAAAATACAAATACAAGGATATAGTAAAAACCAAAAATATTACTAATGAAAACATATCTAAAACAACATTATCCATAGTATAGAATCATAGAGTTGGAAGAGACCTCAAGGGCCATCTAGTCCAACCCCCCGCCATGCATGAACCCCATCACAGTATTTCCAACAGATGGCCCTCCAGCCTCTGCTTAAAAACCTCCAAAGAAGGAGACTCCACCACCCTCCTTTGTGGCAGCAGATTTCACTGCCAGACAGCTCTAACCATCATTAAGTTCTTCCTAATGTTCAAATGGAATCTCTTCTCCTGTAGTTTGAAACCATTGCCCTGAGTCCTAGTTTCTGAAGCCATGGAAAACAAACCTGTTCCCTCTTCAATATGACATCTTTTCAAATATTTAAACATAGCTATCATATCCCCTCTCAGTCTTCTATTTGAAAGGCTAAACATTCCCAGTTCCCTAAGCCATTCCTCATAAGACCTTTGCTCCAGACCTTCAACCATCCTGGTTGCCCTCCTCTACACCCGCTCGAGGTTGTCAACATCCTTTTAAAATTGAGGTGCACAGAATTGGACACAGTACTCCAGGTGGAGTCTGAGCAGAGCAGAATAGAGTGGTACTATCACTTCCCTTGATCTAGACACGATGGTTCTGTTGATGCAACCAAGAATCGCATTGGTTTTCCTGGCCGCCGCATCACACTGCTGACTCATGTTCAATTTGTAGTAGAGCAGGCCTGCCCAATAGGTGGACCGTGGGCTACTGGTAGCCCGCGAAGGGTTCAAAAGTAGCCCACCAGCCATCAATTTAAAAAGTGAGGGGATAAGTTCTCCACCCCTCCCTCCCCATCCCAAGGACCACCACTGCCCCAGCAAAGTTCTGGGTCTGCCAGCCCGCTGTGTCAACCGAGCAGAGCAGTTCAAGGGCCATGGTGCATTGAAATCTGTTCCCTCCAGAACAGATTAATTGGTTTTCAATGCATTCCTATGGGAAACCACTGCTCTAATTACAAAAGTTTTTACTTATGAGCATATGCTCGGAACAGATAAAATTCGTAAGTAGAGGTTTTAGTGTAGTAGCCCTCAGGCACTTTGGGCCAGAAAAAGTAGACTTTGGCCTGTTCAAAGTTGAACAGCCCTGTAGTAGAGGAAGAGGGGAGGCCTGGTTCTCAGGCTTGTATGGGCTTTATTTTTGTTTCTTCTGCCCTTGGCCAGTGAGCTATTAGCTTCACCATGGTTTTTTTGGCGTGCCACTTGTTCAAATGTTTGGGGGGAGGGAACGTTAGAAACTGAATATGACAGATGTGCCTGGATTGATCTTGGACATGCTTCCTGTTCTAGCCGTTTGGTACTGCTGTGAATGATCCGAATGTTCTCCGTTTAAATGTCCATTTAGTCAGAAACGTAGGAGATGCCTGCTGTCTGTTTTTCCCTCTGAGATAATTTTGCCATCTCTGTCTCCCTCCTTGCATGATGTGGTAGTTAAACTTCAGCCCAAGCTGTGTTCAGGACCTGGGGTTCAGTTCCAGGGTCAAGGCTCACTCAGCCTTCCATCCTTCCGAGATCAGTAAAATGAGTACCCAGCTCGCTGGGGTGGTGGTTGGTGGGGGCAATGTGTAGCCTGCATAATTTAATTGTAAATTGCTCAGAGAGTGCTTTAAATGCTATGGGGTGATATATAAGCAGTGTGATTTTCCCTTCCCCCTCTTCCAACCTCTCTCCCTTTCTCCCTCCCTCCCCCCTCCCTCCCCACCCATCTACCTACTACCCGCCTACTCTATCTTTCTCTTTGCAAAGGGACTCAAGGCAGCTAACTGACGGATTAGAAACCCCGGTATTAGGGGAAGATCCTTATTGCTTGGTCTAGTAGGTGACACTTCAATGGGCCCACCCTTGAATCAACGGGGGTTTAGTTAATCCGCTCTTCGACATATCCCATTGATTCAAGTGAGGCAACTCTAACAGTGACTTTATTTGAGCATTGTAAGTCAATGTACTGTAGATTTATTTGAATCAGTGGCACTTACGAAGATGTTGATTCACTGAATCCCTATGGATCAATGGGCCTACTCTAGTGCAAGTTCCTCTGCTAAAGCAGACAAATGTTGGCCAATCAAAGTACAGTGGTAGCCCTTCTTAAGAGCAGCTCGACTTAAGAGCAGTTCAATTTAAGAGCGGAAAACTTGGCATTTTAACTGCCGCCTTACAAATTTTAGATATGGTCTGCTCAACATGCAAATATTTTTTTCATTTTTTTCATTTTTTAACTTATTTTTTCAATTTTTTTAGATAGGTACCCCGACTTAAGAGTAGTTCGATTTCAGAGCATGCATTCGGAACGGATTAAATTTGTAAGTTGAGGTACCACTGTATTGCAAATGTTTTTAAAATGCAGTTAAAAACAGCTAACTGTATTAATTTGTATACAGTACTCAATGCAATCCTATTAGAATAAGCATGTGTTTATAAAAGGTCAACTCCCCTCCCTCAGCAGCAGTTTGCATGGGAAGGAGAAGGATTGGTGGAGTTGGGGGAGGGGGGGAGGATAGCCTGCTTTCCCAGAGAAAGGAAGCCAGGCTTACCAGGTAACTGACCTACTAAGATAATGTACAGAGATTGCTTTGAATACCTGGAGGGTATATGCTTTTTCTGTAGGTTAGATGCGTGGAACTACAACTCCCATCCCACTCTGCCAGTCCAGTTCTCTATACCAGTGTTGGCGAATCTATGGCACAGCTGCCAAAAGTGGCCCACGGAGCCCTTTCTGTAGGCACGTGACATCGCCCCCTCACAGCCACGGCGCTTCCCCCTCCACCCGGAGCACACCACTGCGCTCCTTGCAGAGAGCTGGGCGAAGGGGAAGCAGTGGCTTGTGGGCTCGTTCGTAGCCCTAGTTTACTTTCCAGCCATGCTGCTCTGGGCATCTCAAAACCAGCGTGGCTGGAGAGTAAACAGGGGCTACGAAGGAGCCCACAAACCACTGCCTCCTTGCCGCCCGGCTCTCTTCATGGAACCATTTTAGCAGTCTCAAAATGGGTTCATGCAGAGAGCCAGGCGAAGAATGGGTTACAGCTTGATAGGTTGGAGGGGATGTCAGTCAATGGCACCGGAGGCTGCTATTGGCTGAGGGTGCCTGCAGAGGGAAGTTCTCTATGGCACCTGCGGCAGTGGCCTGCCAAAGGGGGCTTGTGTATTAAAGGGTCGTGGCATTAGGAAAGTTGAGAACCCCTGCACTGTTGGAACAGTTAAACTGATATCAATTTAAAAGCACATCAGATCAGCAGCTCCCCATATAAGGCCAGCTCTTTGACAGCAATATTGGCTGGGTGTGGTGGCACATGTACTTCCAGCCATCTGGAAGGCACCATGACTGGAGTCTCTTCTTTATTTAATGTCCCGTTACTGTGCTGTGCTTTAACCTTTCTAAGAGTTGGTCTGGTTCTGCCTGCATTGCTTCATCAGAATTTCTCCTTTCTCCTTCTCCCGGACAGCAAATGTGATTCTTGATCCAAACACGGCTCATCCCAGGCTCATTCTGTCCGAGGATTGCAAAAGTTTACGGCTGGGAAGGGAACCTCAAGATTTGCCAGAAAACGACCAGAGATTTGACCAGGTCACTTGTGTTTTGGGTCGCGGGCAATTCCCCCTCCCTGGCCGATATCAGTGGGATGTTATTACTGGGAGGTTGGGTTCCTGGGCGGTTGGGGTGGCCAGGAGGTCTCTAAGGAGAAAGGGCCTGAATGCCTTTGGCCCAGAGGAAGGTATCTGGGTCATGTTCAAGAGTTACATGATGTATGGTTTTTTCAATGGTCCAACCTTCGAATTAGAGCCCGTACGCTTGACTGTCACGAGGATTCGAGTGTCCTTAAACCAACTGGCAGGCCGGATCGCTTTTTGTGATCCTGACAGCGGCGTCCTGCTCCGTGAATTCACAGCAGACTTTTTGAATGAACCCCTTCTGCCCCTTTTTTGGATTTGTGGGGAAGCTGAGCTCTCCCTTGTTCCATGAAGGTCCCACCGGCTTCCCTCCCGGGCCCTCCTGCCCAAAGGCAGAGATTTTAGCTTCCCCAGCACTCATTCCTGACCTCCATTTCCCTCTAGCTCGTTTGTTTTCCTCCTGAATCCCAGCTCCACATGCCTGGACAGGTCCCAGTCGAGAAAGCCTGGGTCTGGCGTTCAGGATCATGGCTGTTTTTTTAATTGTGTCGGAGTCTCGCAGTGAACGAGGTGCCTCCGGTGAGATTTCCAGTGAATTCTGGATCTAGATGTACACATTCTGTCCAGCTTAATTGTATTCCAAAGAGGGGCACTCTAATTGATCACATTAACACGATTTGCAGGAAAGCAGATCTCAAATGTTCACAGTTTTAAAAAAAGACCACTGTACACCTCTGTAATGTATAGGGACACTGTGTTTTGGGTTTGGCTTTTATTACATTTTATTAAAGTTTTCTTTTTGTATTGCTTTGGAATTCCACTTCTGGCTCAAATAAAAGCTGGGCATTTTAAATCTTGGTCTTATTTCTTTTGTTTGACTATTCCTGTACCTCCAAGGATTGGTAATATTATCTTGATGTGGTTGACCCCATTTATGGAATCACCTGCCACCAGCAATTCACCTGGCATCTTCGTTTCAAACCTTTGAAAAACTACTGAAAACATGGTTTTACAGAATGGCCTTCCCTGACTTCTTAAACACATAGCAAGATGCTATTCTTCTTCTCTCCGCTTATCTCTAATTTTTATTTTTTATTTTTTTGCCAGTTGATCAATTGCTTGGTTATTTATTTTAGTTTATTCTTGTTGATTTATTTGGTTACAATTTGTTATATTTTGCTGCTCGCATTTTGCTTATTTAAATGGGTTATTGCTGTGTTGAGATTTTTATGTTATAAACCGCCCAGAGTAGCCGTAGCCTAGGGCTAGTTGGGTGGCATAAAAGTCAAATAAATAAATAAATAAATAAATAAATAAAGTACATTATATCAAGTTCAGTTTTCTAGCTATGCAAAGTGTTGTTCAGCTAGGTCTACTCAATGATGCAGTGGATCTTAGACTCATAGACCCCACCTTGGGTCCCTCCGGGAGAAAGGCGGCATAAAAATAAAGTTATTATTATTATTATTATTATTATTATTATTATTATTATTATTATTATTATTATTATTATTATTATTATTATTATTATTATTAAAACATTGGAACATTCAGCCAAACCAGTGATGGCATCTGAAATCTTCAGATTCCTGATCCTTCTGAGCATAGCTGGAGTCCTCAAGTAGCAGAGAAAGTGGGGGCTGACAATAGATCTGGCTGTTTAATTGTTCAAGTTTAATGCCAAGTATTTTAGAGTGCTTCAGTTTTGAATAAACAGTCAAGACTCATTTATTTTACAAAAGACTTGCTCCTGACAAAGTTGAACATAATCCTCCAAAGTGGGTTCTTAGCCTGACTCAGTACCCCCACTACAGCTTTTGGACACTCAGTAGAGGCTTGGCTACTACATTCAAGCTCCTCACTTCCATCCCAATTAGACAAGTCAGTAAATGCAGGCAGGGCGCAATAAGCCCTAAACTTCTGGCTTTAAACAGGGAATTATACCCAACAAGCAAAATCCTGTTGCTTGTGTAGTAAATTGCACAAGAGAAGGACCATTGACTCAAAAAGGGATTTAATGAGTTGGCTTCTCCATAAATTCGATTGATTCCAGCCGATGTCTTCTAACAGTGATTTACTAGGCTAAAAATTTAGCCCATTTGAGTCAATGGAATTCATGGAGGATATGATTTACTACATCACCCTTGATGTATTTTACATCCTTGATGTAGTAAATTACATTTTACATTTTACACCCTTGATGTAGTAAATTAAGGGCGCCAGGGAATACAGTACTATTTACTACATTAAGCAACAGAACTTGGCCTAATTGTAACTCGTTTGCGTTTAAGGTGAAAGGGCGTAACAAGCTCATTAACGTTTAATGAGGGAGGAGTAATAAACTCAGCCTCTAATGAGTCGGGCGTAATAAATTCCCTCTAATCCGTTTACCCAAATTCCCCAAAGCTCACTCGCCTTTTTCCGAAACGAAAGCGGAAGGATGAGCGAGAGAAACGAAAGGAGGAACTTCATTGGGCAAACGTCATTCCCCTCCTGGCCAATCAAAAAGGCCAGAGCAATTCTTTTAAAAAGCGAAGGCGGCGTTCTCGTCCCGCTGGAGGGCAGAAGGGGAGGAGACTACAATTCCCAGAAAGCTCTTCGGTAGAAAAGCGGCCTATCAAGGCAGTCACGGGGCCGGGGGTCTTTCGGGAATGGTAGTCCAGTGGGTGTAGAAAGGCGTGGCGAAGGGCAGCGCTTTCGCTCTTGAAAACAGAGCCCGCGAGACCTGCTTTTAAGCGACTTTTAGGTCTTGGCTGTAAGTCGGTGGCTTGCTTCGCTTCTCTTTTCGGATTGGGGCGGGGCGGCGGCGGCGGGTGGGGGGGACAACAAACGCTGTCGGTCCCTTAGTTTTTAATACAGTATTTTAAATACCGTTTGTTAAATAAATTTGGAAAGTCGGCTTCCACAGGGCTTTTGGGGTTGCTCTCTGAGTGCAGAAGGAGGATGTTGTAGAAGAAGCTCAAACTAGTTGGCTTGCACCCTGTGTGAGCTCTCTTCCTTATCTCCCTAAGAGAGCTACTGTGTATTCGAAATATAAAATGCATTTATAATCAGTTTTACCCTGAAACACGCTAAACATCGGTAAGGTTGGAGAGAGGGTAAGTTAGGAGCCGGCTGCACCCCTAAGGCTGCGTAGCGCAGTAATTCCAGGCGGTACCTTGTTGATTTCTCTGTTTCTTGTTAGAAGTCTGCGTTGTTTCTTCGTCTCTTGACAAAGGTATGAATATTTGCTTATGGAATTTTTCTGCCTCAGTTATTAAAAGAACCTGCCTAGTTAAGAGTATTGTGTACCTTGAGTTGGGTGGATGGGGTCCCATTTAGGGCGTTTATACACGACCCCTAAGCTCCGCCGCAAATGGCTGCAAGCTCTGGATGTTTACCCACCAGCTCCGGAGTTTGCAGACAATTAAGTGCGACCCCGCCCACTTAGCGCGACCAAACTGCACTTTTCTTGTACCTGCTTTTTATGGTGAAAAATATTTGATGTGGAGACTGCCTAAGCTCTCCTCGCTTCTTTCTGTTGTTTTTCTTTTGCCTCCGCCCCTTAAAGAGGAACCACTAAGTAAACGGAGGTCGGAGCAACTTCCCCCAACACCGGGGGGGGGGGTAAGCCTTTTATTCTTTTGTCTCTGTCTAAGGCTTTTTCCCCTCCCCCCCTCATGCAGACAGAACAAAGAAGTGCGGAGCGGGTGGGGAGGGAGGAACAGCAACGAACCCTCAAGATCTCTGGTCCAAATTTAAGGGACCAGCGGATCTTAGGGGTCGTGTAAAAAGGTAGTGGTATGCCTCGGGAAGGGTCCCTTTTTAGAAACTTCTTTCTTCTTATCTGGAAGTTGAGTCATGGCAAATGGACTTCATTTCTTGAGAGACTGAAACATTTCGCTGCTCATCCAAACAGTTTTGTCAGTCTCACCATCCAAACAGACTGACTCAATTTCTAGGACTCAACTTCCAGATAAACTCACCGGGATGACTGTGAATCTTCACAGACTTGTCTCTGTTCTTGCCCTGGTAAACGGTGAAGCCCTACAGGCAAGTGGAAAAAATTCTAGCTTCCAAAAATCCCTCAGCCATTAGGGGAGCATTGGAATTTTAGTTTAACTAGAACGGGTCCAAACTCTGGATTTTTAAATAATGGACTGATGGCTGTATTATTTAATATTTTTCATTTTAATCAAATGTAGAAAACCTTATCCATACCTGAAATTCTTGGTACTTTACGGAGTATTTTTCTTCTCTTGCAATTAAAGGCAGGAGGGCCTGAATTCTGTGGCATGTTGGTTGCTCCTTTAAAGTTGTCCCTGCTTTCTCTCCCCAGTAGGTTTTATTACACTTTAGAGCACCAAAGTAGCTTGTTTCAAGCCCTCTGTTTTTCCAGTAAGGAAGGTATAGCTAACTTAACTTTCTGATTGTAACTAGATAAATTATTTTAATCCAGTTGTAGTGTAATTTTGTAGTTTTATATTTGGGCATGTTTTGCCTTATGCAGCAGTAGAGAAAGAACGTGGTGCTCTAACTGGCTGTTAATGCCATTTAATTACTTTTGAGGAACAGGAACACTGCTTTTAAAAGCTGCAAACAGAATGGTAACAGATGACTCAAGGAGGCATCCTTGGAACTTTCATGGTAATTAACTGATTTCTTAAAAGTGGGCTTCCACGATCTATTTACTGGCAATACTATCCCTTTCTTATTGTCTTCTTTACTGGTTGGTATCCAAGACATTTTTCTTTTCATCTGGTTTTCCCAGCGCTGCCTTCTTTTCAGTGCTTAAGACCATCTTGAGCAGTGGTGTCTAAACTTCAGCCTTCCAGATGTTTAGGACCACAACTCCCACAGTCCTTTGTCATTGGCAATCTAGGCTTGGGATTCTGGGAATTGTGGTCCAAAACATCTAGAGGGCCAAAGTTTGGACACCCCTGATCTGGAGCATATGAAGAGGACCTGATTCTCACCACTGGGTAAATATTATCATGAATGTAAGTGGAGTTCAGAAGCTTATTGATGTCCGCATAAGGTTTCTGTAACTTGCCATTCCATTTAATCTTCATTATCTTAGAAATGATGAACTGGAAAGGACCCCGTGGGTTATTGAGTCCAGTCTCTGTCAAGGAGGGAGGGCAGGGCCTCAATATTCCAACCTCCGGCTCCCCAGCCAGAGACCTTAACCATTGAGCTCTTTGATGAGGTGCTGCTAGGACATATCAATTGCACACATGATCAGCCAGGTGACAGGAAGATGTCTCCACGCATCATCAGTCAGCTGCAATTAGCTTTGGCAAGTTATGCAGTGCTTTTGCAAATACCATTAGGATTCTGGCAAATGATGGCAACTAGGCAAGACTTGTGGGCTTGTTCTGGTATTGCAGGAATCCTGTGTCCAATACTGGTTTCCTCTATTGCTTCTTTACAAGGCACCCTCTTCTAATGTGTGATTTGAACCTCAGGATGGTGGAGAACACTGGGAATGGCAAGATGGGTCCCTCTCCATCCCTGCTCTCTGTTGTCCCCCCCCCCTCTAGCCCGGAGATCCCTCCTTTCTTGTTGTTGCAGTGACATCAAGAACGAGGGCCGTCTGCCGATTTGCGGAAAGGGACATCCGGAGCCCACACAAATCTTCGGGAGAATGTCTTCAGCTGACAGCCTCGAGAAGATGCTTCACATGGAAGTGACCTGCTACCTGTGCATCAACTACTTCATCAACCCGGTGACTTTAGACTGTGGGCACAATTTCTGCCATGCCTGCATCCTCCGCTCCTGGGGACAATTCTCTGTCGTCACAGCTTGCCCTCGGTGCCAACAGACTGTCCTTCGGGAAAACTTGCGGCCAAACGACCAACTGGCCGACGTGGCGAGGCTGATCCGGCAGATGAAAGATGTGGCGAAGCAAGCGGCCGGAGAGGCGAAGCTCTGTGAGGAGCACGAGAAGGACGCAACTGTTTTTTGCACGGATGAGCTAGTCACTTTCTGCCAAAACTGTGCTGAAGCCAGGGATCACCAGCAACATGATGTTGTCTCTCTGGAGGAAGCAGCCCGAAAGTACACGGTGGGAGCTTTTACCAGGGGCGTCCAAACTTCAGCCCTCCAGATGTTTTGGACCACAACTCCCAGAATTCTAAGCCTGCGTTGCCAATGATAAAGGACTGTGAGAGCTGTGGTCCAAAACATCTGGAGGGCCAAATTTTTGACACCACTAGTTTATGCAATGGATCTCTCTCTGTCTCTCTGTTTCTCTTTCTCACCCCACCTATATGGCCATTCGGTGTTGGGGCTCTATCACTACTTATATTATGGGGGCAACTTGTTTTTAGAAGGAAAGAATTAACGCTCCTCTCCGTACGCACCTGAATCCCAGTGCCAATGGTCACAACAGGCATGCTCCAAGCTCAACTGTAACTTGGAAGGAAGGCCAAGTGCTGATCCTGACAAACTTTGTAATCAGGAACTCCCAATTGGAGAGTCTGAAAATTCCGGGTAGACTGAAACCATCCACAACGAATATAAGTCTTTTGTCAACTTAAGTAAAGGTAAAGCGCCCCCAATATTTCCATGCTAGTCGGGTACAACTCTAGGAGCGGTGCTCATCTCCGTTTTCAAGCCAAAGAGCCAGTGTTGTGCACGGCTGTGGTCATGTGGCCGGCCTGTCTGAATGCAATTTCTATGCATGGAACCGTGTTTACCTTCCCGCTTTTTACAGTGGCACCTGTTTATCTACTTGCATTTACATGCTTTCGAACTGCTAGGTTAGCAGAAGCTGGGGTTAACAGCAGGAGGTCACTTCACTGCATGGCACCCGGGGTTCAAACTGCCCAGCTGCCGACTTTGCAGCTGAGTGCTCTAGCTCACTGAATGGGTCTTGGTTCGATAACAGATAACTTGCAGAAATGTACCCTTCTTGGGGAAATCCACTGTTCTCACTGCTAGAGATGGGCACGACCAGAAAAAATTACGTTTCGAGTTGTCGTTTGTCGGGACGGGCCCGTTTCGGGTCATTTCCGTTTGTCGTGAAATTTTTCAAAAATTTGTCGTTTCCGTTTGTCGTCTGTCGTTTGTACAGTGGTTTAGGGAGCGTAACGTGTAGCCATTGTTATACATTATGTTGGGGTTGTTAGTGTGACAGGAAACCTCGTCGGCATTTCTCTGTCTCACTAAGAACATTATGTTAGGGTGGGGGTTAGTGTGTCAGAGCCTCGTCGGCGCTTCTGTGACTCACTAAGAAGGAAAGCATACTGGCGTACTGCCGTACAGGTTACGCTTAGGGAGGGAGGGAGTGGGTCTCTGGAGTTGAAGGCACCTCTCTGGGTGCATCACTCTGACCCACTAAGAAGGGAAGTGTACTTGCGTACGAATCTGGGTTAGGGTTGGGGTTAGGGTAAGGGCTAGGCTTAGGGTAATGGTTCAGGTTAGGGTGGGTTAGTGGGCTGCACCTCTGGGTGCCTCTGGCCCACTAAGAAGACAGTGTACTGGCATATGGGTTAGGGTTAGGGTTAGGGTTGGTGGGCTTTTTATGCCCTCTCTGGCACATCCAGAAGTCTCAGCAAAACCTGGCCATGCGATTGGTGGAATGGCTCCCAAAATGTGCATGGTCCCATCCCATGGCCAGCCCATCATTGCGCGTGCGCAGGTGTAAAAAAATAAAATAAAATAAAATAAAATCAATACGACGTTTATTGCTATAAAAAACTCACTGCTGCTACTATAAAAATTCAGGCATTTAAAATACCTAATTTTCACTTGTTTCTGTGGTGCTTTGGTGGGTTTTTGGACCATGATTTCAAAAGAAAAATTGTGGTCGCCATTTTGGATCCCCCCCACCGCATGGCAAATGGAGACAACAAGGATGACCCCCCCCCAGCCTGGTGCAAGCAGCCCAGGACAGGAGGGGGGGAGGCCAGGGACCCCCCAGAAACCACCCCTTGGTAGGTGCCCTCACTGAGGCAGGCATATTTTCACCTGCTTTTATGGCTGGGAATCAGGTTTTTTTAAAAACTTTTTTTTCTGTGCTGCTTGGCATCGCGCGATCGCCACGATGCCATGAACGACAACGAAAAATCAAACCCAATTTTTCTTTTTCGGTTCGGGTTCGAGCTGGAGCGGAGTAATTCTCGTTACCGTTACCCGTTACGGAACGAGAACCGAAAACGGAAACGACAATTTCGCCTAGTCGTGCCCATGTCTGCTCGCTGCTACTGTGAAGAATGAAGCTGAGCTCAGAGAGGAAGAAGCCGAACATGGGTGACAAGTAGAGTTGGGCATGAAGCACTTTGTGCCAATTAGGACCATGTGTGTCCCCTTCTCACCTCCTCGTTGAGATGTTTGGCTGCCTGAAGGGCAGCCTGATCTCCTGCCTGGGCTGACACTGGAGAAGGAGGGGGACCCTGGCAGGGTCTGAAGGATGGTGAGTGGGTCAGCCTACTGGGGAGGTGGGGAGGTTATGCGTGGCACCATGTGCAAAGAAATGCTTCGTGCCCATCTCTAGTGGCAAGCCATGTCTAGTCCCCAACTGCTTAGAAAGTGCCAGAGCTTTGACCCTGCAAGTTTTGTTTCTGCGAGGCTGATGTATCCTCTCTGTTGGGCTTGTTGTGAGAAGGATGCTGGCGCTGACCACCTGAAGCTGGGTGCTGGTATGGGATATTCAGGAACTTTGGGCGTTTGTTCAGAGAAATAATACTGTACTGTCAAGAGTGATGAGAGCAGAGATTGACAATGTGCAGCCATCCATAAGTTCCTGGCCTGCAACTCCCAGCATTCCTCACTTAGGATGTTCATAGTTGATGGGAGATGGAGTCCTATCACACAATACACAAGAACTAGAAGGAAAAGGAAGGAGGCATTCGGAAAAAGCCGAGATGGAGAAATGGGGAATTTTTTTTTTTGCTTCATTGTGGCTTAAATGTGTCAATCTGTGGCTGCTGATTTCTCGCCAGAATCCTGTAGCGCATTTCCATGTGCTTAAGGGCAGTCTTTTCCTGTTTCCCTGGCTCCCCATTGCCCAGTTAACTGCATGGCCAGGAGTAGAGCAGATATGCAAGGAATAGTAGCTGAAATCTTGTTGCAGAAAACTGCATCAGGCCGATGGTGTAATCTGCTGCAGTCCGTTTTCAGAAATTGAACACCTCCATCTCCCTTCCCTTTCCTGTTGATCCTAAGGCTCCCTTGGAGTTCCATGGGCAGAAGCCATTGGTGGCTGTAGGTTCAATCCCAGGTCGCCAGCTCAAGGTTCACTCAGCCTTCCATCCTTCTGAGGTTGGGTAAAATGAATACCCAAGCTTGGTGCATCATTACTTGTAACCCGCCCAGAGAGTGCTTTCTTTCAGTACTATGGGGTGGTATATAAGCAGCACACTTTGCTTTTTAAATTTCTTTTAAAATTGCCTTTTAGGGCATAGCTTTCTGCCGCAGGATTTCAGCCAGTTTGGAAAACAGCTCCTGTTGGTCCTGATGATGTTATCTTGTAGGTTTGCTGTTCAGGAAAAATACCTGACAATGTTTTTCCTTTCAGGATTCTTTTTTAAGTCGCATCAAGAATCTAAGGAAGCTGGAGGATGAGATTGTGGAACACGAAAGAGAGATGGGGAGGCAATGGGATGACCTCATTGTAGGTGTCGCTGCGAATGGAAAGTTCTCTGCTTTTAATGAACACTTGTTTTGTGATTAACATTAGGAGAACAAAAAACTAAGAGCAGTTTTCAGTCTCCATGAAAGCCATAAAAATTCAGTGTGAGGTTGGAGCTCCCAAAAATGTTCTTCCAGCAGAATTCCAAGATGGAAGTCTGCAAAATGCCAGAATTTCAAATGCTTGTTTATCTTCCATTCTCTAGTTTAAGAGTGGAAATGGATTTGATTAATGACCAGGATTCTTGCATGATTCAGGACGGCTGCTTCCCATACCATTTCCTTTGCTATCCTTGTCTAGTAACATCTCTCTTGTTTGATTTTTTTAAAATTCTTACATTTTTACTTGGCCATTATAATCACCATTAAAAAATTAAATAAATATAAGTAAGTGGCCAGATAAGTAATTTGGGTAGACAGAACTTTGATTCTCCATTGTGCCTCCTTTGAGTAAAACCAGTCTGTGTGGCCTTGGGCAAGCTGCACAATTCAGGATCAGGAGGGAGGGAGGAGAAGGGAGTGAGAAACTGCTTTTGTATATTCAATATAGTAGGACCCCCCCGTATCCACTGATTTATTAACCATTGATTCAGTTATCCGCAACTGACAGAGGAAAAATTAAATAATTCAGCAGCTGCAAAGCAAGCTATTATCACAAACAGCAGCCATAAAGCAAGCTATTGTCGCAAAACAGCAGCCATAAAGCAAGCTACTTTCACAAAATGGCAGCTGTAAAGCAAGCTTCTGTCGCAAAACAGCAGCCGTAAAACAAGCTACTGTCACAAAACAGCAGTTTTGGTTTTTTTTGGCATTCTGTCTTATCCACAGGAATGCCTGGAACCGATCCCCAGCGGATATCAGGGTCAGACTGTACCCAGGAAGTCTTGAAATGGGTCACCATGAGTCAGAATTTACTTGGTGGAAAGTTATTTATTTATTTATTTACAGTGGTACCTTGTATAAAGGAATTAATTCGTTCCAAATGAAATTATGTTAAGCAAATTTTGCTTTATACAAATTCCCATAGGAATGCATTGAAAATGGAGTAATCCCATTTTTATGTTGTACAGATTTTCCCCATAGGTGATTATGTTAAGCAAATTTCCCCTATCTCCGGACTTTTTTTGTTGTACAGATTTTATGTTATACAAGCTGTTTGTTATACAAGGGTCCACTGTATATACCGCCCGTCTTCCAATAGAACTCTGGGCGGTATAATTATTAATATAATTAATTATAAAACAATTGTTAATTATCACTGAACTCAAGTAGAATCAGACAAAAAACTCTCCTGTAAATCCTTTCAACTCAACTCAGTGCATTCAAAACCTTAGATAGAATGTGTTCCATACAAATCACTTTGTTTCACAGTGGTTAACCTCTGAGAGGGCAGCCCTTACCTGCCTCCCTGCACAGCAAACCCACCTATCAGCTAAACGGGGAGACTTTGTCCCACCTCCAGAGCAAAGTGGTTGGCTGTGCAGCGAAGGGCTGGCCACACACTGCTTCTTGGATTGGTTCAACAAAAAGGAGGGTGGAGCTGGTCCGGTGCTGGGTGGGAGGAGGGAACCAGGCCAGTGTAGCACCTATAGTGCCATGGTCTGTATTCTTATCCTATGGATATGAATACAAAGTGCTGAGCTATAAATTTTTTTAAGAGTACTTTTTTACCCCACCTTTCTCTTAGGAAAAGAACCCAAGGCGGCTTAACAATAATGAGGGACAATATACAGCCCAGTACAATTAAGACATATTCTAGTTTGAGAACAGGGAATTGAGGGACATCTTACACTTGCAGCATTAAAAGACAACACTAAAGCTGCAAGAGAACGCAAGCAGTTAAAGAGAGTAGAAATTACGTAATTTTTTTGCCTCAGAAATGTGTGTGTGTGTGTGTGTGTGTGTGTGTGTGTGTGTGTGTGTGTGTGTGTGTGTGTGTGTGTGTGTGTAACAAAAGAGAAGCCGCATGAACATTAAAAATACTGTGTAGAATAGCTAAAAAAAAAGAGACTCCAACACTATTGGGAAATTAAAATATAGTCTGTGTATTAATATATAGAAAAATATTGTAAATGTACCACTTGAACTTTCCTGCTTTTATCCTTAGAATTTCCACTCCACCCATCCCCCATCCTATGTAGGGAACCCAATGATCTGAAATAAATAAATATTTTTTTTAAAAATACTGTGTAGACATCCCAGGCAATGCCTCTCCTGTATCGTCTGCTTCCAACTGCTTCTGCGGCTGGTTCTTTCCCCACGATGACTTCACCTGCATTTTCTCATGTGTTTATGGCAGCAACAAATAAGAGCCGAGAAGGAAAAGATAGCGGAGGGCTTCAGCAAAGTGCACCAGCTGATGGAAGAGCACAGCAGCAAGTGGTCTAGTTGGATCGAGGAGGGGCTGGAGGAGATCGAGGAGAAGAGGCGCGAACACATGGCCGAGCTCTCCAACGGACGCTATCTCATCAAGGAGATAATCTGGGAGTTGGACTGGAAGTGTGACCAGGTGCCATTTGACGTCCTCCAGGCAAGCATCCCGACAGAATTTTTATTCGGAATTGTCCCCCAATGGTCACCCCCTAAAAGTCTGATCCTTAAACTTTGTGTCTATGCAGCTCCTCCATGCAGGGTCTGGGGATTCCCCTGCACACACCTCACGGGGAAGATCTTTTAAAAAGTGTTCTGCTTATATACCATATCACTTAAAGCACTCTCTGGGTGGTTTACAATGTATTTATGCAGGCTACAAATTCCGCCTTCCCTCCAGGAAGCTGGTTATTCATTGAACTGACCTCAGAAGGATAGAAGGACGAGTGAACCTTGAGCCTGGGACCTGGGACTGACACCCCCCAGGTCTTGAGCACAGTTATAGCTGCAGTACAGTCGGTTAAACCACTGTGCCAAGAAGCACAAGGCAAAAATCATACTATTATTTCCAGTCGCTGATTGGCGACATCACTGGGAATTCAGCAGCGTTTTCTTGTTGGGGTGGAGGGGGGGGATGCTGGCAGTAAACAAAGGTGAAGGAAGAAACCTCCAGCTTGTGAACCGAATCAAATCCACGAAGAGTCTGGTTATTTTTCTAATTGGAAAGGTAAACTAGCATGCACTGTTAATTCTGATCACTGATGGGAGAGCAGTAAGATTCCACCACTATCTGTTGGAGAATGGGGGTGGGGGGGCATCCCATTGTTGTCTTTGATGATCCAAAAATGTTTACAGGCACTCCTCCCTTAACAATGGTGTTCTCTTCCTATGATTGGGTCACTAAGTGAAATGGTTGTTAAGTGATGTCTTGTGGTGCCCTCCTTGCAGGCAGACCAGAGCGGGGAGACTCTGAGAGAGGCCATGGGAGAAGCAGAGCAAAAAAGGAAGGGGGAAAAGAGATGGAGGTGGCCAATGCTCCACTCTGCTTGGCTCACTCTTCTCCCTGGTGGCAGCGTTGTGATGTTCACAGCAACACCCACCCCTTGGAAGCAGCAGAGGAGGAGGAAAGCAGGAGAGGACGATATACAGCAGTGATGGCGAACCTCCGGCACTCCAGATGTTTTTATCAACAAATAATTAAGGGATTATGAAAAATGTTAACACACACATGTGTATAGCAGAGTAAACAAATATGAGCTTAGCAGCAGTAGCATGTAGATAAAGTGTAGTTAATTGTTATAAGTATTATCAGAACCCAGAAATGGAGAGACAAAGAAACATGACTTAGAATAAAACTCTTATATTGAATATATACAGCAAATATACCACAGCATAACACCAAGCAATATCACATATACAAATCAACAGAGTGCGGGGTACTGTTTTCTCACCATGTGTGTGTGTTGTGTCGTTATAGTCGTGACCGACCCTTCATGATCCCATTTCCATGGAGTTTTCTTGGCAGAAATACTGGAGTGGTTTGCCAGTTCCTACTCCAGGCGCCTACAGCACCTGGTATTCCATGGTGGTCTCCCATCCAAGTACGGACCAGGGCCGACCCTGCTTAGCTTCCCAAATCAGGCAAGATCAGATGTGCTTAGGGCATCTAGGCAATTTGACATTATACAAGCCAGTTCTTATATACACATTTAGACTCATCAGACATGATTTTAACCAATCACATTCTGACACACCATGATGTCATTAACTATTCCACCTGTGCCAAATCACTTAACCTGTTAGTGATTTCTAATTCCTTGCACTTGTGGCTAACATCATGACACTGCATTTTTGACTGACTCCATTTTACACTTCTCTTTTCACTCTGTTAAATATACAATACATACATTTTGTCAATTCTACATATTATGACAGTTTTGGACCACAACTCCCACAGTCCTTTGTCACTGGCAATCTAGGCTCAGAATTCTGGGAGTTGTGGTCCAAAACATCTGGAGTGCCGAAGGTTCGCCACCAGTGCTATAGAGCCCTGCTTCCTCCCCTCTGAACTGCCAAATAGGTAGGTGCAAGCAAGCCGAAGAAGGCTGGATGCTTTGGGCCAGGCCCTGGTTGTAAGTCTGAATGACATTTGAACAGGTCATTAAGTGAGAAGCGGCTATACAAGTAGCGAATGGGGCACATTGTAAATATGACTGCTGCAGGGGCTACAAAAGCAGCAGTTGACATGTTTGGGCAAACAAAATTAGAGAAATTGGGCAAATACTGAAGATACAAGTAGGTGAAATCTGTGTGACAACCCTTTGGCCTTCCCTTGTAAGCAACTGCAGGAAACAATTAGAAAAATGTTCACATCTCAAAAGTCAAAAAGTTGTTTCCAAATATTTGGAAAAGGCTAGCTTTGCCATCAGAAGGGGAGAAAAAAATGTTTTCCCTTCCAAATTTCAATCCTTTAAAGGTGCTTTGTCGGCACAGTCCACCTGTGAAGGAATCTCACCTTATTTCTCAGATTGTGAACATAAGCAAAGCCAGTTTGCAACTTTCAGAGTTAAGTCCATCATGGCAGAAGAAATAAAATTTGACTTTATTGCGTGCAGTTAAAAGCACAGCTGTCCTAAGAAGGAATGGATATTTGTTTATCATAAAGAAAGTTAGCTTTGAGTCTCAATTGACAAATTTGCTGGCTATTCTGTGCAGCATAAGTGGTACCCGCACATTGTATTTGTCAAGCATGCAGTTTTGAGTATCGTGGTTTCATCTAATTGTATCTTGAGTTATTTCTTCTTTTCTCTCTCTTCCAGGATATTGGAAGCACCTTAGGGAGGTAAGTAGACCTCAAACTATAAAAATAAATTGTCTTAAAGAGCAAAGATTGGTCCTTACCCAGGACTGTGCTGGTCCAGTGCCAAAGAACCTCTGTTAGTTCAGAGGTTGTCTGTTTTTTCAAGCATCATGACATGCCAGAAATATTTAACAGTGTAATATTGAGATGTGGAAGGCATGTATTGGTAACTAAGGAGATTCTCATGGAATGAAAACTATTTGGGTGAAAAGTTTCGTTATTTTCATTACCATTTCTTGATAACAATAGCATGGAAGGGTCAAGGTTGCAAGTACTGCTGATGTAAAAATGTTTAAATATTAACATAAGCATAGAAATGGATGCTTGGATGGCCTGTAGTATGTGAAATGAAAACACAATGTTACCAATGTAGAAAAATTGAATTAAAAATACCCACTCGATGGAGCTCTGCTTACACAGAAAAAGTACAGTAGGATGACAGTATTTGCAGGAGGATTATTCACAGTTTCATTTATCCACAGTCAGAAAACATAAAAAATATTAGAAGAAAAGATGGAGAATATTTTTCATGTGTATTATCAGAACTGGCCACTAGAGGGAGATGGTGCTATGAATACTTGTTAGTGAAGAATACCTAGCACGATCTCTAGCACCCTCTAGTAGTCAGTTTTGATAATGTATGTGAAAAGAATTTTTCTGGTTTTCTTTCATTTTGTCATAAGTCAAGATACACACACACAGAGACACACACCACACCACACCACACCACATCACATCAATGCCAATCCTGACTTGTGGAGGTCCTTTCCAGGGTTTTCAAAGTAGAGAGCACACAGAAATGAGTTCCCGATTCCCTTCCCCTGTGTGCTCCCTGGGAATGTGCAGCTCACCCAAGGCCACACAGGCTGGTTTTACTTCCAGGAGGCTGAGTGGAATAGACAGAGGAACTAGGATAGAATGGAGAGGGGAAAAAGAGTGCAGTGGGGTCACACTTTAGTGTGCCACTGTAGGAAGGAGAGCTACCTGCGGACACAGATTTTTGCCTGTGGTGGCTCTCCAGCTGAAACTGGTTTTGCTCTTTGTCGCTTTTCTTGCAGGCTTTGGAGAGATAAATGTCAACAAATGTCTCTCCCCACCCCCTCTTCTGCAGGTGCATGAAGGAGGTGCCAGTGAAACAGGGTGCTTTTCCGCCAGGACTGAGAGGAGACCTCTGGGAAATGCAGAAGTTTAATGCTTTTCTGCCTGGGGCTGTGAAACAATTTGAAGGTGATGGAAAGATGCTTATGAAGCCCTGTTATGGGCTTTGAGAGCACCGTCAAAGGGGGCTGCTTGGTCCCCTTGGAAAGCAGAACTCTAGGCAAAGTTGCAGATCACAGGTTCAGACTATATCCATTGCCACTCATCTGTCCTCAGGGCTAAAATCAGGCTTATGGATACAGAGCATGGTTCAGGAACAAAAGCAAGCTGAAACTCAAAAGATGGTGTGAGGAAAGTTCCCATTGTGACAATCACGCATAAGGAGAACTTCATAAATTACATCTTTGTGTATGTGTGTGTGTTGTTGTTACAGTTGTGACCGACTCTTTGTGACCCCATGTCCATGGAGGGTTTTTTTTGGCCAGAATACTGGGGTGTCTTGCCAGTTCCTACTCCAGGCGCCTATAGCACCTGGTATTCCCTGGTGGTCTCCCATCCAAGTACTAACCAGGGCCGACCCTGCTGAGCTTCTGATGGGTTGATCTGTAATGTACAGATGAATGTACCTTGACTAGGTTCCTCTTGTTCCTTGCGTTGAGTAGTTCGTGTTGGTTATGAAAATCGTGTGCCAGAATTAAATGATCTAGACGTTTTCAGCATGCAAGTAGCTACTGCATCGGCCTTGGTTTGGGCCTTATTGTAAATGCTGTGTCCCATGGTGGACGCTATGTTTTAAGAAGGATGCTGACAGACAGGACCGGGTTGAGAGGAGAGGAATGAGGATGATCTGGAGACTGGAAACCAAGATTGGTAAGGAAAGGCTGAAAGAACTGGGCATGTTATCCTTGAGATAAGAAGCACGAGGGAAAATAGGATAAGCCTGTTGCTGGACTCCAAAAGGGTTTCATTTGGGGCTGGAGCACAATTTCCCATATGTTGTACAAAACCTTGGAAAAACGGTTTGTGCTGGACATTCCACAAGCACTCCAAAATCCATTTCCCTGTGTGATCACACCCTCAGCAGTAAAAAAAAATGTGTGAGGGAGTTTAGCTGTCACCAAAGGCTGCTGAGAAAACTTCACAGTCAGGAATAAGTGGGCAGGTCCTCCTATAGTTAGAGAATTGGTTGAGAACCAGGAAACAGAGAATAAGTGTCAATAGGCAACTTTCATAATGAAGAGAGGTGAGAAGCGGTGTGCTCCAGGGATCCGTCCTGGGACCTGTGCTTTTCAGATGGGCCCTTGGCCTGATCCAGCATGGCTCTTCTTATATTCTTATGTTTTTCTTGCTCTTCCCAACAGAGGCTTTAGTATCTGGCTACAAGCAGACGAAAGGTAAGCTTCTGGGGCTGGTGGTGGATCTTGGAGTTGGACTTGAACAATCAGGAAGATGGGATGAGGGGCTGTCATCCATTTAAAATGAAGAAATGGGTGTGTAAGATGATGCTTCTGTCCTGGAGCTCATTAATCTATTGGAGCTTATGGGAAAAGGAAGACGCAGTGGGGAGGGAGATGCGCCATGCTTGATAAGTCCTCAGAAAAATCCTTGGTGCACAGATGGCCAGCTTCAGGCCAAAGGGCTATTCGAAACAACGATGCCCAGTGATCAGAAATGGCCAGCCATGTTCTCCACATAACTGGTCTTTTACTTAGATTAGGGCTGTTCAACTTTGAACAGGCTGAGGTCTACTTTTTCCAGCCCAAAGTGCCTGAGGGCTGCTACACTAAAACCTCTACTTACGAATTTTATCTGTTCCGAGCACATGCTCATAAATAAAAAAAAAATTGTAAGTAGAGCAGCGGTTTCCCATAGGAATTAGTTGAAAATCAATTAATCTGTTCTGGAAGGAACATATATCAATGTGCCATGGCCCTTGAACTGCCCTGCTCAGCTGAGACAGTGGGGGCTGGCAGACCCAGAACTTTGCTGGGGCAGTGGTGGTCCTTGGGATGAGGGAGGGAGGGGTGGAGAACTTATCCCCTCAGTTTTTAAATTGATGACCAACAGGCTACTTTTGAACCCTTCGCGGGCTACTGGTAGCCCACGGTCTACCCGTTTTGCAGGCCTGACTTAGATGAACACAAGGCCAAAAATTGCACATTGGAGTTGATAGGAAGGTTCTTGTTGAGAACACAACCCTCTTCCTCCATTCCTGTCATGTTGTTTCTGTGAGTTCCCTGTTCCAAGATGCTCCAGTAAAAAAAGAGGTGGCAAGGGGGGGATTAAGATGGACCTTTGGAAACCTGACGGGGAAGCACGTTTCAGGAGATGCGGAGCCATCAGTCTTCCTGCAGATCCTTGGGCAAACCTTCCCCACCTCGGAGCCCTCCATGTGTGCTGGACTGCTGTTCTTATCATCCTTAGGCAGCACTGTCACTGGAAGTGGTGGGGATATATATATATATATATATATATATATATATATATATATATATATATATATATATATATATATATATATATATATATATATATATATATATATATATATATATATATATATATGCATATATGCATGTTAGGTGGATTCGGGTTTCTTCCCGTGTAGAAATCTGGTTGTTTTGGCGACGTTTCGACGAGGTCTCACTCGTCATCTTCAGGCTGGTGTTCTGGCTTCTTTCTTCTTGAAGCAAAGGCAAACAGAAAGAAGCCAGAACACCAGCCTGAAGATGACGAGTGAGACCTCGTCGAAACGTCGCCAAAACAACCAGATTTCTACACGGGAAGAAACCCGAATCCACCCTAACATGCATACCTATACCCGTGAAAATCTACTTTAAAAAATATATATATATATATATATATATATATATATATATATATATATATATATATATATATATATATATATATATATATATATATATATGGTTTGGTTTGTCCTTTCTTTCGGAGGTACGCTGGGACTATGCTGTTTGGCCAATGGTGCACAGATTGTCTCTTCTCTCTTTAATTCCCAGCCTCTCTCCGTAGCCTGATACCTAACTCACTTTAGATTGTAATTTTGTATTGTATTATCGACGGCTTTCACGGCCAGGATCTGATGGCTGCTGTGGGTTTTCTGGGCTGGGGCTGTGTTCAGGAGGAGAGAACACGGCCAAACAGCCCGGAAAACCCACTACCACCATCAGATTTTGCAATGCTTTGGTAGTAATGATTGGAAGCACTTTTGAGGTAATTTTTTATTCTGTAATGAAGCCTATAAATCAGTGGTCCCCAACCCCCGGGCCGCGGACCGGTGCCGGTCCGTGGACCGGTCGGCACCGGGCCGCCTGGGGAGGCCGGGGAGGCTCCTCCCCTTTTCCTCCGCCGCCCTCCTCCTCCTCCTTTTCTCTCTCACGGGCAGCGGTGGAGGAGGAAGGCTGGAGGAGCGCAGGAGGAGCCGCCGCCGCCGCCTTTGCCTCCCTCCTCTGCCCGCCGGCGGCAGCGGCGCGTCCTCCTCCTCCTCCTCCGCCCTCCTCCTCCTCGCCCTCCACCACCACCACCAGCAGCAGCAGCAGCAGGAAGCTGGGGGCCGGGCGCGCGGGGGCCGGCGGGGAGGAGGGGGCGTGCGCGGGAGGTGCTGGCGAGCCCCCCTGCGCGCGCACCGCCGCCGCAGCGTGGGGGCCCCCTCGGTCGGAAGAGGAGGTGGGTGCCCCCCCTCCTCCTCCTCCCCTGGCCCGCGCGCCCTTTGGCCCCTCCCTGCGGCCGCGCTCCAGGGCGGAGCCCCCGCTGCCGCCGCCGGACCGCGCCTATGTTGGGGCGGGTGGGGGGCGTCAGAACAAAGGAACAAAAACCTACAATCAGCGGGCCAGCCCGGGTGTTTTCGCCGCCGCCGCGACCCCCCCGCGGTCGCCGCCGCCCCTGCGACCCCCCCGCCGCAATCGCCCCAGCTGCTGCTGCTGCTCCTCCAGCGGCGGCGGCGGGAGGAGGAGGAGGAGGAGGAGGCACTACCGCCCTCGTTGCAGCCCCTTCGGGGCGGGGCGGGTTCCGCCAGTCCCCAGCGGCCGCCTCGCCGCCTCCCCGGGAGAGCGGACAAGTTCCAGCAGCAGGTGAGAGAGGCGGTGGCGGCGGCAGGCGCTCGGGCTCCCCCTTCTCGGCCCGGAGACCTGGTGGGAGGGGGGGCAAGTCTTGGTGGCGGGGGAGGGCGCGCGCGGCACGGGGTGAGCTTTGCCCGCCTCCCTGGGAGGTGGCCAGGTGTGTGTGTGTCGGGGGAGGGCTGAGGAAAGGACACTGGCCTCTCTGGGGGGCGCGCGGGGACGCCACCCCCCACCGGCCTCCCTCCCCCCCCTCCCGCTCGTCCGGCCGAAGGCCGAAGCCGGAGGTGGGCGGCGGCGGCCGAATCCAGGCGGCTGCCGTGGCCGCCGCGGCCGCCGACAGGAGGAGGAGGCGGGGGCCCGCCCGCCCAGGAGCCCCAGGCTCCCCCCCACCCCGCCCGTGCACGCGGGGTGAGCGGCACGCCCGATGCCCCCAGCCGGCGGCGCCGCCGCCGCCTCTCCCGTGCCCCCCCGCAAGGCACACGCTCCAAGCCCCCCGCACCCCCGCCTCCCTCCCCCATCCCCCCCCCCACACACCCTCCCCTTCCCCTGCCCAACCCCCGCACCCCCATCTCCTCCCCCCTCCGCACCCCCAGCCCCGGGCCACGGAAAATCATCAAACATTTACCGGTCCGTGGGGACAAAAAGGTTGGGGAGCACTGCTATAAATTCCCAGATAAAATACAGCTTTTCTGCTCACCCTGATTTCTTTTTCCTCCTTTTTTTTGGTGCCCTCCCCAGAAAATGCAGAATTTAGTCCGGGCACAGATCAACCTAAACGCATAAAACTGGGAGATGTCTCTCAAAGTTCCTCTCAAGAGTCAGAAGAAGAAGATTTGACTGAGTTTGTGCCTTGTGCCCGGCCTGCGGAGGAATCCACAGCAGGCGGACATTAGTGGGAAGCTGGGGTGGGAAATGAAGCTGGGGTGGGGAATGGGGTGGTGGCAAGAATCCTGTGAGGAGCGAGGAGGTGGCGGCCATTTTCCTAGGAGAGGGATCCGGACTGTTGAAGTGGGGAAGACCAACTGCACAACTTTCACCTGCACACACAGTTTAATTCCTTGGATGCCGACCTAGGGTGGGGTGCCCATGAAAAACTTGATTATTGATTGTATTTTTTGAATATTATTCGAAGCCAACCGGTTCTTCACAGTTTCTGGAGAGCTGTTTTAACACTTTGTGGGCTCCAGGAGAGGCCTCTCTCATGGATAAAGCCAGTCAGATCTCCCTCATAGGCCCTATTTGGCCATCCATTTTCAGACTCTATGTATGACTCCACCTGCCAGATTTCAAAGTACCCCCTCTGCCTCTCTCTCTCTCTCTCTCTCTCTCTCTCTCTCTCTCTCTCTCTCTCTCTCTCTCTCTCTCTCTCTCTCTCTCTCTCTCTCTCTCTCTCTCTCTCTCTCTCTCTCTCTCTCTCTCTCTCTCTCTCTCTCTCTCTCTCTCTCTCTCTCTCTCTCTCTCTCTCTCTCTCTCCTCATTATGGCATCACTGCTACGTAGTGAGGCTGGTACATTGTCATTGGTTAAACCTTTCTAATGATTAAAGAGCAAGCATATGGCTCTGTGAGAGCTTTTTGGCTTGGTAGGGATCCTCCATTAGGATTTCAGTTCTGAGCAGCAGATCCTGATCTTGAGGGAGAAATGGGAGGAGATTTGGACCCAGGTTGATATTCTGGTGGACACCCAATTTAGCTGACACATGTTCCGATGATTTGTAGTTTCAAGTAAATTTGGATGTTCATTTTTAAAGCACTCCTCTGGTTTTTTTTTTTTTTTTTTTTTTTAGCAATGCACGTGTACATGGTTTCTGTCACAACTTCTGATGTGTTTATTAAAGGCTTTTAAAAAAAATAACTTTTTGGTTCATTTATTCAAGCCTGAATGCACACAGTCACAAATAGCCTGTTTTGTCTGATAGCTTATGTTGGAATTTGAACTCAGATTTCCCTAACATTGCTATTAAACCTAGTTAGCATATTTTTTTCATCTAAAAGACACCCCATGTATAAGTAAGTAAATAATTCATTGATTAGTCACATGACCATGTCATGTATAAGAGGACACCCACTTCTCCAACTCAAAATTACAGTTTGCAGTTCTCTCCTTGGCTTAACAACCCTCAGTTTTTAGTTTAACAATATATCAATTTTAGTTTAACAATTTAACAAGAATATAGTCTTATACTGTACACAGAAAAATACTGTACTTCCCTGCCAACTAAATAAGAAACAAAGGATCAAATCATTTTTGCACTCTGTGTGCAGTAACGGGTAAAAAATGCCTCTGAAGTTGACATTCCACCTCTTCTGTTTTTGGCCCAATTGTACCATATATTTTCGCACACTGGACTGTTAAAGGTGCACAAAGAAGACTTGCTCTGCACATGGACCAGATGTCCCAGATTACCAGTCCCTTTGCGCCACACTGCAGGAGTGGTAGAAGGTGTAGTCTTTGCTGGGTCTTGAGACTTGATGATTTTCCCCTCCCCCCAGGCCTGGTCTTTGGGAAACTTCTGTGGAGTCAGCTCAAAGAAAGTTGATGATACAGTAATAACTTGTTTTACTCTAGGAAATGTTCCTTTGGTAAATTTCTGATTTAATTTATATGTAGCATATGTACCATAATGCCGTTCCTTGATCTACGAGTGTTTCTGCAAGAGAAGCAAAAATTTCTGATCAATTTTGCCTTGATTAGTGAGCAATGTTTTGCAATACAAGCACTGGAGCGGGTCACATAGTCACAAGTGAGCTAATGGTGGCTCTTCCCTCCCCCCAACCTCCTGGATTTTGTGTGATTGACTGCAACATTTTGCCTCAGGCAAGTCTCCAAAGCAGAGGGAGGAGAGAGAAACAGGTCTCCCTTGCGCCATCCATGAAGATTTTCAAAGGTGAGCGCGGATTAGGGTTACAGTTGTTTTATTTTTCTTTATATTTATATTTACCATTTATACTCGAATATAAGTTGAGTTTTTCAGCCCTTATTTTGGGCTGAAAAAACAAACCCTCGACTTACATTCAGGTGAAGGAGAAGCAGCTGGTTTTTTAAACTTTTTGTTCCTCCGAAAGCAAGCACTGATGTCCGCCATTGGCGCTTGCTTTGGGAGAGGAAAAAAGTTTTTAAAACCCGCCACTTCTCTCTCCCCCTCCCAAATTGGGTGTGTAGAGGGAGAAGTGGTAGGTTTTTTTAAACCTTTTCTCTCTTCGGGAGAGGAAAAAAGGGAGCAGGAGGGGCTTCAGGATCGCCCTCCTCCGCGATTGCTAGCAGAGGGAAATATTGACTTGGGTTATACTGGAGTCAATCAATTTCCGCCACTTTTTAAAAGCAAAATTAGGGGCCTCGACTTATACTCGAGTACATACGGTAATTTGTTTTTGACATCCTTTCTCATTTTTTCAAAGCAAAAGGGGGTTGAGCCACGTGGCCATCACAAAACAGAATTGCAAATATAGTTTACAGGGAATGCTTTTATAGGCCACTAATAAAAATAACAAAGAACATTGCAAGCTTTTGAGTGTAAATCACTCTTCTTCAAAGCAGGTCCCAGAAGCTCAGACATGTGTGCTTTACCAGGAGGTTACTTTTAAAGTCCTTGGTTAGATGATGTTCTTAAAGTCCATGTTGCAGCCAGGGCAGGAGTCTTGTTGGAGGCAGGAATATGGAGGGCAATTGCAAAAGTTTCAATTCCCCCCCACCTTCTTCAATCAAAGGAATGTGGGTCATGAACCGCCCCCTCCCTCCTTCACCCATCTCCATATGGCTCTACGAGACATACCAATCCATTTTGACCAGAGAAAGTCATTTTTTCAAACCATGCAGGCTTGTAGAAAATTCTTGGTGACTCAATTAAATGTGCTTCCCTTCAGCCGTTCTTCAGGGGTATCTGTGAAGATTCTCAGTCATCCAGGTGAGTTTATCTGGAAGTTGAGTCAGTGCAATGTTTCAATCTCTCAAGAAACAAACAGAAGTCCAGTTGCCATGACTCAACTTCCAGATTCTTCAGCGTAGATCTCAAGAAAGATTCTGCCCATGTGGAACTGGGTTCCCCAAATTTCTTTCACATACTCTCCTATACTGCCCTCTCTATAAATAAATCAGGGGTGACTTTTAATAAAGGAGCCTCGTGGCGCAGTGGTTAAAGGCCTGTACTGCAGCTAAAACTGCTCACAAGCTGGGGTTCAATCGCAGGTAGCTGGCTTATGGTTGATTCAGCCTTCCAGCCTTCTGAGTTCAGTAAATTGAGTACCCAGCTTGCTGGGGAGGCAGCAATGTGTAGCCTGCATAATTAAATTGTAAACCGCCAAGAGAGTGCTTGTAGTGCTATGGTGCGGTATACAGTGACCCCCCCGCCATTTCGCGGTTCCGGTATTGCAGTCCCACTACATCGCGGGACCGCAGTACTGGAACCGTGGGGAGGGGCGGCGGGGCGGTGGCCGGGTTGCTCCGCGTCACCGCCCCACACCTCCGAGAAGCCTTCGGGGTGCATGGGAGGGTGACGGGGGGGTGATCCAGTCGCTCCGCGCAGCCCTCCCACGCACCCCCGAGAAGCCTCCGGGGTGCGTGGGTGGGCGGCAGCGGGCAATCCTCTCGCTCCGCGCGGCCCTCCCACGCACCCCTGAGAAGCCTCGGGGCCACGCGGGCGGCGGGCAATCCGGTCGCTCCACGCGGCCCTCCCACGTACCCCTGAGAAGCCTCGGGGCGGCGTGGGTGGGCGGCGGCGGGGGGAGGTAAGATCCCCCTGCTACCGCTGGCGCACCGCACAATCGCTCTCCGCACTCACCCCACCCGCTTCCGCATATCGCGGATTTTCATGCATCACGGGTGGAGTGGGTCCCTAACTCCCGCGATCGGCGGGGGGTTACTGTATAAGCAGAACACTTTGCTTTTACCCTCTGTTGAACAGGTTTCAAGGTCATCCAACAAAATGTCTAGTCTAGCATTGCTTGTCTGACCAAAATACTGCTACTACAAGACAGGTTGCAAAGTTCTTTTCAGCTTGCAGGACGACAAAGCTATTTCTAGATGTCTAATTACTTTTTGCATTTTTCTCCCTTTATTGCTTCCTTCTATGAGTTTGCTATATATATGTGTCCTATGGCTGTAATAGACTTATTTGAATTTTGAAGCAGCAATCATTTTATACCATCATATAAAACTATTCAGCGAGGAACACAGCTTTATAATGAATGAGCAGAATTTAAAACTAGTTCAGAAAGCACTATGGCTGTGGTCATACCTGGGTTTTGATCCTGATCTTCTGAAAGTCCGGCTTTTCCTCTTCGTCCCATCATGTGATTAAATATGTGGGACAAGAGTTCTCACGTCAAAAGCTTTTTAAAATTATTTTAAAGTGCAGTTCAGCCCCCCTTGGCCAGCAGGTGGCGCTAGCATTTGAAAAAAAACGGACCACTTTGCTAGGGGAAATTAATGCTTGTAGGACCGGATAGAGCTTCCTGTTTCTCTGAAGGTGAAAATAAATTTTAAAAAACACAGCCCATCGGCCCCAGGAATAGCCAAAAAAAGAAAGAAAAAGAAACCCAGATCATCACCGTGGTCCCATGGCGTCTGCCTCCTTAAAAGCTGGATTTTCAAAGCGAGGCAAAAAATTCTCTACCTCATAGGTGAGTCACAGAAACCTCGCTTAAGGGATCATTACCGGGTTTTCTTTTTTCTTTTTTTTCAAAAAGCCCGGTGGCCGTGGGGACGGCATTTTTGGACTCAGTTTATTTAGTAATTTAAACTGCTTTTAAAGGGACGTGGGACTGAGCCTGTTATGAAACTTTTAAGAAAACTCATATGTTTGTATGGTGAGATCACAGCCCATTGGAAGGCTTAGGTTAAGGGTTGACTGTGAATGGAGTTCCACAACCGTGGAGCTACCACTAAGAAAGTCCTGCCAATTATGCTCAAAGACTGATGTGTTTTGTATACCATGCAAGCATGGAAGCCAAGAAGTATGTGAACCATTTGTGAACTTGCTGCCATATCTAACCAATGAAGCACGACTGGTCTTATGTACTTGACAGAACTGGGCAGGGAACCAACATTTGTTTATCTATCACAGGCACCAAATCTCTTAGCTTTCATGTGAACTTATTGGCTGGGGTTGAAGCAGACCTTAAAAGAAATTGTGTTTTCCTCTCCTTCCAGCTGTATTCACTTTAAATACATTCATTTTTAGTATTCATGACTTTTATTTTCCTTCACAAATTAGGTTAACACAGATTTGTTGACTCTTGAAGATGTTAGCTTCACTAGAGGACACAACTCTGGCAACATTTTGAAAACCAAAAGAAGGATCAGTTGCTGTCTTCAGTTTTCAGCATCAGATGCTCCTTGGTGTTCAAATCTGGTCTAAACACAATAACGTAGCATTTGGGGACAAAAAGGAAACCCAGTAATCCCAAAGAGGAGGACAAAATGGAGAAGACCTGCACGGCCACCATGTACTTCCCTTTGGTGCTCAGGTAGGTGGGCACAAAGGACACCCAAACACTGCAAAAGACTAACATGCTGAAGGTGATCAGCTTGGCTTCATTGAAGGCTCCAGGCAGCTTCCTGGCTAGGAAAGCCAAGGTGAAACAGGTGGCAGCCAGGAAGCCCATATAGCCAAGGGCGCTATAGAACATGACCACGGAGCCCTCATTGCACTGCAGTACGATCAGCCCAGGCTGGGAATGCATGTCAGAGTCTGGGAATGGAGGAGAGAAGCCCAGCCAAAGAAGGCAGATGCCCACTTGAACACCGGAACAAGACCAGACAATGGAGTTGGCCAAGCTCTTCCCCAGCCATTTCCTCATCCGGTTCCCTGGCTTCGTGGCCAGAAAGGCTACCACTACCATGACCGTTTTTGCCAACAAGGAAGAGACGGCAACTGAGAAGACGACACTGAAGGCAGTTTGTCGGAGAAGGCAGGTCACTGCCTGAGGTCGGCCAATGAATAGAAAGGAAGACAAGCAACAGAGCAAGAGGGAGCCGAGGAGAACGTAGGTGAGGTCCCGGTTGTTGGCTTTGACGATGGGAGTTTCTTGGTGTTTCAGGAAGATTCCAAACACCACGAGTGTATTTAGAGATGACAGGAGGGCCAAGAAAGTAAGGGAGATTGCCAAAGGTTCTCCATAAGAGAGGAAGCTGGTGGCTTTGTCAACACATTGGTCTCGGTCCTCATTAGAAAACTGATTGTCTGGACATTTGTTGCAGTCATCCGCATCTGGAAAGAGTTAGAGCACCTTCATAATTCTCATAATCAATTGTACATCAGCTATAGTCTTTGGTCCTGTAGGGCACCAGGGAATGTGTAGTTGTTGAGGTATTGTTGGATTGCAACAACCCACAGCAATGGAGGAATAAACAATGTGAACAAGACATTTGCCTGGCAATCCGAAAATTTGGGTCATGGCAAGTGGACTTCTTTTCTTGGGAGATTGAAACTTTTCACTGATCATTCAAGAAGCTTAGTCAGTCTGAGAAAAGTTGGTAGTGAGTAGAGATGGTCACAAAATTAATTTTTATTCATTTGTTTTTCGTTATTCATTTTGTTACATAAGGGAAGTGCCCCAGCCCAGTAATCATTTTAGTTCCTCTCTTCTGCACCTTTTCCAGTTCCACTATGTCTTTTTTGAGATGCGGTTACCAGAATTGTACACAATATTCCAGGTGCGACCTTACTATCGTTTTGTATAATGGCATTATAATGTTGGCTGTTTTATTTTCAATCCCCCTTTTGATAATCCCTAGCATGGAATTGGCCTTCTTCACCGCTGCCACACATTGGGAGACACCTTCATGGAGCTGTCCACCAGCACACCCAGATCTCTTTCCTGATCTGTCACGGATAGCTCAGAGCCCATGAGTTGATAGATAAAGTTTGGATTTTTTGTCCCAATATGCATTACTTTACATTTTGCTGCATTGAAACACATTTGCCATTTCGCAGCCCACTCCCCCAGTTTGGAGAGATCCTTCTGGAGCTCTTCACAATCTTCTCTGGTTTTTACCACACGGAAAAGTTTCATGTCATCCACAAACTTGGCCACCTCACTGCTTATCCCTGTCTCCAGGGAGATTACTCCAGGGGGCTTTGCCTTTCATATACTGCAGTCCCACGACATACCGGGACTGTAGTATATGAACCGCAAAATGGCAGGGGACCACTGTAATATCTCTATTCCTGGAACAAAGGTCAAATCCTCTTGAAAATAACAGGCATCTCTCTCTAACTCTACCTGCATTACTATAACTTAGAGACGAGAAGCAAACTCAGAAGCCTCTGTAGAACCTTCTACCATGTAAGAGCAGATCTTTGCTTAGTCCTCTGTTTTCCTTCTAGTATGTTGACAATTACATTACTGATTTTATTTTGTTTACAGATTTGTTGTGGTGGTGGTGGTGATTTTATTGTACTAATTTGGTCAAATTTGTATATAATTCTATTTTCTATAGTGTTGTAAGCCACCCAAGAGCAGCTAGATGGCCAGATGGGCAGGTTATAAATCTAAATAAATATACAAATATATAAATATATAAATAAATAAAAAGTTGGGATGCTCTTCAGTAAACTGAAGCAACCTTCCCCTATACATCCTACTGGGACAAAACAGAATGGGGTGCTGACTTCCTTTTTGGTCACACACCCCCATTCCAGTAAAAAAGGAAGAGTGCTGGTGGGTCATAATAATACCCCTCCAGAACACCTCTTTCGCTGTGGAGTCACCCACCTTCCTGAGTGGAGATGGTTCCTCCTGCGCATGGGGCACAGCCGTAGCAGCAGATGGGCTCTCCCTTTATCATCAGCTTGGCATGTCCAGGGTGGCAGCTCTTTGTGCACCTAGAAAAGGGCACGGTCTGAACATTAGGAGAAGCAGGGTTGAGAAAAGTTTGTTAGTTAAGAAGTTAATTCCTGCATTTGTGGACATCAGTTCTTGAATAGCTAAGATCTTAAAGACTGGCTTTTACTGGGTTTTACTAACGAGCAATCTCTTACCCTTGTCTTTTTATTTGAGATTATCCATACAACTTTATAAGATCAAGCTGGACCAGGCAAAGTACAGTCCCATAAGGTCATGAGTCTTTAAATCCACATGGCACATGTACCTCAAGTGACCCTATTTGGCCCAATTCATTTCAGAAAATAAAGCAAAGTCCCTCCTTGCTCCCTCCTGTTCCCTTCCTCTCCCTGGGGGAGGGTATATTTTTTATTAAAAGGACAATGTTAAGATATGCACTAGGTCAATATGTTTAGGGGAAATTAACCAAAATATCCTGCCTTCATATTTAAAAAACAGACAAAGATGCAAGTTCATTGTAGGATAAATTAGCAAAAACCCAGTGAAACAAGTGGATTTTCCCACCTGGTTAAACCAACTGGACCACCCAACGGCCTTTTCATCAATGGTCACCTTGATCTCAGGGCAGTCCCGTCTCTCTATTCTTCCAACTTCTACTGCAGCAGTTGACTTGTTGGGAAACATTAACCAGTTCACAATATGGAAGTCAAATGCCAATTCCCTATTCTCATCCAAATGAACTCCATTCATGGAAATATTGGATTTTTATATTCTTTTTTTTTATATTCTTTTGTGTTACATATTGAGATATTGTTCCAGAAGTTTAATTTGATTTCATTTTATTTTAAATATTCTTTTCCAATATAGAATTTCCCAACCCAATTCTGTTAACTTTTAACAATGTAAAATAAGAAAAATGCATTGGTTTTTCTATAATTGATGTAGCTGAAAATGTAAACTTTGCCAGATGGGCAGTATAAATCAAATCAAATAAAAATAAATAAATAAATAAATTGTTATAGTGGAGGTTGCTTAGGAAAGGATGGAGCTAAAAGGACAAGCAAGCTCATTAGAGAAAGAAGAAATGGCGGTAGACCTCTTGGCTTTCTCACACATCCTGCCCCTTTGGAGGCCCCACTTGGTGGTGTCTGTTGCCCTCAGCACCTTTTCCCTTGGGGTGGGGGAGAGAAGGTTACTAGAGGTGTGTATCCAGCAGACCCGCAGAGGGAATCTGCTCAAGAACCTGCAATGCCCCCCCATTTCTGTTTTGATTTAGACCGGCACCCCAAAACATTCAATTGCTGCCCAAGAACATTCTGTTTATGACCTCTGTACGCCATAATCATTACAAGGCAAGGAACATGAACAAATGAAGATCTAAGCAGAAAAGTGATGAAGGGCTGAATGCAAAATAAAGAGAAGAAAGAACACACACACAAAAACTGGCATTTGATGAAGACCAAGAAATGTTAAACTTGGAAAAGAGCAATGTGTTTGGTTATCCTAGACCTGCAGATTATGTTTCCACCAAGTGCTCTTACTCTAGAGTAAGCGCTTGCAGTGGAGAATAAATGTTCAGCTCTCCTGCTACTTGTACTTTCAAGCTTCGCTTTCCTGGCTGAAACACAACTGATCTCAATGTTTCTTTTGCATCTGTCAAAAAACTTCAGGGATGAGTTCTGCCATCTTGACAGCTAAATCACAATTAATCCTAAAACCAACCGGCCAAATTCCCATTCCCATCCAAATAAACGTAATTCATTGTAATACTGTAATACTATAGGTTTTTCAGGAAAGTATGAAGCTAAAGGACAATTAGACAAATAAGGAATCCTATTTGACTCGTTCGCCCTCACAATGTGGATCTCACAAAAGCTCCATTGCACTAAAAAAAAAAAAGTTTGGAGCCATGCAGCCATTAAAACAAAAGCAAAGCTAGACTCTGGGTGATACCTTCATAGGCTGCTAGAAGAAAAATAAAAAAGTTGCTGAGCTTTCAGGAGCAAGCTCCCTTTTTCAAAGCAGGTATAGAAGTCCAAACATGGCAAGGGAGGCAATTTGCCAGGAGAGTTCTTAAAAGTTAGACGCCAGGCTTCTTCTTGGAAGGCACAGGGCAGCATGGTCCGATGAGGCTGGACTTTACAGGCCATTTGAAACAAAGAACAGCATGGTATGGGCACCTCCCTCTTGGTTACATCCATCATCTCTTTATTGGCTCTTCTAAGCATAGAGCTCCTGATTGGTGCTCCAAGGGAGGTGCCCATACCAAAGCTCCAGTGATTTCAAATGTTAAATTGGATGATAGGCTTAGTACCTATCATCAAAAGTGCTCCAGAAGTAGCAAAAGATGTACTGTACATCATAGCACGTATTCTTCCAGTATGAATCGCAGAAGGCAACTGTGATTTCCTGATAATTTTCTCAACAAATGTCAATGAATGTTGAGTGGGCCAACTGAAACTCCACAGAAACTCTGCTCCGTGTGCCTCAAACCCCCTCCTAGATCTAAATCTAAGCAGGTAATAGCACTTTTCCCTGGAATATCGTGGAAAAGAAAAGAATTACCTGCCATGGTTGGATCCTTTGAGATGACAGCCTTTCCCCACCTGCTGTCTTCCTCCGATTTAGTTGGGAAAGGCGCGCTGCATGCAAAGTGTGTGCCACAGCTTGGATGGCATTATAAATGCTGTAGCTGTCTTGAGACAGGATTCTTTCCATCACATCCTGGGGCACATTCTCCCTGTTCTCTTTCTCGATGCACCTCTTCCAGAGTTTTACAGACAACTTATTTCTGGCATAGAAACAGTGAAATGCTGCCCTGCCTAACTGCTCATTGTCAACGAGGAACTTGTCCAAATTATCATATTGTGTCCCTCTGTTTGACAAGCTCAAAAAGGACAACCAAACGTGGGTGAGCTGGAGATCAAACATTTTGAATAACAACCTCACGGAGATGTCCTGCAGAGCTGTTGCAATCCACACTTTCCCCACACGTTTTTCCCCCATGTCTCCGTTGCTTTGCATTATTACGCCTAGAGTGAGCAGGGCCTGAGAGTCTATTTGACAAACAACCACATTGGCTTTAGACATCCTGATCCTGAAAACCAAATCGGAGCCCCATCCTATAATATTTGTTATGCGTATCTTGTTGGAGTAAGCAACACATAGGCCTTTCTCTGTGACGACAGCTGAGAAGGTGCTCAGGAATCTTTCTCCGCTTTCATTGTCTGGAGCCAGGAGGCCGATCCAAGTCCACCTGAAGTGAAGGAGAAGTTTGACCACTCCTAGGTAAGGAAGCTCTTGGTTTGGGACCGCACGGTAGAAAAAGGGGGGGCTCATGTATTTGATTAACAAAACGGTAACTGACCTAATGAGAAAGAAAGGGAACAGAACTCAGACTCCTAGGATGGTTTAAAATGCTTTTTGTTCAGGTTGGAAGGTCCAAGCAACAACTGTTAAATAATGTGTCTTCCTCCAGATAAAAACATTGTTGAACAATTGCTTCTTTCAATATGGTTTATAGGGTTTCCTTGGAGAATCCCTTTCATAGATTCATAGAATCATAGAATCATAGAATCATAGAGTTGGAAGAGACCTCGAGGGCCATCCAGTCCAACCCCCTGCCATGCAGGAACCCCCATCACAGTATTCCGGAGAGATGGCCATCCAGCCTCTATTTAAAAACCTCCAAAGAAGGAGACTCCACCACCCTCTGTGGCAGCAGATTCTACTTCCCCTCCTTCATTTCTCAGCCCATCAGCACATGAGTTACATTTCTTTCTAGGTTACTTCAATGAATTCCTGTGTTGTGTTGTATATAGTTCAGTGGCTGTTGTTTCTCCTGCCCCTCCTCCCTCTCCTTCATCCACCAGGGATTGGAGTTTTCTTGGCTACTCTAGCTTCCCAAGGTTAAGTCTCTCATATCCTTCTGGTCCCTAAGTGTTTTTTCCCTTATTTATTTCATTAGACTGGCTGCATGAACTGAGAACCACCACGTCTGACTCAGGAAAGCTGGTGCATGACAATGCATGTTTCTATAGATCAAGCGTTAGATGAAATAAATGAAAACTCAGGGATCTTCTTTATTGGTTTATTGCCAAAAGAAGGGGGAAAAAACGTGTTTCCAAACTACAGAAAGAAAACCCCTTTAATTTTTAAAATAACTTATTCTTACCCTTGATGATACTGCTTCCCAGTATGGCCTTTAACAAAGATTAAAAATAAAATAAAATAAAATAAAGTAAAAGAGACTCATTCCTTTCCTACCTGTGGGATTTTGTAGATGTTCAACATGGTTGAAATCTGAGAGGACATTTCAGAGTCGGACCCTTCCAGAATCACCAATGGGCCATTTTGGTTTCCACAGAGGTAGTTGGGAACATGCTGCTGTCCTGCACTCAGCAGGTCGACCAAAGCCTCAGAAGTTACCCTTGCATTGAAATGAGTCTCATAGATGTTGTAGCCCAGAGTAATATTGGGTAAGATGCTCGGCGTCTCATTGATCTCATGAACAGCAAACAGGAAGGGCAGGATGTTCCAGAATATCACGCCTTTTAGCCTGTTACAAAAGGGGACTTGTTAAGTAGAAGCAAATAACAAGAAAACTGAAAGGCTTCTTGGGATTCAGAGGAGGGTGACATGGATGACCAGGGGGCTGGAAAGCAAGCCTTATGAGGAAAGACTGAAAGAACTGGGCATGTTTCGCCTAGAGAGAAAAGAAGACTCAGGGAAGATAGGATATCACTTTTCAAATAGTTGATGGGCTGTCATCTCGCCTGATTTCGGGAGCTAAGCAGGGTCGGCCCTGGTTAGTACTTGGATGGGAGACCACCAGGGAATACCAGGTGCTGTAGGTGCCTGGAGAAGGAACTGGCAAGCCACTCCAGTGTTCCTGCCAATAAAACTTCATGGACATGGGGTCATGACTGTAACGACACAACAGAGAGAGAGAGAGAGAGAGAGAGAGAGAGAGAGAGAGAGAGAGAGGCAGGATCTGTTCTCAGTCATCTCAGAGTGCAGGACGTGCAACAATAATGGCATCAAGTTAAGAGAACCCAGCTTTCGGCTGAATATCAGGGAAAAAACGTCCTAACATTTACAGCAGTATGGCAATGGGACAAATGAGCACAAGAGGTGCTGAGTGTTCCAAGCACTGGAGGCATTTGAGAGAAATTTGGACAACCACTGCCCAGAGAAGATTTCGGGCTAGATGGCCGCAGTATATAAATCAAATAAATCAAATAAATATATAAAGAAAGAAAGAAAGAAACACATGAGACTAATTAAACAGCAATTAAACAGGAAGATGGCCCAACATAGGAGGAGAAAGAGAGGAGGATAGCAGAACAATAGAGCCAGCACACGGCCAAGGAGGTGGAGCTTCTGTCTACTTCCTGTGCTTACAGTGATTGAGGGGGTGGAGTTTTACCTTTAAATAACTAAAAAAAAGAAGACCATTCTATCATATTAATTTTTTCTAGGTATGTTCCCAAGCAGTGCTGCTGCTGAGGAGAGCCAAACAAACAGGAGCAAGTCACCAATGGTAAGTTTCTAGGGTTCTTGCTGTTGGAGTAGAGATGCTTTAAAGGCCTACGTGCTGTTAGATTTCAAATAAACAACAAAGGAAGAAAATAGTCTTTCTAGATAGAAAGATAGCAAAAGTGTAAAATTTTGAGGCCCAGAATATTGCACTCGTTAAAATGGAGTCGGAGGGAGCAGCTGTAGTTACCTGCAACACTTGTGCCATGTTTGTCATATTGTCAAAGCGCATGGAGAATTACACTTGCAGCAAGTGCAAGCTGGTTGCACTACTAGAAGAGAAGGTCCAGCACCTAAAGGCCTGCATAGCTAACCAGCAATAAATTAACGAGCTTGAGCTGTTCTTGGACAGAGCTGAGCAAACCATCCTGGACAAAGAAGAGACAGGGCACACTTCAGAGGAAGAAGTCACTACTCTAACTCGGGAGGTAGATGCATGGAGGAATGTGACTCAAAGGAGTAGGAGGCCAAGGGATCACTCTGAGAGTCTCAAATTACAGAATCAATTTGAGGCTCTTTCCCGCATCACACCTCATGAGGACTGCACAGAGGAACAACTGGTTCCTCCTGAGGATCTCTCCCTCATCACACAGGAAGACAAACAACAGGGACAAACTGAAGACCTCTCCCTTAATATAGTTGATCAGATGCATGTAGATGAACAGGCTGCAAGAGAGAGGCTCCTTGTACTAGGTGTTTCAGTCATTAGAAATACAGAGGGATGTATATGTGATGTGCATGATAACCATGTGGCGACATGCCTGCCAAGTGCAAAGGTTGCAGACATCACAAGAAACCTAGATAGTTTTGTAGTAGCGTGGGCTTTAGTGATTTCAGCAGTGATTTCAGCTCTTAGACATAGCAGGCTGGAGACAGCTTCTAGTGCAGGCCTGCCCAACAGGTAGACCATGGGCTACCGGTAGCCCGCGAAGGGTTCAAAAGTAGCCCGCCGGCCATCAATAAAAAAAGTGAGGGGATAAACAGCAATGTTCTGGGTCAGCCAGCCCACTGTCTCAGCTGAGTGGGGCAGTTCAAGGCCATGGCGCAGTCCCTTGTTCCCCCCACTGGCCAGATGATCTGTGTGCCACTGTCTTGTGATCAGCTGAGTTGCTGGTGCGGAGTAGAGGGAGGAGAGGGGAGGAGAGGGGTGAGAGGTGGGGTTTCAGGTGTGCCCATCTCCTTTGTGCAGTGACATCTCCCTTCTTCCCCCCTGGACAATTCCCTCCGTAACAGATTAATTGATTTTCAATGCATTCCTATGGGAAACCACTGCTCTACTTACACATTTTTTACTTATGACCATGTGCATAAGTAAGGAATGGATAAAATTTGTAAGTAGAGGTTTTAGTGTAGTAGCCCTCAGGCACTCTGGGAAGGAAAAAGTAGACCTCGGCCTGTTCAAAGTTGAACAGCCCTGTTCTAGTGTAACAGCTCTTTATTCAGGGAGAGAACAAGACTGGGGACTGGGGAGAGGGAGCTACATTTATAGGAGCCAGGACTGGCTAGGAAAAGATACATTTTGGAGGGAACAATTATAACCAATCACAAAGCTGCCTTTTGTCAGAGACCAATAGGATTGAGAATCCAAATGCAGCAACTTGAATAAACCAATAGGCCTGTTCCCTTTGGAACAGGAACAGAAACCAATAGGAATACAGCTCAATACACAACACCCCTTCCCCCCTGGTGGGCACAGCACACGTAATCCTTTATATATTGTGGGGCCCTGCGACTTCTAATTGATCTCCTGACTACGGGTGTTGCAGGGGCTTGAGCAGGCAGTGTCTGTGGTGGAGAGTCTACTGTAATAGCTTCGTCTGACACGGAGGGGGTTTCAGACAACTCAGTGTCCCTGATCTGTTCCTTGGCACCATGAGGACTTGCAGGAGCAGATTCATTTGCTGACGCCACTGGTACCTGCACTCCTGGGGCATCTCCGCTCTGATCTTGCAGCTGTGACTCATTCATGGGGGTAGTGTCACTCTCGGGCAGCAATTATCCCACACCTGTACCAACTCTACTGGGCGCTCTGCGCCTCAGCTGGTCCACGTGCCTACGCCAGACCCTGCCATCTTCAATTGTCACGTAATAAGAGACTGGCCCAGACGCTCTGGTGATCACCCCTGGCACCCACAGGGGACCCCTGGCATAATTTCTCACCCAGACCAAATCTTCAGGAGCAAAATACCTTGTAGAGTCACTCTCTGCCTGTGGAGGTGCTCTAGCATTGCGGTTTGGCATTTTGTCTGGATGGACATAGTCCGGCACCTTTACCAGCCTTCTACCTAGGAGCAGCTCTGCTGGCGACTTGCCCGTAGTAGTACACGGCGTCGCATGCTGCAAGAACATTCGGGAAATGCGCGTTGACCAGTCACCCTCCATCAAGCGTGCAATAGATCCTTTGGCTGTCTGCACCATGTGCTCAGCCTGCCCATTGGATGAGGGATGAAAAGGAGCTGAGGTGACCCCTCTTATGAAATTATCAGCCAGGAATGCCCTGAATTCTTGGGATACAAAGGCTGCTCCATTGTCTGACACAATGGTCTCGGGCAACCCGTGGGTTGCAAACAGCTGTCTCAACACTTTGATGACCGCAGCTGACGACATGCTGGGAACCATAGCCACCTCTAACCATTTAGAATACGCATCAACGATAAACAAAAAAACCTTTCCTTGGAATGGCCCAGCAAAATCTAAGTGCAGCCGGCTCCAGGGAGTCCGGGTCTGCTCCCACCAGTGGACTGGTGCTCTGGCCACTTCTGGGCGCACTTCCTGACATGCCTTGCACGTCCGTATCCATTGTTCAACATCTTGGTCCATCCCAGGCCACCATACATAGCACCGGGCCAGTGACTTCATCCTGACCATTCCCGGATGCCCCATGTGCAGTGTATCCAGAACCCTGTTTCTCAGTGGCACTGGGATGATCACCCTGTCTCCCCACAGGAGACAGCCCTTATGCAGGGATAGCTCATGTTGCCTTGTTGTGTATGGTCTAAAATTTTCTTCATGTGGGCCACCTGGCCATCCCCTCCCCACCCAAATGAGCACACGGGAGAGAGCGGTATCTTTCCTCGTTCTCTCAGCTATTTCAGTTACAGGGCCCCCCGGAAGTGTTTCCAGCATCTTCACTCGTTCCACTGGGGCAGGATCCGCATCACTCACACCAGGAAGGGGCAAGTGACTTAGTGCATCAGCGTGGCACAACCTTTTCCCTGGAACATGGGTCAGGGTGTACTGGAACCCATTCAGGAATATAGACCATCGCAACATTCTGGGGGAGAGAATCTGCGGCGTCTGTTTGTTCGGGTTGAACAATCCTAACAGAGGCTTGTGGTCAGTTTCAAGGAAGAAGTGGCGACCGTATAAATAGTCATGAAACTTTTTAATCCCTGCCACTATTGCCAGGGCTTCCTTGTCAATTTGTGCGTAGTTGCGCTCCATTGGCGACCGTACAAGAATAGAACGAGATGGGCTTTTCTGACCCATCCGCTTCCCTATGGCTCAGCACAGCTCCCAGCCCATATTGAGAAGCATCACATGCCAGGACGAGGTTTTGACTCGTCATAATGAGCAAGAACACTCCTGCTAGTCAGCATGCCCTGCAAGGTGTCAAAAGCCTTCTGCTGTGCTTGAGCCCAATGCCACACACTCTTTTTCTTCAATAGTTTTTGCAACGGTTCCGCTATTGAAGCTTTCTGAGGTAGGAATGAATGATAAATGTTAATAAGTCCCAGGAATGACTGTAACTCCGTCTTGTTCCGTGGGAGTGGTGCCTCAGTAATGGCTTTAATTTTAGAGTCAGTGGGGTGGATGCCCGTTGCATCAATTTTAAACCCCAAGAAATCCACAGATGGCACCCCAAAACTGCATTTTTCCTTTTTTAGCTGCAGCCCCACCTCTTTAAATTTGAGTAACACAGCACGGATACGCCCAACTAGTTCCTGGGGGTCTTTCCCAGCAATCAGAACATCATCAAAAAATGGCAAGACCCCTGGCAGACCCCTTAACAGGCGCTCCATTAACCTTTGAAAAATCCCTGGGGCCACACAAACTCCAAAATGTAACCTATTTACTCGGAAAGCCCCTTTGTGTGCTTCAGCAGATTGCGGAGTCACTGGCAGCTGCTGGTAAGCTTGTGCCAGGTCAATTTTGGCAAAATTCCCCCCAGCTAGTTTTGCCAACAGCTGTAAGACGACTGGAATGGGGTATGAATTTCCCCTGAGTGCCTTGTTGATAGTACATTTGTAATCTGCACAAATTCTCACTTCCCCATTTGCCTTAAGGGGTGTGACGATAGGAGTCTCCCACTTAGAAGAGTCCACAGATGAAAGAACTCCCTGTTTGACCAATTTGTCCAGTTCTGCCTCAATCTTGGGTTGCAGCGCAAATGGCACTCGCCTTGGCTTGAGTCGGATTGGGGCCACCCTGGGGTCCAGCTCAAAGTCAACTGGAGGCCCTTTATAACACCCCAGTTTTCCACTGAAGAGTTCGGCAAATTCCTGGCCTAACGCCTTGCCCAACTCTGGGGAAGTTTGGACTCAGTTGAGCCCTGATATACACAGTCCCAAGGCGGGAAACCAGTCAGTACCCAGGAGACTGGGGCGATTCCCCTTTGCAATCACCAATTTAAGCACGGCCTGTTTCTCCCGGAATTGTACCCTCACCGTACACATTCCTAGAATGTGGATGCGGCCAGCCATGTATGATTGCAAGGTTGCTAGGAATGGTTCCAGAGAGGGGAACTTACCCCCAGGGAAGAGCCCCCTTGCAGTCTGGTCTGAAACAATGGTGAATCCAGATCCAGAATCCACCTCCATGTCACATGGTTGACCTTCAATCTTCACTCTGATGGATGTTTTGCCTTGCGCTGGGAACTGCATGGTCTCTCTGTTGATCTCTGTGAGATAATTGCAGTCGTCCAGGAGATGAGTCGTGGTGGATGATCTGTGACGCGTTGATCTAGGTAGGTGATCCTGTTGTTCCAGCTGCCACCGACCTACAGGCCCTGGCGATGAGTCATGACTTTCCGCATGCCCTGCACGTAGCATCACAAAAACGGCAGGCAGCTTTTCCGCTCATGGTTACCGCCACAGCCTGGGCAAGTGCCTCAGCGATCTTTGGGCCGTGCATCAGCCTGATGCACCAACTCAACACCACAGACTGGGCTCTGGCTTGGACTAGCCTCTAGTTCATCCATGGCATGGGCAGCCTCTACCCACAGCTTCGTAGCCTTGCCACTGGCATTGAGCTCTTCCTGCTCATAATTCTGTGGCGGTGGCCTCTTTCAAGGCAGAGGCAAGGGTGACATCTTCCTTTGCCACAATGCGCCTTCGGGCTTTTTTGCTGCTGAGCCCCCCAACAAATCGATTCAAGTGAGTGTCTTCAGGATTTGGGAAGCCACAGTGCTGAGCAAGCTTCCGGAGTCCTGCCAGGAATGCAGCCACAGATTCTCTGGCTTGCTGCTGGCCTTTTCTGGAACTCCATCTGCCAGGCCATCTGGGTTTTGGTAGGTGCCAAGTGGCTTGTCAGCCGGGCGAAAATGTCTGTGAGTGCTGTCTCACTCAGCTTTGCTGGGGCAAGCAGCACCTTGGCCAACATGAAGGTCTCCTGCCCACAGCAACTCAGGAAGGTGGCCCTTCTTTTGCTGGCATCTGTGATTCCTTGAGCCACCGTGAAGAACTTGAAACGCTCAACATAGTCCTCCCAAGTGTGAGGCTCGGACAGCTGGAAGGGCTCCAAGACCCATGGACTTTCTATTCTCCAGGCAGGCAGGGTTGTCTTCTAGCCAGCAGGTGAGTCTTGTCTCTGCTGCAATCTGGACTCTGAGTCAGTGTGATGGGCCTCTGCTACTCAGCATTTTGGATCCCACCTTTGTTGCCAGTATTGCAGCATGGGGTTAGTGATTCAGCAGTGATTTCAGCTCAGAGACAAAGCAGGCTGGAGACAGCTTCTAGTGAACAGCTCTTTAATCAGGGAGAGACAAGACTGGGGACTGGGGAGAGGAGGTTACATTTATAGGGGCCAGGACTGGTTAGGAAAAGATACATTTTGGAGGGAACAATTACAACCAATCACAAGGCTGCCTTTTGGCGGGAACCAATAGGATTGAAGATCCAAATGCAGCAACTATAAGCAACCAATAGGCCTGTTCCCTTTTGAACAGGGAGGCAGTTACTTCAACCAGCAATTACAGATCAATACACAACAGATCTATTAATCAAAACGTGGACCATTTAACAAGAAGTCTACCAAGCTATTGTCCGCTAAAGGCGTACCTAAATTGTCTTTCTGATTGCTTGTAACCCTTCCTTTCAAGGGAATGGGGATCCCGATCGAGTTCAACATCCATGGTGTCCAAGACAGTTTTTCCAACAACTCCTGATTAAGTAAAGTTTCTATTGGGGATCCATTGTGTCCCTTATGTAACTCAATATACTGGTGGTAAATGATCCATAAACCTATATACCAGGGGTCCTCAACCTAAGGCCCCGGGGCCGGATGCGCCCCCCCAAGGTCCTGAATCCGGCCCCTGGGACCAATTGCAAACCCCCCCACCTACCCCCTGTTTTGTGAGCAAGCAAGCCTCCACAGCTGCTTTTGGACTGGGATCCGGCCCCCAGTGGTGTTTGGGTGGTGGTGGACCGGCCCGCTGGTTGAAAACTTTGAGGACCCCTGCTATATACCAATGAAGTTAAAAGGAGGGGGGGAACGGACGGACCGTGTATCCAAAACAAAATACAAATGCAAGACTAAGTTATAGCTAGCAGGTTTTGCTATATTTTACCCCATTTCCAAATCCAGCACATGGGTCCTCTGCATGAACCCTCTTCCCAGCCCTCTGGCCAACAGGGGCTTGTACGTCTCCAAGAGCAAAATGGAGATGAAGGGGGAGTGGGGGCGTGCATGACTCTATGCCCCTTTGTTTGAAGAACTTGGGTTTGAAACCCAATGCTTGCAGCTATTACAACAGCCCTGGTGCTCCCTGCCTCATCTAAGAAGACAGCCTGGCAGACATATGTGAAGACAGGATTCTCTGGAAAAGATAATAATGCTGGGAAAGGCAGACGCCAGCAGGAAGAGAGGAAGATTGAATAAGAGATGGACTGGGTCCCTTAAAGAAGCCACCAGCTTCTGTTTGTAAAAGGTCAAGTGATCCAAACTATCAGAGAGAAAGAGAGAAAGAGAGAGAGAACAAAGGAAGAATCAAAACAATTTAATATTACCATAGGTCTTCTTTTCCTGCTGCTTCAGTTTTTCCTAGCATGATTATCTCTGTCAGAGAGTCTTTGTGTCTCCAGAGGCAGCCTGTTTAGGGAGTTTTCTTCCTGCTGACAACATGAATATTTTATACATTCAAAAGTGTGTAAAATATGAGGCTAACAGGATAATTTAGGGTGACCTAATAGGGCTAAATTCCTGCACTTTAATAAAGGAACTTCAGCACATGAGCTTGGTTAAAGGCCTGTCCTTTTCGGCATCTAACTGTTCTATGAAAAACCCAGGGTACTAATCTGAATCAACTTGACAACACACAGTGATTATATGACTCTAACTTCCCCAAGTTTTAGTTGTTCCACCTCTTCGCCTTTCCTTCCCTCCCCCTGGGGGCTTCGGCACCCCCCTGTATCCCATGGCCAACTTGGCACTGATTGGCTGCTGTGAGAAAGGCAGGACTCTGCAGACACATCCCCGTTTTTACACAGCTGTAAGTTGCAGCTCCGGCAACTCCCCTAGCTTATCAGGGGGAGGGGGCTGGTTATTCTTGGCTTGTTTGGCCTTCAGAGCAGCAGCTTGACTCCCCTTCTGTGGATGCTTGCTAGGCAGCGTTTGTCCCGCCTGTGTTTTTCCCTGTGGCATCTTAACCACAGCAGCCAGTCTGACATTTTGGTGGGTACTTCATGCTTGCCTGCCTGTTATTTATTTCCCCTTCTCTCCTCTCCTACTTGTTGTGGAAACAAGACAAGAAGAGGTGAGCAAAAAGCTTGTTTTTCCATCCCTCTCATTTCAAGCTCTTTGGGTCTGTTTCTTGAGTTACAGTACTTCTCTATAATGATGCCTTTTCTTTTCTTTTCCATTCCATTTATATGTTTTTTGTTTTTTTGCTTGCTTGTTTTACTTTTAATTTCTAGAACCAAGCTCTGGTTAGGCCTGTGTCGTGACTGACTCTTCGTGACCCCATGTCCATGGAGTTTTCTTGGCAGGAATACTGGAGTGGTTTGCCAGTTCCTACTCCAGGCGCCTACAGCTCCTGGTATTCCCTGGTGGTCTCCCATCCAAGTACAGCAGTACCCCGACTTAAGAGCAGCTCGACTTAAGAGCAATTTGACTTAAGAGTGGAAAACTTTTGGCATTTTAACTGCCATCTTACAATTTTAGATATGGTCTGCTCAACTTACAAATATCTTTTTTTCATTTTAAAAACTTTTAAAACTTATTTTTTTTTTTTTGGATAGATGCCCTGACTTAAGAGTAGTTCGACCTAAGAGCATGCATTTGGAACGGATTAAATTCGTAAGTCGAGGTGTGTGTGTGTGTTGCATCATTACAGTCGTGACCGACTCTTCGTGACTCCATGTCCATGGAGTTTTCTTGGCAGGAATACTGGAGTGGCTTGCCAGTTCCTACTCCAGGCGCCTACAGCACCTGGTATTCCCTGGTGGTCTCCCATCCAAGTACTAACCAGGGCCTTCCCTGCTTAGCTTCTGAAATCAGGAGAGATCAGAGGTGCTTAGGGCATCCAGGCAGCTTTGGTTAGGCCTAGCCATTCCATTTAGAATGTAAAAGGCATGAGGAAGAATTTAAAGAGCTCCCTTAGCATTTTGACATTTCCGGATCCTTGTACCAGACAACTGAGGGTGTCTAAGCCTTTACAGTTTGAGGCCTTGTTACCGATTGGAGAGCCTCTCCCTCAAAACATCTACCCACCCCACCTGCACCTCTCATGCTGGGATGCTTCAAATGGCCACCCCAAAGGAGATACAGAAATCTGTGACTCAAAGCTGGCCCTTCTCTCTGGTGGCTTCGCTTTGGAATCGCCTCCCGTTGCAGGTGCCACTGGCCCCATCCCTGCTTGATTTAAGAAGGCAAATTTATGACCTGGTTGTTTCAGCAAGCTTTCTAGTAGCCTTGAAATTAAGCAAAACTAAGCAATTTTAATTACCTCTTTCTGCTGGCCACCTGTTATTTTTTCCTGCATATTCTTCAGTCCTTAATGATACTGCACTTTCAGGGATCATGTTTATCATAATCCCTTTCAAACGTTTGTCCTTTTTATTGTTGTTTTTATTGTTTCCTTTTTATGGTAGCGGTTATTACTATGGTGTTTCTAGTTTTGTGGTGTTTCCTTTTTATTGTAGCTAATAGCCTATTATTACTATGGTATTTTTGTTTTGTTTTTAATCTGTTCTGTTAGTAGCCCAAAGTAGTGTATCTGATATTGGCTGGGAGGACTAAAATGTAAATAAATAAGAAATAAATAAGAAATCTCTGTGGAGATTCTCATTCATCCAGGTGAGGTTATCTGGGAGTTGAGTTATGACAACTGGACTTCTTTTTTTGTGGGACTGAAACATTTCACTACCAAGTAGCTTTCCCATCCTATTAGTAAAGCTTGTTTAACAAGGAAAGGGAAGGACTGAGAGGTGGTATGGTAGTCATCTTCAGATGTTTACTGGGCTGTCATGTGAAAGGTCGGGCAAGCTTGTTCTCTGTAGTGCTTGAGGTCAGGATGTAAAGTAATACCGTAGGTTCAAATTGTAAGAAAAGAGATTGTGCCTAAACATTGGGAAGAACATATTGCAGTGAAATGGACTGCCTCAGAGGATGGTGGCCTATCACCTCATGGGAGGTTTTTGAAGAGAGATTAGGTAGCCACCTATCAGGGAAGCTTCAGCTATGGGTTCCTACTTGGCTTGGGGTTGGACTCAGTGATCCTTGGGGTTCCTTCCAGTTCTACGTTTCTCTGATTGTGTGATTTTCTCTCTTTTCGCAAGCCTGCTTCCCCGCCTCTTGCAGCTGGAGGAAAAAACACCCCATGGCTTTGGAGAGGCTTCAGGCAGAAGTGACTTGCCCCATTTGCCTAGACCTTTTCAGAAACCCAGTGGTTTTAGACTGTGAGCACAGCTTTTGTCACGCTTGCATCGACAAGTGCTGGGAACATTTCCCTGCCAATGGCCTCTGCCCTCTTTGTCAGAAGATGGTCCAGGGAAAGAAACTCAAGCCCAACCGGCAGCTGGCCAACTTTGTGGAGATCACTAGGCAGCTGGACTGCCCGGTGAAGAAGCCAGATCCCAAAGGGAGGAAAATCTGTGGACGGCATGAGGAGCCCACGAAACTTTTCTGCAAGGATGACAAAGTCCTCATCTGTGTGGTGTGCGACCGGTCCAAAGACCACCGAAACCACGATGTGGTCCCTGTGGAGGAAGCTGCCCAAGAGTACAAGGTCTGGCAGATCTACCTTTTCATCAGGCAGGGAAATACGGGAAGGATATACAGTAGGACCCCGGTATCCGCTGGGGATTGGTTCCAGGCCTTCCTGTGGATAATGAAAACCATGGATAAGAGAGAACGCCTGCCCACCCACCTCCAAACTGCTGTTTCCTGACAGTCGCTTGCTTTATGACTGCTGTTTTGAGAGAGTAGCTTGCTTTACACATGCTATTTGTGACAATAGCTTGCTTTACAGCTGCTGTTTGTGACAATAGCTTGCTTTGTGGCTGCTTAATTATTTATTTATTTTCCTCTGCCAACCGTGGATAACGGAATCAGTGGATAATAAATCAGTGGATACGGAGGTCCTACTGTAGTAAATCAGAAAAAGAATCTACTTGCAGGATCAACTGTAACTTTCCTTGTGTGCAAAATTAAAGTGGAAGAAAGAAAGAGAAGCAAAATATTGTATCTTTATAGAAGCTTGCAGATTTTTTTTCAGTGTGAGCTATCGTGGGTTAAAATCCATTTCTTGAACCATAAGCGTGCAAATGTGTGTCCTCTGTATTTAAGACATATCCCTGAATATAAAGAACATGTATTTAAAGGATCAGATAGAGACAGGGAAGGAAATGATCAAAATGTGAATTAACTGGGGAACGTGCATGTGCAGATTAACAGGGCACCGCCAGCATCTTCCCACATGAAGATAATGACTCTGAAATCTCTGAACTGATTTTCCCTTCAGGAGCTCATGTCGACTTTTCTGGAGAGGCTGAGAAAGCAAAGAGAAGAGGTTCAACAGCATAAGTCAAATGCAGAGAAGGAAAGCCAAGACTTACTTGTATGTATCACTTGTTAGTACTTCATGGTTACCTAAGGCAGAACGCTTGCGTTAAGGTGCTTCACCTAATATATCCCGGAGACTCACAATATAGCGAAGAAAGACAGTTGTTATTCTTTTAACTTAGGAAACCCATTTATGGATAATGTAAGAGGAAAGAAATCTCTAAACGTGTGTGCAGAAGCCCCTACAAGTGGCTCCCAAGAGAGCAGGTCTGTTGAGAGTTGACATTTCTCTAATTTTAAAAGAGTAAGAAAAGTGGTTTCAGGGTGCGACTACGGAGAGAGAGAGAGAAAGAAAGAGAGAAATGAGGTCACTTTCTGTGAAGTTGCACCACAGAGTTCAGGTTTCCCCAGATCAGTCTGAATTAACACAGAGAGGAGGAAATTGGTGAAACAGCTTTGTTTGATGCTAGTTAACGCAGCTCTCTTGCATCTCTGCAAGCAGCAAAGCTGCAGAAGAGCTACTTATAAGCTGTAAACAAGAGCAGAGGGCCAATTTCCTCCTCTTCTTTTATTTCTTTTTTCCTAAGTGCCCTAGCACAACAGCGCTGTCATCAAACCTTTTTTAAAGACAAAGAAACAGCATATTGTGACTGAAGGAAAATAGTAGGGAATGAGGGATTGTTCTTTGCACCAGTTCAAGTGATCACATCACCTGAACAAATGTGAATGGATCCAGATTAAAATCGAAATGGAAGCCTTGGTGATGCAGGCAACGCTACAGATTGAAAGAGGAAACTGGGCTGGTTCTCATTCCTTTTTACATCATGTGTTGAATTGGGGGGGGGGAGAGGAATGCAAATCAGTGCGTCCCATCACCAGTGTTTTCCATGTTACTTTCCTTTTTCTTTTATTTTTGTGTGCTTTTTGTAGCTCTACTGCTACCTTTTAATGTTGTAAGATGCCTCTTCTAATTCCCTGTTTTTAACTTAAATATGTCTTATATGTTCTGGGCTGCATATTGTCCCTCATTGCTATAAGCCACCTTGGGTCCTTTTCTAAGGAGAAAGGTGGGGTAAAAATATTCAATAAATATACATAAATAAATAAATAAATCCTCAAACATTTCTTCCAATATGGTCACACCCTCAGAAAGAGGGAAAAAGCCTAATATCCTTTTTCAGTTAAGATTTTTTTTAAGTTGACCCCATTTTCAGTTAACAAGAACGTACTCTAACAACTTCACAAACTACTGTACTTTTTAAAGTAGCAAATAAATATACAAATTTGTCTATTTGGCCACACCTTCCCCTTTTTCCCTCTTTAGAGTGCAAGCTTTAGCTGACTGGCAAATTATAAAAATATGACTTTAGACCCAACTGAGGTCACTCCCCCTTCTAAAATGAAGAAATTAGACATGGGTGTTTTGTTATGGAAGGGACCAGTTTCCAAAACAAAACATGGCAGCACATCTGCCATTCGGAACCGGGACCCACCCTCCAGAATGAAATAAACCACCAACTTACCTTCCTTTAGATCACACAGGGTGAAACTCCAATGAGGAAGCAGTCTTTGACATGTCTTCTTTCCTTCTCCCTGGCACTGGCCAATCAGACAAGGAGGCAGGATGATGCACAGCTCCTGACTGGCCAGCGCCAGGAAGAAGGAAATACGATGCTGTGAGGAGACGGATCACCCTGTGAATAATCAAGGGAGTGAGCAGTCTGGACTTCCTAATCAAGAGGAAAAGAGAAGAAAGAAATGGAGACACAGATGAAAAGATTACATATAGTAGAATTAGAGGAGGAATGCAAGGCTGATCGCAAGGGCGATCAGCACGAGGACACGCGGGATTTATATTGGGTGGTGGATGAACCTTTAGATGAGTGGGTGGAGCGTGAGCTAGTGAGGGAGAAAGTAAGAGAGGAAAGGAAGGAGAGTGACAGTTGGGATCGGCAGTTAAAGAATGTAGGCACTCAGACAGATAGGGGAGATGAGAAAGGAGAAACGGAGTATTTGAGAGTCAGAAAGGGAGAAGAATTTGCTTGGGCAGTTCACGTACGACCTCTCAAATGGCCAGAGACGTCTAATCGCTTTCAGAGATGGAAAACCGAGAGATTTGCCAGACCTGTGGCGCAATGGGCCAAACACCCGTGTTGCGGTACCCAGTGTTGGGGCCGGGGATCTCCTTTACCCCCACATCCTTAGAAGATGCCGACCCGCGTTGTGTTCCTGTTAATGTTATTTATGATGATCCCGATGTTGGAGGGAATGTTGTTTCTAGTATGCCAAAGTTGTCACCTGTAACTCAAGTTCAAACCTACAGTGCCTCAGAGTCTGTAAGCAATAAAAATCAGTTTGATGTTTTATTAAAAACCGGCTCGCCTATAGTTTGTGATTCGGAACCGCCGAGGGTAAGAACCGAACCCTCACAGATGCACTGGAGACTGCTTCCTCATTGGAGTTTTGCCCCACACGGCCCAAAGGAAGGTAATTAAGTTAGTGGTTGATTTTGTTCTGGTAGGTGGTTTCTGGTTCCGAATGGCAGCTGTGCTGCCGTGTTTCGTTTCAGAACCGGACCCCTTCCAAAATGAAGAACCCATCTCTGGAAGAAACCCTTGATGTCTGCCCTATTACTGTTCACTTCTGTCTCCTTGTTGCAGAAGAAAACGGAGGCTGAGAAGCAAAAGACAGCCTTTGAGTTCCAACAGCTGCGCCAATTCCTGGACAAGCAAGAGAAATTTCTGCTGGCCCAGATGGACTGGGTGAGGAAGGAGATTGTGAGGAAGAAGGACGAAGGGGTAGACACGTTCTCCCAGGAGCTTGCTTCTCTGGATGGCATAATCCAAGAGATGGAGGAGAAGTTTTGCCTGCCAGATGAAGAACTTCTGCAAGTAAGAAGTGCTTTGCGCATCACTGTCATCTACCTCACAGCACTCTTCCTTTTCTACTTGGCTTTGGTCATTTTTGAACCATCGCAACCCAGGACATCATTCGAGCAGTATTTCCCAACTTTGGGTCCCCATATGTTCTTGGACTGCAACCTCCAGAAGTCTTTGCCACTAGCTCTCCTGGCAAGGGCTTCTGGGAGCTGAAGTCCAAGTGGGGACCCAAGGCTGACAGCCACTGCATTAGAGTAAAGCTGGGCTGCTTCTAACCTTCTGGATGTTGGTCAGGCTAGTGGAGCAATGGTGCAGGATCATTTTAACCCAACAGTTATTCCAGGGACTGCATTTACTGTCCCCTGCAAGAGAAAAAGGTACCCATTATTTTGATAAGTACAAAGAGATGTCTGCAGGGAAAAAAAAGCATCCAGGTGCTTCTTCCTATCCCAGCAAGCAGTTGTGTGAGGACTGACTGAGCATACCCAGTGGACATGAATGCTGACTACCTGAAGGAGGGGATATGAAAAAAACGGAGCCTAGAGCTAGAATAATTTGGCTTCTTTTAGTCTGTTGCTAATCATCCAGCCTTCAACTTCAATAGAAGATCCTGATTCCGGTATTATGAGCCAGGGAGAAAACGCTCTGCTTGGCTCCTAATAGTGGAACTAGGATCCCCTGTTTGAGATGAATGATGGGTGGTCAGCAAAAAGCAACAAGCAAAGTGTTCTGCTTATATACCACCCCATAGCACTTAAAACACTCTTTGGGTAGGTTACAAGTCATTATGCAGGCTACACATTGTCCCCCTCCCCACCCTCAGCAAGTTGGGTACTCATTTTACCAACCTCAGAAGGATGGAAGGCTGAGTGAACCTAGAGCCTGCTAACTAGAATTGAACCCCAAGTCAAGAGCACAGAGTTATGGCTATGACAGTACAGCAGATTAACCACTGCACCACAAGGCTAAACAGATTAAAGGAAGCAAGTCTTCAGAGATCCCAATAGTTAAACAGGGGAATTCATTGCAACAGGATGTGATATTTGCCAGCTTGAATGGCTGGATTGAAGGGGACTGGATACATGAAGATAGTGGCACCAATGGCTACTACGAATGATACGATTTCCATGTCAGAGGTAACATGCCATGTTCCGGAGAACATGGGATGCAGATACTGCCACAAGTCTTTCTAGAGAGCCCACCAGAAGCATGTGGTTGACCCACCATATGTTGGGCTAGGCGTGTCTTCAGTTTGGTACAATGACTGCTTGATTCCACATCCTGCAGGCAGTTCAGCTCTGTCTTCTGGCTGCTAATGTCCACAAAGGGAGTCCTTTGTCACAACGGAGCAATAGGGATAGAAATTGCTCTCTTTCCCATGTTTGTGTATATGTGTTGTGTCGTTATAGTCGTGACCGACTCTTCATGACTCCATGTCCATCAAGTTTTCTTGGCAGTGGTTTGCCAGTTCCTACCCCAGGCGCCTACAGCAAGCATGTCCAAACTTCGACCCTCCTGATGTTTTGGACCTCAACTCCCAGAATTCCAAGCCTGTATTGCCAATGACAAAGGACGGTGGGAGTTGTGGTCCAAAACATCTGGAGGGCCGAAGTTTGGACCTGCCTGGCCTACAGCATCTGGTATTCCCTGGTGGTCTCCCATTCAAGGACTAACCAGGGCCATCCCTGCTTAGCTTCCGAGATCAGGCAAGATCGGATGTGCATTACCTTTGCACCAAATGGGCAAAAGGAGGAAATGGAGGGCAACACAAGGCTAGCAAGACTGGTGCTCTTAAGACGTTACATCTTCCACTATAGCCAAGCCAGTATGGCCTGTGGGTTAGGGTTTATGGATGTTGCGGTCTAGCAGCAGACTGAAGCTGTCCACTGGCCTGCTTCAGCATGGCCCGTGGGAGCCGCTGACTTCTCTCTTCTTTCTCTCACTCCCTGTTCTAGGATATTGGAGTCATTTTGCAGAGGTAAGTGATTTCCTGCCTTTCTCTAGCAGATCGTGATGGCATAGCATGCTTGGCAGTACAAGAACTGGTCTTATGGAATGGACAATCCCCTATTTCCTCCCATTTTTTTCTGTTGTGTTTGGAGTAGTTTAGTGGGAGGCAAAGAGCGAGAGCAAGAGAGAGCGCAAGTTTCAGATCAATGGGAGAGTATATGCACTGACACAAGAATGTGGCCTCAGCCACACAGCAGATCACAAAAGAACAAAGGAACCTACAGTCAGCAACAGAGCAAGCAAACCACACCCCCCCAGCAGTATTTATAGAAGGACTTCAACTGAGATCACACTTTGCTTCAAGAAGAAAGAAGCCAGAACACCAGCCTGAAGATGACGAGTGAGACCTGTCGAACGTCGCCAAAACAACCCAGATTTCTACGGGAAGAAACCCGAATCCACACTAACATGCATATATATATATATATATATGCATGTTAGGTGGATTCGGTTTCTTCCGTGTAGAAATCTGGTTGTTTTGGCGACGTTTCGACGAGGTCTCACTGTCATCTTCAGGCTGGTGTTCTGGCTTCTTTCTTCTTGAAGCAAAGCGTGGTCTCAGTTGAAGTCCTTCTATAAATACTGCTGGGGGTGTGTGGTTTGGTTTGCTTTGTTGCTGATTGCAGGTTCCTTTGTTCCTTTGTTCTTTTGTGATCTGCTGTGTGGCTGAGGCGATCGTTAAGGGATTAACTGCTGGTGGCTGTTTAGATGGCTGTTTAGATGCTGGTGGGTTAGATGGCTGGTGGGTTCTGGCAGTATCCTGGGCTTTGGTGGAGTGGGGTCCTGTGTCTTGTGAATTCATTTTGGTCTGGCTACGTGTCTGTGGTCTCCCAATGTTTTTTTGGGGTGTGTGAGTGTGCTCCATGTGGTGACTGGAGTGGGGTGCCGCAGTAGATGGTGCAGTCGTGGTTTTGTTATTGGATGGTGGTTTCGTTTCATCTGTGGGAAGGGTCTGGGTTTGTGTTTGGTGTGGATGGAAGGTGGTGGCATCTTGTGTCCTTTTGGACCTGGTGTCAGTCTTTGTGACAGAGGCTCGTCTGTTGACCAGGGCTAGTTTCCAGATGTCAGGCAAGCGGGAGGTGTCATCACGTTTATTCATGTTGTTTGGGTGTTTCTCTATTTCAATGGCTTCCATGATTATTCGACTGTTGAAGTGTTGAGTTTTGGAGATGAGTTTGGTTCTTTCAAAGTCAATTTCATGACCTGTTGTTTTTATGTGCTGGAAGAGAGAGGAAGATTTTTCTTCTTTTTTGACTGCGTTCTTGTGTTCTGCGATGCGTGCGCTTATTCTCCTGTTTGTTTGTCCGATGTATGTGGCTGGACAGACTTTGCATGGTATTTCGTAGACTCCTTTGTTTTCTAGCTCAATCTTGTCTTTGGGGTTTCTTAAAATGTTGGCTATTTTTGGTCGGTGCAAAAGGCTGTCTTGATATTGTGTTTGTGGAGAATTTTGCTGATTTTGTCTGTGGTGCCTTTGATGTAAGGGAGGAGGGCGGTGCCGTTGTTCTCTTCTGTTTCTTGGTTCTTGGGGGGTGTTTCCTTTTGGATTAGTTTGGTGATGGTGTTTTTTTGGAATCCGTTCGCAATTAAAACATTCGAGAGAGAGTGTAATTCAGTTTTTAGGTGGTCTTTGTCAGCGAGGCGTTTGGTTCTGGAGATGAGGGTTTTGCTACGGAGTTGATCTGTGCAGGGTGGTGGTGTGATTGTGCATTTAAGTAGCGGTTTGTATGTGTTTTTTTCTGGTAGATGGTATGTCCTAAGGAGCCGTCGGGTTTTTTGTAGATTAGGACGTCCAGGAAGGGAAGTTGGTTGTTGGCTTCTATTTCCATAGTGAATTGTATTTTGGGGTGTAGGCTGTTGAGATGTGTGAGGAAGTTGTTCAGTTTATCTTTCCCGTGTGGCCAGATAACAAAGGTGTCGTCAACATATCTGAGCCAGAGTTTGGGTTTATGTTCGGACTTCTGTAACGCGTTGGTTTCAAAGTGTTCCATATATAGGTTTGCGATGACCGGTGAGAGGGGTGATCCCATGGGTGCTCCTTCTATCTGTTTGTATCTTTGTCCATTGTGGATGAAGTATGTGTTGGTTAGGCAGTGGTTGGTCAGATCTAGGATGTGCTTGGGGGTTGTATTTGTTGTGGATAGCTGTCAAGGCTTCTTGAATGGGCACTTGTGTGAAGAGCGAAACAACATCGAAGCTCACGAGCAGGTCATTGGGTTGTAGGTCTTGTTTCTTTATAATTTCTATGAAGTGGAACGAGTTTTGTACGTATGAAGTGATGGATTCTGCATAGGGCTGGAGTTGTTTGGCAAGAAATTTGGCGAGGTTTTGTAGAGGTGAGCCTATGGAGCTGACTATGGGTCTGAGAGGTGTTCCTTCTTTGTGAATCTTGGGGAGGCCGTAGAGCTTGGGGCATCTGGATGATTTCTCTCTGGGGATGATGCTTGGCTTGATTTCTTCACTTAAGGGAGAGGCTTTTATTTTGGCTTTGGTGGTTTTTTCCAGGTAGGTGGTGGGGTCTGTGTTCAAAGGTATGTAAGCAGGGTCTTGTAGTAGGTTGGATAGTTTGGCTTGGTAGTCGGATGTGTTCATCACCACTGTGGCATTGCCTTTGTCTGCTGGGAGAATGATAAGGACATAAGGACATAAGCTCTCTATGTCCTTGCTGGTTGGATAGCTCAGTGGTTTGGGAGTAAGGCGGTTACTTCATGTGTGTTTTGTCTGTTAGTGTTGCGCTTAGGAGCGGTACAAAAATGTTACTTCACATATGTCGTGCAACTACTGAAATTTGTCTCGACCCCCCCTCCCCCGCAGAATGGGTGCTAAGCACGACAATCCTGTACCTGTTGCTGGGGTAGGGTTTTCCCTTGTCACTCTTTGTTCCCCCTTTCTGTTCCGAGACAAGACACCGTGTAGTCATGCAACAAAGCATTTGTTTCTCTCAGAAAACTGTCTGTTTTTTAAAAAAATTTTGACTTTTCAGAAGCGAATTTTTTAGGACACTCCCCCCCCCCAATGAAAAGGGACTGGCCCTCCATTTCAGTCTGCCCACAGCAGGGGGTGGGTTTTACGCCATGAAAGGCAACAAAGTCGAACTTTGGAGTCAGGGGGACATACAGTCCTGTGGCCACCTCTGCCACAAAAGAGGAGCCTGTTCCTTCAGGTTTCAAGATGACAAGACCGTCCAGTCCTTGAAGTGTTTTTGAGGCACCTTCTGTGCTAACTGCAGGCACCATCCAGCTGATGTTGGATGGCAGCTCCCATTATTCCTCCCAATGGGATGTTCTGGCAAAAGGGAATGTTGGGAATTCCTTTCCCTACCCCCACCCCACAAACACACAGAGACACCAATTCTGGAGAAATACACGTTGCCAACTCCTGCTGCAGATCAATCAAGAGAACGGACTCATGGTTCTTTAGCACATTCTGGCATTCCTTTCCCCCTTCTTCATAGCCAACTTTTATTTGCTGAGAAAACAAGAGCTCAGTGGTTGAGGTCTTGGGCTGCAGAGCTAGAGGTTGGAGTTCCCCAGTGGGCCTCGACTTGAGTTGGACTTGATGATCTAGGATCCCTTCCAGATCTTTAACTCTAAGATTATTATTTTATACAATTAAAGGTATGCGCCTTCTCTCTCTCTCTCTCTCTCTCTCTCTCTCTCTCTCTCCAAGAAGTAAGAAAGGAAAGTTGGAAAATCCTCCGGTTTTTCCTTCAACACTCAAGTGGAAGGTTTGGGAATTCTCAGATATCAATCCTGCTCTGGAGAAGTTTTTGAAGAAATTCCGAGGTACTGTATTGACATATCCTTGTAGGTCTTTCAGGGTTGGATGCTAACCCCTGAGCAGGAGAGGGTGGGATTGCTTTGGGAAGCAAGGCTCTGTCACTCATACCTGCACCTGTATCAGGAGTTGCATTCCTTGAACAGGCTGCAGCGGATGGGAATGTGCCACAGACCACAAAAGTGTTTTGCAGAATAAAACCAAGATACGGGATGATGGATTGTTCTTTCTCCCTGGCACTGGCCAATCAGACAGGGAGGCGGGATGGTGGATTTCCCTGCACAGCTCATGACTGGTCAGTGCCAGGGAGAAGGAACAATGACATCGGAGGCTACTTCCTCGTTGGAGCTCAGCCCCGTGCGGGCTCAGAGCAAGGTAAGGGATTGGCTGACAAGGCTGACATGGCCTACGGGCTGAATGGGGCTTGGGGAGATACCGGCATTTCCATAAAGCACGGTGTAAAAACAGTTGTGTCCAGAATATTCTAATACTAAATAATAGGAATAGAGGTTTTTTTTCAGATGGGGATGTTGTCTCTCAAATTAAACCCTCAGGCAGAATGTGGGCATTTTTGGTTGTTGTTTTTAGACTACAACGCCCAGAAATCCTTGATCAACATAGTGGAATGCTGGAATTTCTTTTTTTTTTACAAAATTTAAAATGTTTTAACCCAGTTCTCACCTTTCTCCTTTGAAAGGACCTCAGGGTATGTACAACCATTAAAATACAGCATTTCAGTTAGTAACAGTGAGTATGCAACACTAAAAGAATCCATAAATGCAATACCAAGAAACATGAGCGACACCAAGACACATTCAATGCTGTAAAGTACAACAATCCATTTTAAATAACCCACTTGGCACCCATTCACCAAGGGAAAGTCTGTCTGAAGAGAAAGATCTTCACCTGATTGTGGAATGGAGTAGGGATGGGCTATTTGTTTCAGAAGCTACTGGTTCTGAAATGACCCACACGAGCCTAGCTGGTGTTCAGAAGCCTCCAAAACACAATCGGCCAATTCCTTATCTTGCTCTGCGCCCACACGGGGCTGAGCTCCAACCAGGAAGTGGCCTCCAACGCATCATTGTTCCTTCTCTCTGGCACTGGCCAATCAGACAGGGAGGCGGGATGATGGATTTCCCTGCACAGCTCATGATTGGTCCGCGCCAGGGAAAAGGAACGATGACATCAGAGGGTTCTTCATTGGAGTTCAGCCCTATGCGGTCACAGAGCAAGGTAAGGAATTGGCTGGTTGTGTTTCGGAGGCTTCCGAATGCCACCTGGGATCGCTTGTGTCATTCTGGAACTGGTAGCTTCCAAATGAATAGCCCCTCCCTAGAATGGCGGTAAATATGGGACTGGTCCAGACTCCAGTAGGAAGGAGTTCCAGAGTCTCGGAGCTGCAACCGAGAAGGCCTTCTCCTGTATTCCCAACAAAGGCACCTGTGAGGGTGATGAGACACAGAGACAGCTTCCTCAATTCCCCAGCCAGCATGGACAAAATGCCCTCTGTGTTGGCAGCATGATTATTTTAATAAGTGGGAAATATCATGGTTGGAGCAGTAAATCCAGAAGGACAGGGAGAAAAAAATCAGTGGAATGTCTGCCTGGAATTGATGCTGTTGCATTTCTTTGTGGTTGAGGCATCCCTTTAATTCTTGTTGCTTTCCTTCCATAGTTGCCCTGGCATCTGCATATTCGGTGAGAAAAGGTAAACCAAATGCAACATCCTATTGATTTAAGTAACAGAGAACCTGCAACGTCTCAGCCTGCAACTTGCTTTTTAAAACACAATGAAGGTGTTATGAAGTTATGTTTTTTAAAGTAATGAACAGAAGCAAAGTTAGTTGATTGGGGCAAGAAGTAATTTTGCCCCCCTCTTAAGAATGACTGTCCCACTTAGAACCTTGCAGATAGAGGAGGAAAGAGTAAGAAATGGTCTCCAGTGAAAAGTGGTTTTATTATAATATGTCTAAGAGGAAACACCTTTACCTGGGTTCCGATAGCAAGCTGAAATAGACCTTCCACGTGGTTCAAAGCTCTGCCTTGTCCGTAACAGTTATTGATTCTGACAGAGGCTTTAACCAGACCAAAAGTACAGTCGCAAAGCTTCTATGCTACAGACAAAAATTGTAACATGTTTGTTTCTGTTGCTGGAAGAAATCAAAGCAAAAGCAAAGCAAAGTGTTCTGCTTATATATCGCCCCATACCAATTCAAGTAGTCTCTGGGCGGTTTACAGTTTTTAATTACAGTATGCACCCCCCACAAGCTGGGTACTCATTTTACTGACCTCAGAAGGATGGGAGGCTGAGTCAACCCTGAGCCTGGTGCTACCTGGGATTGACCTCAGGTCATGAGCACAGTTTTACCTGCAGTACAGCCATTTAACCACTGCACCACTAGGCTGATAGTGGTTAATAGTGATAGTGTAAGATTCCTGGCCATCCACAGCACATCAGAACCAAGGACTACTACTATAAAAGGCACAAATCACCAACATAGTGGTTTGTTGTGGTTCGTGGAAGTCCATGAACCACGAATTTAAAAATTTTTCCTGAATGAACCACAAATCATTTTGTAAGTTCTGCTGACTCCACCATCCCACAACTTGGTCTCACAGCTATCTTAGCTGCCTCCCAGCCTTGCTGAAGCCTTACCATCTGCCAGCAAATGCCGGATTCTGCTTCAGGAAGCAGCCCCCTCGTTTTCACTTGCCTGCAGCAGCTGTCTCTGAACAGTGGCAGACGTCAGAGGCAGCCAGCTAATGCACCATCAAAGGGGTGGGGATGGGGGAGGGACACCTGATCAATTTTAAGCTTTGATACTGTGCTGCTACCCCCCCTCCAGGTAGACGTGGTGAAGTGCTTATGGAGCAGAATGGGCGGATGGTTGTTCTATTTCTGTCCTGTTTTTTGCTTTTTGCTTTGTTTTTTCTTTTTCTTGTCATCAGGTATAGACAGTAGGAACCCAAAATAGATCTAAGGGAACAGGAAGGGGGGAGGGCAATGGAGGGGGCAGCTATTGAAACTGTGCTGGGTAGGGGAAGGTATGGTGGTAGGAGTGGAACGTGCCCGCATAGGAGAAGAGGGGTTAGATATCTTACACCTATCCCCTCTTCTGGTTCCACCCCTAGCCAAAAGGAATCAGGTGACCATATCAGCGAGCCCACGGGCCACACGGTGCTGCTGTTGAATGCCAGGTCAGTACAGAATAAAACTGCCCCCATTCATGATGTTATTCTGGATGAGGGTGCTGGCCTGGCATGTATTACCGAGACCTGGGTGGGAGAGGAGGGTGGAGTCCCCCTTTCCCAGCTATGCCCACCTGGGTACTTGGTTCAGCACCAGTGTCGCCCGGAGGGCCGGGGAGGGGGAGTTGCCATAGTCTATAGGAGTTCTATCCCCTTGACCAGGCTTCCTGTCTCCTTGGGGAAAGGTCTAGCGGGCCTGTATTGTATGCTGGGCTCACGAGACAGATTGGGAATTCTTTTGGTGTACCGCTCACCCTGCTGCGTACCAACAGTCTCCCTGCCTGAGCTGACGGAGGTGGTCTCGGACCTGGTGTTGAGGACCCCCAGACTGTTGGTACTGGGGGATCTCAACATCCATGCTGAGGCTACCTTAACTGGAGCAGCTCAGGACTTCATGGCCGCCATGACAACCATGGGGCTGTCTCAACATGTCATCGGCCCAACACATGAGAAGGGCCATACCCTGGACCTAGTATTCTCAACGGGACTGGGAGATGGTGGTTTGGATGTGGAGGGGTTGGTTCTGACTCCATTGTCATGGTCAGACCACTTTCTGGTCAAGTTTAGGCTATTGGCTACTCCGACCCTCTGCAAGGGTGGGGGATCTATTAAGATGATCCGCCCTCGGAGACTAATGGATCCGGATGGTTTCCTGAAAGCTCTGGGGGATTATCCGTCTGATATGGTCGGCACTCCTGTCGAAGCTCAGGTCACCCTGTGGAATAGGGAAATGTCCCGGGTGGTTGACACGATCGCACCTAAGCGCCCTCTCCCCTTATGCAGAGCCCAGACAGCTCCTTGGTATACATCTGAGCTGCGGGCAATGAAGCAGGAGGGGAGACGGCTGGAGCGCAAGTGGAGAAAATATCACTGTGAGTCTGATCGAACACGGCTTAGAGCCCATTATCGGGCCTATTCCGTGGCGATACGGTTGGCGAAAAGGCATTATTTCGCAAACCGTATTGCTTCCTCAGAGTGCCGTCCAGCAGAGCTGTTTCGGGTGGTCCAGGACCTTCTTCAACCAAGAAATATGGTGGAGGTTCTGGACAACTCATCAGCCTGTTGTGACCAGTTTGCCGCTCACTTTGAGGGGAAAATCGCTCAGATTTGCAGGGAATTGGACTCCACTATTGATGCAGATTCAAGGGATGTATCCAGTGTGCCGTGCTTAGGTCCAGTTTTATTGGATGAGTTTCAATTATTGAGACCTGAGGATGTGGACAGGGTGCTTGGATCTGTCCGTGCTACCACTACACCGCTCGACCCTTGCCCTTCTTGGCTAATTGAAAGATCTGCCAGGGGGGTTCGCACCTGGGTCCAGGAGGTTGTTAACGCCTCCTTAAGAGAGGGAGTGGTCCCCACCACCTTGAAAGAGGTGGTGATTAGACCACTCCTAAAAAAACCAAACCTGGACCCAGGGCTGGTGGTTAACTACCGACCAGTAGCGAACCTCCCTTATTTGGGCAAGGTGTTGGAGCGGGTGGTGGCCGGACAACTCCAGGCACTGCTGGATGAAACTGATTTTCTGGATCCATTTCAATCTGGCTTCAGGCCGGGTTTTGGTACGGAGACCGCCTTGGTCGCCCTGTATGATGCCGGGAGAGAGACAGGGGGAGTGCGACCCTGTTGATACTCCTGGACCTCTCAGCGGCTTTCGACACCATCGACCATGGTGTCCTTCTGGATAGGCTGGCCAGGTTGGGGGTTGGAGGCACTGCTCTGCAGTGGTTCCAATCCTTCCTGGCTGACCGTGTACAGAAGGTGGTGCTGGGGGATAGTTGCTCTGCCCCGTGGCGTTTACGTCACAGGGTTCCCCAGGGCTCCATACTGTCTCCCATGCTGTTTAACATCTACATGGAACCGCTGGGAGAGGTCATCAGGAGGTTTGGGCTGAGGAGTCAGCAATATGCTGACGATACTCAGCTCTACCTCTCGTTTTCCACCAATCCAGGTGAGGCGGTTTCTGTGCTGAACTCGTGTCTGGGTCAGATAATGGACTGAATGAGGGTTAATAAATTGAAACTCAATCCAGACAAGACGGAAGTGCTGTTAGTGGGTGCTTTGCCGGACAGGTTAGAGGGCCATCTTCCTGTCTTGGACGGGGTTGCACTCCCCCTAAGGGACAGGGTCCGCAGCTTGGGGGTGCTTCTGGACCCCGGTCTAACTCTGGAAGCCCAGGTGGATTCGGTGACCAGGGGTGCCTTCCTTCAGCTGCGGAAAATATACCAGCTTCGCCTCTACCTAGACGAGCACAGCCTCATGACAGTTACACATGCACTGGTAACATCCCGCATTGATTACTGCAATGCGCTCTACGTGGGGCTGCCTTTGAAGACGGTCCGGCGATTGCAACTGGTTCAGAATCGTGCGGCGCGGCTGGTAAGTGGTGGGGCCGCCAGGGGTCACATCACGCCGATTCTGCGTAACCTTCATTGGTTACCAGTTGCTGCCCGAGCTGAATTCAAAGTGCTTGTTCTGACATACAGAGCCCTAAACGACTTAGGACCTAGATACCTGAAGGATCGCCTCCTTCCATATGAACCTACCCGGCAATTAAGATCTAGCCAGGGGGCCCTCCTGAAAGAGCCATCTCTCAAGGAGGTGAGAGGGATGGCCTGTAGACACAGGGCCTTCTCAGCAGCTGCTCCCAAGCTATGGAATGCCCTCCCGATCGAGATCCGCCTGGCGCCAACACTGATTACATTCCGGCGCCAGGTAAAAACCTTCCTGTTCCAGAAGGTTTTTAATTGATATAATATAGATTGTGGGTCCGCTGATGACAATTTTAGAATAACGATTTTAGTGTAAGGTTTTTATTGATGATTTATTGATATTTTACTCTTAACTATTCTAAATTGTTTTATTCTTTGGATTGTAAGCCGCCCAGAGACCTTTGGGTAGTGGGCGGCATATAAAATAAATAAATAAATAAATAAATAAATAAATAAATAAATAAATAAATAATAATAATAATAATAATAATAATAATAATAATAATAATAATAATAATAATAATAATAATAATAATAATAATAATAATAATAATAATAATAATAATAATAACTTGCCCCCTTCCCATTGCCTTTGTGGCCTTTTTACCTTTTCCTGCCTACCTTTTCCTTCCTATCTTAGAATCACAGAGTTGGAAGAGACCTCAAGGGCCATCCAGTCCAACCCCCTGCCATGCAGGAACCCCTATCAAAGTACCCCCGACAGATGGCCATCCAGCCTCTGCTTAAAAACCTCCAAAGAAGGAGACTCCACCACCTTCCGTGGCAGCTTATTCCACTGCCGAACAGCTCTAACCATCAGGAAGTTCTTCCTAATGTTCAAATGGAATTTCTTCTCCTGTAGTTGGAAACCATTGCCCTGAGTCCTAGTCTCTGAAGCCATGGAAAACAAACCTGTTTCCTCTTCAATATGACATCCATGTCCCTGTCAATCTGCTAAGAAGTGGGGACATGTGTTGAGGAAGCCTGGTTGGCAGGCATGCTGGCTGCCAATGAGAGAGAGAGAGAGAGAGAGAGAGAGAGAGAGAGAGATGTTGATTCAGGAAAGTTTGGGTTTCCCAGTTTGGATGAACCCAAACCAATCTGAATCAACAAACTGATGGTTTTCATAAGACCATAAGAAGAGCCATATTGGATCAGGCCAATGGCCCGTCTAGTCCAGCTTCCTGTATCTCACAGTGGCCCCACCAGATGCGTCTGGGAGTGCACGAGACTAGATATCTGTCTCCTGATACCACTCCCCTGCATCTGGTCCTTGAAGTACCCCGGTTTTAAGCCTGAAGATTACACATCTCCATCATGGTTTGTAATCTGGGATGGACTTTTCCTCCAGGAATCTGTCCAATCCCCTTTTGAAGGCATCCAGGCCAGATGCCATCACCACATCCTGTGGCAGGGAATTCCACAGACTAACAAACATCTTGGTTTGTTGTTCACTTTGTGCCCATATCTAACTACTACAGCCAGACGGAGGCTTTTGTAGAACTAGGGCAGTGCCTCAGCTATGGCAGGTTCTGCTCAATGATATCCTTATCCCTGTCCAACAGCAAACGTGATGCTGGAGACCATCACCGCCAGTTCCCAGCTCACTATCTCTGAGGACCGGAAAGGTTTGACACTGAGGGATGGACTGTGCACTCAGACGGCAGGCTCTCTGCAGTTCCACCATCAGCAGTGTGTGTTGGGACAGAAATCATTCCACTCCGGCAGGAACTACTGGGATGTCGACGTGGAGAACGAGGGTGCATGGGCCGTGGGCGTATCCGAATACAACATCGAACTGGAGAAAAACATCCAGCCTAGTCCGAAAGCCGGAATTTGGGCAATCGGGAGGTGGGAGGGACAGTATCGGGCTGTTGTCCCTCCAGATTACCCGCCTCTGTCTGTGAACAGGGAACCCAAAAGGATACGGGTGTGTCTGAACTACAGTGCCCGGGAGCTGGCATTTTTCGATGCCTGTACTGCGACCTTGCTCTGTACTTACTCGCTAAGTGAGTCGTATTTTGCTAGGTTCTACCCCTTCTTTTGGATATGGAAGAATTCACACCTTAGACTGTGTAGGTGAGGCTATCACTTAAGTGTATTTATCATAGAGCAGGCATGTCCAAACTTTGGCCCTCCTGATGTTTTGGACCACAACTCCCAGAATTCTAAGCTTAGATTACCAATGGCAAAAGACTGTGAGAGTTGTGGTCCAAAACATCTGGAGGGCCGAAGTTTGGACATGCCTGTCATAGAGCAACCTGCCTTACATCCCCCTCGTTTCAATATTTTTTTCTTATTCCCCTCAAACCTTAGTGTGCTTTGGAAGGTAGAGTCCTCCCTGGAAATACTCTAGCAAGTCAGATAATCTCAGAGGATGGGGCCCTATCCTGACATCACCTGGCCTCTTTCTCTTCTCCAGCATTTATTTGCACATGAGGAAAGAGACACGGTGTCCTGGGTCCTCTGTGGAACCAGATGGGAGCCACCCGTAGGCTGAGTACAGGCTGCTGTCCCTTGATGTAGACCAGCCTTGAAATAGGATTTGTAAAAGTTTATGTTTCACAAGGATGTTTCTAGGGAATTCTTATTTTTCATCTTGTACCACCTATACTAATGGGAGGCTTAGTGTATCGACACGTCACCCCAGCTCCACAGTCATGAAAAGATTGAGGAGAGGGGGAAATCTGAACCGATGGGAAGGGAAGAAGCAGCGTCTGTCGCAAGATCTGAAGATATTCATGTGATCAAATGGGCTGCAGTTACTGAATGAGCAAGTCTTTTGCTGCTGCTGGCCTCTGAGTAGGACAGGACTGCCCTTGCTGTGTGTGCTTTTAGAACGACACTGGCTTGTTGTCCAGTCCAGCCTTGAGGAAGTTCGTTTTGGGACTGTAGCTCCCAGAAATGGAGCTCAAAATGTCAATTTTCAAAGTTCTGGTACGCCGGGCGACCTTACACCCATTTTTAAGTAAGCATGCTTCCCTGTGGCTGCTTTGTGCCTTCAGACTCCTAAATCCTGTTTTATTTATTTATTTATTCCTTTATACATTAATAGGCTCCTGTGGGGATATGTATGCATTAACTATAATTTTCATTAAAGAGCACAAATAAAGAATGTGATGTTTTTCCTTGAAAAAAAAACTCCCAGGGTTCCTGTTATGGCATTGTGTGAGCACTGTTTTCTAAATTCTAGAGATGTTTTCTAAATTCCAGCACGCATCACTTGTGCCTGTGGACCACACAAGGGCCACCCAGGCCTGTGAGGAGGCCGAAAAAGTGGAGAATCACTCTTCCGGAAAGTTCCAGGAAGTAAAAATTTTACACTGAAAATATTTGCCCCCATCCTCTGACACATCCACACAACCCTTGATATTTGAAAACTGGAGGAGGCATCAGCAGAGGGCAATGAGGCCTGTAGTAGGCCTTACGGAGAGGTAAAAACCAGGGCTCCCACACTCTGTGAGTTTGCCCATCTTTGCCTTCACACGACACATTATTCTTCTCCTGAATATTTTCAAGGCTTGCTAGGCAGAAGGCCAACTGAACTGATGTGTGGTGGAGGTGTGTTAGAAGTAGCTGAAGGACCTCTACTTCACACCTCCACCACGAAGGCCACAGCTAACAACCCCTACTTAATGGGTGTTGGGAAGGGTGGGCCTTTCATGAACCCCAGGCCATTGTCCACCTGACAAGCCTATTCAGACCAGTGTAATGTGAAATCAAGGTAAACTATACATTGGAGGCCTCGCCATTAACTTTTCTCAGACTGATGAAGCTGCTTGGATGAGTAGCAAAACGTTTTTTGACCTCAGAAGAAAAGAAGTCCAGTTGTCATGCCTCAATTCCAGTTGAAGGGCCTCCGCTTATTTTGAGGGCTTCACATGGATGAGGGAGTGAGTTTTGGGATTGTTTTTTCGTTTGCAGTTCAAGATGAGGGGGGCTAGGAAGAAACAGCCAGTGTCCTGCTGCTGGTGATGTGAGGAAAATGCTGGCTCGCATCTAGGGTCTGTGTCACTCAGAGCAACACATGAATTCTGCACCATCACCACCACCTCAGCAGGGGTGTGCAGGGAATAGTACCAAGTACAAATATTATTTTGGCACCCCCCCTCCAGCAGAGCACACAGGATGTGCCCCAATTGCTTCCCCTAGTTGCAGCTCTGGAAAAAAGGAGGGTGGGAGGGGCACATCCTTCCTAGAATCAGGAAAGTATAGGTATGACTTCTACAGAGATAAGCCCTTTGTCCATCTTGCCCCGTTGTGTCAGCAGCACTGAAGGACAGCAGCTCCCTGACCATAGTCTTCTGTAGCTCTACTTCCTGGTTATTTCCCATCTGAGTGCTAGCTGGATGTAACCCTACTTAGCTTACAAAAGCAACGATGGGGGTCTAGGACGGAGCCATGGGATTTGTGTGTGTCTGTCCTTTCTAAGCCACCAGCAGAGCACATCAGAAGCAGAGGTGTGCGAGCGTTTGTGTGTGTCCGTGCGTGCGTGCGTGTGCGCATTTGTGTGCACCCAGAAATCTCATTTTTAGGATTTCAAACCAAACTGCAACATTTCAAAATAAAATATAATTTCATGTTATATTAACCAAGTTGATTAAAATACTGTAATATTTTTCTCAAGAAAGAAAGAAAGAAAGAAAGAAAGAAAGAAAGAAAGAAAGAAAGAAAGAAAGAAAGAAAAGAAAAGAACTGCTGGAGGATAGCTCAGTGAGCGGTTCAGGCATCTGGCCGCAGAGCCAGAAGCCGGAAGTTCGATTCCCCACTGGGTCTCCTTGACGGGCTGAACTCCATAATCCATAGGGTTCTCTTTCAGCTCCGCAGGTGAGAGGTTATTTTCCCAGGCCTGGGGTATCTCTTGGTATTGCTGTCCAGCCCTTTTCCCCTTTCCGGCTTTGAGAAGCCGACATCCCCAAAGCTTGCCAGGAAAGGTTTGCTTATAGGAAAACTACAATTCCCAGAATCCAACTGGCCTCGAGGGGGCGAGGGTTGCAGGAAGCCAGGCTTGGAAAAGCGTCGAGGATGGCGCGTCCAAAAGCCGGTGAGCGCGGAGAGGGCGGAGGGACGGGGGGTGGCATCTGGGGCAGGGGAGGAAGGGGGGGTGCGTGGCTTCTCCCCCGACTTCACTGGGGCTGCCTTGGGTTTAACCGCGATGGGTCAGCCGCTGCTTCTGTGCAGGGAGAGAAGGAAGGCGCTGCAGTTAAGGATCCCCCTTTGTCTTCAGTGTTTCCGCAAAGCCATCCCGGCCACGTGGCCACGGACTTGCACAACACTGGCTCTTTGGCTTGAAAACGGAGATGAGCACCGCTCCTCGAGTCGGACACGACTTGCACGCATGTGTGTGTGTGGGGGTGACTTTTACTTTTTTTTAGCTTGTCTTCACTACCTTGCATTTACTACTCAGCTGCAGCTTTGGTGCAAGTGTAAAGCTGGGCTTTCCCCAGAGCAGGAAACGAGTGAAACTTGGGAGATGGGATTTTTAGATATTATGGGCTGCAAAAAATACCATAAAGCGTTCCCCTCTGGGAATTCTAGCTCACTTGCAGGGAGGTTACCGCAATGCGATTTAGACCTGGGAGGTAGGTCTAAATTAGAAGCCTTTTGAGTCTTAGCTAAGCCAGACTTCACCCAGACTCCTATTCTTGCCCTGATTCTATCTTGGTAGGGGATGGGCACGAACCACGGTTCAGCTCAATTCAGCACAGCACCCACACAGGGGTTCTGTGGGCACCACACACGTCCCCCCCCCCATCTCCTGGGTTGTCACCCGTTCACCAGGCTTCCCTTTTCCGCCTCCAGGCCACCGCCCAATCAGAGGCACAGTCATGGGCTTCTCTACTCTGCTTCCTTGTCTGAGGGTGATCAGCCAGAGGATACACTCCTGTGCTGCTGCCAGTGAGTGGCTGATCACCCAGAGGTGGAGGGGGGAAGGTCTCTGCTGCGCCCATGGTACACCTGTGAGGGTGCCAGGCCGAACCACAGCTCATGCCCATCTCTAATCCTTGTCTTATGCTTCAAAATGTATTCTGATTTGTTTTCCATCTCCATATATCAGGCCTGCCCAACAGGTAGCGCGTGAAGCGTTCAAAAGTAGCCCTCTGGCCATCAATAAAAAGTGAGGGGATAAGTTCTCCACCCCTCCCTCCCCATCCCAGGACCACCACTACCCCAGCAAAGTTCTGGGTCTGCCAGCCCACTGTCTCAGCCGAGTGGGGCAGTTCAAGGGCCATGGCACGGTCCCCTGCTTGAGATGGGTGCAAGGGAGGCATGTGCATGGTCATGTGGGTTGCCCCTTGGAAGTGGTGATCTGTGCAAGCATGCATGAGCCCCCCTTGCACTCACCCACACCAGTTCGAGCGGGTGCAAGGGAAGTGTGTGCATGGTCAGCCTTCACATAGGAATGCATTGAAATCTGTTCCCTCCAGAATGGAGTAAAAAGGAGTTTTGAGCCATGCAACCATTAAAACAAACAAAATTAGAACTAGACTATGAGTGATACCTTCATAGGCTGCTGGTAGAAAAATAAAAAAAGTTTGCTGAGCTTTCGAGAACGCAAGTCCTCTTTTTCAACGCGGTTATAAAAGTCCAAACATGGCAAAGGGTGTTATTTGCCAGGAGAGAGATCTTAAAAGTTCATCTGGCAAGATGGAGGCCAGGTTTTCTTCATGGTAGGCAGAGCAGCATGGTCCGGGCTGATTCAAACAAAATTAATTCAAACAAAATGGATTAATTAATTTTCAATGCATTCCTATCGGAAACTGCTGCTCTACTTACATTTTTTTTAAACTTGTGAGCATGTGCTAGGAACAGATAAAATTTGTAAGTAGAGGTTTTAGTGTAGTAGCCCTCAGACACTTTGCACCAGAAAAAGTAGACCTTGGCCTGTTCAAAGTTGGACAGCCCTGCCGTATATCAATTTACTCGGTGATGTTTTTCCCCTCCTGTTTAAAAACTTGCCATTCCTCTCTTCTTTATGCTCCAGCCGACAAGGAAGAGCATGGGCCCAGGAGTGGCAGGGGATCCCCCAAGGAACAGAAAGCACCTGAATGCTTACCGTGTGGAAAATCTTCTGCCAGCCAGTCATGCCTGGAGAGCCCCCAGCGAAGCCACGTGGAAGGAAAACCTTTCAGCTGTTTTGAAGGCGGGAAACGTTTCTCTCAATGGAATAAACTCGTGACTCACCAGAGGGTCCACACTGGGGAAAAACCTTACAGATGCTTGGAATGTGGCAAATGCTTCACCCACAGAGTTTATCTGATGCGCCACGAGCGAGTTCACATGGGAGAGAAACCATACAAATGTTTGGAATGTGGCAAATGCTTTGCCCAAAGAGTTCATCTGAGGACCCACGGGCAAGTTCACACGGGAGAGAGACCGTACAGATGTGAGGAGTGCGGCAAATGTTTTGCTGAGAAAGGCACCCTCAGAATCCACCAAAGAATCCACACAGGAGAGAAACCCTACAAATGTTTGGAATGTGGCAGGAGTTTTGCTCATGCGTCAGCCCTTCCTAGCCACCAGCGAACTCACACAGGAGAGAAACCCTACACGTGTTTGGTGTGTGAGAAAAGCTTTGCACGCCAGGAACATCTTGCCCAACATAAAAAAACCCACACCGGGGAAAAACCCTATAAATGCACTAAATGCGAGAAGTGTTTCAGTGTCCGTTCCACTCTGACCTTGCACCAAAGAGTACACACTGGAGAGAAACCTTACAAGTGTGCAACATGTGGAACATGCTTTGCTTACAGCTCCAGTTTAGCGACGCACCAGATACGCCATACAGGAGAGAAACCCCACGAATGCCTGGAGTGTGGGAAACGTTTTTTCCATCTTCCTAACCTTCGGAGCCACCAAATGATTCACAGAGGGGAGAAGAAATATAAATGTTTGGAATGCGGGAAATGTTTTTCCCATCGGTCATACCTTGTGACTCACCACAGGCTCCACACGGGTGAGAAACCCTACCAATGCTTGGCGTGCGGGAAAAGTTTCAATCAAAAGTGCAACTTAAAAAAACACCAAAGAGTCCACACGAGGGAGAAAGGCTACCAATGCCAACAGTGTGGAAAGTGTTACACCCAGAAAGAGTCCCTGATTGCCCACCAGAGAAGCCACACGGGAGAAAAACCTTACAAATGCCACCTGTGTGGGAAAGAGTTTTCTCAGCAGAGGCGACTCAAGAGTCACCAGAGTGTCCACACGGAGTTAAAAACGGCAATGGGTGTGGAAAGTGGGCAATGTTTTTCTCGCTCTTCACAACTAACATGCCATCAAAGAGTTCACGCCAGAAAGAAACCTTACCAGTGTTTGGAGTGTGGAACTAAATTTACTCGTTATTCAGGGCTGGTAAAGCACCAGAGATGCCACACAGGCGAGAAACCCTATCTCTGTGTAGAGTGTGGGAAAGGTTTTGCTGATAAAAATGGCTGCCTCGTGCATATGCGAAGCCACACCGGCGAGAAACCTTATCTATGTGTGGAGTGTGGGAAAAGTTTTGCTCGTAAACATGGCTACATCATCCATATGCGGATCCACACAGGCGAAAAACCCTATAAATGCGTCGAATGTGGGAAGTCTTTCATTCAGGTGCCACACTACCGACGTCACATGCGAACCCACACCGGAGTGAAACCATACACCTGTTCAACATGTAAGAAACAGTTTTCCCAAAAGATTCATCTCATAAGCCATCAGAGAGTGCATCTAGGAAAGCAGTAGTGTAAGTGACTAGAGATGAAAACTTTCTGGAAATTTTGAAGCTGTTGGGGGGGGAGTCCCCCCCACCAAGAAAAAAACAGAAATTTTCACAACAATTGAAATATTGCTACATTAGCGCTCCCCCCACCTTACAGCTTGAAAGTCATTCTGTTACCTTTTTTTTTGTATATATTTTACTTTCAGGTTCTTTTTGTGGCTCTGTGTTTTCTTCCAATGCTTGGAGGCCTAGTGAAGCATACCCACCCACATGCAGAAAAAAAGGGGACACGTTTTCTTTGTGACAATAGCAGCACCTCCTAAAGGAAGAAATGCATCTTGTGCTTTCAGTTTCTAACCTAGGACTTGCTTGTCCTCAGTGCACAGAAATTAGAATAATCTGATACTACGCATATTTTTAAAAAATGATTTGGAAAATATTTGAACACCCTGTCTTAAAATATTTCATTCATCACATTGAAATAAAACATTCCATAACCATTTTTTGTCTTTTTCTTTTTTTGGTTTTTCAGGAAAAAAATCCCCAAAAAGGCTTCAGGAGAAAAACAAAAAAACCCACATTTTTTTTTAAAAAAAATCATTTTCCCCAGGCCTTCACATCTCTATAAGTGACTATAATGTAAGAAGTCATTTGCTTACCAGTCAGATGTTGCAAAGCTCCAGAGAGTCTGTAGAGTAGGGACGCCTTAGGATAGCTTAGAGCACTGGTTCCTAACCATTTGTCCCCAGATGAACTACGGCTGAACTACGGCTCCCAGAAATCCTGGTCACACACAGGCAATGGTGAAGGCTTCTGGGAGAGACAGTGGTACCTCAGCTTACGAATTTAATCCATTTCGAATGCATGCTCTTAAATCGATCTACTCTTAAGTCAGGGTACTTACCTAAAAAACTGGAAAAAATAAGTTAAAAAATAAAAAAATGAAAAATGTTTGTACGTCGAGCAGACCATATCTAAAATTGGGAGGGTTTGCTAATTCCCTAGAGGATAGGACCTTGACAGATTAGAGTGCTGGGCCAAAGCTAACAGAATGGGTTTCAACAGAGGGAAATGTAGGGTGCTGCATCTAGGTAAAAAGAATGAATTGCACAGATATAGGATGGGGGATACCTGGCTAGAAAATAGTACCTGTGGAAGGGATCTGGGAGTCTTGGTGGATCACAAATGGAACATGAGTCAGCAGTGTGATGTGGCGGCCAGGAAAGCCAATGTGATTCTTGGTTGCATCAACAGAACCACTGATCTAGATCAAGGGAAGTGATAGTACCACTCTATTCTGCTCTAGCCAGACCCCACCTGGAGTACTGTGTCCAGTTCTGTGCGCCTCAATTTAAAAAGGATGTTGACAACCTCGAGCGGGTACAGAGGAGGGCGACCATGATGGTTGAAGGTCTGGAAGAAATATCTTATGAGGAACGGCTTAGGGACCTGGGAATGTTTAGCCTTTCAAAAAGAAGGCTGAGAGGGGATATGATAGCTATGTTTAAATATTTGCAAGGATGTCATATTGAAGAGGGAACAGGTTTGTTTTCCATGGCTTCAGAACGCGGGGCAATGGTTTCAAACTACAGGAGAAGAGATTCCATTTGAACGTAAGAAGAACCTCATGAAGGTTAGAGCTGTTCGCAGTAGAATATGCTGCCGCAAAGGAGGGTGGTGGAGTCTCCTTCTTTGGAGGTTTTTAAGCAGAGGCTGGATGGCCATATGTCGGGAGTCCTGTGATGGAGGTTCCTGCATGGCAGGGGGTTGGACTGGATGGCCCTTGAGGTCTCCTCCAACTCCATGATTCTATAATTCTAAAATTTGTAAGGCAGCTGTTAAAACGTCAACAGTTCCCCGCTCTTAAGTCAAATTGCTAGTCGAGGTGCTCTTAAGTCGGGGTACCACTCTGTTCCAAAGACTATCTAGGACAGTGTTGGAAATCTTTGCCATGGGCACCAAAGGTGGCACGTGGAGCCCTTTCTGTTGGTACGCAACATCGGCCCCTCACAGCCACGGCACTTTCCCCTCCGCTCAGAGCACGCCACTGTGCTCCGTGAAGAGAGCTGTGTGAAGGGGAGGCAGTGGTTTGTGGGTTCTTTTGTAGCCCCAGTTTACTCTTCAGCCATGCTGCTTTTAGCCCTTCAGGTATCTTCTAACTCTATGATTCTGTGATTGAGACTGAAATTGGTTGCTGTCAAGAGATGACCCAAAGCATGGCAGGGGGTTGGACTGGATGGCCCTTGAGGTCTCTTCCAACTCTGTGTTGTACCGTTACAGTCATGACCAACTCCTTGTGACTCCATGTCCATGGAGTTTTCTTGGCAGGAATACTGGAGTGGTTTGCCATTTCCTACTCAGGCGCCTACAGCACCTGGTCTTCCCTGGTGGTCTCCCATCCAAGTACTAACCAGGACTGACCCTACTTAGCTTCTGAAATCAGGCGAGATCGGATGTGCTTAGGGCATCTAGGCAGCTCTCTTCCAACTCTGTGATTCTCTAATTCTATGGATATAAATGTAGTGCAAAATAACTCCCAAGAAATACAAATGAAGCTGCTGGTTTCATGTGATATTATTGATAGGTTACCCAAAGAAAGTAAGGGTAAGGAGAAGTAGAATGAAATGTTAGCAAATACAGTGTCTGGATAACTCTGTACCTCAAATTCTATTCTTGTTATTTGTTTGCTGTATTTTTTAAAAATTGTTTTTTTTAAAGGAAGGGAACTGGTTTAAAGAGGAGAGGCATTTGCCTGAAAAGGTGATAAAATGTTTCTGCAAGATGGTGGTGGGTGTGAACCGTTTCAATGAATATGGCTTGTTCTAGGATGAAAACTGTACTCTCCAGAGAAAGACCAATAAATCATAATAACAATAATTATATGCCATCAAGTTAATTCTGTCTTGTGGCAACACCTCCCAGAATTTTCTCGGTAAATGGTGTGGTAATATCATTGCCCATATTTCTGAGCCCCAACATTGGTCAAGCACAGAGGAAACTGAAGGCCTGTATGGAGGCCTGTATTTCCCAGCAGTCCTAGCAGAGCCAAGCAGATACCGATGTGCTGATGTAGGCAAGAAGGCCAGAGGAAAACAGGATGGCAAACAGGATGCCAGACCAGGGGCAATAACAGGATGTCAGGACATCACCTTTGACCCCACAGCTTCCTCTCCCCCGGGTCCTCATCAATACCAGGCACCATGGTCTTACAGATAAGGCGTGCATTCCCCCTCCCACCAAGGGATGTCTTCCTGTATCTATTGTTCTTACTCTTATTAATAAAGACTGATCCTCAGGCAAGCCCTCATCATCACACACACACATGCTCAGCACCCCACACACATCACACACCCAGACATCCATGGAGCCCAGATAGAGAGACGAACAGGAATGCTGCCTGAGGATCAGATCCTTCCATCCTGAAGCTTGGTGTCCGTGTGATTCGTAACACAACAAAATGATCCTTCAGAAGTGTCTGTGAAGATTCTCAGTCATCCAGGTGAGTTTATCTGGAAGTTGAGTCATGGCTACTGGACTTCTTTTTCTTGAGAGATAGAAATGTTTTGCTGCTCATCCAAGCAGCTTCATCAGTTTAAATAGAGCTAGTGTGAGTCCTCCATCAGAAGTGGTTTCCCGTTCCCTTCGTGGGAGGGGTCTGGGACTGTGCAGCTTGCTTAAGTCAAGTCCTCCCAGGCTGGCAATTCTGACAGGTCCAGTGGGAATGAATCCCACCCTGTCTCACTGAGATCTCTCAAAGATTATAGGTGAATCTTGAGACGATAGCCACATGTTGCCTCAGTGCTCTTCAATGTAGAGACCCTCTGGCCTTGGAAACCCGAATTCATCTCAAGCAGTTAGGTGTACCTGTACCATCTCTTGACTTCTCCTGTTCCATCTCCCTTACCGGATCTTTAATTCCACCCACTCTAAGATGAACACAGTTTTCCACAACTTTCAAATGGAACACATGCTTTTTGCATCACCTCTTTCCCCCCTTGCCCACTTCCTCAAGGCAAGCAGGGACTTGTAGTCTCGAAACAGCCAAATTGAGGGTGAAAGGAGGAGGAGGAGGGGTGATCAAGGACTATGCTGCTTTGTTTGTTTGTGTGTTAAACCATGTGTGTGTGTTGTGTCGTTACAGTCGTGACCGACTCTATGTGACTCCATGTCCATGGAGTTTTCTTGGCAGGAATACTGGAGTGGTTTGCCAGTTCCTACTCCAGGCTAGGCTACAGCATCTGGTATTCCCTGGTGGTCTCCCATCCAAGTACTAACCAGGGCCGACCCTGCTTAGCTTCCGAAATCAAGCGAGATCAGATGTGCTTAGGGCATCAGGGCAGCTTGTGTTAAACCATACCCAGGACTTTGAAGCTGCTCTAACATCAGCCTGGCTTCCTGATACCATCATGTGGTGTTTTTCATCTCACCAAAAGATTCTCAGCGCCTGATAGACAACACCTACTATCAAGACTGCATCTCTGGTACAATGATTTGATAAAGATAGAAAGTTGCTATCGAAAGATTAGCTCATTTTTTTGTTTTGTTTTAGCAGTGAGCAATAAAGGTATCACCTAACTTCCTTTTGAATTTGTTTCTCTGGTCACACAGCTCAACTTTTTAACTTCTAAACAGTTTTCCTTGTGAGGGAAGATAAGGGTTGAGCAGTTTTGCCTTTCCTCTCTCACCTGGGGACAATACTCATAACTCGGTGTTGGCGAACCGATGGCACAGGTGCCAAAGGTGGCCCTCGGAGCCCTTTCTGTGGGCACCTGACATCCGCCCCTTCATAGCTACCTGTATACAGGTTAAATTACTGTATTGGCACTTGGTGAAAAATCAGTGGGTTTTGAATCGCAGTTTGGGCACTCGGTCTCTAAAAGGCTCGCCATCACTTCTCTAGCTTGTCCTCCCAGCATAGTAGACTTGAAGGCTTTCTGGTTCTTCCTCTAGCTCCAGCCATGGCTTAACAACCCCATTTTGACACACACACCAGGCAATGCTGGGCTTTGGTCCTCTGGATCCTCTCCTATTGTCATTTTGTTTGTAATCTTCCTTGGTGACCAGTCCCTTTTTATTTCATGTGTGTGTGTGTGTGTCATTACAGTCGTGACCGACTCTTTGTGACTCCATGTCCATGGAGTTTTCTTGGCAGGAATACTGGGGTGGATTGCCAGTTCCTACTCCAGGCGCCTACAGCACCTGGTATTTCCTGGTGGTCTCTCATCCAAGTACTAACCAGGGCCGACCCTGCTTAGCATGTACAGGGCCCTTATAAATCTCAGCTCAGCTCCTTATGCAGTCCACCTTCAGGGTTCCCTCCCAGTTTTCCTTCCTGCAGTGAAACTATATACAGTCATTGGGCCTTCGGTTTCTCACCTTTCAGAAACATCCATCGTATTCATTTACAGAATTTAGCCACCCCAGTATCTTGTGTGGATTCCGTTCTGTTTTAGAGTTTCTGAACAGTAAGATCTCATATCCGCTGGGGATTGGTTCCCGACACCCCCCATGGATACCGAAAACCATGGATAATATGGCAAACACCATATATAGTAGGACCCTCGTATCCATGGGGATTGGTTCCTGGTCACCCCGTGCATAATGAAATACATGAATAAAAGTGAACAGAGGATGCCAGGGGTGAAAGAGGGAGAGCCTGCCAGCACCCCAGTGGGCTCCCACCATGGCACTGTGCCAAGCGGCCACTTCCTCTGCTGCCGCTCTTGCAGTTTGGTGGGTTGGGCTCTGTTGGGCCACAAAGCCTCCATCGACGCCACCACCGCTGTCCCAGGTGGGCAGTCCTGGGTTGCGCAGCCTGCAATGCAGCCTGATTTGGGTCGGGGGGGGGGGAGAAGCAGCAACTTGTTTAAAATGCCTTTTAGTCACCAAGACAAGCACTTGTCTCGATAGCTAAGACATTTTAAACAATCCCCACGTTCCCCCTCAATTGGGCGCGTTGTGGGGAAAAGCGCAGCTTGTTTAAAATGTCTTGGCTTGGCTCGGTGGCTCGAAGACATTTTAAACAAGTCGCCGCTTCTCCCCCGCAAAGTGCCTTTGCTGGAACAGGCCACAGCTCATCCAGTCCAGCATTCTGTCTCAAACACTGGCTCACCATTTGCTTCAGGATATTCCCAAGCAGATGTCTTCACCTGCTTACGATTCCCTGCAAATGGCACTGAGAGATATCCTGCCTATCTCTCCAACCCGGAGGTGGTCCTTAAGCATCCATAATGATAGCCATTGATACCCTTGTTCTCCATGAACTTATCCGATCCTCTCTTAAAGGTGTCAAGGCTGACAGCTGTCACTTCTTCTGGCAGGGACTTCCACAGACCAGTGATCCCCTGGGTGAAAATGTACTTTCTCTTATTTGTTTGAGATCTAGCACCCAAGAGTTTCATGGAGTGCCCCCTAGTTCTAGTGTTGTGCAATAGGGAAAACAATTTTTCCTTATCTACTTTGTCCACACCATGTAGGATTTTATAAACTTCAATCAGGCCACCTCTTAGAGGCTGTCATTCAAGAGTGAAGAGGCCCAGTGTTCACATGGGAGGGTACCATGGCTTACTGACCATTTGTCACCCAAGTCACTCTTATCATTCTGCCATGTGATAAGGCCATCTCTGGCCACACACACCTTCATTATTTGAGCGACGGACGTATTTGAGCAGAGGAAGAAATGGACAAACAAGGGACAACCCCCACAAAAAGCCAGCCTGTTTCTCAAGAAACTTGATGCATCTTGAACTGGTATAGAACAGGAGACGTTGAATAGTTTATTTAGTTCATGTGATAAGAAGAGAGGAAACACAATGACATCCCTGAAACAGAACAGAGATTTCAGTGCACACAAATTTGAAAGAAGCAAATAATATAGACTGGACTGGAGTCCAATCAACGCACCACAGAAGTTGCTTTGTAGGATAAGAACAGGATTGCAAGGGCGGTTTTAGGATTTAATATAAATATTAATGCATGCAAATTATAAAGCACAGCGCATAAAGCAGAACATAAACACAGCATCACTAAGAAACAACACAGAGCAAAGAATGATTACATATATGCAGAGGTTGGGTAGAGAGTGATGAAATAGTACTTTCATAACGTATATTTAAACACCAGGGTTTGCAAGTTATCTGTCAAGGAAAAATAGATGGGAAACGTGGTCTGGGGCGAAGAAAAACATTCTGGCTTAAGAACTTAACCCAACGGTCTGAAGTGTGGACAGCTGCTCTGTTTAGAATAGCTTTACATCAGTGGTTCTCAACCTGTGGGTCCCCAGATGTACCTGGACTGCAACTCCCAGAAGCCTCCACCACTCGCTATGCTGGAAGGGGTTTCTGGGAGTTGCAGTCCAGGAACACCTGGGGACCCACAGGTTGAGAACCACTGCTTTAGACAGAAACCAGTTCAGGCTACTGATCACCAACATCCTACGAGGACATGGCACTTGAAGAAGAACTGAAATGGGAGGGTATTAAGAATGAATATATCTGAAGTGTACTTAATAGTTAAGATAGGTCATACATGTGTTTATTATTATTTCTATGGATTCCGATTAAACACTAATGGTGTACATTAGAACAGAGCTCAGAATCCATCAAAAGGGAGTCAACAACATACTCATCTTAATAACAAGCTATATATTTTCTCCACACTACAGTAGCAGTACTGCTGTTTCTAACTGGCCTTTCTAATGATCAAAATTCATTAAGCAAGACGTCAAATACATAATTCGCTCAACATACTCATTACATAATTTCTCTTTGGTGAAACGTATATTTTAAACATCTCATTTTATTTATGGTACTGTATTTCAAATGCTACTCAATGTAGCAACATTTTGTACTGGTTTGCATTTTTTTAAAAACACATGAGACAATGTATCTTTTTTACAGATGGGGGAAGGCTATTTCTGGCTGCATTAACAGAAATTTTGTGAGGTAATCATCACCCTCTCTTCAGCACTGGTTTGGTCTCATCTTGAATATTGTGTTTCGTTCTGGACAGGGCACTTAAGGATGCAGGTTCTGAGGAGGGCGACAAGGTTGATCAGGGGTCTGGAAACCAAGCCTTATGAGGAAAAACAAGAAGTGGGAATGTTTAGCCTCGAGAAAAGAATCATAGAATCATAGAGGTGGAAGAGACCTCAAGGGCCTTGCCTTGTTCCTTGCCTCGCCTCACCTCACCCCTTCTACAGATCTCTCTCTGTTGCCTGGAAGTGTACATGGGGACAGTATAGTGAGGAAAAGAGGAGGCCACAGGTGGGGTGTTTTTGTTTGTTTTTCAGCTTGCAGTATAACGTAACATAAGAAGAGCTATGCTGGATCAGGCCAAAGGCCCATTTAGTTCAACTTCCTGGATCTCACAGTGGCCCCATCACATGTTTCCAGGAAGGCACGAGATTAGATACTGTATCTGCCTCCTGATACCACTCCCCTGCATCTGGTCCTTGAAGTACCCCTGTTTTAAGCCTGGAGATGACACATCTCCATCATGGTTTGTAACCGGTGATGGATTTTTTCTCCAGGAATCTGTCCAATCCCCTTTTGAATACAAACCGTCAATTTCAGTGTATGTCCCCTAGTTCTGGTATTTTGTGAGAGGGAGAAGAGCATCCCTCCATCCACTTTACTCATGCCCTGCATTATTTTGTACGTCTCAATCATATCCCCCCTCAGGCGCCTTTTTTCCAGACTAAAGAGCCTCAAATGTTTTAGCCTTTACTCATAAGGGAGGTGCCCCAGCCCAGTAATCATTTTAGTCACTCTCCTTTGCATCTTTTCCAGCTCCACTATATCGTTTTGTACAATGGTATTATAGTCTTGGCTGTTTTATTTTCAATCTCCTTTTTGATAATCCCCAGCATGGAATTAACCTTTCACCGCTGCCACACATTGGGCAGACATCTTCACTGAGCTGTCCACCAGCAATCCAAGATCTCTTTCCTGATCCGTCATGGATAGCTCAGAGCCCAAGAGTTGATAGACCAAGTTTTGATTTTTCACCCCAATATGCATTATTTTACATTTTCCTACATTGAAACGCATTTGCTATTTGGCAGCCCATTCCCCCAGTTTGGAGAGATCCTTCTGGAGCAATTCACAATCTTCTCCGGTTTTTACCACACAGAAGAGTTTCGTGTCATCTGCAAACTTGGCCACCTCAATGCTTATCCCTGTCTCCAGGTCTTCTAACATGTGGAAAAAAAAATGCTTCTCCTTCATTCCCAATTTCCTCAAAATTTCATCATCTTTGGCTTTGTGTTTTGGGGTCCCTCCCTCAGGCCACCACTGGGTTTATGCTTGTGCAAGGTGACACTAAATACCTCCTTGTGTGAACCCAGCTCCGTGTAAATGGTACAGAGTAACAGAATCTTGCCTTTCGTATGCTTCCAGGGCCCCTATTCTGCTGCACAATTATCTTCTCCCAGACGCCCAGATACTAGTTGGCTTCAGATATCAGGTGGGCAGACAGGCCTGGTGAAAAAAATGCTGCTCTTTTCCTTCCGTAAAAAGACCGCATTTTTAAAATTAGCTCCTGTCAGTCCAATATTGACCACCTGATCACATTCTCTTCCGTTCAAGCTGGTTTTTATTGCTTGGAAGGACGCCTGCCGCGCCTCTTCGGTTTCTCTTTCTGGTGAATTTTGAGATGCCTGGAAAAGGCTGAAGGGTCAGCAAAGTCCCGTCCGCATTGAGGACATTTGTAAGGTTTTTCTCCCGTATGGCTTCTCTTGTGGATGGCCAGCCCGGAGGTATAAGCAAAACATTTCCCACACTGCAAGCATTTGTAGGGTTTCTCTCCCGTGTGGACGCGGAGGTGGCCGACGAAAGAGGTGGTGTCGGCCAGACATTTCCCGCACTCGAAACATTTGTAGGGTTTCTCTCCGGTGTGGATCCTTTTGTGTCGCGTAAGGTCGACACGGTAGGGGAAACATTTCCCGCACACCAGGCATTTAAAAGGCTTCTCTCCCGTGTGGACTCTCTTGTGCTGCATGAAACCCGAATGCCCTGCAAAGCGTTTCCCGCACTGGGAGCACTTGTAGGGCTTCTCGCCAGAGTGAACCCTTTTGTGTCTCGTAAAGGTCGAGCTGTCCGTGAACTGCTTCCCACACTCTGAGCACTGGAAGGGCCTCTCCCCTGTGTGGAGTCTCCTGTGGCACGCCAGGGTGGAACGCACGGAAAAACACTTCCCGCATTCTGCGCATTTATAGGGTTTCTCTCCGGTATGGATTCTCCGGTGGCTGGTAAGAGCCGAGAGGGCAGCAAACCCTTTCCCGCATTCTGAGCACCGGTTGGGTTTTTCCCCGGTATGGACCTTCTGATGCCTGATTAAGTGAGGCTGCTGACCAAAGTATTTCCCACACTCTAAACATTTGTAGGGCTTCTCCCCCGTGTGGGTTCTTCGGTGGTTCAAATAGGTGGACTGCTGAGCAAAGTTCTTCCCACACTCGGTGCATTTAAAGGGTTTCTCGCCGGTGTGGACTCTTTTGTGGTTTGCCCACTGCGAATGCTGAATGAAGGATTTCCCACAGTCCAAGCACTTGTAAGGTTTCTCGCCCGTGTGGTGCCGCCGGTGGTTCACGTAGGGCGACTGGTGAGCAAAGCATTTCCCGCAGTCCAGGCACTGGTAGGGTTTTTCTCCGGTGTGGACTCTCCGGTGGCTCGCAAGCTGACAGCGCTGGGCAAAGCATTTCCCACAGTCTAAACACTGATAGGGTTTCTCGCCGGTGTGGATTCTTTGGTGTATTATCACTTCCGCTCTAGTGCAAAAGCATTTTATACATTCCGAGCATTTATAAGGCTTCACTCCGGTGTGGATTTTCTCGTGTTTGGTGAGGGTCGAACGGTCGGCAAAGTACTTCCCACATTCAGAGCAGTTGAAAGGTTTTTCTCCGGTGTGAACTCTCTCGTGGTTGACGAGGCCCGACTTCTGAGCAAAACCTTTCCCACACACGGAGCATACATGTTTTCTCTTGCGATCACCTGTTAGCAGAAAAGAGGGCATAATAAACTCCATAGCCTAGGTGGCAGAATACGCCAGAAAAAAAGATTGACAAGTTCTCTCTGAGTCAAAGAGGAGGGGTGTGTAATATCTCTCTGGAAGTCTTTCTGTCAAAAGTGTAGAAAAAGTGTCTACTTTTGAGATGAACCCTTCACAGATCTGGACAAGAAAATGTTATGAACATATGAATAGATGAACAAAATGTGTTTCCCCAAATAATCAGACTACAGTAATCCCCCACTTATCATGGAGGTTAGGGACCCAACCTGACCCGCGATAAAAGAAAATCCGCAACATGCGGATGCTGGGTCAGGTCAGGACTGGAGAGACTATCTGGGGCCTCCTACACTAGGCCTCCAACGGGGTTCCCGGGCCTGTTGGGAGGCCCCAGAAGTGGTTTCAGGTGACCAGGAAGGCACTCAACAGATCACAAGTAATTCAAAACATGAAGTACACAATTAAATTATAAAAACAAGACTTGGTACCTAAGCCATTAAATCAACAGCAACCCTCTGCACACCTTTGGGTATAGCAACGTATTATCCTCAAACAGCACTGAAAATGGGCTTGCTCATTTAATACTAATCCTAAATGTTCAAAACATTTACAGTAAGAAAAGACAGACCTGCTGCGTGAGAAAGACTTCTTTCTTGGTTCCTTTTGCTGAGCAAAACACAGCTGCTACCCTTCAAGTCCTAGCATGGATGCCATCGCTAGCTCAAAAGGAAGCTGGCTAAATGGGAATGGCTAATGGTAGCCTTCGACGTCCTGCTTGCCCCAAGGAAGGAGACTGAAAAAGTTATCTTTTTTGAAAATTACAATTTATAGATTCCCCACAGCCTGTTTGGCTGCTGTTCATGATGGCTGGAGGATTCTGTGGTCTGTATTAAAAAAAAAGTTAAATTTCCAAGTTCTGCTTTTAATTCTCCATTAACCATTGGTCAATATCTTATTGCTGCTGCCATTGCCTTTTGAAAACAGGTTGATCTAATGCAGGCATGTCCAAACTTTGTCCCTCCTGATGTTTTGGACCACAACTCCCAGAATTCTAAGCTTAGATTTCCAATGGCAAAGAACTGTGGGAGTTGCTGTCCAAAACATTTGGAGGGCCGAACTTTGGACATGCCTGATCTAATGTCACTGGCAACTGACAATTCTCCTTTGCAAGCTATAATAAGTTCTACTTGGCTGGTCTGAGATCACTTTGTAATGAGAGGGAGTCAGCAGAGCAGGCCAGGTGTCTTTTCTTTTTCTTTTTTTCTTCTTTCTTTCTTTTTGTTGTTGTTGGTGGGGGTGGAGATTAAATTGGCTGTCATGACCTAATTCAAAATTTCCTAAGAGGAGGAATATCCAGGCATTAAGACTGAAAGAATGCTGCTATTAAATAAACTTGGAGCCAAAAATCCTTACTGAAATCTACTAGGGATCATAGAATCATAGAGTTGGAAGAGAACCCAAGGGCCATCTAGTCCAACCCCCTGCCATGCAGGAACCTCCATCACAATATTTCCGACAGATGGGCCATCCAGCCTCTGCTTAAAAACCTCCAAAGAAGGAGACTCCACCACCCTTAGTGGCAGCAGATTCCACTGCCGAACAGCTCTACCTGTCATGAAGTTCTTCCTAATGTTCAAATGGAATCTCTTTTCATGTAGTTTGAAACCATTAGGGATGGGCATTTCGTTTTGGAACCAGTAGGTTCCGCGAGCCCAGGTGGTCCTCGGAACGAGCTGATACACGCAGACACCTTTCTCTGTCTCGCGCAGGGTTAAAATGAGGAAGCAAGCTGCGATGTCATCTGTGCTAGATCTGTGATGCTGGCCAATCAGGAACTGTGCAGGGACAGGCATCATCCCACCTCCGTCTCTGACTGGCCAGCAGCACGAAGCAGGAAATATGATGTCGCAGAGTGCTTCCTCGTTTGATTTTAAACCCGCGTGAGACAAAGAAAGGTAAAGCAATTGGATCTGTGTGTATCAGCCAGTTCCGAGGACCACCTGGGCTCACGTGGTTCGTTTTGTAACCTACTGGTTTCGAAACGAAATGCCCATCCTCTAAAATCTAGTGATAGATCCGGGCAGGGCCTTCTGCCAACCCCCACCCCACCCCACCCCCAGTTTAAGTTGCATCGAGGAAGGCTTTAATATGATATTAACACCAGTTTAATTATGCCATCCCAGAAGCAATGGGCCATCCAGGATGTGAGCAGGAGATGGGCCCAAACTGATCTCTGTTCTGATGCAGCATATGGGCAGTGGCACAGTCGGGGGGGGGGGAGGACACCATGTCCGTCAACCCAGGTGCAATTTTTTTCGGGGATGCAAAACTGATGCCCTTGTGTGTCTTGTACTCCATCTTACCCGTCTTCCTCCTCCTTCCCGCTCCCGCTCCCGCCCCCACTGCCACACACACACACACACACACCGCCTGTGGAAGCAGTCAGGAGGGCAGGGTAAGCCAACCAGCCATCTTGGCCCAGCTGAAGCATAAAGTCGACTGCCCTGTCAAGGAAATAGCCTCTATCCCAGTCTTTCCGGGAGGGGTCTAAAATCTACCAGTGATAGATCACCGAAGCCCTTCTATCAGGAATGGAGGGAGGAGGGGGAGGAGGCACTGAGGAAAGCGGGGGCAGCAGTCATGAGGGCAGGTTCCAAGGTTAGGGGGCACAACGCCTGCCTGCCTTGCCCCAGATGTGGGCAACCCAGGCTTGTTTTTAATGTTCTTCACACAGCTCTGTAATTCCTTTGTGTTGAGTACATGAAGGGATTATGTAACTAATTCCTTTATGTAATTATGTAATTCCGTTATGTTGTCAATAAGAAGGTAATAAGTTAGTTACCTACATAAGAACAGACTATAATGATTGCAAAGAACTGTAACTCCCGAAAGAGTTACAGTTATCAAGCCCTCGAAAATGACACTGCACCATAGTAGAACTCATTCCCTAAATGAGATGTTCAGAGTTGGCCACTCTCAACAAACATATACTGTATTATTATCCACGCCAATACCTCACCTGAGCTGGTGCTAGTGACTGCCTTTTCACTGGAGCTCTGACTCCCCGCCATCCAATGTTCTTCCTCTTGTTTCTTCCAGGAGATAAGATGGGGCTTGGGTTTCGGGAACCCTTATCAAGGAAAAAGAGAGAGAAACAGAATTGCCTAGATTAACACAGATGCACTCTCTAAACTTTCTTTGAGAACCTCCAGAGAATGGTGTTTGATTGCGAGACACAATCTCATAATCGAGAGGCAATTCCCAACTCTCTCTAACTTCTTGGTTCTGTAGAGATTTTCTCCCACCTCTTACAATTATTATTTTTAAAAGAGAATACAGTGGTACCCCAACTTAAGAGCAGCTCGACTTAAGAGCAGCTCGACTTAAGAGCGGAAAACTGTCGGTGTTTTAACTGCCCCCTTACAAATTTTAGATATGGTCTGCTTGACTTATATTTTTTTCATTTTTTGATTTTTTAACTCCCCTCCCCACAATTTTTTAGATAGGTACCCCGACTTAAGGGTACTGTAGTTTGACTTAAGAGCATACATTCGGAACAGCCTAAAAGACTAACATGGTGTGTGTGTGACATGTCTGTGAACTACAATCCACTTCTTAAGGAACTTCAGAAGGAAAGTTCAGTCCATAAAAGCTTAGGCCAGGGTCCTGTTGCATTACACAACCCCAGAAGAGCGATTGTGCATCCCCCCCCCTCACAACTCCACCAGGAATCTCCTCCCTCTGCACCCCTCGTCTTGCCCTGCTTATCAGTTGTACAATTTTACTTGTTTTTGGCAATTGCTTTTACTTCGTAATATATTTGTTGAAATTAGAGGGAGCCAGGTGGCCATTACAGCATTACAAACCCAAGACTAGGCTATAGGATAGGTGAGACCTTTATAGGCCACTAATTAAAATAAAATTTTAAAAAACCATCACAAGCTTTCATGGACAACATGGCATGTGGTTTGCTAGGAGATTATTCTTAGATACCAAGTTCTTGGCAAGGTGCCTTAGATGTGGAAGGAAGCAGCAGGGCTGTTGTTAAAGCTGCCTCTGAAGGATTGGGTTTCACACCCCAGTCTTTCAAACAAAGGGACATCTGTCATGCACACTCACCCACCTTGTGGGTCTTATTTATTTCTTTAAAAAATATTTGGATACAGTACTAACAGTACTTTAGATTTTAAATGACTCTTGGGCTTCTGTTGCACACCCTTAACCCAGAGAGCCACCCACCCCAGCACGGATATTATAAATAAATACAGTAAATGTATTATGGCCAGCACCAGAATTCAAGTCTTCTCACAACCATTCCCCAAACCCATCCTCCCCTACACCTTTCTGCAAATGGACGTTTTCGCCATGCTTGCTGGAGGATGGGAGTTGTAGTGTGGAGGATGGTGAGAAAGGTGGCATAGAAATAAAGCTTTATTATTATTATTATTATTATTATTATTATTATTATTATTATTATTATTATTATTATTATTATTATTATTATTATTATTATTATTATTATTATTATTATTAATTATAGGGGCGCCCGCCGAAGAAAGACGGTTTCAAACACGATGTTAGAAGCGAAAGGGCGCAGGTGCAACCCCTACTTTTCAACAACCCTGTGTGTGTGTTTGTGTGTGTGTCTGTGTTGTTATTATTATGAATGTTTTAAAAGAGGCTGCATTGACACTCACAGGCTGACATGGGATGACCCCCACCCCCACCCCCACCCCGCCGCCATCTCATCTCTCCACCCCTTCTTTTTGTCTCTGCTCTGGTTTTAAACCGGATTAATCTCAAGACACACGCGCGCCCTCGGGGCAGATTCAGACAAAGGAGGAAGCTGTGCCCAGATTTCACCCGACCGCAAAAAAGAGAAAGAAAAGCAAAAGGCGACCACCACCCCCTCCCGCCTAATCCTGCCTATCCTCACCCGCAAATGGCAGTCAGGCGCTACTCCTCCAAAAGGAATATTCCCCCCTTTTTTTTTTTTAGCTTTTGCTGGTGGTCATTCCTTCCGCGGAGCTGCTGCTTGCTGCTCCTCCGGCGCCTTTACCCGTTGCTTTCTCTGCTCTGCAGACGCCGGGCAAACAATTCCCAAGACCTGATCCTTTCCCTTTCTTTTCGTCGCGGTATCAGATCCCTCCCAGGCAGCCCTGCGATCACTGTCGGTCCAAGCGTCTTGCAGTCAAGAGGCCCAACACCAGCTGGGAATTGTAGTCTTCCTCCTCATCCTCAGAGGCTTGTGGGAATTGTGGTTTCTGCCGGGCTTCTTTTTCTTTTCTTTCTTTCTTTCTTTCTTTCTTTCTTTCTTTCTTTCTTTCTTTCTTTCTTTCTTTCTTTCTTTCTTTCTACTTTTTTTTGCAAGCCTTCTGAGGTCTGGATAATGATGCTCGCTTCTTTTGGTGGAAGAACGCTTGGGGAGGTGTATTTTATTTATTTTATTATTTTTGAGGGCACAACATCCAGAATCTTCCGGGCCTTTCTTGTGACTTCTTAGGCCGAATTTTCAAATAAAATGACTTTCTGTTGCCACTGGGTCCATTTGGGTAGTACTGAGATACAACCTGGATTTCCAAAGCACAGGCTGCAACAATATTTTGGGGGCAACCTATGCCCATTATCACTGTACCAAGCCTCCCTACATGGGGGGGGGGTACTTCTGCATTGACATTGTTCTTAAGGCCAAAATCCTGATCCCCATTTATTTACCTGGCAACAGGGATGGCAAGTGTTGGGGGTCTGAGGCCCAAGTCCAAGCCTTACAAGTCTCTGGTAACCACGTCCTGAGTTCCAAACCTTTATTAAAAACCACACGTAAGTGTGTGTGTGTGTGTGTGCGCGCACACACACACACACACACACACACACACACACACACACACACACACACACACACACACACACACACACACACACACACACACAAAGAAAGGGTGGGTGGGTGGGTGGGTTCTGAGTCAACTATGAGGTTCACTCAGCCTTCCATCCTTCCAAGGTCCATAAAATGAGTACCCATTTTGTGTGGGTTGTGGGGTGGGGGAGCAATGTGAAAACTGTTGGGGGTTCGAGGCCCAAGTCCAACCAAGCCTTTGGTCCTACAACTGAGTCCCTGGTAACCAAGTCCTGAGTTCCAAGCCTCTATTAAGAAAACACGTAAGCACCTGCACGTGCAAGCACACACACACACACAAGGAAGGGGTGGGTGGGTTCTGAGTCAACGATGAGGTTCACTCAGCCTTCCATCCTTCCAAGGTCTGTAAAATGAGTACCCAGTTTGTGTGTGTTGGGGGGGGGCAATGTGAAACCTGCACCATTAAACTGTAAACCACCCAAAAGTGCTCTAAGCACAATGGGGCAGTACATAAGAATAACACTTTGCTTTGCTTTTTGTTTTTGCTTTGAGTCATGGGGGAGGGGGAGCCCCAGCCAAATCTCTCCTGTGTCTTAACTCAGACTTCACACTGAGTCCTGTACCTTTGAGTCTTCATCCCTGCCTGATGGTAAGAACATGCAGTCACTTTGTGCTGCACACTCTGAATGTCACTCTTTTTAACCTTTTAATTTCCCAATTGTGTGTGTGTTTGGGGGTGGGGGACACACAATGGAGCAGGAATGCTGTTCTTTCCCCCAGTTGGATGCATTTAGGGTTTCTCTCCCTATTCCACCCCAAGGACATAAAAGTCCTTTAACTTGCTTTATGGATCATTGCAAAATCTTTGCAATATTTTCTGTTTAAATGCGTATGTATATTATTATTATTTCAAAGTATTAGGTATTCTGGTTTAATGCTTCTTTTTTGAATCCATACAGGCCGCTTTTTAAGAGGCAGAAGGGACGTACAGTGATCCCCCACCTATCGCTGGGGTTAGGGACCTGACCTGACCTGCGATAATTGAAAATCCGCGATATGCGGATGCAGGTCGAGTGAGGCCTGGCGGAGCCTAGCTGGGGGCTCTTGTACTTTCCGGTAAACTGGAAATAATTTCTGAGGGCTCCAACAGGCCTAGAAAGGCTCACGGAGGCCTCAGAAATTTATTTATTTATTTATTTATTTATTTTTACAACTTATATGCCGCCCACTACCCAAAGGTCTCTGGGCGGCTTACAATAAGGAATTAAAACAGTTAAAACATCAAATATCAATAAATAATTAAAACAACAACAAAACCTTATACTAAAATCATCACACTAAAATTGCCATCAGAGGACTCACAGTCTATGTTGTATCAATTAAAGAACTTCTGGAACAGGAAGGTTTTTACCTGGCACCGAAATGTCATCAATGTTGGCGCCAGGCGGATCTCACTTGGGAGGGCATTCCATAACTTGGGGGCAGCTGCCAAGAAGGCCCAATGTCTACAAGCCATCCCTCTCACCTCCTTGAGGGATGGCTCTTTCAAGAGGGCCCCCTGGCTCGATCTTAATTGCCGGGTAGGTTCATATGGAAGGAGGCGGTCCTTCAGGTATCTAGGTCCTAAGCCATTTAGGGCTTTATATGTCAAGACAAGCACTTTGAATTGGGCTCGGGCAGCAACTGATTTTCAGCAATCCGGAAGTCACTTCCGGTTCGCAGGGAAGCCCTTTTGGGGCCTCCAGAAGGCCCAGGAAGGCCCTCGCAGGCCTGTTCGGGGCAGCTCCAGTCCTGTGCTAAGTATGGGAGGCTTGAAACAGGACTTTCCCCCCTTACCCAAGGGGGCCTTTTTTAATATACTGTGATTCCGCGATATAGCGGGACCGCAATATATGAACCGTGAAAGGGCGGGAGACCACTGTACTTTGGATGCTTGGGGGGGGGGAACAAAACCAGACGTTCTCCTCAGTTCTAATAAAGCACAAAATACATTTATTAAAGACAGGCGAGTAAGGGTCAGTGGAACACAAAGCAAATTACACAAGAGCCACACAGTGAAGCAGATATCTATAATATTGTGCTTGCAATTCTAGTTCATAGAGACACCTGCCAGCCACCTACTAGATAGAATAATGGACCCTTTAAAGCTGGGCCCCTCAGTCACAAAAAGGCACCCATGGAAGGATTTCTCTGTTGAGTTAACTACTAGGCCCCCCTGCGTCCCAACCATAGATGGGAAAATGTCCCTCTTTTAAAATGGCAAGTACCATCACCCCTAGACAACAGGTAGCCATATATGTTCTGCCCTGTCCCATTATGTGAATTGTCTACATTCCAGAATATGGCTTTTCATATAGCGTGAGACCTGCTTTGCGTGAAGACTAATTAGGGCTCCCTCTCTGGTGGGTTGAATTAAACCGATATTGGCCGTTATTTTGGGTAGACAAGAGCCGAGTTGGGGCATTGCAAGAAGGCAGCAAAAGGGTTGCTATAAGATTTGCTAATATTGCTGTTTTCCTCTTAGGATAAAGATAATTCACTTGGTCATCTCCCCCCTCCCCCGCCCCGCTTCTTATGATCACTGAAGTTAGCTGGCTGGGTTGCTTGGTAGTTTGTGTATCCGACTGTGGATCTAGAGACTAAGAGTTCGATTCCCTGCTGTGCCTCCTGCAAGTACAAGCCAGCCTGTGTGGCCTTGGGCTTGCTGCAGGCTTCCCAGGTGCCCCCAGAAGAAGGAAATGGGAAACCACTTCTCAGTATTCTCTACCTAGAAAATCCTTAAAATGGGTGGCCAGAAGTCAGAAATGACTTCACATCAGCATTAGTTACTGAATTTATGGTACCAAAGGGTGGGAAAATATCTGTCCTTATACAGTAGGACCCCCGTATCCACTGATTCATTAACCACTGATTCAGTTATCCACGGTTGGCAGAGGGAAAAATTAAATAAATAATTCAGCAGCCACAAAGGAAGCTACTCTTTTAAACAGCAGCTGTAAAGTAAGCTACTGTCGGAAACAGCAGCCATAAAGCAAGCTACTCTCACAAAACAGAAGGTTTTTTGGGGGGGGTGATGTCATCTTATCCACAGTTTTCATTATCCACGGGAAGGCCTGGAACCAATCCCCAGTGGATACCAGGGTCCTACTTGTATGTCAAAATATACCTGGCCTGAGACACAATACTTTTTGATCTGGGTGGTGTGAAGCACCGTTTCCTGTTTTGACCCAGACAGCACCATGTTGAAGACCAAGTGACCCCTAAGAACCTGGGCAATGTTTATTTATTTATATTTGTACTTATTAATTGCCCGACTTTCCCTCAGGAACTCAAATTGTGAAAAAAAACAACTTGCCTACAAAGAAAACAACCCATGAACAAATAAACAAACAAAAATCAAATAAGAAATAAAAATAAGACACAGCAACAGCATCCATACAGACAAGCAAAGACACCAGCAAGAAAAAGCTGGGACAGACAAACAAAACCAATTAACCAAATACTGTAGTGCATTCTGTGATCGCCAAAGCTTTTCCTGAAGAGCCAGGTCTTTAGCCCTCTCCTAAAGGCCGGCAGAGACTCCGCCAGCCTTATCTCCGTTGGCAGGGTATTCCAAAGTGCCGAGGCAGCCACTGAGAAGGCCCGATTCCGGGTAGAAACCCAACAGGCCTCCCTCGGGGTGGCCCCCCGGAGCGAAAGGGAGAGCGAGGCTCTGGTCGATTGGGACGAAGCTGACCTCTGAGAGATCCGCTCCTCCAGATAGTCAGGTCCCAAGCCATGTAAACCAAAACCAGTACCTTGAACCTTATTCGGGAGAGCAACAGGTAGCCGGTGCAAGCGAGCCAGGATGGGGGTGTTGCCACTCAAGAGAACGCAGCGCCGGGCAGGCCAACCAAAAGCCAACTGATAGGGCAGCACATTTTGCACGGGCACTTTCGCTCATCCTAGATTTGCAAAGAAAGGGGCCGGATTCACAAGGTGCTGGCTGGCACCACCCATGCGTCAAGAGGAAAAGATCAGAGGACCTGGAAGATCCCAGCATTATTTGGGAAATGGAGCAGAGCATCTCAAAACAGTCCCGCAACACAGAAAACCATCACGCTGAAAGAATGAAATGCTCAGACTGAATCTGGAAAAGGAGCCACTCCATTCTATAAAATTTTGTTACCGGTCCTACTCAACTTCTGTAACAACCTCCGTGAGTTTTATCTGATCCCTCTTTAAAGCCCTTCGCTTTGCCATCCCACAAATGCATTCGGCAGCACTGAAATCCCTAAATGCATCAAACCCTCCATATAAAAGTACTTCCCCACTTCCCCCTTATCACTGCCTCTTCCGCCATTCATTCATTTCGCCACTTGCGCTCCACTAGATGTAATTTTTATGCAGCTCTACCATACCTACTAGCTGCCTAGATGCCCTAAGCATATCCGATCTCGCCGGATTTCGGAAGCTAAGCAGGGTCGGCCCGGGTTAGTACTTGGATGGGAGACCTCCAAGGAATACCAGGTGCTGTAGGCACTTGGAGTAGGAACTGGCAAGCCACTCCAGTATTCCTGCCAAGAAAAACTCCATGGACATGGGGTCACAAAGAGTCGGTCACAACTGAAACGATGCAACATCATACCTACTGGGCCTAGATGGATAGCTCAGTGGCTTAGGTCTCTGGCTGCAGACCCAGAGGTTGTAAGTTTGATTCCCCACTGTGCCTCCTGGGAGAAGAGCCAGCCTGTGATGCCTTGGTCAAGCTGCACGGTCCCACAGAGACCCCCAGAAGAAGGGAAACAGGAAACCATTCCTGAGTCTCCTCTACCTGAAAAGGGTCACCATAAGACAGAGTTGACTTCCTTGGTACATAATTAATATACCCATTACTCACCATTTTGCTAAGAGAGGCGGGAACATTACAACCATTCCTCAAAAGAGGTGTTATTCAATGAACCATAACAACTCTGGTTTCCCTCTTCTGAACTTTTCCTAGCTTTTACAAAACCTTTCTGAAGATGTAACCAGGATTGTACCCTTTATGTAAATCCTGAGATCTCAATGTTGTAAATGATGAAAAGGGACCCCCGAGTATCTGAATCAGATCTGTCCTCACAAATTGCACTCTCTGCCAGTTTTTAATGCCCAACACGCACTGTCAATGAAGGATGCCCCATGACATGTCTCCCCTGTTACTTGGAAGCATTTCATAGTTGACATGTTATTATTTGATAGCTAATAAGCAACATTTGAGAATATTTGCTACCTAACATGCAATGCTATTATGTAAAAGGTAAAGGTTTCCCCCTGCATATACGTGCTAGTCGTGTCCGACTCTAGGGGCAATGCTCATCTCCATATTCAAGCCGAAAGAGCCAGTGTTGTGCAAGTCCATGGCCACGCGGCCAGCATGGCTGCAAGGAAACACTGTTTTTTACCTTCCCACTTTTTTTATGACGGCACCTATTTATCTACTTGCATTTACATGCTTTCAAACTGCTAGGCTGGCAGGAGCTGAGGTTATCAGCAGGAGCTCGCTCCACTGCATGGCACCCAGGATTCGAACCCCTGAGCTTCTGACTTTGCAGCCAACAGTTTTTGGAGCCTTATTCTGCTGAGTCACCATGCTCCCTAATGCTATTATGACTCAAATTCAATTTTAGAAGACAACATGCAATGGTATGTAGGTCTGAAACGTATTTAAATAACTGGCATGCAAAAATATTAATCCTCGGCACATAACAGTGTTTTACAGTTGAAATGAAATTCTATGCAGCGTTTCTTACCGGTCATGCAATAGCATTTACCATCTACCAAGATTCCATAGCTGACATGCAGTGGCATTTAGTATCTGACTACTTTAAAATCACTAGCTTATGGCATTTTGCATTTGATGCTTGACTGAGAAAAACCAGACAAGCATGAAACTCCTAGATGAATTCTCAGGCACTCATTTTGTGTGTGTGTGTGGAACTTCAAAAGTCAAAGCCAAAAGGCTGATCTTTGAAATTGCAACAGATTTCAACAATGTCCTGAAGATGTTCTTTCCTGCTTTTGCACCGTTGGGGTCTAACCCCCTTTGGATTGGGACGTTGCCGCAACGGTCACCGTGGAAAACGGACCGATGTAGGCCAGCCGTTCTGATTGGTTTTCAAAATGATTGTTTGGTGACGTTCAAGGGGTTCCCAACGCTTCTGCTTCTGTGTGAATGCCTTCTTTCTGACTGAGGGTCTCTTGGAGGCCAAGCCACTTCCCGGCTGCAAGCCAATCGTACAGTTTGTCTTTGGGAACATCTTCTCCGGATTCGCAAAAGGACTGCTTGGTCAGCAAAATGTTCTCCACGCACTGGGCCAGAGGATACCCTGGAACGAAATGCCAAGATTTGAAAATCATGACTCAGCAAGAAACTTGGATTCGGATTCCTGTATGGAGCAGGAGGTCAAGCTCAGTATGCTCCAGCCCTTCCCAAAACCCATTATTCTGTGATCTTAGGATCCTCACAACAACGCAGACTGGAGAACCAAGGAAAGGTCTACCAGCAGTGTTGGCCAAAAACTTCGGCCCTCCGGATGTTTTGGACCACAACTCCCAGAATTCCAAGCCTGTATTGCCAATGACAAAGGACTGCGGGAGTTGTGGTCCAAAACATCTGGAGGGCTGAAGTTTGGCCACCACTGGTCTACCAGGAATCAAAATTTATCTGCAAATGTTATTTCAGTGCTGCAATAAACCCTGTTTCTCAGGTTGCAAAGAAAAAAGAAACCTAACCTGGCGAGGAGTCATGGAAGACCTGAATACTTGCCCGTTTGTGATATTTTAGGACAGGCATGTCCAAACTTCAGCCCTCCAGATGTTTTGGACCGCAACTCCCACAGTCCTTTGCCATTGGCAATCTAGGCTTAGAATTCTGGGAGCTGCGGTCCAAAACATCTGGAGGGCTGAAGTTTGGACATCCCTGTCCTAAAATATCACAAACGGGCAAAGTATTCAAGTCTTCCTGTTTTAGGTGGTATTGCCCACACTTATGTGTTCATTTGAAAGTGGAACAGAAAGGAAGACTCAGAGGATAAATGGAATGGATTCTATTCCAGATACATTCTATCCCCTCCTACAGTTACATTGATCTGATATTACTTGAAGTGCCAGGGCAAAAGAAAAAGAATTAAGAGTGATGATTAATAGTAAAAATCATGACATCTTTTTGTGTTTTGGAGAGGGGTGCAGACTCAGGTTTCTAAACAATGTGCCTATGGCAATGTGGCAGAGGTAGGCATATTTTAGGTTTGTGAAGTATCCTAAATGCAGTGTGCATGCACGTATAAATAAAGGCCAGAGGATATTCTATATCTGCCCATTTTGGCTGGCTCCCCAAACTCAACAGAGCTCCTTTTGCATAAAATACCTCCCCGGGTGAGTCTGGCATTTTGCTGTATGGCATGTGAGTAATTAGTTTGCGTGCAGGTGAGATGAAAAGCAATGCCTTTCACCTTCCCAGTTTCTAAATCTCTTTCCTTTCTACTCCTGAACCTCGTGGCGCAGTGGTTAAATGCCTGTACTGCAGGTAAAACTGTGCTCATGACCTGGGGTTCAATCCCAGGTAGCTGGCTTAAGGTTCACTCAGCCTTCCATCCTTCCAAGGTTGGTAAAATGAGTACCCAGCTTGCTGGGGGATGTGTAGCCTGCATACTGTAATGAAACTATAAACCGCCCAGAAACTACTTGAAGTGGTATGGGGCAGTATATAAACAGAACACTTTGCTTTTTGCTTTTTACAACAACCCTTTAGAGTTGGTTAGGCCAAAGATGACTCAATTGAGCTGCCCAACCAAGAAAAGATTCAGACACACTACTCTGTGATTTGACTTTCCAGCCACAATGCCATACTAGCCACTCTCCCACACCCCACATTTCTCCTCTGTGATTGCCTGGGCACCCATCCCTTTATCAACATGAACTGATTGAAGTTTATAAAATAATACAGGGTGTGGACAAATTAGATAAGGAAAAGCTGTTTTCCCTATTGCACAACACTAGAACTAGGGGGCACTCCATGAAACTTTTGTGTGCTAGATTTCTAACAAATAAGAGTAAGTACTTTTTCACCGAGAGGATCACTGGTCTCTGGAACTCCCTGCCAGAAGAAGTGGTGACAGCCTGTCAGCCTTGACAGTTTTAAGAAAGGATCACACAAGTCCATGGAGAACAAGGGCATTGATCGCTATCATTATGGATGCCTAAGGACAACCTCCGGGTTGGAGAGAGAGGCAGGATATCTCAATGCCATTTGCAAGGAATCATAAGCAGGTGAAGACATCTGCATGGGAATACCCTGAAGCAAATGGTGAGCCACTCTGTGAGAGAGAATGCTGGACTGGATGGTCTGTGGCCTGTTACGGCAAGGCTGTTCTTATGTTCTTATGAAGATTATGTACAAAATAAACATACATATAGCTTTGCTCAGCATGCGATGGGTCAATGCTACAAAACTCACTAGGTGAAACTGGGGCCAGCCACGCTCTCTCCACTTTGCAAAGTAAATTGTGAGGTTCAAGTGGTGGAAGGGGGGTATCAATATAAACATGAAATACAATAGGACCCCCCCCCCAGATATTTTGGAAGTACGTCCCATGGATGCTGAAAAACGCAGATTACATATAGTAAATGCTATTTTAATGGCAAATGCTATGCATAGCATGGTCTTTGGTGCCCCCATTGGCCAATTTGGTTAACTTTTATCTTTAGAAATATTTCTATGATTTTTCTTTAAATATTTTTAATATTTTCAGACTGTGTATACGTGAATCAGTGGATACTAGTGCTAAAGTTAGGGGGCTCCTGCTGTAGATTAAAAAGTGAAAATACGTAAAATACGTATTTTCCCATCTATAAGAGGCTCCCGTGTATAATACAACCTCAATTTTAGTCTAGTTCAGACAGAAATATAGCCATACACGGAACAATATGGTACCATTTCTGACACTCCACATTACTCTCACTGCAATGAAAAGAGCAGCTCACCTATATGTTGCCTCTGATGGTGAATTAAGCTCCTGTTTGCACTAAACTTCTTCCCACACTCCAGGCAGACATAGGGTTTCTCTCCCGTGTGGACACGCTGGTGAGTGACAAGATGTGTCCGGTTAGCGAAGCACCTTCCACACTCGCTGCACTTATAGGGTTTCTCGCCCGTGTGGACTCTCTGGTGCTTCACAAAGGCGGAGCGATCGGCAAAAGCCTTCCCGCACTCCAAGCATCGATGGGGCTTCTCGCCCGTGTGGCGCCTGTGGTGCCTCGTCAGGTGTGAAGGAGACCCAAAACACTTCCCGCAATCCAAGCATTGGTAGGGCTTCTCTCCCGTGTGGGTCCTCTGGTGTCTCACGAAGGTCGAACGCTCCGAGAAACACTTCCCACATTCTAAGCATTTACAAGGCTTCTCTCCGGTGTGGACTCTCTGGTGGCTGACGACGTGGGACTGACGGGCAAACGATTTCCCACACACCAGGCATTTGTAGGGTCTTTCCCCTGTGTGGACCCTCCGGTGACTCCCCAGGTGCTCCTGGCGGGCAAAGGTCTTCCCGCACTCTGCGCATTTATAGGGCCGCTCTCCCGTGTGAACTCTTTGGTGTTTCGCGAAGACCGAACGGTCGGCAAAACATTTCCCGCACTCGGGACACTGGTACGGCTTCTCCCCGGTGTGGACCCTCTGGTGCTTCAAAAGGTGAGACTGCTGGACGAAACTCTTCCCGCACTCCGAGCACTTGTGAGACCTCTCCGCTGCGTGAATCCTCTTGTGGCTCACCAGCGCCGACGGATCCGCGAAGCATTTCTCACACTCCAGACACTTGTAGGGCTTTTCGCCCGTGTGATACCGTCGGTGGATGACGAGTTGCGACTGGCACGCAAAATGCTTCCCACATTCCAAGCATTTGTAGGGGGTCTCCCCTGCGTAGATCCCTTGGTGCCTGGCCAGGTGGGCTTTGCGGCCAAAGTATTTATCGCACACCAGGCATTTGTAAGGTTTTTCTCCAGTGTGGACAATCTGGTGACTCATAAGGTGCGAATGGCAACCAAAGCACTTGCCACATTCGAGACATTTATAAGGTTTCTCGCCTGTGTGGATCCGCATGTGCCTGGTGAGGTTCGGCTTCTGGGTAAAACGCTTCCCACACACCGTGCATAAGTGCTTTTTCCTTGGGTTATCTGCGTGTTCAAATGAAAGGCAAACAGGAGGAAAAAAATAATTCAGGAAGGAACTGAAGGAAGCCTTTCTCGCGGCACACTGGCTAAAGGGCTGTACTGTAGGTTCAATCCCAACTAGCCATCTTAAGGTTCACTCAGCTTTCCATCCTTCCAAGGTAGGTAAAATTAGTACCCGGGGGGGGGCAATATATAGCCTGCACAATTAAAAATTGTAAACTGCCCAAAGAGTGCTTAAACGCCATGGGGCCATTTATAAGCAGAACACTTTGCTTTGCTTTCTGATTTTTTTAGAAATGGAAAACCAAACTCTGAAATTCTAGAGAGCGAGAAAAAAATACTCATTTTACCGACCCCACCCCAAAACCCTAAATATCAGTTAAATATTGGCACACTATGTATGCTGTTCCCAATATTCCCATTTTTATAGCTCTGATAATTCAAAAATACCAGAGTGTCTGGTATAAAAAAGAATGACTGGTTTTATCTAACATATACAAGTTGTTGTTTGTTGTAACCAAGGGAGCTCTGATGACCTTAAAGGCCATAAAAATGCCCACGGAGAATTAAGTATGGCCTTCTTTTCTAGTAAATCAATGCTTATTCCTATCACAAAATTGGGAGAAATCTGCCCTGGGAGAAGGGATTGGGAATATATAAGCAGCAAAGGATTAAGACCTGACATCATATAAAATGGAAATAAAACCAGCAGTGAAACAATACTGCCAAGTTATCAGTCAGAACAGCTCCTACCTCATAATAACACCCATAACCCTTGTTCTTCCTTCCCAGGACATCTGAGGGTGCCAACGCTGAGGGAAGCCCGTAAAACAATTACCAGGAATTGGGCCTTGTCAGCGGCAGCATCTCATATTTGGAATCAACTCCCCTCACACATCTGCCTGGCACCCACACTGCAGGTCTTTAAAAACACTCTTGAAGACCTAGCTTTACAAAACGGCTTTCCCTGGCTATTGACTCTCATTGCTGCTAATCTGTTTTCAAAATCTTTCTTTTACCTCTGTTAGGGCATCTTGGATTGTGGTATATATATATATTTTAATTCTGATGTTGATGTTGATTTTGATTATGGTCTATTATTTTTGTTCTACGCTTGTTATGTTTCATTATTTACCTGAAAATTCTGTAAACTGCCCTGAGTGGCTTTTATGCCAGATGGTGTGGTATATAAGTCAAATAAATATATCAACAAATAAGTTTTAAAAGTACTAATAACAGTGGTTTTTTAAAAATGTCTTGGAGAATAAAAAGATTTTCAACAGCCACCGAGAAGGTTGCAATGGAGGCCGCCATCTTTGCTGTCCTTTGACGAGAAAGCAAAGACCTTTCTCTTCAGGCAAGCTTTCCCTCAGGAACCTGTTATGTGACTTGACTGTTATGCATTACTGCTTGGACTGCATTTCTAGTACTACTTATGTTATTCCACTCTTAATTTCCCCTCTCTTATAGTAGCATTTTTTCTTTAATTGTTTGCTTATTGTTCTTAGTTTTAATACTGCCTTTTTAATGACACAAGATGCCTCTTCAAATGTATTGTTCTTAAGTTTGAATACAGTGGACCCTCGTATAACAAATGGTTTGTATAACATAAAATCTGTACAACATAAAAAAATTCCAGAGATAGGGGAAAGCTGCTTAACAGAATCGCCTGTGGGGCGAATCCGTATAACATAAAAATGGTCGTGAATAGGGATTACTCCATTTTCAATGCATTCCTATGGGAAATTTGTATAAAGGAAAATTTGCTTAACAGAATTTCATTTGGAACGAATTGATTCCTTTATACAAGGTACCACTGTACTAATTATGTTATTCCACTCTTAATTTCCCCCCTTATAGTAGCATTTTTCTTTAATTGTTTAGTGTTTTTAGTTTCAATACCACCTTTTTAATGATGCAAGATGCCTCTTCAAATGTATTGTTCTTAAGTTTGAATACAGTCGACCCTTGTATAACAAATGGTTTGTATAACATAAAATCTGTACAACATAAAAAAATTCCAGAGATAGGGGAAAGCTGCTTAACAGAATCGCCTGTGGGGCGAATCCGTATAACATAAAAATGGTCGTGAATAGGGATTACTCCGTTTTCAATGCATTCCTATGGGAAATTTGTATAAAGGAAAATTTGCTTAACAGAATTTCATTTGGAACAAATTAATTCCTTTATAAAAGGTACCACTGTATTTGTCTCTAATGTTTCTCAGCTGTATATTGTCCCTCAGTGTTGTAAGCCACCTTGGGTTCTTTCCAAGGAGAAAGGTGAGGTAAAAATATTTTGAACAAACAAATAAACCTTTTGACTACAACTCCCAGCCTGCACCCGGCCCCTTCAGCATGGCCAACGGCTGGGAAATGCCATCCAGAGAAGTAAGACTGTTCAGCTTTCGTGCCAGACAAATCTCCCTGTGGGACGCGTAGCACTGAAAAGGGACAGGCGCTGGTCTGACAGGCAGGCTTCAGGTTCCTAGCTCTTGTTTTAAGTCAGGGCTGTGCCATTGCACTCAGTATGTGCTCAGAGGCAATATGTAAGAAAAGATTGCTGGATCAGACCAAAACAGACCAATCAAAGTAGACGCCGTCTCAGGTGGAACATGTCCCCCAAAAAGGCTTAACCCCCAAAATGCCATCAGGTCCTCCTTATTCATTAAGGCAAGATCGGGCCCCTCACAGTAGCCACGGCAACCGAGCACCCTACAAGTAGGAGAGGAAGCGCCCAGCTCTCTCCATCCTTTCCTTTCAAGCAGACTACCGTTTTAAATCGCTGGTTGTTGTTGCCCCAGAGAGGATGTAAGGTACTACAGAAGGCTAAAAAAGGACTGAAATAAATTATAAAAACCCAGCGAGGACCAAAGTCTCACCTGAGTTGGCGTCAAAGATCTTCCTTCCATCAAAGGCATGAGGTTCCGGCACACAAGGATCTTCTCCTTGTTCTAGGCGTGATATGACTCCGGGCTTAGGTACTGGATCTCCTTCTCAGGAAAAGGAGAGAAAAGGAATGGTTCAGTCATAACTATTGTACGTAAGAATAGCCAGCTGGAACAGCCCAAAAAGCACAACGTGGTTGATGTCCTCCCGTTGACCACAGGGGGCCACCAGATGTTCTGAGGAGCCTGCGAGTGGGGGCGGAAGATGGAAACCATACGGGACTCCCCTACTCCTTAGTCCAGGCATGACCAAACTTCGGCCCTCAAGATGTTTTGGACCACAACTCCCAGAATTCCCAGCCTGTATTTCCAATGGCAAAGGACTGTGGGAGATGTGGCCCAAAACATCTGGAGGGCCAAAGTTTGGACATGCCTGCCTTATTCCTAGCATGTGGCACCCACATCTGCAGCACAACAAGCGGCCCAACCCTGATTCAAAACAAGATGTGGGAACCCGAAGCCCATCTGACAGCACAGAGGAAGCTCCCTTTGGGTTTGCCAAATACTGCCTGACTCCAAATCCCATCATCCCTAACCATTTGCTAGGTATTAACGGCCGCTAAAATCCAACATCATCCAGGAGTCCACACACTGCCCGATGGAAGAACGAGGGTCATCTAAGCACATACAGAGTGTTAAGAATTTGTTTTGGATGCTAGAACTGAACTGAAGCAACACTCCTGTCACAGAAAAGTTTGTTCCTAATTCACCCCTTCTAATTCATCCCTTGGCTGATCTATTCTCAGTTTGTTTCCTTGATTTACCATGTATCTCTCCTTTCTCTTAGAGCTGGGACCTTTGGAGGCAACATTGTTTACATTGGTTTTAGATATCTCACTGTATGTTGTTTGATACATTTGATTTTATTTTTATTAGTTATTGTGTTATTGTATACATTGTGATACATATTAACTGCCCAGAGTGGCCTTGGTGCCAGAAATCTAATAAATAACTAAAGAAAAAATCAAAGCAGAGAGAAAATGTTTAAAAAGAAACACATGTACAAGTAAACACATTGAAGGTTATCATGTTAATGCACAATTAAACCACCAGTGGCTAGAATCTTATTAGTGTTCATGTCAGATGTGTGTAATTTGCTACATCCAACTGCAGATAATTAACTAATTAATTAACTAAATATCTTGGCACACTCTAGCCTGTATTGCTGCAGACCATATTTATTTATTTATTTATTTATTTATTTATTTTATTTTATTTTTATACCGCCTGTCTTTCCAAAGGAACTCCAGGTGGTTAACAACAGGGATAGCAAGGAGCAAATATAAACACACAATACAACAATACAACAATCCACAAATAAGTAAAATAGGAATTTTTAAAAAATCGACAAAATCATCAACAAAATCATCGGCAAGATGGTGACACAGAGTTAAAAAAAAAAAAAAAAAAAAATAAAAAAATAAAGGTTGCCAAATGCCTCCCAAAACAGCAAGGTTTTGAGTGCTTTTTTAAAGGCGACCTTACACAAATACCAGTAAGATATACAGTAATCCCCCGTTTATTGCGGGGGGTTAGCAACCCAACCTGACCCGCAATAAATGGAAATCCATGTTATGCAGATGGTGGGTCGGGTCGGGACTGGGTGCCTTTTTTGGAACCTCGGGCTTCCCGGGCCTGTTGGGCACCCGTTCAGGGCTGCACCAGGCCTGAGGTAAATGCAGGAGGCCACCAACAGGCCCATCCAGCTTACCCCAGGGAGCCTTGCCTTTCATATAATGCGGTCCCACGATATGCCAGGATTGCAGTATATGAACTGCAATATAGTGGGTGGGTGGGGGGACTGTACCATTATATGCTTACTTATAACATTTAAAATTAAAAGTAATTTAAAAGTATACTGTTTTTCCCCTTAAAGGCACAGCTCATATATATATTTAAAAGCCCAAGAAAGACAACCTAATAATTGCCACGATAATGCCAGAATTCTTGGCAAAGATCCCAACATCTACCAGTAAACCTGATCCGTCTTTTCCCAACCGTACCACAGCGGCTAAATTCAAGAAGTGTAACCTATACCGTCCAATGCTGATGATGTCGCCAATTGAGGTAGTTTTGGGGAAAAAAAAAAAAATCCACCACCCCCAACACACAAAAGTCCTGAGGAACCTTCCGGATCCCTTTTGTTGTAGAAAAAGTTGTGGGGAGGGGCACAGAATGAAGTGGAAAGTCTTTAATTTCAAAAAAATCATGACAGTTGGCAGTAAAATTATCCTGGTGGTGGAGATATTTTAAAACTAAGAGGTCCTCTCGCCAATCCTCTGGCCCCCAATGGGTTCTGGGAGAAAACAAATATTTAAATGTTCTTATTATTTTAATTGACATTTTAATGCTTTGTTTTAATTGTGCACTTCTATTGTAAGCCGCCCAGAGACCTTTGGGTAGTGAGCGGCATATAAATTGTATAAATAAAATAAAACAAATAAATAAATAAATAACACAAATAAAAAGGATCCCAAGAAAAGGAAGAGGAACCATATATTCCAAAGTAGACATGGGCACGATGCACTTTGTCTAGCATTTTAACTCTTGATACTGTAAGGACCACTGTACCCACGGGGCTCAGCATCTGCAGTTTATCACAGACCTGTGTACAGTATACAAAGGGGTGGGCCCTGTGCCCTTTCTTCCACCGCCTTGTGTGTTGTACAAAGGGTTCACTACTATCCACAGTTTCAAGCGCTGCGTCAGAATGTGGAACGGATCGGATCCCTCACGGATACAGAGGTCCTACGGTATTCCAGACTGAGCAATAGGAAAATAAGATATTCTACAACTGGAACACTGCCATGTCCCTCACAATATATATTTTCACGGATCCCATCCTCTACCATGTTTTCTCCTCTTTAAGATCCAAACCTTGCCTTTCTCCACATTGCACCTGACTCCTAACTGTTCTCATCCATACAAGAATCTTAACTATGTTTCTTCTTCTAAATAAGCTTCCTAGCTGATGCCCACCTCTAACTACCTCTTCCTGAACTCCAACCCTAGATAAGCACTGGTCGTAGCTTTATTACGGTCAAAGACCAAAAACATCAAACAATTTGAAATAAATGAATACAACTTGAAATTATACATGCTTCCATTAAAATGATAATAAATCAACCCTTGATTACCTAGATAAGCACTGATTCTTTCTAGCCCTACTCATGTCCTTTGGCTTGAAATATATCATTTTCAAATCTGTTCATGTAAGTCTTCAATACTTCTATCCATGGTGGGAACACATATGTCCCCTGCTTCCAGATTTATGATTATCAACCCACCCCAACCCCAGTTGTCAATCAAACCTCCCCCCAGGATCTGGCAAACTAGGCCTCTCAGCATCTAGCAAATAAAGATGGAGGCTCCTTACCCTGTGAGGCCACATTCCCGTAGTTTTCTATCATGACCTCTTTGTACAAGGCCCGCTGATTCGGGTCCAGCAGAGCCCATTCTTCCTTTGTGAAGTACACAGCCACGTCTTCAAAGGTCACCAGGCTCTGTAAGAACACACACACACACAAACCTTGCTAAGACTCCAATATCTCATAATCTCTCTCAGCAGTGTGCAGCCTGTCACAGCTAGTCTGTGAAGATTCTTAGTCATCCAGGTAAGGTTATCTGCAAGTTGAATTGTGGCAACTGGACTTGTTTCTCTTCAGAGAATGAAAAATTTTGCTACTCATCCAAGCAGCTTCGTCTGTCTGAGGAAAGTTAGCGGCGAGTCCTCCCATTTAAAGTTCACCTGGATTTCACATCACCCTGGTCTGAATATGCTCATTTATTTATTTATTTATTTATTTATTTATTTATTTATTTATTTATTTATTTATTTAGAACATTTTACCTCACTTTTCTCCTTGGAAAAGGACCCAAGGTGGCTTATAATAATGAGGGGCAATATACAGCCTGGAACATTTAAGACATATTCAAGTTAAGAACAGGGAATTAAAAGAGGCATCTTAGAACATTAAAAGGTAAGAGCAGAGCTACAAAGAGCATGCAAAAAGAACAGAAAAATCATTAGGTGGAGAGTGGCCTGAATAGGCCTGTTAGATGTCACAGCTAGAGAAAAACAACACAGGCCAGAACCCAGTAGTATATTTCTACTGGATTTGTCTGGAATCACTGACATGGAAGACCAAGAATCCTCTGGAACTGGTTGGTTGCTTGGTTGGTTGCATGGATGGATGGATGGATGGATGGATGGATGGATATTGACACCATGGAGGACAGCAGCAGAAGGGAGAAATGTCTTAATTCCTATGGGGGTGGACCCCAAATATTCTGTTGGATCTTGCTCACAGACTTCTGATAGCACATTAAAAGCTAACAAGCTATCCCAAGCATAATCTCTGCTTGGTTGCAACAGGTACAAAGATATTTAAGGGTGTTTGCTGCTGAACAATAGAGTACTTGGGTACATGCTCACTTAGATAAGAAGATTAAAAATATCCTCCAATGAAAAGCCTCTGTCGTGTCAAGTTTCCAGATGAAAGCAAGAGGGGTTTCTGCCAAGACTCCCCCCCCCCTTATTGTCACTCTAGACCAGTGGTGGCGAACCTTCAGTACTCCAGATATTTTGGACCCCAACTCCCACAGTCCTTTGTCATTGCCAATACAGGCTTGGAATTCTGGGAGTTGTGGTCCAAATCATCTGGCGTGCCGAAGGTTCGCCACCACTGCTCTAGACAAAATGAACCTTCCTTTGGCTCAGGAAACTGCTTTACTAAAAGTGTGTCTGAACCTGTTAACAATAACGAAGGTACCCGCCACAGCAGTCCACACAGAAACCCAGCGATAGATTGGTTACTTATTCTGTTATGACATATCAAACGGACGTACAAAAACCCTGTAACATGAAAACTCTAACAACCGCCACCAGATCTCAAGTAGAACATAAATTTTAAGAATGAGAAGCTATTAAGTTCATATGGGGTTTCCAATGCGGCATAGTGGAAACAGTGATGAACTAAGACTCAGGAGTTCTGGGTTCGAATGCCGACTTCGCCATGGAAAATCACTGGGACAGTGGAACTGGTAAAACGACTCCATGCTTATCTTGAAAGCCCTCTTAGGTATGCTATAAGTCAGTTCCAACTTGACAACACATCACAACGACAATTGAGTTACCATATTTTTCTGTCTGGCGTGCTCTGGTCCATGGGGTCACAAAGAGTCAGACACGACTGAACAACTGAACAACAACAACAGCAACGACAACAACAACAACAACAAGATACCCCCCATGTATAAGATGACCCTCACTTTTCCAACCCAAAATTAGTTTCCCAACTACACGGTTCTCTCCTCAGCTTATGTCCATGTATAAGACGACCCTCAATTTTTAGTCTAACAATTTTGGAGGGAAATGTAGTCTTATACATGGGAAAATACTGTAATATAAGCAATTGGTGAATTCTATTTGTTTGGGAAAACGTGCTTTGTCAGATTTCCACTCACACTGTTATTTCACGGCTGTCCATCGTTCTCCACCCTGTCTCCAGTAAGGTAAACAACATTAGGTAAAACTTCAGTTTTCCTAATGTTTAGCTGAAATCTGCTGCTCTAGTATTGCCATTTTCTTTTCAGTTATATAGCTTCTTTGTAGGTCTTTAATACTTTGATCATCATCACCATCACCATCATCATCATGTGTTAAGATATCACAAAAATTGTTACCCCTTAGTGCTCAGTGAGGGTGAAACACGGTTTTAGGTTTGTAGATCTCCTTCTATGGAGTGCAGCAAGACTGTAAGGAGGCCCGTGGTGCCGTGGTTAAATGCCTGTACTGCAGATAAAACTGTGCTCATGACCTGGGGTTCAATCCCAGGTAGCAGGCTCAAGGTTCACTCAGCCCTCCAACCTTCTGAGGTTGGTAAAATGAGTACCCAGCTTGCTGGGGGGGGGGCAACGTGTAGTCTGCATATCGTAATTAAAACTGTAAACCACCAAGAGACTATTTGAAGTGGTATGGGGCCGTATATAAGCAGAACACTTTGCTTTGATTTGTAAAGCATACTGCAGCCCTTGAGTCTCCAAGTCAGAAGATAAAAGGTGGCAATACAGCGTCATACTGATTCTCCCTTACACAGACCCTTTCCACAATTTCCTGGATACAGAGTGCTCAGAGGTGGTTCATCATGCCCTTTGTTGTGGATCACTCGGGGACGGTGTCATTTGTCCAAGCAAACCCAAGTCAACTTTTCTCCTGGAAAGTACAGGAGAGAACACAACGCTGGACCTCTGGCTTGGCAGCCAGTGAGAAACTACCACTTTGGAAGGCTGCTTCCTCGTGTGAAAAGCAAATCTTTAAAAAGAGAAAAAATGACCGACAGCTGAAGATGTGAGCTGCTCTGTTTCCCCTTCCCATGAGCTAGTTTTCGGTGTGCAGGGAACCTTTAGGCCTTGGAAAAGCATTCGAAAGCAGCACCCTGTTCCAAAAACCCGGAGCAGGACCATCAATGTTATTTGCCTCATTTGGCCGTTCCATAGAGACCTAGATTTTGGTGGCCAAGCGTGGTCTGCCATGCAGGTACATTTCAGAAGACATTGTTTTCCTTGACTTTCTTAGGGAAGCAAAACTACCAGGAAGCGACAAGAATTAATGATGAAAGAAAATGATTTACTTTGGAGCCCCTCTGCTTAGGAAACCACTGCAAACCGGACACACAATCAACATGCATGGGGCTTTAGAGACAACCAAGTCAGATCACTGCCCCAGGGATCTTACAATTTAACTCAATTATTGATCACAAAGACACAAAAGGAGAGAAACAGATAGCTAGGGGTGCCTAGGAGTAAGCCTTTGTACATCCTATCACCAGGGAGGAAAGGATGGTATCACAATTATTCTGCTCTGGTCAGACCCCACCTGGAGTAGTGCGTCCAGTTCTGCATTCCTCAATTCAAAAAGGATGTTGAGAACGTCGGACGGGTCGAGAGGAGGGCAACCAGGACGGTTGAAGATCTGGAACATATGTCTTATGAGGAACAGTTTAGGGAGCTGGGAATGTTTAGCCTTACAAAAAGAAGGCTGAGAGGAGATATGATAGCTATGTTTAAATATTTGGAAGGATGTCACATTGAAGAGGGAGCAGGTTTGTTTTCCATGGCTTCAGAGCCCTTAAAAGTCTCTTCTAACTCTATGATTCTATGATGCTGTCTGAATTGAGAGGTTTGTGCTTTCTACCTAAAAATAACAAAATACTCAGGTTTTCTGTGTTTGGCTTTTGTTTGTTTGCATGTGGGGTTTTTTTCCCATCACTGCGGCACCAGCGATTTTTATGATGTTGCAGAGTTCATTTGTTTGTTATGGTGTTGCTGTCAGCAGAGAAAAAACCGGAATCAATAGATGAAGGGAGCTCGCTCTAATCCACATCAGCGCATACTTAATGGCTTCGTCTTTGAGGCGCCACCAGACTCCTTCTGAGTTAGGAGGCGAGGGCGGTGTTGTGAAACTTGGATGTAAACGTAATGAGGATCCATGCCTCCGAGCTGGGCTTTTTTTAAAAATGGCATTGAAATCATCAAAAGAAACCACATCAGCCGAGTTTTATTTCTCCTTATGTTTTTAATGATGCGGTAAGCAGCCTAAGACGCAAGCCGTGTTTACAGGAGGTGAATTTGGACGTCAGCAGGTTACCCGAAATTAAGAAGAAGAAGAAGAAGAAGAAGAAGAAGAAGAAGAAGAAGAAGAAGAAGAAGAAGAAGAAGAAGAAGAAGAAGAATTAGAAGAAGATCTGAGAGACTGATCCAGATTTTGCGGCAGAATCCAAGATCCAAGACTTAGAAATGAACTCATCACAACACGATTATAGACACGGCGTAATTAATGGATGCCGCCGCTTGGTTTAAATTTAAATCCACCACCCACCAAGCCAAAAATAAAATAAAATAAAACGTGGATCAGGGACAACATTTCTCTTTTACCTTTATTTATTTTTTCCCCTCCGCCATTTTTAAGAAGTCATAATTTGTGCTCTTGGCTCTCCATCCCTCCTCTCCTTTCCCAAATGCTTCCCAAAAAAAACAGGAGAGAAAAAGAGAGCAAACCCAGCCCCCTTCCGTTCCTCTCCTCGATCCATTTAAAAAAAAAAAAGGGGGTGGAGGAACTCAAAACAAAAGGGGGAGGCAGCTCGGGGTATGTTTGGTTCCCCAGCCCTACCCTAAAGTTCCAATTGCAAGCCCCGCAATTCCATAACGCCACCCGTTACTCCGTTACCTGCATTTGCGAGGAATCCGTTCCGGGGCTTCCTCGGGCCAGTTCCTTGCTCCAGCAACTCGCTCGCTCGCTCGCCCGCCCGCCCCTCCCTCCCTCCGCCCAAGGGCCGCCACCGCCGCCGCGCTCCCTGCGGCGCGCACGCCCATCTTCTCCCCCTTCCCCGGCGCCGCCACCCACCATTCATGCCGCGCTCGGCCTTCCTCCCCGCAGCCAATGGGAGGCGGGAGTGTTGCAGAGGCTCCATGGGAACTGTAGTTCTTCTCCCCGCCCCTTCGCACCGGGGCGCGTGCGGATCCCCTCCCGTGAGGCTGCTGAGGAGGCTGCGCGGTTTGCAGCGCCTCCGTCTCCCCTTTCTGCACGGACGTGGGGAAAAGATCTGAACACGTGTACGACGATATTTTGAGCGCAGCTTGGGAGAGGAACTTGTTTGGGTGGCCGCTCCTAGGACCCCCGGCCTCTCTCACAAGTTAGACGCCCAAGCTCTGCTCTTGAAACTCGGGCATCCGACACACATACAGCTACGTGGATGGCACTCATTTAATGCACATGTGCACATGTATGTTGCGTGGTGGCTCGGTGGACTAAGGCTTCGAAAACTGTTGGCTGCAAAGATGGCACCTCGGTGGTTCGAATCCCGGGTGCCACGCAGTGGAGCGAGCTCCCGTTGTTCAACCCAGCTGGTGCCAACCTAGCAGTTCGAAAGCACTTAAATGCAAGTAGATAAAATAGGTACTGCTGTAAAAAAAAAAGGGAAGGTAAAACACTGTTTCCTTGCAGCCATGTGGCCACGTGGCCATGGACTTGCACAACACTGGCTCTTCGGTTTGAATACAGAGATGAGCACCGCCCCTAGAGTCGGACATGACTAGCACGCATGTTGGGGGGGGGGACTTTTACCTTTATCTTTTATGTTGGGCATTAATTCATTCCCATGTATGTGTGGTATTTTGGTTTGTCACATCATAAAGCTATAGGTTAGTTGGGCAGGATAGCTGAACCTACGTTTTGAGAAACCTTTTGGCAGGACACCCATAGTTTAGAAGGGATTTAATAGCACAGGAAGGTAACATGTAGGCAGTAAGTATCCCATGCAAAAATGAATGGGAAAATGTTTAACAAAGCAGGAAGCAAGATACATATATGTATTTGCATAACAACCGCACATGTCAGGGTATGTGTGTGAATGGACACAACTGCAATTTGGATACAATTATCAAAAGTGCAAGAGAAATGCACCACATCTTCCCATATGACAACAGTGTATCAGGTGGCATAGTCTCCCTTTTGTTTTAATTTCGGTGACCGAGTGCCCAAACTGCGATTCAAAACCCACTAATTTTTTTCGCAAAGTGCCAATACAGCAATTTAACCTGAGTACAGGCGGCTGTGAAGGGGCGATGTCGGGTGCCCACAGAAAGGGCTTGTCAAGAGCATTGCGATAGACGAGAAATTAAAACTGATGTGGTACAATTAAAGGGTAGATAGGGACAATCAAAATGAGCAGAGCAGCGATAGAGCAGCTCCATGTAACGCTTCCATGTAATGCTTGGGCTTGTTTCTCACCAAAAAAGGAAGGTAAGCAGAGACATGAGAAAAGTGGGTCAAGGCAGGCATTGTGTATTGAAAGTATGCAAGGCGAGTTTCCGCCGTCACCCCTTGCCTTGTGACATTACACTTGGTCGGTCATCCATTGTACAATGTGAGATTCAGAATAGATAGGAGGGAGCAGATACAGGATCTACTGCACAAGATGTAAGGATGGCTACCAACTTGGATGGCTTAAAATAGGGGATGAGTAAATGTATGGCTATAGGGCTAATAATGGCCATTCACCAGGACAAGCAGGTATCTCTACTATAGTATCAAAAACTGGATCTAGGACCTATGGCTATGCTAATAGTGTTGCCAATTCTTACATAGGAAAAATGGCAGTTTTTAGCAGAACTTAGGATGTTGGCTAATAGGTTATAGCCCTTTCCCCAACTGTGGGTCACCCAGGTGTTGGTTGGACTACAACCCCCACAAGCCTTCGCCACCAGCTGTGTCGGCTGGGGTTCCTGGGAATTGCAGTCCAAGAACGCCTGGGTGACCCATGGTTGGGAACCACTGGGCTATAAGGAATGGTTGTCCATAAAAGTAAATTTTCCAAACTTTTGGTTCATTATTTTCCTAGTCAGCTAGAAAGAGACCCACCCTTGGCTTTCCTTCACTCCACACCTTTCAGTGAATTTTTATATTTGCCAACACTTTCCATTCACTGGTACAGAACAGGCTGCACTGCTGTCATTGTTGTAACACAGGAATGTCCAAACTTCAGCCCTCCAAATGTTTTGGACCACAACTCCCAGAGTCCTTTGTCATTGGAACTACAGGCTTGGAATTCTGGGAGTTGTAGTCCAGAACATCAGGAGGGCCAAAGTTTGGACATGCCTGTATTTCCCCCCATCTCTAATGTGCTGAATAATTTCTAAGATCCTCCCCAAGGGACCCTTCTGTTGAAATACTGGCTGGGTCAAGGGAATATCTACGGATCAAACCAACGTTGACAAAGGTTTGTTCCTTCCATATGGGCAAAACCCAAGAAAGCCAACAGAAAGATCATTCCACAGTGGGGAATTTCCCCACCTCTGGGGAAAAGTGTGCTTTTGGGCGTTTATACACGACCCCTAAACTCCGGGGCAAATGGCTCCCAGCTCCGGAGCTTCAAAATGTTTACCCACCAGCTCCGGAGTTAACAGGAAATTAAGTGCGACCCCTCCCACTTTAGCGCGTCCCAGCGCAGCTTTCAGGTACCTGCTCTTTGGAGGTGAAAATTATTTGATCCGGTGTAACGATAGTGAGTGCGGGGCTCTCCTTGCTTCTGTTTGTTGTTTTTTGGCTCCCGCCCCTTTAAGAGCTACTTTTACAGAGACCAGAGGCAGAACGAGGTGAGCGGCATGCTTTTTTTTCTCTTTTTCTCCCTCCCTCACGCAGCCAGCAGCCAGGAAGTGCGGAGGGGGGTGGGGACACAGGAAGAGCAACGAACCCCTAAGATCTCTGGTCCAAATTTAAGTGGCCAGCGGATATTAGGGGTCGTGTAAAAAGGCCCTTTGTGTGCTTGTTTGATCTTGTTGGTTTATTGGTTCTCTTTGGCTTGTTTATTGATTTTAATTCTTGATTATTTATTTGGCTTTTGTTCTAAACCGCCCAGAGTCCCTTGGGGGAAATTGGAGCGGTCTAGAAATGCAAAAATAAGTAAGTAATTAAGTAAGTTTGTCATATGACCACCCATGCTGTTGCTGCCCACAAAGACAGCCTTACTCTAAGGTGGGGAGAAATAAATATATTTCTCTAGCAAACACTGAGAAATATATTTCTCCCTAACTCTCTTCATATATGTGGGGCTCCTGCAGTACTACAAGCCATGGTATGGTTTCTTGTGATGCTCCGACACAGCACTGCTAACAAGCCACACACTGCGGTGTGGCTTCCTGTCCATTTGTGAACGCTCACTTGTTTATCTCTGAAATGCCAATGGAGGCTTGTTCCTGGCTTATCTCCCCAGCTGCCCACCCGGAAACTGACAGAAGAGGAAATGCAAGTCAACAGGTTGTATGCTGGCCTACCATGCACTAGTTCCAGACATCATAAACGAATCATAGCTTATCACGATGGCTTATCAGGGCTCAGTGCCCTGAAGGTGTTTTTCTTTCAGGAATTTTGACAATGATCTAATATTTGGAATTTACTTGTAGTGTTTTGTTGGTTGTGAAAAGACGAGTGATTAAACAAACTGCAGAAGTTTTTTTTTAAAAATTACATTTGAATTCAACCTTCTGCCCTCTATTGAGTGTGAGAAGCAATGTCTTTTAGGGGGAGGAGAGCATGCCCCAAACAGTGCATGTAATTTTTTTAAAAACCCTGGTGAGTTGTTTCCCGTCACCGTCAACATTACTAGACTAAGCTGGCCCAATGATCTGGCCCAATAGAAGACTGCGTCCTTCAGTCTGAAGGACATTTCTGGATGCTGTAAACCCATCCAAAAGAGTCTTTGTTAACCGAATGGCTGAGGTCCATAGGAACCTTCTACCAGCTGGCAGGAAATCAAATAAGACAAGCTTCCCGACTTTGGTTCTCCACACCAAACGTTTCCAAAAGCTCCCCTTGGCCTGCAGGGGTGGCTGATTAGGTGGACAGCATGGACTGCAGCAGACAGAAGGTACCAGGAAAGCCGCCATAGGGTGGCCAGATCTTGGCCTGCTCCTTCTCTACATTGGATCCATTTTCTGCCATGATTCAAGCACAGGCTTGCCTCGTACCGATGTCTCCCATTAGAAACAAACAGGGTGTTTTTTTTTCCCTCCCATAGAAACCATTCAGAGATTTTTCTTTCCTAAAGGGGTTTCTTTGTGGCCTCCCCAAACACCCTTCTTACATAGTCTGGAAAGGCGTGGTCATCTGTGGGGCAAGAAGCTGGGATAAAAAGAAAAGAAAATGGACATTTAAGAGCTGTTCTTCACCTTTTAGAGAAGATTAGACTGATAGAGCAAATGATACGGTGATAAGAGTGATAGACAGCAGGAGACTTGTATCTGTGGGGTCATTATCTGTGGATTTACTCATCCCCAGTCCCAAAAAATTAAAAGAAAATACTGTATAGATTTCTAAAGGTGAAGTTACCAGAACTGGCCACTTGAGTGAGGCAGAGACCATTCACTATTAAAACTGCATTCATTATAATCCACAATTTTCAGGCGGAGTGTGCATGTCATATATACAGTATATAGCTACACTATACAGTAGGACCCTGGTATCTGCTGGGGATTGGTTCCAGGCCTTCCCGTGGATAATGAAAACCGTGGATAAGAGAGAACGCCTGCCCACCCCCTTCAAACTGCTGTTTCCTGACAGTTTTGAGACAGTAGCTTGCTTTGTGGCTGCTGCTTGTGACAGTAGTTTGCTTTTTTTACAGCTGCTGTTTGTGACAATAGCTTCCTTTACAGCTGCTGAATTATTTATTTATTTTTCCTCTGCCAACCACGGATAACTGAATCAGTGGATAATGAGTCAGTGGATACAGGGGCCCTACTGTATAGTTGCAGCACTTTGATGCCACAGTTAGCTATCCTGGTTCTGTTCCGCAAGATCCTGGCCTTGGTAGTTTGGTCAAGTATTTTGGGATCTCCGGAAATGGAGCTATGGCAACCGGACTTCTTTTCTTGTGAGATTTAAACGTTTCACGACTCATCCAAGGAGCTTCGTCAGTCTGGAATCTCTCTGCGAGAGCCTCTACTGCTTTAGTTTAGAGCATTCTAGCAATGAATTCTAGCTAGGTTAATAACTACCAAACCCAGAATGCCATAGGCTAGAGCAGTGATGGCGAACCTATGGCACGGGTGCCAAAGGTGGCACTCGGAGCCCTTTCTGTGGGCAACTTGACATCACCCTTTCACAGCCACCTGTATACAGGTTCAATTACTGTATTGGCACTTTGCAAAAAATTGAGTGGGTTTTGAATCGCAGTTTGGGCACTCAGTCTCTAAAAGGTTCGCCATCACTGGGCTAGAGCCATGACATTTAAAGTGGTATCTAACTGCTACAACTTCTGGAGGTTATCTATGCATTGTTCTCCACTGTTATTCAGGCAACTTTTTATCCTAGACCAGTGATGGCGGACCTTTTAGAGACCGAGTGCCCAAACTGCGATTCAAAACCCACTAATTTTTTTTGCAGAGTGTCAATACAGCAATTTAACCTGAATCCAGGTGGCTGTGAAAGGGCCATGTACGGTGCCCACAGAAAGGGCTCTGAGTGCCAACTTTGGCACCCGTGCCATATGTTCACCAACACTGTCTTATACAATCAAGAGAGAGGGACTTTCCAGCTTTTGAATCAAAATATATGAATAATGAAACGTGTAATTTACCCTACATGTTTATTTTTAAAAATCCACTGGTGATCAGATCAAGGTTATTTGAACCAAGGGAGAATATCTCAGAGGGATCTTATCAAATACAGCTGAACTTCATATTTAGCCCATTCAAGATGGATGCATGCAATATGGTGCATCTAATCCCCCCCCAATGCACAGGATCCTTGTCCATCTATGCGTGGTGCAAAACCCAAAAGTAAGCAGGCAATGATTTTGATTTCCACTGAGCAGCACCTCGGTGCATGCATGCAGCTTACCGCGAATATGGGTTAAGTTGTATTTATTCAAACAGTTTTATTCTTTAAATGTGTAATAACTTGCGTTGTGACTTCTTTTTGCACACTCACAAACGTGATTTTTACTGCAAGTTTCAAAAATTTGACAGATTGCAATATGTAAAATTAACCATTCTTTGTCCTACCTTTAGAAGAAAAACTGAATATAATTCAGATTTTGGCTTTTTTATCCTTTTGTTGAGATCAAAGAGAACCTCTACTGTGTGGATCTTTTCATATCATCCCTTTTCAGAACACAGGAAAGTTCCTTATGGGATTACAAAATTCCATAACTGGCTATGTTACTACTGGCTATGTTAGGTTGGCTAACATGAGAAAAATTACTCCACCATTGTTTTTACTTTTTTTTTTTTAAAAAAAGAGAGCCTCCTAATGCAGTGGTGAAACAGCTGTACTGCAGCTGTAACTGTGCTCATGACCTGGAGTTCAATCTCAGGTAGTTGGCTCAAGGTTCATTCAGCCTTCCATCCTTCCAAGGTTGGTAAAATGGCTACCCAGCTCATTGAGGGGTAGGGTGGGCAATGTGTAAAGAAACTGTAACCTGCCCAAAGACTGCTTTAAGCGCTGTTGAGTGTTATATAAGCAGAACACAAATTGGTACTGTAAGCTGCCTCAGCTCATTCTTTTTACCTGCATCTAGGTAAAAAGAATGAATTGCACTGATATAGGATGAGAGATACCTGGCTGGAAAATAGTACCTGTGAAAGGGATCTGGGAGTCTTGGTGGACCACAGATTGAACCTTAGTTAGCAGTGTGACACAATGGCCAGGAAAGCTAATGCGATTGTTGGTTGCATCAACAGAACCATAGTGTCTAGATCAAGGGAAGGGGTAGTACCACTCTATTCTGCTCTGGTCAGGCCCCACCTGGAGTACTGTGTCCAGTTCTGTGCGCCTCAGTTTAAAAAGGATGTTGACAACCTCGAGCAGGTGCAAAGGAGGGCGACCAGGATGGTTGAAGGTCTGGAAGAAATGTCTTATGAGGAATGGCTTAGGGATCTGGGAATGTTTAGCCTTTCAAAAAGAAGGCTGAGAGGGGATATGATAGCAATGTTTAAATATCTGAAAGGATGTCATATTGATGAGGGAACAGGTTTGTTTTCCATGTCTTCAGAGACTAAGACTCGGGGCAGTGGTTTAAACTACAGGAAAAGAGATTCCATTTGAACATTAGGAAGAACTTCATGACGTTTAGAGCTGTCCAGCAGTGGAATCTGCTGCCACAAAGGAGGGTGATGGAGTCTCCTTCTTTGGAGATTTTTAAGCAGAGGCTGGATGGCCATCTGTCGGAAATACTGTGATGGGGGTTCCTGCATGGCAGGGGGTTGGACTGGATGGCCCTTGAGGTCTCTTCCAACTCCATGATTCTATGATTCCTTTTCCAAGGAGAAAGGCGGAGTAAAAATACTCTAAAATACGAACCTTTCATATGAACTTACCCGGCAATTAAGATCGAGCCAGGGGGCCCTCTTGAAAGAGCCACCCCTCAAGGAAGTGAGAGGGATGGCTTGCAGACATAGGGCCTTCTCGGCAGCTGCCCCCAAGCTATGGAATGCCCTCCCGATTGAGATCCGCCTGGCACCAACATTGATGACATTTCGGTGCCAGGTAAAAACCTTCCTGTTCCAGAAGTTTTTTAATTGATACAATATAGACTGTGGGTCCTCTGATGGCAATTTTAGTGTAATGATTTTAGTGTAAGGTTTTTATTATTGTTTTAATTATTTATTGCTATTTGATGTTTTATCTGTTTTAATTCTTTGATTGTAAGCCGCCCAGAGACCTTTGGGCAGTGGGCGGCATATAAGTTGTAACAATAAATAAATAAATAAATAAATAAATAAATAAATAAATAAATAAATAAATAAAATATACAAAATAATAAACATGTGGCTTTGCTTTTTGGCTTTTGCTTATTTGTACTGTGGTGCCTCCTAAGATGAATTTAATTTGCTCCACGGGTCAATTTGTCTTACGAAAAATTCATCTTAAGAGGCATGGTTTTCCATCAGAATTCATTGAAAACCAATTAATCCATTCTGGAGGGAACGGATTAATTGGTTTTCAATGCATTCCAGGGGAAGGCTGTCTAAAACCCCCTCAATCAAGGGACCATGGAAGGCTGTCCCCCACCCTGCAGCTGACAGCTGATTTTGACTGCCCAGAGCTGCCAAAATCAGGTGTCTGTCTCGCTGCGTGGAGGAGCCTTCCACTGCTGGTGATTGAGGGGACAGCCACCCCCCCCTTCACCTGTGTCTCTGCACCAAGACTCAGGCGAAGAGGAGGAGGAGGAGGAGGAGGAGGAGGAGGAGGAGGAGGAGGAGGCAGCTTCTATCCTGCCTTTCCTTCCCTGTAGCATCTGATCTGTGTGTGCTACAGGGAAGGGAAGGAAGGATAGAAATCTCCACCACCTCCTCTTCCCTGGGACCGAGGTAAGCAAGGGCGACGGCAGATCACTGCCACCACCACTTTCCTCCGGGCTGGGCGAAGATCAATGGGTTCCTGCTCTGCCCACTAACCCTACCCCTAACCCTAACCACAGAGCACAGACCCACTGTTCTTTGCCCAGCCTGGGCAGTTTGCAAGGGAAGCGGCTGGGCGAAAATCAAGGATATCTGCTTTGTCCACCAATTTGGTGGGCAAAGCAAGGGACCCAGTGATCCTCACCCAACCTGAGCTGTTCCCTTGCAAACAGCCCAGGCTGGGCGAGGATCAATAGTACCTCCTAAGACGAACTGAACCCAAAGGGGAAAATTGGATGAGTTTTTCCTATTCCCGGAAATTTAATTTGTCATACGAGTTTTCCGTCTTATGGGGAGTTCGTCTTACGGGGTGCCACTGTACTTTGACACAGGATCCCAGACCCATCCATACGTAGGCATCTGTTAGACAGGAGATTTTAGTTTGGAGATTTTTAAAAATGTTTTCAAAGCATCTCTCACCTGCATGTTGCCAGCATTGACAAACATGCGCCATTTTCTAGTCTACAGGGAAAGGTTTGGTCAGCTCGTAATACGTCTCATCCACATGGGTCCTCTCGTGACCGATAAGAGCTGACGTTGAAGGAAAGCAATCCCCACACATTAAACAGGTGTAAGGTTTATCTGCTGTGCAGGCCCTCTGGTGCCTCGCAAGGTCCGTACAGCGAACAAAGCACTTTTGACATTTCACGCATCGGTGGGTTCTCTCCTCTGGGTGAAGCCTCTGGTGCCTGGCTAAGGGCAAGGGATCCGCAAAACTCTTCCCGCACACCAAACATTTATAGGGTTTCTCTCCTGTGTGGACCCGCTGGTGTCTCACAAAATGTGATTTATCGGCAAAACGTTTCCCACACTCCCGGCAGTCGTAGGTCCTGTCCCCCGTGTGGACCCGCCGATGTTTGGAAAGCGTTGACGGCTCGGAGAAAGTCTTCCCGCACACCGAGCAGCGGTAGGGCCTCTCTCCCGTGTGAGCCCGCTTGTGTTTCGCCAAGGTTGACGAATCCCCGTAACACTTCCCACATTCCAAGCATTTATAGGGTTTTTCGCCCGTGTGGACTCTCGTGTGGATGGCGGTGGCTGAGGAGTCGGCAAAACACTTCCCGCAATGGAAACATTCGTACGGTTTCTCCCCCGAGTGGACTCGTTGGTGGCGTGTGAGGTGTGCTTTGGCAGCAAAACCTTTCCCACACTGCACGCATTGGTAGGGTTTCTCCCTTGTGTGGACTCGCTGGTGTCTCACAAAGTTGGACCTGCTCGCAAGACATTTCCCGCACTCGGGGCACTGAAAGGGCTTCTCGTCTGCGTGGACCTTTTGGTGTCTAAGGAAGCGCAATTTCCGAGGGAAACCTTTCCCACACTCCAAGCATTTATAAATTCTGTCCGGTGTATGAACTCGCTGGTGCCTTGCAAAATTCGAGGGATCGGCAAAACATTTCCCACATGCCCAGCATTTGTAGGGTCTTTCGCCCGTGTGGACCCTCCTGTGTACGGCAAACGAGGTGGCATAAGCAAAGCACTTCCCGCACTCCACGCATTTATAGGGTTTCTCCCCCGTGTGGACCCTCTGGTGCTTCACAAAGACAGAAGGTTGAGAAAAGCTCTTCCCACAATCCAAACATTTATAGAGTTTCAGTCCCGTGTGGGTTTTCCGGTGGTCCCGGAGAGAGGTTTTCTGCCGAAAACATTTCCCACAATCCAAGCATTTGTGACGCTTCTCTCCTGTGTGGAGAGACTGGTGGTCCACGAGGGAAGACTTTTGACTGAAACATCTCTCACACTCACTGCACTTATATGGGAACGTCCCGGTGTGGAACCTCAAGTGAACCATGAGGTGTGACTTCCAAGCAAAATGCTTCCCACATTCCAAGCATTTGCAGGGTTTCTCGCCTGTGTGGATTCTCCGGTGGCTCGTCAGATTGGACTTCGTAGTACAACGCTTCCCGCACTCTAAACATCTGTATGGCTTCTCTCCAGTGTGGACTCTCCGGTGGATCATGACTTTTGACCGTTGAGCAAAGCACTTCCCACATTCCAGGCACCTGTACGATTTCTTCTCTGCGTGGACTCTCTGGTGGTTCATGAGATGAGATTTCTGAGTAAACCATCGCCCACAGCGCAAGCACTGAAAGGGTTCCTCTCGGGCGCAGACTGCCTGACAGCCGGGAGAACTTGATTTCTTGCCTAGGCATCCCTCTGACGTAAGGAATAAATGTTGCTTCCTGCATTCATCTTTGGCAGAAAAAAAAGCAAGTTGGAGATTAAAAAAAAGATACTTCATAGAATGACCAGGAAAAAAAAAGTAAACCAGGAAAGAAGCTGAAAGGGAAAACCAATTTGTTAAGACTGTGACAACAGATTAAGTACTCATTTCATTTAGCTTTATAAACAGCCTTGCACTATTCTGGGCAACTCACTACAAGTAAAATAACAGACCGATAACTAAAACATATGAATAGCAATAATACCCTGAGTTAGTTCTGCATTATCTTGTGATTATGCAATTTATTTTTGACTGTTCATTTATTATAATTACTTTGTTATGTTATAGTATTATTGTTCTTTGCTGTATTATTTATGTCATATTTGCTGTCTTTTGCTGTACACTGCCCAGAGCAGTCCAGCAGCTAGGTGGGTAGTATATAAATCTAGTAAATCTAATAAAAAGCTGTGTTGGAAGCTGCCCTCTGAATGTTAGCGGAAAGGGATCCAAGCATAGCTGTACTGGCAGTGGGCTCCACAGAGCTGGTACCACAGGAGGCCCAGCTCCTCGCAGAAGACTTCAGGGCCTCCCTCATAGAATCACAGAGTTGGAAGAAACCTCAAGGGCCATCTAGTCCAACCCCCTGCCATGCAGGAACCCCCATCACAGTGCTCCCGACAGATGGCCATCCAGCCTCTGCTTCAAAACCTCCAAAGAAGGAGTTTTATGAGGAACGGCTTAGGGAACTGGGAATGTTTAGCCTTTCAAAAACAAGGCCGCGGGGGGATATGATTGCTATGTTTAAATATTTGAAAGGATGTCATAGTGAAGAGGGAGCAGGTTTGTTTTCCATGGCTTCAGAGAGTAAGACATGGGGCAATGGTCTCAAACTACAGAAAAAGAGATTAAACTTAAACATTAGGAAGAACTTCCTGATGGTTAGAGCTGTTCGGCAGTGGAATATGCTGCCACAAAGGAGGGTGGTGGAGTCTCCTTCTTTGGAGGTTTTTAAGCAGAGGCTGGATGGCCATCTGTTGGGAGTCCTGTGATGGGGGTTCCTGCATGGCAGGGGGTTGGACTGGATGGCCCTTGAGGTCTCTTCCAAGTCCATGATTCTGTGTATCATTCAGCTTCTCCCAATCAACTGGTTAGGCTACAAAACAGCAGCACAGTCTCAAACCATGAAGGGCTTTATATGTGAGTAGCAAGACTTTGAAGGTGACCTGGGTCATGACACTTAGCTAGTAAAGGCAAGTTAAAACTGCACTGATGTGATCAAATCTGCCCATACCAGCTGCCAACCTGGCTGCTACACTATTGAACCTGCTGGGTCCGGTGTTACAGTAGGACCCCAGTATCTGCTGGGGATTGGTTCCAAGCCTTCCCATAGATAGTGAGAACTATGGATAAGAGAGAATGCCAAAAATTTCCCCAAAACTGTTTTGTGATAGTAACTTGCTTTACAGCTCCTGTTCGAAAAGGTAGCTTGCTTTATGGCTGCTGTTTTATGACAGTAGCTTGCTTTACAGCTGCTCTTTGTGACCGTTACTTGCTTTGCGGCGGCTGAATTATTTATTTATTTATCCTCTGCCAACCGTGGATAACTGAATCAGTGGGTAATGAACCAGTGGATACGGGGGTCCTACTGTGTTCAATATCTTTATTAATGGACTTGGAGGGAGGAATAGAGAGTATGCTCTATGATTCTATGAAACTGTCCATCACCCTCTGCCTCTCTCCTTTCCATTGCTTGCAGAAGGCACTTATTTGGAGTCCGGTTCCCAGAATCCTGCCGTTGGAAGGAACTCTACTGGCTGAGACACTCTACGAGTCAACGTCCCCAGCTCTGTTCTGCTCATCTCAGTTCCCGCCTAGAACCCACCAGAAAATACAAACACAATCTATCTTTAAGAGCGAAGTATTTTACTGCGCATTGCGAAACCTGCAGGGCATCGCTTCAGCTTGGTGTTTGAGGGAAGTGCCAGAACCCTAAGAAAAGAGGTTCTTTTATTTTTAGGGAGAAAAAGGGGAGATCTGAATTTCAAAGAATCACCCCAATCCTCACCTGAGCTGGAGTTCTTCATTTTTCCCAAGGCCTTACGATTTGATACCCAGGGCTTCTGCCCTCGTTCCAGCCAGGAGATGAACCCGGGCTTCCGAACAGAAATTCCTTTCCATGTTAAAAACAAAAAGAAGAAACGTGAAATACTGAGATGCCACCAGTCTCTAAAATTTACGAAGCTCTCAAGAGCAAACCCTCCAGCGACTTTTAGGGAATGCAGTTCGTCATTAGGGATAAGGTTTTCATAATTCCAGGAGCATCCGCCCCAGAAGTTACCCAGAGTCCCCCAGGCATATGTCAGAGACTAGGAAAAGAGGAGAGCAAATGCCAAAGAGAGGCCTCCCTACTACCCTCACCTGCCTTACAATGCATTTTCACTGGGAAGCAGAAGGGAAACCTCGCCTCTGTCACATTGCTTTCAGGGAGTAGTCTCACTGCTCCATGGGAACGAGAATCTTGCTTCGTCTGGAGCAGTGAGACCACTTCCAGGAAACAGTATAAAGTAGGAGCCCTGTATCTACTGATTCATTATCCATGGTTGGAAGAAGAAAAAATAAATAAATAATTCAGCAGCTGCAAAACAAGCTACTGTCACAAAGAGCAGCTGTAAAGCAAGCTACTGTCATAAAACAGCAGCCATAAAGCAAACTACTGTTGCAAAACAGCAACTGTGAAGCAAGTTACTATCACAAAACAGCAGTTTTGGGGAATATTTTGGTGTTCTCTCTTATCCACAGTTTTCATTATCCACAGGAAGGCTTGGAACCAATCCCCAGCGGATACTGGGGTCCTACTGTACAATGGGGGAGGAGGGCTGTCCCTTTCTGATTCACAACCCAAAATCTGTTGGAAGGCAAGTAATAGCCACAGGGAGAGAGCCCCTTTTGCTACTATCTTTTTCAAAGCATGCTGCTTACATACAACCCCATAGCACTTAAAGCACTCTCTGGGCAGTTTACAATGGGATTTTAGGCAAACTACATATTGTGTCCCGCTGCCGCTGCTGCCATGAGCTGAGTACTGAATTTACTGACCTCAGAAGAAGGCTGAGTGAACCTTGAACCAGCTCCCTGGGACTGAACTTGAGTCGTGAGCAGAGTGTTGTCTGCAGTACTGTTTAAAAAGCAAAAAGTGTTGTGCTTATATACTGCCCCATACCACTTCAAGCAGTCTCTGGGCGGTTTACAGTTTTTAATTACAGTATGCAGGCTACACATTGCCCCCCCCCCGCAAGCTGGGTACTCATTTTACTGACCTCGGAAGGATGGAAGGCTGAGTCAACCATGAGCCTGCTGCTACCTGGGATTGAACCCCAGGTCGTGAGCACTGTTTTAACTGCAGTACAGGCATTTAACCACTGCGCCATGAGGCTCCTACTCCCAGAGGTCTGCCTGGGGGATTCTTAAAAGTTTTCTGGGATCGGGAACCCTGGAATTATGAAAATCTCATCCTTATTTCTCACTAGCACCATGGCTAGGAAACACATGAACACAAACAGATAAACTTAGTTCCACAAGTAGTATACACATGCAGTATCAGCTGAAAACAAGATATGTAAAAATTGATAAAACATATGTTATGTATATTTAACAGAATGTGTAAAGTGAATTGTAAAATGGAGGCAGTTAGATTCTGCAGTGTCATGATGTTAATCCACAAGTGTTAGAGACTAGTAATCACAGGCATGTTAAGTGATGAAGTGCAGGTGGAACTGATTGTAACATCATGATTTGTAATGGTTAGATCAGATTGCATCAGATTGTTAATTAGTGATTGCATCAGATCTTATGAGTGCTGAATAGTATAAAAGGCACTAGCTTGTCGTTTGTAACTTGGGGACTGTTATGGTGAGAACAGTTTACCCCACACTCTGTTTGTCTGTTTGCTATATTGTATATAATGCTTGGTTGTTATGCTGTGTATATTTTGATGTATATATGAATATATGAGTTTTTAATCTATTCATTGTCATTGTCTTTCTGATAGACTAACTCTGCAAACCCTTTATATCAATACTAACATTTTATCTAGGTTACTGCTGCACTGTTTTGTGTCAAGCACAAGTATATATTATTATTATTATTATTATTATATACTTGTTGCCCCCTTAAATCTGCTGACACATGAGACCACGTTTTTTAAAAAAATGCCTTCAGCTTCTTGTTCTTTGTGCACACCGCAAAAATGCTATGCCTGAAGAAGAGGTTTGCAATCGACAAAAGCTCACACTGAAATGAATGTGTCAAGTGCCATAATACTTTTTGTCCTTCTGAACAGGCTGAGACACTGGATTTTGAGATATTCAAACAAAAGTCGCTTCAACCCTTGAGATGTACAATTTCTGGTAACTTTTGAGGAAAATTTGGTGGTGGGAGGAATTTCCCCCTCCCTAATTTCTCCAAAATCTCCCCCATGGCTTTAATTTTTCCAGAAATTTTACACCTCTCTTCAAAGCAAAGTGTTCTGCTTATATACTGCCCCATACCACTTCAAGTAGTCTCTAGGTGGTTTACATTTTAATTACAGTATGCAGACTACATATTGCACACACACCCAGCAAGCTGGGCACTCATTTTACCGACCTGGGAAGGACAGAAGGCTGAGTGAACCTTGAGCCTGCTACCTGGGATTGAACCCCAGTTTGTGAGCACAGTTTTAGCAGCAGTACAGGCATTTAACCACTGTGCCACGAGACCAGTGTTAAGTCAATCAATCACAGTTAAGGCCATAGCTGATGTCCTGTGGTTAGGGCGCTTTTTAAAGATTGATTTTGTGACCCATTAACTCATACTGTGAGAGGTGGTGGGATTATGTCAGAACAGTTAGAAAAACATTCAGAGGACTGATTGTGTTTTTCCGGCACTATTTTCTTCAGCTATTTCTACACTGCTATCTACAGAAGATTTGTTCCTCAGTGGTGCACTCACAGCATCGGAGACAGGTAGAGAGACAAGTATCTGTGGATATAGCTTTGGGTTTCCTGCATCGACAGGGGGTTGGGCTAGCTGGCCCTTGGTATCTCACCTTTACAGTTTTGTGATTCAGCCTCAAACAGGGAGTTGCAAGGACCTAGGGCTTAAAACCGGGGTACTTCAAGGGCCAGATGCAGGGGAGTGGTATCAGGAGACAGATATCTAGTCTCGTGCGTTCCCAAACGCATCTGGTGGGTCCACTGTGAGATACAGGAACCGGGACTAGATGGGCCATTGGCCTGATCCAGCATGGTTCTTCTTATGTTCTTATATGATGGTGAACCTTTTAGAGACCTTCAAAAGGGGATTGGACCTGAAAAGTCCCAGCATGGTTCTTCTCAAGGGCCAGATATGTTCTTATATGATGGCCTGATCCAGCACCTTATGTTATTATGTTCTTATGACCGGGTGCCCAAAATGTGATTCAAAACAGACTAATTATTCACCAAGTGCCAATACAGCAATTTAAGCTGAATACAGGTGGCTGTGGAGGGGCAATGTCGGGTGCCCACAGAAAGGGCTCTGAGTGCCACCTTTGACACCCATGCCATAGGTTCGCCAACACTTGACCTAGGGGGTGCATGTGCAGGTGTGAATGGGAAGGTAGTTTCTCTTATACTTCTTTCACAGTACAGTGGTACCTTGAGTTACGAAATTAATCTGTTCTGAATGCATTTTCGTAAGTCGAAATGTGGTTCCCCATAGGAATGCATTGGAAGCAGTTTAATTTGTTCCAGAGGCTTGTAAAAAGATAGAAACACCCCTTTTTTATAAAAAGTGCACTTTAAAGACATGCACACTGCGCAGGAACATGGCTAATCCAGAATAAACATTTCAAAGAGCACATATCAATTTTTGAACATGATACAGAACAGTTCAGTGCACTTTAAAGGAAGGCACACTGTACAGAGAAATGTCTGACCCTGAGGTAATCGTTTTTAAGCTTCACACAACAACACAGTTTTGAACATGATGCAGACACTTCTGTGCACTTTAAAAATGTCACTCAAAAAGAGTGGGGGTTTTTTTCATAACTTGAAATTTTCCTATACCCACAAATTTCTATTCATAACTCAATTTTTTCATGAGTCAAGTCATTCTTAACTCGAGGTACCAGTGTACTCCCCACAACTGAGGGATTTATTTGAGAATGGGACAGACCTATGACTTTCATCTGGGTCTTTCCTCATCCTGACCTATTGCAGAATGCAGTAAAAGAGAAATAGAATAGGGGTATCATTCAGCTTGTTCCAATCAATTGGTTAGGCTAGGAAACAGCTGACTGAAAAAATCAAGAACTTTCAAGTGAATGGACATCAATGTTTCAGAATTATATGATCCTGAGGAAATCCAGCAACGGTCAGAATATTATCAAGATGTCTGAGCTCATAGGAAATGAGAAACTGTGTCAAAATCCTATTCATTTATGTTAATGTAAGGTAAATCATGTAAGTCTTTGCAGGAAACTGCTATCATCAATGAGATCTTGACAGGATGTAGTTCACTTGTTAATTTTGCTTATTTTTATTATAATTACATTGATTAGAGTTACTTTTGTTATTTTGTATTGTATTTCATTTGTATATGTTTTTTACCATATGTGTTTTATAATTTGTATTGTTCATTTTTAAACTGCCCAGAGTAGCCGTTGGACTAGATGGCTGCAGTATATCACTCACTCACTCACTCACTCACTCACTCAAACAAACAAACAAACAAACAAACAAACTGTGATGGTTCTTTTGGAAAAACTCAGATGTGCAACTGGGAGCACACAGAGAGAAGCTGTCAGCACCTCACTAACAAGGATCAATTGGCTAAAGCTAACAGAATTTCCCACATGCAAGCTTAAACCGGAAGTAAAATTCTGGCCACTATGTCCCTTACCCAAAGAGACCACATTCTCATAATTTTCCATCATGACCTCCTGGTACAAGGCCTTTTGCTCGGGGTCCAGCACAGTCCACTGGTCCTCTGTGAAATAGACAGCCACATCTTCAAAAGTCACACAGACCTGCAAAGAAAAGAGAAAGCTTATCAAAATATCCCCAAGGCTAAAAGCCCCTTCAAAAGCTCAGGCACAGCGAGAGAACCTAAAGCTGTCCCCTCAGAAGGAAAGTCAACTTTTTTACCATCTCTAGGAAGAAAATGATGCTTGACATTCTCTGGCTACGGCAATCTCATTTCAGAGGCATTGCTCTCTTCACCTCAGTTATCCCTTTCCACTTGCTTCCAGGGGATCTCCTTGCCTGCCCCGGCTCTCCTGCAACCTCTTGCGTTCGCCAGGAAGAAGAGCACAGTCTTAGTTGTGGTTTGGATGTCATTCTTCACTGTCTGGAATCAAGGTGGACAAAACAAAGGGTGAACATTTCCAAATAGAGGATTTCAGTATTTCATGGTCAAAACACAGGGGACCGAAAGCGGGACTTGATACACACACACAAAAAAGGAACCCCAAACCATCTCAACATCAAGGCGTGAGAAACCTCGCTTGTGGCAAGTGAGACCTTGGTTGCCACTGGTCCCTCTTAACAAGACATGCAGTCATAGAATCATAGAACGGTGAAGTTGGAAGGGGCCTAGAAGGCCATCAAATCCAACCCCAATCCAGTGGTTCTCCACCTTGCCGCATCCTTTTAATACAGTTCCTCATGTTGTGGTGACCCCTTGCCCTGCTTGGAAGAGGCCACAAGCCCCCTTTGGCAGGCCCACTGCCCCTGGTGCCGTAGAGAACTTCCCTCTAGAAGCACCCTCAGCCAATCACAGCCTCCGGTGCCACTGAATAACATCCCTCCAACCTATCAAGCTATAACTCACTCCCCCACTTCCTACCCCTCCTCCTTTTCCAGACCCAAGCTGTTTGTGCCTTTTTCTTCACTGGCTCATGGCGACCCCTGTGAAATGGTTGTTCGACCCCCAAAGGGGTCCCGACCCCCAGGTTGAGAACCACTACACTAATCCATGCAGGATTATGAGCCAGGGGGTTGTCCAAATTTCTCTTGCACGCCGCCAGTGTTAGAGCACTCACCAACTCTTGCCCTATCAGGAAGGTTCCCCCCCCCCAACATTCAGCTGAAAGGTGGGTTCTCTTAACTCAAGGCCAATGTTGCACATCCTACACTCGGGGATGATTGAGAACAGATTGTGTCCCTCCGCTGCATGACAACCCTTCAAATACAGACTGAGGGGCTATCATATTGCCCCTCAGTCTTCTTTTCTCCAGGCTAAATATGTCTAATTCTTTCAATCTTTCCTCATAGCGCTTGGTTTCCGGCCCCTTGATCATCCTTGCCACCCTCCTCCAAACTTGTTATTTGCTATGTGTTCTGCATCTTTCATACAGGAGTAGTATGGTTCTATATTTAACTCTGAGAGTGGCGGTGGCCATTTTGCTCGCTTCTTCTTGCAAAAAGAAAACCAAAACTTCCACAAACCTTTCTTCCCAATAATGGTAGTCTCCTACTAAAAGAGAACCTTCCCTCTGGGGAAGGATGTAGAGAGAAGACACCACCTGCAGCTTGAAATGGAATTGTCTGTTCCTTGATTTCCTATACAGGTACAGCCTGAACACCTCTGGTTACAATTTGTCTATAACTGTGGTGGCGAACCCTTCAGCACTCCAGATGTTTTGGACCACAACGCCCAGAATTCCAAGCCTAGATTGCCAGTGACAAAGGACTGCGGGAGTTGTGGTCCAAAACATCTGGAGTGCCGAAGGTTCACCACCAGTTTTCTATAAGGTCACCTTCAACCTCTTTGTCCTCTCAAACTCTCATTATTCCCTAGACAACAGGGCTCTGGAAGTCTGGGGATCTTATAGCCAAGGATGTGGAAGGCTGCTTTTAAAGGCCCCATGGCTATCCTCAGAAGGTTAATCTGGGATGATCCACATGCTAAAATAATTCAGTTCCCATCCTGGCATTTTATCATCACCATACTACCGGGCCTGTGACTCAATTTATTAAGAAGGGAAAGGGAGCATCTAGGACACACATTTAATGGCTGCTGTATTAGGGCTCCTCTAATACAGCATTGTATTACAGTATTATTAATAACAATGTTTGTTGTTGTTGTTGTTGTTGTTGTTAATGATGATGATGATAATGATGATGATGATGATGATGATGATGATGATGTTATTAATAATGTTGTTATTGTTGTTGTTGTTATTAATAATGTTATTATTAATAACAATAATAAGGAGTTTTTTTCTGGAAAGACATAGATCGGGGTAGGACTTTTTAAATTATATTTCTCCTCCTAACTTCTAGGCGTTTTTAAAAGTCATGCTGGGTTTTTCTTCTACCTTTTCTCGTCCTTCTTAGCATCCCTTCTCCAAAATACAAAAATAGGGCATGATATAAAAACAAACAGGAACAAAAACAGCCAAATTCTAGGAAATCCCTCAAATTCTAGGGATGGGGGATTAAATTCTGCGCTTACCTGCATGGGCGGTGAGATTTTCTCCAGAAAGCTTCTTTCCCCACCAAATCCCTAACCATCCACCGCTGCCTCTATGCAGTTGAACTAAAGCCATGCCCATGATCTCTCTTTTTTTTTTGTCGCTCAGCCAATCATGCAACTCCGCCCCGGCCCGTCTCTTCCATTTCAGCCAATTAAACGTCGGGATATTCAAGGCCGGGAACCAGAAAGCCCCGGTGGTTGTTGGGAAATGTAGTTCGTCCTTCTAGTTGATTTGTATCACATTGGCGAGTAGTTCTGACTCTCGGTTGTCTTAACTTTTTTTTTCCTAAAAGGGTTTCTCCCTTAAAGCAGGTTACTGGAAAGGAATACTTGAGGTTGGGAGCCAGGATGAGCTCAGCCTGGGAAAGGGACTTGGGAGCTTGGTTCTGATCGCTCATTTCCTTGGCTGATCACAACCTCATTGTCATCAGTTCCTTGATTCTAAACCCATGCCCACCTACATAAGATACTATTTGTCAGGCTGGGATTTAGAAGTGTGTGTGTGTGTAGCGGGAGAAGGGACCCAGTCCTGTAAGCTTAAAATTATGGCCAAGAGACAGTGTGGGTGTTTCCAGCTGAGGCTTTTGTTCTGTCTTTCCTCTAAATCCTCCATAGACATCTACTGTAGAACGAATTCAGATGACAATTCTTCCATCTGTCTTTCTCCTGTGTGTGCCCATTCCTTCTGCTAACCTTGGGAAGCATTTTTAAGAAAGAAAGAAAATATGATAGCTAGACAATGCCTTTTAGACATTATTGATAGATTGGTTAATTAATTTAAACAGTGTTGGCATGAAAGGTTTGCAGTAATAGAATCAGCAAACCCTCCTTTTCAATGGTACAACTGAAAGTATAAAATGTATAACTTGTTAATCTTCACTTCCTTTCCCTGCCCTGTATTCCTTTCAGTTTACTGGGTTTGTTAACCTTTGAGTTTTATAAAATCATTTATACTCAACACCTCCACTTCTACTGATTTCCCTACTGTAGTAATATTTTTTAAGAATGGTAAAAATGTCTTGTCTGTCAGAAGCACAGTGTATTGCAGTTATGATGTGCCATCAAGTTTGAGACCTTTGAATTAAAGCCTTTGAGAAGATTCTATGATTAGCAGCATTGTTTGGGCTTTGAAAACTCACAGCTGTAACTTCCTTTATTAAGCTAATTCATCAGTATGTTAGATTCTTCTCTTCTCCAAATGACCTTTTAAAATTATTGTTGTATTTTATTACTGTAGTAAGGTCAGGCTTAGAGATGCATTTGGACTGATTTCTCTTTTTACTTTTATAATTTGACCAGTTGCAAATAGAAATGCCAAACAGAGCCTGACTGTAAATAAAATTGATTTGAGTTATTTATTGGAATATTCTATGATTCCAGAAACACTGGAAATATGTAAGTACATTGGAAAAAGTATAAAATAAACCTGACAGTGTCTGGAAGTTGAGTCATGGCTACTGGACTTTTTTTTGAGAGATAGAAACGTTTCACTGTTCATCCAAACAGCTTCATCTGTCTGAATACAGCTAGTGCAAATCCTCCATCTTATAGGCAGCTTTGACCTCTTGTCACCCTGGCCTGAATTAGGCTCATAAGATGAATAGTGGCCTAAATAGGCTCATTAGGGAGACAATAGTATCCTTAGCCTTAAGGTGAACAATGGCCTAAGGTGCTAAAACCTATCAATAATGGGTCATTAGCTATGGCCTTGGTGGTGAAGGCTTTTTGATTTGCATGGGGACTTTGGAAAGCACAGCCTGATAAGTAGCAGATAGACTACTAGATAAACCTGACAGTGGGATAAAACACAAGCAAAAGATGTACAGTATAAAAGCAAGCAAGCAAGCAAGATAATTCAAGATGACAAAAACTACAGTCATACCCAAGACAGGGCAATGTGAGTAGAAGTTCAATAGAATAATAGAAGATCAATAGAATTACAGAAACATGAACAAGAATAATTAAAAGCAAACAATGAATGGCCATATTGGCTTCCCCTATTACTTCTGCCAGCCCATCTAGTTTAAAATTAAGTTTAAAAGACATTCACAGCTATCAAGCCAAAATAAAAGTTAACAGTCCTCTATCCAACCTGAGCAAAACATCTAAAAATATTTTGTAGCAGTTGGAATAAGTTCAGGAATGGACCAATTAATACAAACTGTAGAATACCGAAGATAATACAGTGCCCCAAAGGAAGAAATGTAGACAAAATCTGCAAAGAGATTCAATTGAATAGGATCTTGTAATTTACCAGTTCAGCATATGCAGGAGGATGAGACTTAACACATCGCCTAGAGGTTCCTTGAGGTGATGATCCATTGGTCTCTTTTTCATGCACCCGTGATGCGTGTGATCCCTGACACTTACCTAGCTCACACATGGCCGGGTGGGGTGGGGTGGGGGAGATAATTATTTGGCTTTGTATAACTTAAATGTTGTGTCAGAGAAGAGCACAATTGTCCCCGAGCTGTGTGAAATTTGTAATCTTGTTTTAGACTGTTCAATGTAATAATAGGCCTTTTGGATCAGACTGAAAGCTCCTCTACTCCTGCATGCCGCTCTCACATCAGCCAAACAGGTACCAATGGGAAGTCCACAAAGAGGACATGAGGGCTCTTGACCTCCTGAATTCCCCATCGATTCCCCTTTTGTTGGAAGGCAGAGCTGTGTGCACATAACACGCTCTCAGCAACCCCAATCACAGTATTTTCTGTGTATAAGACTGTATTTTGGTCTAAAATTGTTAGACTAAAAATTGAGGGCCGCCGTATATATGGAAGCAAGTCGAAGAGACAACCACGTGGTTGTTAAACTGTAGCTTTGGGTTGGAAAAGTGGGGGTCGTCTTATACACGGGGTGTCTTTCAGATGGGAATAATGATAGCAGCTTCAGGCGTCATGGAAGACTCTCTCTCATGGCCACTGCAAATCAGACTCAGCTGCCGGTCCACTCATCTATCTCATCCTCGGTCTCAGCCGGAGAATGTCTTGGGTAGGCCCTGAGCCATTACGACTAACTAGGAGCCTCGTGGCGAGCTAAAGAACAAGGCCTCATTTGCCAACCGCCAGCTGTTCCTCTCACAGTTCAGCTTCAAGGTCAAAGGAAGTCCTGTTCTTCTGCTCTTATCACAACATTATTATGGTTTCTACACGGGGAAGTTTTTCTGTATCGTATCCCATGGTGCCACCAGGCAGTTCCTCACTTCCAACGGTGACCAGAGTAACCAGCCTGAGTAAATGGGTAGTGTAAGGGTTCGTTGTCTCTTGTTTCATGCACTCTTGAAAGATTAGACACAGACTGAGCAGATTCTTGAAAAATAAAAGGATCTTTATTTAACTCTTCAAGCCAGGAATTTCAAAGTTGGGTTCAAATGAATTATCGAACAACAAGTTTTTCTGTTGGGATGTGAAACTCCTTATTTGGGGTGAGCTTTGGGTGGACGGAAGGCCTCACTCTTTTGCTCCATCCCCACCCGGGTATCCATCTCCGGGTTTAGAGCCTGGTTCTTATCATCCCTCACCTCGGAGTTCCACGGGAAACGGGAGAAAATCAGGAGTTTAACGGGAGCCCCGTCTCTACCTTCCGGAGTACATCCCTTCTTATCGGCACACCCTCCCTAACGTCCCTAACTGTTCCTCCTCTTAACTGACATTATTATGGTTTCTATATAATATCCTGCTCACTCTATTCTCAGTTTGAGTACCTATTTGTCTAACTACCTTTTCTATATCCCTATTTACCTGGACTCCTCATGCCAATACATCCTTTTGACATGGTGCCAATCCTCCAATCGTCTGTCTGCAGTTCCCTTATTATCAGTTTGAACTTTCCTATCATTCATCCAATCTCTTCCTTCAATGGTCATCACCCTTTGAACTGACCAGTAATTCTGGCAGGGCTCCACCTCCCTTCAGTAACCAGCCTGAGTCCACAGGTTCTTCTTCTTCTTCTTTCCCAATGGTGCCACTCAACGCCTTCTTCTCCTCCTCTTGTGTCTCAGATGTTAGAGCGGACAACTTTGTTACTTCCTTCTCCCTGTCACAGGTAGCAGTTTCTTTCTCGTCCCACAGAATCGGCAATGTCTGTATTCCCCCTGAATATTTCAAAAATAAAGGGGGAAAGAGGCTTTTATAACAGATGGCACACATTTCTTGAGATTCCAAAGGCTGTCACCCTGTTCTGTCATAAGATGTTGCTTCAGTAGTATCTGGGCATGTTGACTTTTGCTGAAGAACAGAATGTTACCATGACAACACCAACAATATAAATACTGCATCAAGGTTGGAATAGTAAATAAATAGAGGAAGAAAAAAAAACCTCAGCTGTGCACACACATTGGAAACTGATGCACATCACTGTCTGCAGTCAAATCCGAGTAGCTTATAATATTTTTCCATGTATGAGACAATATTTTTGTGTAAAATTGTTAGTTTAAAAGCTGGGGGTTGTTTTATACAAGGAAGTAAGATGAGGAGATAACTGTGCAGTTGTGAAACTGTAATTTTGGGTTGGAAAGGGGGTGTCTTATAGACAGGAAAATACAGTATCTCCAGGCTTTATTCGATTGCATTGTGGGGTTTTTTCCTTCTTTTCTGATATGATCCAGAACTTCTCAAGGGACTTTAAAGCAAATCTGTTGTTTCGGACACGGGTCCCTTGCTCATCAAAGCCTCAGACGGAAGCCATTCATAAAGGCATGTCCAAACTTCAGCCCTCCAGATGTTTTGGACCACAACTCCCACAGTCCTTTGTCATTGGCAATACAGGCTTGGAATTCTGGGAGCTGTGGTCCAAAACATCAGGAGGGCCTAAGTTTGGATATGATGATGTTGAGAGTCGATTCTTCACTTAAAAGCCTAGTATTGCATTTGTATTTTGTAATGGTCACATGCCCCTTTTACTTCATAAGAACACCAATGTTTCCTTGTTAGTTTCCACCCTTATAATGTTTTTTTCCTTGTTGTGTGACCTTTGTCGCTTTAATGTTCCATAGTTCTCTGTTCTTCACAGGAATATGGTTTAAATGCTCTGGACTGTATATTGTCCCTCAGTATTGTAAGCCACCTTGGGTCTTTTTCCAAGGAGAAAGTTGGGATGAAATATTCAAAACAAACAAACAAACAAACAAACAAACAAACAAACAAACAAAGGTTTCCTTAGAAATGCAGGGCTGTATGTATTTTGCCTCTCAACTCTGGATGAAAGAAACAAAAACAGAATCAGTTTTCTGCATCACTCAGCATGAGGTGGTATTATTCTCATCAAACCAAATTAGGGGGCAGGCAGGAAGCTACCCTAACAGTGGAAAACCAGCCACAGGCTGTGTCATAGAGAAAGTCTATGTCAAATAACTCACCTCTCAGATTTGCTCATTCATTCTGAGTTTTCCATGTGGGAGCATGTTCACAATTACTAACCCAAGCGGGCAGGCTGAAATTTTTATTAGCACGCTACACAGCAGTGCAACTGAAGCCATGATGCAGGATGGAGCATGAATTTCCTGAGCAGGTTATCATTGCAAATAAGGAAGAAAGAATTGGATACTTCATGATGAGAAATGTTTTTCAGCAAATGTTAAAGGAACTTTAAAAACTCCTCAAGAATAAAAAGCTTCTGAGAAATCGTTCACTTACTTAACACTTCTTTTTAATTAACTTATATTGACAACCATTCCATGCATGTGAACGTATAACAGAAAAAAATGTTTGACTAAAGCTCCATATTTTTAATCAGAAGAAGAAAAGATCAATCTAGGAGGAAAAATACGTAGTTGCATACAAATGTAATAGCCTTACCTTTTATTTTAACAGCTGCCAAAGGTATTTGTTGGGAGATGAGTTTATTTATTATTTATTTAGTCTCATTTATGAGAGGAATCGAGACAAAGTTAAAACAAGACAAATTAAAACACAATAAATAACATATTAAAAACCAATTACCGTATATACTCAAGTATAAGTCAACCCGAGTATAATTCGAGCCCCTAATTTAACCCCAAAAACTGGGGAAACGTATTGACTCGAGTATAAGTCTAGGGTGGGAAATGCAGCAGGGCCTGGCAGCTCTTCCTTTGTGAGCTGGGGGAGTGGTGTGTGATGTTTAAAATAACTTTTAGCCACTGATGCAAGTGCTTGGGTCAGCATCGTGTGCCGCTCCCCTGTGATGCAGAGGGGGGTCATGAGAAGCTGCATGCAATGTTTAAAATGATTTTTAGCCACAGATGACTTGCCTCAGTGGCTAAAAGTACTGACCGAATATAAGCTGGGGCCCCTTTTTTCAGCCCAAAATTAGGGCTGAAAAACTAGGCTTATATTCGAGTATATACAGTAAACTATCTTTAATTAAAACAATCCAAATAATTAAAAGCATTAACTTTACAAATGCACTCAAGCTGAAAAGCTAAAAACCCACATCCTGGAACTAAATAAGAACGTTACATATTAAAGTTAAAAGCCTGTCTGAAAAGGTGGATCTTTTGCAGTTCGTAGTGTGTGAACACAATGTGTGGAAATTAGCAACATGTCTCACCTCCCAGCCAAAGTGAAGCTATCCGCTTCTGGGTGATGGAGACTGTATTAGATGACTGGCGACCCTTGATCTATAGAAATGGGGAAAGACAACTAAACCTTCACTGCAATGAAACCTGAAGTCTCAGGAAGATTCAACTGCAGTCTCCATCCTGGAACATGAGTTTAACTCCCATCCAGACCCCGCCACATCTCACCAATAGGATTTTTGGACCTTCCATTTTTCCTCTAGTTCAATCTTGGATCCCCAGGTGCTCTTGGACTACAACTCCCAGAAGCCTTCACCACTAGCTGTGCTGGCCATGATTTATGCGGGTTGTAGTCCACAAACATCTGGGAAACCAAAGATGGGAACCACAGCTCTATCTGGAAGCTGAGTCCTGACATCTGGACTTCAGCTTCCTCAGACTGAAGAAGCTACTTGGATGAGCAGTGAAATGTTTCGATCTCACAAGAAAAGAACTTAAGTTGCCAGGACTCAACTTCCAGATAACCTCACCCGAGAACCTTCACAGATGACCAACAGCTCTAGTCACTCAAGCCTGTAATACTCAGTTTGAAGTTTGTCTCTGGGATGTTGTGCAAGGCCTATACCAGTGTTGGCGAATCTATTGGCAGAGGTGCCAAAGGTGGCACATGGAGCCCTTTCTGTGGGCACGCAACGTCATCCCCTCACAGCCACAACACTTCATTCGCCATCCAGAGCACGCCACTGTGCTCCGTGCAGAGAGCCGGGTGAAGGGGAGGCAGCAGCTTGTGGGCTCGTTGGTAGCCCCCGTTTACTCTCCAGCCCTGGGCATCCCAAAAGCGGCGTGGCTGGAGAGTAAACAGGGACTACGAACGAGTCCCAGTTCCGTGGCCACAGCACCCTCGCTGTGGCCACAGGAAACTCAAAAGCCTGCTTGATCTTTGCTTTTTCCAAAGGGTAGCACCCCTGCTCTTCGATCCCCACTTTCCCAAAGGGTGTCTCCCGGAGCATTTGTAACCCAGGGTGCCACTGTATTCAGATTAAATTGCTGTATTGACACTTTGCGAAAAATAAGTGGGTTTTGAATCGCAGTTTGGGCACCCGGTCTCTAAAAGGTTTGCCATCACTGGCCTATACATTCTTTTCCCTTCGCTTTTTTCATCCACATTGTTTCACTCCTCCAGCTGATTCATTCCTACTACTCCCTCTCTACAGTATTTTGGCATAGCGCACCAGCCAAGCCAACATGTGACTATTTTTCTGACAGCCCCAAATGCCCTACCTTTAGGATTTAAGAAAATACTTCTCACTCGCAAGTTCTTTGCTATCAGAATTCCCTACAGACTGGAGAAAGGCTGGGAACATTCATAAAGTTTCTCATCCAGGTGCACTAGCTGGTGCCTGAGGAGAGCTGGTCTCGAAGAAAAGCATTCACCGCACAGCAAACATTTATGGGGTTTTTCTATGAGGTGGACTTTCTGGTGGCTCACGAGGTTTGATTTCAGGGAAAAACACTTCCCACAGTCAAAACATTTATAGGGCTTCTCCCCTGTGTGGACCCTGCGGTGGATCAAGAGCCCTAATTTCCAAGCAAAACATTTCCCACACTCCAAGCACTTGTAGGGTTTCTCCCCAGTATGGGCAATCTGGTGGTGAATGAGTTGGGATTTCTGAGCAAAACGTTTATCACACTCTGTGCATTGGTGTGGTTTCTCTCCCGTGTGGACTATCTGGTGATGGGTGAGCTGCGATCGCCAAGCAAAACATTTATGGCACACCGAACACGTATAAGGTTTCTCCCCCGTGTGGACCCTTTGATGGGTCACAAAAGCGGAAGAGGTGGTGAAATACTTCCCACAGTCCAAACAGGGATAAGGTTTCTCTCCTTTGTGGACTTTCTGGTGCCTAGTTAATGCAGAGGAGGCGGCAAAACATTTCCCACACTCGAGGCATTGTAGGGTCTTTCTCCTGTGTGGATTCTCTGGTGAATCAGAAGTCTGGACTTCCAAGCAAAACATGACCCACACTCGGGGCATTTGTATGGTTTTTCACCCGAATGGCCTTTCCGATGGGTCATGAGCTGGAACTTCTGAGCAAAGCACTTGCCGCAGTCCAAACATTTATAAGGTTTCTCTCCGGTGTGGGCTTTTTGGTGGACCATGAGTTGGGATTTCTGATTGAAACACATCCCGCACTGCAGGCATTTGTAACATTTCTCCCGGTTGTGAATTCCCTCGTGGTCCATCAGCGTGGATTTGCGAGAAAAACACTTCCCACACTCTGAACACTTGTAAGGTTTTTCCCCCGTGTGGATTCTCTGGTGGTTCGTGAGTGACGTCTTCTGCGCAAAATACTTCTCGCATTCGAGGCATTTGTAGAATTTCTTTTCCGCCTTCCCTTTCTGGTGGTACACCAGTTGCGACTTCCAAGCAAAACGCTTCCCACAGTCCGAGCATTTATGGGGTTTGTCCCCCGTGTGGATTCTCTGGTGGTACACCAGCTGCGACTGCCACGCAAAACACCTCCCGCAGTCCGAGCATTTATACGGTCTCTCCCCTGTGTGGAGCTGCTGATGCTTCGCGAGACCCGATTTCTGAGCAAAATGTCGCCCACAGAGGTTACACGAGTGCACTTCCACGCATTTGCCTGAGGGAATAAATAGAAACAACATTTATTTGGGGAGGAAAGATATCATGCTATCAGGTTAAATAATAATAATAATAATAATAATAATAATAATAATAATAATAATAATAATAATAATAATAATAATAATAATAATAATAATAATGTGCTGTCAATTCTGAATTATGACAGTCCTTTTTAGGCTTTTTCAGGGAGAGACCAGCCATACCGTAAGTGGTTTGCCATTCCCTTCTTCTGGGGGTGTCAGGCTGTGTAGGTCACATAGGATGACTCTATTCAACGTGGAGAAACCAACTCCTAACCACTGAAGACCTCCTAAGTTTTCAGAGAGGTGGCTTGCCTTAAGTCTCCTACCTGAGTTGGGGTTGGACTTCTCCATTTCCTGAGGATCTGGCACCCATGGGTTTTCTCCTTGTTCCATCTTATTGATGAGGTCAGGTTTGGCAGTAGGAAATCCTACCCAGGAAAGAAAACGATGGAGAATATAAAGAGATGCAGTTACGCTCAATGGCTGAAAAATGTTAATTATAAGTAAACACCCAAATTTGCCTGGAGACTTAAAAAAACAATCAAAACCTTACAAGAAGGAAGCCTGTTAATTATTTCTTAAAGTTGTTGTCATATGCCAGAAATTGGAGCCAACTTATAGTGACTCTGTCAGGGCTTTATCTAGATTTCAATAAGGCCTTCAATAAGGTTCCCCATGGTATACTTGCAAAGAAGTTAGTAGAATGTGGGATAGATAGTGCTACTGTTAGGTGGATTTGTAATTGGTTGACAGATCACACCCAAAGGGTGATCATAAATGGCTCCTCTTCAGCTTGGAGTGACCAGTGGGGTGCCCCAGGGTTTTGTTCTGGGTCTGGTGCTATTCAATATCTTTATTAATGACTTGGAGGAAGGAATAGAGAGTAGAATAGAGGCTGATAAATTTGCAGATGCTACCAAATTGGGAGGGGTAGCTAATAGGATAGGATGAAAATCCAAAACGACCTTGACAGATTAGAGTGCTGGGCCAAAGCTAATGGAATGGGTTTCAACAGAGAGAAATGTAGGGTGGTGCATCTAAGTAAAAAGAATGAATTGCACAGATATAGGATGGGAGACACCTGGCTAGAAAATAGTACCTGTGAAAGGGATCTGGGAGTCTTGGACCACAAATTGAACATGAGTCAGCAGTGTGATGCGGTGGCCAAGAAAGCCAATGCAATTCTTGGTTGCATCAACAGAGGCATAGTGTCTAGATTCAGTGGTTCTCAACCTGTGGGTCCCCAGATGTTCTAGGACTGCAACTCCCAGAAATCCTGGCCATCTCAGATAGTGATGAAGACTTCTGGAAGTTGCAGTCCAGAAACACCCGGGGACCCACAGGTTGAGAACCACTGGTCTAGATCAAGGGAACTGATAGCACCACTCTTTTCTGCTCTGGTCAGACCCCACCTGGAATACTGTGGCCAGTTTTGCGCACCTCAATTTTAAAAGGATGTTGACAACCTTGAGCAGCTCCAGAGGAGGGCGACCGAGATGACTGAACATCTGGAAGAAATGTCTTACAAGGAGCAGCTTAGGGAGCTGGGAATGTTTAGCCTTTCAAAAAGAAGGCTGAGGGGGGGATATGATAGCTATGTTTAAATACAGTGGACCCTTGTATAACAAACAGCTTGTATAACATAAATTTTGTACAACATAAAAAATTCCGGAGATAGGGGAAATTTGCTTAACATAATTGCCTATGGGGAGAATCCGTACAACATAAAAATGGGATTACAGTGGTACCTTGTATAAAGGAATTAATTTGTTCCAAATGAAATTATGTTAAGCAAATTTTCCTTTATACAAATTCCCATAGGAATGCATTGAAAACGGAGTGATCCCATTTTTATGTTGTATGGATTTTCCCCATAGGCGATTATGTTAAGCAAATTTCCCCTATCTCTGGAATTTTTATGTTGTACAAATTTTACGTTATACAAGCTGTTTGTTATACAAGGGTCCACTGTACTCTGTTTTCAATGCATTCCTATTGGAATTTGTATAAAGGAAAATTCGCTTAACATAATTTCGTTTAGAACGAATTAATTCCTTTATACAAGGTACCACTGTATTTGAAAGAAAAGGCTTTCAGGGTTTTCAAAAAGATAATCCGTTTTGAGTCATGTTTAAGGAGAAAAGCATGATATAAATAAATAAATAAATAAATAAATAAATAAATAAATAAATAAATAAATAAATCCCCTTCTTTTGGCAGTTTCCTGGGACTGTACAGCTTGCCCAAGGCTACACAGGCTGAATCTCCCCCAGCAGGCACTGTGGGGGGAGGGAATCAAACTCTTAACTTCCTTAGCCAGATAACATTAAGAGAGTTGAAAAATGCAGCACCTGAAGAGGGAAAGTTAAAACCTCTACCACTTACCAAAGGATGAAAGCAGCTCCTCAGCCAAGGAAGCCACGTTGGCATAATTCTCCACCATCACCTCCTTGTACAAAGTTCTTTGTTCTGGGCCCAGCAGAGTCCACTGGCTCTCTGTGAAATAGACGGCCACGTCCTCAAAGGGTATCGGTCTCTGCAGGAACAGAGAGCTCATAACTGGCATAGAACCACAAAGCAGCTGCCCTTCCAACCATCTGTCATCATTGCCCCTGGTTGACGGGCATTCAAGAGCATTTGGATGGCCACCCACGTCCCACCTCTTACCTACACATACAGTACTTCACCACGTCCACCTAAATTCCTATCCTCTTGGCGCGCAAGCTAATTCTCCCCCCCCCCAAACAAAGAGCAGAATCAAACTGGAACCCATATCAAGGGCCACTCCCAGTGAGGCCCTGCCTGGAAAAGCACTCTAGGTCACCCACCTGTCTCAACAGAAGCCTACTTCGCAGTCTCAGACGGTGATAGCCAGTGTGCAGGAGGGACAATGGATGCCGTTGCCGGTTTTGTCACTGGCTTTCTCCCTGGCAAGCAGACTCGGGGTAGGAATGGTGGGGAAGTGGTGTAGAAGTGAGCGATGTATATTCTCTGAGAGAAAGGGGCTATAAAGGCCAGCCTCTCTGGAGTGTCCCCGAATCCAATGGTGCTCAACCTGGGGGTCGGGACCCCTTTGGGGGGTCAAACGACCATTTCACAGGGGTCGCCATGAGCCAGTGAAGAAAAAAGCACAAACGGTTTGGAGGAGGGGGAGGAAGAGCGAGTTGCAGCTTGATAGGTTGGAGGGGATGTCAGTCAATGGCCCTGGAGGCTGCGATTGGCTGAGGGTGCCTGTGTAGAGGGGAGTTCTCTATGGCCTGCCAAAGGGGGCTTGTGGCCTCTTCCAAGGAGGGCAAGGCGGGTCACCACAACATGAGGAAGTGTATTAAAGGGTCACGGCTTTAGGAAGGTTGGGAACCACTCCCCTAGTCACTGTTTGCATTGATGGCCATTCACTTGTATGACCTGGTCCAGGCATAACCTACTGGTCCAAAGAGAGATAGTAAATGTGGTAGCCTTAATTTAGCGTATCCACTTTGCTACTTTTTTGTTTATGTTTTGGGGACCAAAACCAAGGCAGTGGGTATAGAGGGGGCAGCCCTGCCATTAGCCTGGACGAGGAAGTCGGGTTCAAGTGGAAGGGCTTGTGGGGATCTGCCAAATTTGCTCCAATTTACCCATCCACTAAGTTGCTTCAGTGGCAGACCTTCATTCTGGGAGATGTTGAAGCTTGAACTGCTATGGGGGCCCCTTTGCAGGCAGTAATGAGGTCTGGGAAACCACTGTTATTTTCTTCAACAAGGTTGTTCCAAATGAGATCACCACATTGAAAAAAGGAAAAAGGAGACAAAAGCTGCTTCTGGGGCCCCTCCAGGATTATGGGCCCAGAAACTAAAGCTTCATTAATTTCACAGTAGATCCACCCCGGGGGGTTCTTTGTCACAGTGGGGAACTGACACTGCTGGGGACACACGTCTCCAGAGATGAGGACTTCACCTAAACCAGGCATGTCCAAACTTCAGCCCTCCTGATATTTTGGACCACAACTCCCAGAATCCCAAGCCTGTATTTCCAATGGCAAAGGACTGTGGGAGTTGTGGTCCAAAACATCTGGAGGGTCAAAGTTTGGACATGCCTGGCCTAAACAGACCATTGGAAGACTGTAGCTGCCACAGCCCTTGCTCACCGTTGCAATCAGGACCCGCTGGCATCGGCAACCTCTCCTGCCTCCGTCGCCCGAACGAGGAAGAGGCACCTGCCTGGTAAAGAAGGTGGCACAGTGATCTCAGGATCCCAGAGGAAAGAGGAGCCAATGGGAGTGCGAGGTGGCTGCAGGTGAATGGTTGTAACACAGACGCACCATACAAGTAGAAAGAACTAAGACTGTTTCAGCTGTAGAGCCAACTGGAGTGAGTGAAAGCCTGCCTCTGAGGGTCCTTAGAGCCAGGACCCATGGGAGAGGTGTGACTAGATACCTAGTTCTCCCAGATCACTCCTCCCAAGCTCTAAGAGCGTGGAGAGTGCCATCATTGCCAGGGAGGCAAGGTGGGGGGTGTCCTTGCCCTAAGGCGGTTGGGGGCCAACAGGGAAAAGAAGGTGTGGAGTGATGGCTATCATGCCTGGCTTACAACCTAAGTTCTGGTTCCTTGTAATATCAATTAGGATTTTAGAGAAAAAATAAAAATAAAAGGAAGGAGGCTCTCCTTACTTGCTTGGGTCTCCTTGCACAGATCCATCTTCTCTTCTCCCCATCAGCAAACCTGTCACCCTCTCCGGCTGGCGACACATCCTGCTTCTTCTCCCCAGGAGGAGGGTGAGACCTCTGGAGAGCTGTGGACGCCATCCTTCGCTCCCTGGAAGCAAAGCAAAAGGAGAGCATCTCAGGGAGAGGCCTCTTTAGCACCACACATTGTCTCTCCCCTCCCACATACATGTAAGAGCAGAGGACCTATTTAGAATCATAGAATCATTTGAGTTGGAAGAGACCTCAAGGGCCATCCAGTCCAACCCCCTGCCATGCAGGAACCCCTATCACAATATTTCTGATGGCCATCCAGCCTCTGCTTAAAAACCTCCAAAGAAGGAGACTCCACCATCATTGTGGCAGCAGATTCCATTGCCAAACAGCTCTAAATGTCATGATGTTCTTCCTAATGTTCCAATGGAATCTCTTCTCCTGTCGTTTGAAACCATTGCCCCGAGTCCTAGTCTCTGAAGCCAAGGAAAACAAACCTGTTCCCTCTTCAATAGGACATCCTTTCAAATATTTAAACAGCTATCCGATCCCCCCCCTCAGCCTTCTTTTTGAAAGGCTAAACATTCCCAGTTCCCATAGCAGGCTTTGGTGGGAAAGATCCCTGAAGTCTCCACAGTGAGGCACAGAGGAACCTGCCTTGTACTAAGCCAGACCATTGGTCCCTTCAGCTCCCACAGGCTTTGCTAAAGCTGGCGGTGGGCCTCCAAGGTCACGCCTGGCTGTGACCATCTCTAAGAGGGGGGGAAAAATCACACATGTATTCATTTATTTTGAATATTTTTACCCCACCTTTTTCCTTGAAAAAGGGCCCAAGGCGGCTTACAATACTGAGGGACAATATACAGCCCAGAACATTTAAGACATATTCAAGCTGAAGAACAGGGGAATTAGAACAGGCATCTTGCAACATGAAAAGGCAACATTAAAGCTAAAAACAGCACGCAAACAATTAAAAGGAAAAAAATCCATTATGAAGGATGGAAACTAACACGGAAAACACAGGTGTTCAGAATTGAGTCTAAGCAATCTTGCATGGCAATCCATAAGGGGGCATTGCCACCTGTTCCGATGGATGACGGGAAATATTTCTGTCTCTGTTTGGTTGTTGCGTCACCAGTAGATGGTGGATAATATGGGGTGTCACCAGACCTTCCGAGTTACTCATGACAAACAATTAATTCCTTGTAATTAACTAAATTTTTCAATTACTAAGGTATTTTATTTAAATTACATCCCATTTGTGCTTTAGTGAGGTATATTTCCATTTCTTTGGGGGTATAAATATTTCAGTTAGTTTTACTGCTATGGACAGGGTGGCCTCATTACCCAGGCTACTGACTTACAGCATTCTGCAGTTTGTTAAATAGTTACTATTTTAACTGTTTTATTACATGGCTGTTCTCACTGATATTGTCTATAATGTTGCCAAGATCATTTTGCCTATCAATTGACACATATTAACAACTCAGGCAAATTTCCCATTGCCTGGTCTAAGGCCATAATAATACCTATCTTTAAGAAAGGAGAAAGAGGAGATCCATCCAACTACAGGCCAATCAGCTTACTCTCAGTGTTGGGTAAGCTGTATGCTAGTTATCTAAATCAAAGACTGGAATCTTGGATAGAGGTAGAAAACATTCTGGGGGAAGAACAAGCCGGCTTCAGAAAGGGTAGATCACCAACTGATCAATGTATGATATTAAACCATCTTGCTGAGAAATATTATGGTCGAAGCTATACAAAACCTCTATAGATAAACGACTCCTCTATCTCATTAAAGGTCTCTATCAGGGCACCACCCTACGTGTAAGGTGTGGCATAGAAGGGAATCTGACAAGATCTATTCCTGCTAATAAAGGGGTCCGCCAGGGCTGTATATTGGCCCCCACACTATTCAACCTTTATCTCAATGACCTACTAGATTGTTGCCTTGTATCAGACTTTCACCCTCCCAGACTGGCAGAGACTAAATGTCCCCTACTGCTATATGCGGACGATGCTGTTCTATTGTCTCTATCAAAAATAGGCCTCAAACGACTAATACGTGCATTCATGACTTACTGCAAAAATAACCAACTGGTCATTAATTTCACCAAAACTAAAATTATGGTTTTTGCTCCATCTGTAACTTTAAGAAAGTGGACAATTAATGGCAACTGCATTGAGCAAGTAAAACAGTTTAAATATCTAGGTATCATATTTCACTATAAGTTATCTTGGGCTGCTCATAGACAATCTGTAATCCAAGCAGCCCAGAATACACAAAAGGCAATTACCCATTTTTTTCTTTACCAAGGGGGGACAATTTGTACCTGCTGCTATTCAAGTTTTCAAGGCCAAGATATTGCCTCAATTATTATATGGTATTCCAACTTGGATTCTAGGATTCCATCCTAGCATGGAGAGTGTCCTTTCAACATTTTTAAGATCTATCCTTGGAATGCCAAGATGTGTTCCCGCAGCAGGTCTTCGATTGGAGACTGGCATTGCATCACTAGAATGTGTTGCTTGGATCTATGCTTTTAGATACTGGATTAAGGTATCACATGCCAATACCTCAATGGGATATCTACATCTCTTACAAAATGATGTCCACTATAGCTCATGGTTTAAAGTTTTTCCAACTAAACTACATCTGTTAGGGCTATCTATTGACTTTCTTAAAGCCTATGAGCCCAAGACAGCTAAATCTATCATAGAAAAGCGGATTAGGGATATTGACTTTCAGCACTCTATCACAAGTGCACAGAAAACTTGCTCTATTCTGCATTTTGGACTAAACTTTAATTTCTCACAAAGTGCCCGATACCTGGAAAACCTGACTGTGCCCAAATATCGGCATGTTTTCTCAAGAGCTCGATTTAACTGCCTTCAATCTGCAATTTTAGATGGGTGTTACTCTGGTGTCCCTTATGAAAACTGATTGTGTCCTTGTAATAACAAAGAAATTGAAACACTGAATCATGTCCTTTTTGTATGTGATTTTTATAGAAATGAGCGTACTAAATTACTCAAGCCCATAATGAGTGTCTTCCCAGGTAGGATGCTGAACTGGTATTTAAAATATTTATTAAGTGACACAAACAAGGGTACCACTGAATCTGTGGCCAAGTTTCTTTTCTTTGCCCAAAGAATACGGAAGACAACCTTGGCCTCTGTTAGCTCTTAATACAATTATGAATTGCACAATGTTTGTATAATTCACTTTTACTACCTAAACTGTTTTAACTATCTTAAAAATTTTGTAATGGTTTTACTCTTTTATCCTTTTAAAACTTCATGTATGTATTTTTACCTTATTGGTTGGGCCTGTGGCCGCAAATAAAGATTGTTGTTGTTGTTGTTGCAAGTCACTATTTTAACTCCTTTTCAGTCAAAAACTGTATGCCAACTAATTACTTCAGAGTAATTGAACTGTGGCTATACCTAGTTACTTGCAAAGGCTATGTTCCCTTTCCCCATGTTTATATATGAAATTCTCGTCAAGGTAAATGGGTTGGCTTTCTTCTGTAACATAAAATGTTGCAGTGAAGAAACCCACAGTTCCTTAAAGACTGGGGTAACACAATCTTCCATGGGCAATAGCCCACTTTTTGTAACTAGAAGCGGTAAGTTTTATTCAGATTCCAGGTACATATCTAATATACAGGACTGGAATTCAAGAAGTACAGAGAGTGACAATTCTATTACTTATCAAATTCTGGGCCATCCATCAAATGGTGCTCCTGCTAACATAAACATCCTGGCATTGAATAATCTAAACCTAATTACTATAATCAATGTCATAAAAATCAACAGGCCTCTAGATTCTAACTTCCTAATGAATTTTGAGGATTCAAGTCCTTTTATGCGGATGTTTTACAGATTAGATTTTTTTTTAATCCTGAGGATTGGCAGGTGGGCAATACCTACTTCCTAAAAAACATAGAAAAGCACAGCTACCAAACCTAGCGTTAATCGGCTTTTAATACAGGTCCTTTCGTTGATGAACGTCATTAGTGACGCTTAATTTGACCTCCACAGCAATGTTTTGAGCAAAAAAGTGGAGGGGGGGGAGGGAGATGGGAACGTTAAAAGGAAACCACTTTGCAGGGGAGACGGCAAAATGCTTCCAGAAGATCATTTCAAGCGCAAAATCCAAGCCCCCCTTTTTAATGGGACCTGAAACTGAAAGACAACACCCCTTCCCGCCGAAAAAAAATCCTTGATCTTCCACATTTCACTACAAAAGGCCGCACAAACGACGCGAAATGAGAAGAACGACCTCCCTTCCCCCGTAACAGACCCACGGCCTCCTTTCTCAACAATGGGGGAGCCCCCACGTCCCAGGGTCCCCCCTTTCCCTCTCCTGCCCTCCCCGTAGGACAGGCGGCCCTATGCGTGTTTACTCGGAAGTAAACCCCCCTGTGTGGCCGCCAGGGAGGATCAGTAGTTTTTTTTTTTAATATGCATTTTAATTTCCCCCTCTGATGAATCTCCCTTCCTCCCCTCCTCCCCCCGTTTCTCCACCGCGCCAAAACAGGCATCCCTTGTGGAATGCAGAGATTCCCGGAATCCTCCCCCCCCACAACAGCGGCATAATAATAGGATTTGCAAAATTAACGCAGGCTCAAAGCAATCTCCTTGGGAGAGAGAAGCAAGTCCGAAAGGAGGGGGGGGGGATGGGCAGACAAACCTTGCTTCTGGCCCTCTTCCTTTGCCTTCCCCTCCAAATTCACCGGTGCCTCTGCATCCAAGCGTTCCTCCGGGCTCTGGTTTGCTTTTTTGGGGGGGGGGCTTCCTTCCCGAATCGTCCTGGCGGGGAACCCCTTCCCTGTTTGGGGGTCCCGCTGCTGCAGGCCCGATCCCGACGACCCCCCCCCCAACTCCTTCCCCACCACCACCTCTGGGTCCTGCCAGGGCGGGCGCAGGAGGCTGCGGGGCAGCTTGTACAAGGGACGGAGCTGGCCCTTCTCAAGAGGCTGGCCTCTTCCTTCCTTCCATTTGCGGCTGCCTCTGAAATGACTCAAGGGGAGCTGTCATACTGTTGGAATATATCATGGGAGAGGGACGGGGCTCGCTGGAAAAAAGACTATCGTGCTATATAGGGGAAAGAGAAAGGCAGGAGGGACTCAATAAAGGGACTCCGGGGCGAATACGTTTTCAAGACCCCAGCAGGGCTCTTCGTTGTAGGACCCTTGGATGTCATTAGAGGCAGACTGAAGGAAAAGGGGGGAAAACGGATGGATTTGCTCCATGAAAATAAGCCAGGGCTTTTTACTTTGCAAGACTTAAGCAGAGCTCATAGGACCCTTGCAGAGAAACACCAGGCCTGAATCAGGGGTGGATTAACCATTAAGGACAATAAGCACCTGCTTAGGGGCATCAAGGGAAGAGGGGGGCATCACAGAAATTTTCCATAGCTGAATTTACCATGGGCCTAAGCACATCTGATCTTGCCAGAAGCTAAGCAGGGTCAGCTCTGTTTAGTACTTGGATGGGAGACCACCAGGGAATACCAGGTGCTGGAGGCGCCTGGAGTAGGAACTGGCAAACCACTCCAGTATTCCTGCCAAGATAACTCCATGGACATGGGGTCACGAAGCGTCAGTCATGACTATAACGACACAACACACACACAAGCACATCCGATCTCGCCTGATTTCAGAAGCTAAGCAGGGTCAGCCCTGGTTAGTACTTGGATGGGAGACGACCAGGGAATACCAGGTGCTGGAGGCGCCTGGAGTAGGAACTGGCAAACCACTCCAGTATTCCTGCCAAGAAAACTCCATGGACATGGGGTCATGAAGAGTCGGTCACGACTGTAAGGATGCAACACACATGATGGGCCATATGGTGAAATACTGCAAATGGTGCAGCTGAACCAGGATCTGCAAAAAGGGGCCCCCATATTAAATGAAAAAAATACATACACATATATGCAACAATAGCAAGAGCAATCAGAGAGTGTAGGCCTCAGCCAACGGTTATGAAATTGAACAGGGAAATCCACCCCCCCATATAAATGAATGCAAGAGAAACTTTGTAGGCAGTCAGTTGTCCACTGAGAATGAGACTGTGTAGGGGCACTAGTAGCTCACTCAGCTTTGTTGTTGTTCAATTGTTCAGTCGTGTTCGACTCTTCGTGACCCCATGGACCAGAGCTCGCCAGGCCTTCCTATCTTCCACTGCCTCCCGAAGATTTCTCAAATCCATATTGGTTGCATTGATGACACTGTCCAACCAACTCATTCTCTGCCATCCCCTTTTCCTTTTGCCTTCAATCTTTCCCAACATCAGGGACTTTTCCAAGGAGTCCTCTCTTCTCATAGGTGGCCAAAGTACTGGAGCCTCATCTTCAAAATCTGTCTTTCCAATGAGCATCCGGGGTTGATTTCTTTCAAGATGGATCTGTTTGATCTCCTTGCAGTCCAGGGGACTCTCAAGACCCTCTTCCAGCACCACAGCTCAAAAGCATCAATTCTGCGGCGATCAGCCTTCTTTATAGTCCAGCTTTAACGTCCATACATCACTACTGGAAAAACCATAGCTTTGACTATCCTGCCTTAGTTGGCAAAGTGATGTCTCTGCTCTTTAGGATGCTATCTAGGTTTGCCATTGCTTTCCCCCCAAGAAGCAGGCATCTTTTCATTTCATTGCTGCAGTCGCAATCTGCAGTGATCAAGGAGCCCAAGAAAATAAACTCTGTCATTGCCTCCATTTCTTCCCCTTCTATTTGCCAGGAGTTTTTTTATGTTGAGCTTCAGCCCATTTTTTTCACTCTCCTCTTTCACCCTCATTAAGAGGTTCTTTAATTCCTCCTCACTTTCTGGTATCAGAGTAGTATCATCTGCGTATCTGAAGTTGTTGATATTTCTTCCGCTAATCTTAATTCCGTTTTGTGATTCATCCAGACCTGCCTTTTGCATGATGTACTCTGCATATAAGTTAAATAGGCAAGGTGACATTATACAGCCTTGTCGTACTCCTTTCCCAATTTTAAACCAGTCAGTTGTTCCATATCCAGTTCTGACGGTTGCTACTTATCCCACATATAGATTTCTTAGGAGACAGATAAGGTGGTCAGGCACTCCCATTCCTTTAAGGACTTGCCATAGTTTGTTGTGGTCCACACAGTCAAAGGCTTTGGCATAGTCAATGAAGCAGAAGTAGATGTTTTTCTGGAACTCTCTGGCTTTCTGCATAATCCAGTGCATGTTGGCGATTTGATCTCTAGTTCCTCTGCCCCTTCGAAATCCAGCTTGCACTTCTGGAAGTTCTCTGTCCACATACTGCTGAAGCCTGCCTTGTAAAATTTTGAGCATAACCTTCCTAGTGTGTGAAATGAGTGCAATTGTGCGATAGTTGGAGCATTCTTTGGCATTTCCTTTCTTTGGGATTGGGATGTAGACCAATCTTTTCCAGTCCTCTGGACAGTGCTGGGTTTTCCAAATTTGCTGGCATATCTTATGCAGCACCTTTACAGCATCCTCTTTTAAGATTTTAAAGAGTTCAATTGGAATGCCATCACCTCCACTGGCCTTGTTGTTTGCAATGCTTTCTAAGGCCCACTTGACTTCACTTTCCAGGATGTCTGGCTCCAGGTCAGCAACTACGCTATCTTGGTTATCAGGGACATCCAGATCTTTCTGATATAATTCTTCTGTATATTCTTGCCATCTCTTCTTGATATCTTCTGCTTCTGTTAAGTCCCTACCATTTCTGTCCTTTATCATATCCGTCTTTGCACGAAATGCCCCTTTAATATCTCCAATTTTCTTGAATAGATCTCTGGTTTTTCCTTTTCTGCTGTTTCCCTCTATTTCTTTGCACTGTTCGTTCAAGAAGGCCGCCCTGTCTCTCCTTGCTATTCTTTGGAAGTCTGCATTCAATTTTCTGTATCTTTCCCTTTCTCCCTTGCATTTTGCGTCCCTTCTCTCCTCCGCTATTTGTAGGGCCTCGTTGGAAAACCACTTTGCTTTCTTGCATTTTCTTTTCTTTGGAATAGTTTTCATTGCAGCCTCCTGTACAACGTTACAAGCCTCCATCCATAGTTCTTCAGGTGTTCTCTCCACCAAATCTAGTTCCTTAAATCTATTCTTCACATCCACTGTGTATTCATACGGGATTTGACTTAGATTATACCTGACTGGCCCAGTGGTCTTCCTTACTTTCTTGAGTTTAAGTTTGAATTTTGAAATAAGAAGCTGATGATCTGAGCCACAGTCAGCACCAGGTCTTGTTTTTGCTGACTGTATAGAGCTCCTCCATCTTTGGCTGCAGAGAACATAATCAATCTGATTCCGGTATTGTCCATCTGGTGATGTCCATGATGTCCATGCCTTTTGTGTTGTTGGAAAAGAGTGTTTGCAATGACCAGCTTGTTCTCTTGACAGAACTCAATTAGCCTTTGCCCTGCTTCATTTGGAACTCCAAGGCCGGTTATTCCTTTTATCACTTGACTCCCTACTTTAGCATTCCAATCCCCTATGATGAGAAGAACATCTTTCTTTGGTGTCAGTTCTGAAAGTTCTTGTAAGTCTTCATAAAATTGGTCAATCTCAGACTCTTCAGCACCGGTAGTTGGAGCATAAACTTGGATTACTGTGATGTTGAAAGGACTGCCTTGGAATTGTACCGAAATCATTCTATCATTTTTAGGTTGTATCCCAGCACTGCTTTTCTCACTCTATTGTTGACTATGAGGGCTAGTCCATTTCTTCTATGGGATTCTTGCCCACAGTAGTAAATGTGATAGTCATCTGAACTGAATTCACCCATTCCTGTCCATTTAAGTTCGCTGATGCCCAAGATGTCAATGTTTATTCTTTCCATCTCACGTTTGAACACATCCAGCTTACCCTGGTTCATAGATCTCACATTCCAGGTTCCTATGCAGTATATTTCTTTGCAGCATTGGATTTTCCTTTCTCTTCCAGGCATGTCTGCAGCTGAGCGTCCTTTCGGCTTTGGCCCAGCCACTTCATTAGCTCTGGAGCTACTTGTAGTTGTCCTCTGCTCTTCCTCAGTAGCATGTTGGATGCCTTCCGATCTGAGGGGCTCATCTTCCAGCATCATATCTTTTAGCCTTTTGTCTCTTTCCATGGAATGCTCTTGGCAGGGATACTGGGGTGGCTTGCCAGGTCCTACTCCAGGAAGTCTTATTACAGGCCTTATTGTCACCAGTGTAATTAGCCTTACAATGATGAAAGCACAGTTCAGCCTGTTTTATTTTGTAGCCTCACTGATCAACTGGGACACAAAAGTAGAAATGTGCCCCATTTATAAGATATTCTAGACTGAGGCAACTCACTCAGCTTCCATCATGCCAACAGGCAACAACACATGTGCTGCTAACATTGTAACACACATATGGGGGCACCAAAATCTTTTAAGTGCTTAGGGACTCTGAGAGTCTTAATCTGGCCCTGCCTGAGATGGATGAACTCAATCAAGGAAGCCACGGCCTTTGGGTTTGCAAGACCTGATCAGGGTCAGTTAATGGGCAAACCTTTTCCAGACCATTAATTCAGGAGGAAGGGGTAAGCCAGAAGCAATTGGGAGGCACGCCAGATAAGTCATAGCTAAGAGAAAGTGTCTGTGTGGGGTGGGGAGAGGGGGAAGTGCTGCAGGGTGCCCCAGTTTAGCATGGCTAGCCATTCTAGTTGAGGGGTTATGAGAACTGTAATTCAAGAAAGGAAGGAAGATCCCCCAGCCATCACTATTAAGATCAGACCAAGCACACACTGGATGTTGCAAGCTACGTAGTATTAGCACCAATATCAGTAATAGCACCAACACTAGTAACAGTAATGATAACAGTAATGGTATCTCAGTCTGCCACCAAAGGCATCAAACTTGACATCAGCAGAAAATAATTAATATGTATGGTTTTTTTTTAATGTTACTTTTTTTTTGTTCAAATCTCAAATTTATGTTGGAAATGTAAACAGAAGGAGGGCTCATTTTATCATAACACTTTGCTTTATGTAAAAAAAAAAACAAGATTATTTGGGTGTTAGTTAAACAAATGGTAGAAGGTGTCCTAGAGATAAGTCTCGAATTTAAACCAGAGATTTTCTTATTGAATATGTTGCCTGATTCACTAGAACAAGGAAAAACATATGTGGCTATTCATATGATAACTGCAGCAAGATTAGTCTTTGCCAGATCCTGGAAGGATCCTGGAATACCATCTGAACAGGAATTAACGTCTAAAATTTTAGAAACAATAGAGATGGATAAATTATCAGAATGCTTAGATGATTCCAGGAAGAATAATCACCATAAAGTCTGGGAAAAATATTATGTATGGATGAAGAAGAGAGAAAATAATAACAAAAGCTAGAGAATTAAGACAAGCATTATTGTACATACGTTATGATAAACATGAGTCAGTTTAGATGTGTAGAAATATTGAAACTAGTGGCAATTAGATATAGGTGACTACCAACTCACACCTCTCTGTATTTTGTACCCCCCCTTGTTTATGTTTCCCTATACCCTTTCCCCAATTCGTCTGTATCACAAAATAAAATAAAATAAAAAAACACCAAAAATATGTATGGTCTTTAATAGACTAAACTAAGCAGTTTCATTTGGGATTGCCTCATCGTAGGGCTTTCATGGTAAGGAAGGTTCAGCAGGGCTTTATCATTGCCCCCTTCTGTGCAGTACTAACAAGAGTTACTCATCACCGCCACTGCCTCCATTGCCAGCGTTGCCTTCAGCTATCACTGCTGCCCAGTAGCTGCCATGCCATCACCACTGGAGTTACGTATTCTCTTCTGCAAATGTGGCTATTAGCCTTGAAGAGGGAAGATGTCTCTCAGCTGTGACCATTGTGCTTTGGATGCCTCTGCTAGGAGTCCAGGGTCGTTGTTTGTACCTGTTCTTGTATTTTATAAGGTCTTGGGATTGTTGTTTCCAGGACCACTTTCTTGGAGCCTTGTACAGGTGAAAGATTTTGAAAGATGTATTCTTGAAGGCTTTCACAGCCGGGATCTGATAGCCGTTGTGAGTTTTTCGGGCTGTTTGGCCATGTTCTGGAAGTTTTTCTTCCTGATGTTTCACCAGACTCTGGGACTGGCATCTTCAGAGGGCAAGGAGCTCAGGGAACTAGGAGTTTCTCTCTGTGCTCTGGGGTATAGAGAGAATGAGACTGTGTGGTTTTAAGTTTGTGGGAAAGAGGAAACTTGTCCTATGCAGGAGAATAAGTGTTAGTCATTGTATTGTGATGTGGAGGGATTAAGAAGTTTCACTCCAATGGGGTGGCAGCAATCCTTCTCTGTAGTTGATGGGTGTGGATGTGGGGTGGGGAGGTTTCTTTCCATGGCATGCTTTAAGAATTTTTTAAAATTGTGGTCTTGAGAATTCTTGGGTTGCTTTTTTTTTTTGCATGCATGTGTGCTGGTGGGGGAGGGAGGTTTAAGCCATGTTTAAGAATTGTTTTTAATTTGTGCTCTTTGGGATCCTGGGGAGCTGCTTGAAAAAAATTGCTTGTTTCCCTCTCCTCCCCTCCCCCCGACTAAGGATCGCCAAGCCTCAGTGGGGCGAAAGGATTGCTGGCAGGATGGGGCATGGCTTCCTCCTCCTGCTCCCCCTCCAGGTTCCCCTAGATTGCTGCGTGCCCCAGGGCAAATGCACTCTGGGCCTTTTTACATGACCCCTAAGATCCGCTGGCCACTTAAATTCGGACCAGAGATCTTAGGGGTTCGTTGCTCTTCCTCTGTCCCCACCCCCCCTCCGCACTTCCTGGTTGCTGACTGCCTGAGGGAGGGAGAAAAAAGAAAGAAAAGAATGGCGGCTTACCTCCGTTCTGTTCCCGGCAGCATTCAGATCTCTTAAAGGGGCGGAGGGCAGAAAAACAACAAACAGAAGCCAGGAGAGCCCCACACTCACTATCCTTATACCGGATCAAATATTTTTCACATCCAAAAAGCAGGTACCTGAAAGCTGCGCTGGGACGCGCTAAAGTGGGCGTGGTCGCACTTAATTTCCTGTTAACTCCGGAGCTGGTGGGTAAACATTTTTAATCTCCGGAGCTGGGAGCCATTTGCCCCGGAGTTTATGGGTCGTGTATAAACGCCCTCTTTCATCCCTCCTTAGTTGCGCCAGTGCTTCAGTGATACCGCTTTTTGGCTCAGGCAGGCTTGTGTGACCAGCATTTTGGCTGGTCAGGCTGAGTGCCACTTCGAAGCTTGGGCAAGCTGCAAAGGAAAGGAAAGGCTGGGGAAGAGCTGGGGGAGGTGAACCAGTCCCCCACCCCACTGCCCAATGCCCAGCTGGCCAGCGCTGGTCACTTCAAACCCCGGGCAGGGAAGGCAAGGCTGAGATGAGTCATAAGTAGAGCAAACTGCATCTAAAATTTAAGGCAGCAGTTTAAAAGGGGGAAGGTTTTCCGCCCGTAAGTCGAATTTCTCGTAAGTAGAGGTGCCACTGTATAGCAGCAACAAGCAAGTTGGTGGCAGCAATTGGTGGATGGTAAAAGAAAAGAATGCTAAAATATGTGATTTTCCCCCTCCTGTGAATTGTGGGAAAACCTAGGTCTAAGAGATAATGTGGCAAAGAGAGAGGTGGAACAATTTGTGAGCCTGAGGTGTGACAGAAACCATGCCAATTTTTTACACAGAATCATTTTATATGAATTCTAGTATGCCCAAAGCAAAGAAAATACAATTAATCTGTTCCCTTTGATGGGGGTTCCTACATGGCAGGGGGTTGGACTGGATGGCCCTTGAGGTCTCTCCCAACCTTGCTATTTCCCTTCCTTTCCAGCAGCCTTTGTTTACTCTCTGTGACTTGAAGATGCCTCCACGCTTTGGGCCTTTTCACATGACCCCTAAGATCCGCTGGCCACTTAAATTTGGACCAGAGATCTTGGGGGGTTGTTGCTCTTCCTACGTCCCCACCCCTCCGCACTTCCTTGCTCCTGTCTGCGTGAGGGGAGGGAGAAAAAAAGAGAGGAAAAAATGCAGGCTCACCTCCGAAGCCATCTGGAGCCCCGTCGTCATCCTGATTCATTCTCTTAAAGGGGCGGGAGGCAAAAAACAACAACAAACAGAAGCGAGCAGAGCCCGGCACTCACTCCCTTAAATCTGCATCCGTGATTTTCACCCTCCGAGAGCAGGTACATGAAAAGTGCGCTGGGATGCGCTTAGGTGGGCGTGGTCGCACTTAATTTTCTGCAAACTCCGGAACTGGTGGGGAAACAATTGTAAGCTCCGGAGCTGGCAGCCATTTGTGGCGGAGTTTAGGGGTCGTGTACAGAACTGACACCTTCTCTTGAAGGGGTTTGAGACTGCAAGTCAGATTAAAAGTCTGTTCCGTGTTCTGTGACACCTAAAGGAGGAAAGATTTCCCTCATTGTTCAAAAATTAGGTTTTCTTGCCAGCACAGGTGTTGCCAGCTGTTTCTTCCTGCATTTCCCATACAGTACTGTATTTAAAACACTGATAGGATGTGCTTTTTTCTTTTTTTGTGGGGACAGAGACCTGACAAGTGACAAATGATTTCTGGGATGGGGTGGGATAAAGACTTCAATATTTCAGTCAATTATTGGATTTCTCTCATGTATGGACATTCTGGTGGGCGTTGAAATTGGATTTCTCAGCAAGATAGTCTGGATACGAAAACAAGAAAACCTATGGCCATTCACTGTGCATTACATCCACGCAGTGATGGTGACAGGCTGTATTTACCTAGAAAATTAGGTGGTAGAGGTCTTCTGCAAGTGAAGCAGACAGTTGAAGAAGAGAAGCATGCGCTGGCAGATTATGTCAAAAACAGTACAGAGCCAGCATTATTGGAAGTTAAGAACAGGGAGGTGTTTAAAGAAAAGCAAACAAAGGATCAATACAGGAAAACAACGATGCAAATACGAGCTGATAGCTGGCATAATAAAGTACTGCATGGGCAGTTCCTCAAAAAAATCAAAGGAAAAGTAGACAAGGAAAAGACCTGGTTGTGGCTCACCAATGGAACACTGAAAAAAGACAGAAGCCCTGGTTTTTGCAGCTCAAGAACAAACTATCAGAACAAATGCACTTAAGGCTAGAGAGAAAAATCAGCCAAGTACCCCACATGTAGACTCTGTAAAGAGGGAGATGAAACTATCGACCATATATTGAGTTCTTGCAAGAAAATTGCTCAGATTGATTACAAACAGTGTCATAATGTAGTTGCTCAAATGGTCCACTGGAATTTGTGTCAGAACTATCATCTGCCCGTAGCAAAGAACTGGTGGGATCATAAGCCTGAAAAAGTGATTGAAAATGAGCATGCAAAATTACTTTGGGACTTCCGAATATAGACAGACAGGGTTTTGGAGCATAATACCCTGGATATTGTGATGGTGGAGAAGAAAAAAGTGTGGATCATTGATGTTGCTATACCAGGTGATAGTAGAGTCACCGAGAAACAACTTGATAAAATTACCTGATATCAGGATCTGAAAATTGAACTTCAGAGACTCTGGCATAAACCAGTACAGGTGGTCCCAGTGGTAATTGGCACACTGGGTGCGGTGCCTAAATTGCTAATCAAGTATTTAGAAGAAATTGGATTTGACAAAGTCACCATCAGTCAGCTGCAGAAAGCCACCATACTGGGATCTGCTTGCATAATTCGCCGATACATCACGTAGTCCTAAACCCTTGGGAAGTGTTTGACTCGTGATTTGTAATACAAAATCCAGCATAGTCTGCTGTGTGATGATGATGATGATGATGATGATGATGATGATGATGATGATAATAATAATAATAATAATAATAATAATAATAATAATAATAATAATAATAATAATAATAATAATAATAATAATAAAAACTTTATTTCTATGTCGCCTTTCTCCCCAAAGGGACCCAAAACGATCAACAAGGTTCAGGATCTACATCATCCAATTAAATGGAGATTACTTAATCAATCATTTGGTCCAGCTTAACTGCAACTTGGGATCAGGTTGAGCATAAAAGAGTATACAGTAGGACCTCCATAGCCACTTATTCATTAAAAAATTAAAAATAATTAAATAATTAAATAATTCAGCAGCCACAAAGCAAGATGTAAAGCAAGCTGTTGTCACAAACAGCATCTGTAAAAGCAAGCTACTGTCACAAAAAGCAGCCATAAAGCAAGCTACTTTCCCAAAACAGCAGTCACAAGGCAAGCTACTGTCAGGAAGCAGCACTTTGCGGCGTGCGTGCGTGCGTGCGTTCTCTCTTATCCATGGTTTTCATTATCCATGGGAAGGCCTGGAACCAATCCCCAGCGGATACCGGGGTCCTACTGTACTGTTGTCCCACAGGACAGGAAATGTGTGTGTGTGTGTGTGTGTGTGTGTGTGTGTGTGTGTATGGGGGGGATTATAATTGTAACCAAAATCTGGAGAAGCATGGAAAAATAAATAGCCCACAATATAGTGAAGAGTGTTGTGTGTGGAGGGGGTGAAACGTGCTGGGCCAGATCAACAGAAAAGAGGCTTGTCATCCCAAACATAGTTGTAAAATAAAATTCAATCATTTGTATAGGCAGCTGTGATGAAAGAGAGGAAAACACATGGTGCTGACATTAAAAAAAAGTCAAGTGGTTCAGTGTGTGAAATTTTCTGTTATCATAATGTATCAGAGATGAACACCACACACCAAATACCGACTGAAGAGATGGCTGATGGGCTACCTCAGAGAAACTGGGAGCATAAAGGGACATTGATAGTGCATGCAAGACACATTTCTGTCAGCAGGGGTCACTACACAGTTTCTAATGGGGAAAAAAACACTGAGGCACTGAACTAGTAGTCATACAAATCAAGCAAAAGCATGAAAACACTGCATGAAAACATCTGTAAAAAGGCCCAGCACAGGAGGGGCAACAGCTCAGGACTAGAATCAGCAGTGTACCTTCATTTGAGGGACAAAAGATACTCATTCAAAGACGAAGATGTACACATATTAGAGAAGATAGGAGTGTGTTCTCTAATATGTTGTGTACATTGAAAACCCCTCTCTCAACAGGGGTAGGGGATTCAGGCACAATCTGCCTGCCACTAATCATGCTGCACTTTCATCCATCCCCAGGCAAAACAGAAGCACTTCACACCTCGACCAGGAAGGTCACGGCTGACGACCCATTCTTAATGGGTGTTGGTAACAGTTGCATAGGTGGGACTTCCACACTCCCTAGCCACTGTACATCTAATTTAATAAGCCTATTCAGGCCACTGTCCACCTAATGATTCTATTCAGACTAGGGTTGGGTGAAACCAAGGTGAATTGGAAGCCTCCCACCAACTTTTCTCAGACTGAGGAAGCTACTTGGAAGGGTAGCGAAATGTTTCAGTCCCAGAAGAAAAGAAGTCCAGTTGCCATGACTCAACTTCCAGATACTGTATATGCAAGCTGAGGCAACCTCCTCACCAGTCGCCCCCACTATTCACAATAATGGATACCTATGAGACCATGAAAAACTAATACAGAGCCAAGCGTTGGAAGTTCAAACCCTGACTGTGTCTCTTGGAAGAGGGGCCAGCAAAAAGCAAACAGAGTAGGAGTAGTTAACAGAATTATGTGTCCCGGTTCCTGGGGGACCTTGGACTAGCTGAACAGTCCCAGAGCACCACCCAAAAGACAGACTGGCAAACCACCACATAAACACACTTTGGAAGAAAAAATGGGTTTTTTGAAAACACATTTCCTTACAGCCCTCAATCTTTCACACAGTTCACAGTTCAACAGAGACCATGTGTTTATTACAAACAAAGGGCCTTTTTACACGACCCTTAAGATCCGCTGGCCACTTAAATTCGGACCAGAGATCTTAGGGGCTTGTCGCTCTTCCTGTGTCCCCACCCTGGCTGCTGGCTGCGTGAGGGGAGGGAGAAAAAAAAGGAAGAAAAGATCGTGGCTCACCTCAGTTCTGCCTCCGTTCTTGCCGCGGCAACATTCCTGTCTCTGTAAGAGCTACTGTAAAATAGCTCTTAAAGGGGTGGGAGCCAAAAAAACAACAAACAGAAGCAAGGAGAACCCCGCACTCACTATAGTTACACCGCATCAAGCAATTTTCACCCCGGAAGAGCAGGTACTTGAAAGGTGCGCTGGGACGCGCTAAAGTGGGCGTGGCCGCACTTAATTTCCTGTAAACTCCGGAGTTGGTGGGGAAACATTTTTAAGCTCCGAAGCTGGGAGCCATTTGCCCCGGAGTTTAGGGGTCGTGTATAAACGCCCAAAGCTCCCCTTTGAAGTGAATAATTCTCATAGCCAAACAATCTGTAGTGTTTTCTCTTGAGGGGGTTTGAGATTGCAAGTCAGATTAAAAGTCTGTTCCATGTTCTGTGATGCTTAAAGGAGGAAAGATTTCACTCATTGTTCAAAAATTTAGGTTTTCTTGCCAACACAGGTAGATGCTGTTTCCTGCATTTCCCATACAGTACTGTATTTAAAACACTGATGGGTTTTCCCTCCCATGTGCCTTTTTTGTGGGGACAGAGACCTGACAAGTGACAAATGATTTCTGGGATGGGGTGGGGTAAAGACTTCCATATTTGTCACTTATGGGATTTCTCTCATGTATAGACACTCCGGTGCCTGTTGAGATTGGATTTCTCAGCAAAACTCTTCCCACATTCCAAACATTTATGGGATTTCTGTCTGGTGTGAACATTCTGGTGCCTGCTGAGATTGGATTTAAAAGAAAAAAACTTTCCACACTGGAAGCACTGATAGGGCTTCTTCCCTGTGTGAACCCTCTGGTGGCATTTGAGTTGCTTTTTGTCAGAGAAACATTTCCCACAGTCCAGGCACTTGTGGGGCTTTTCTCCAGTGTGGATTTTTTTGGTGGGCCATGTGCGTTGATCTCTGTGAGAAACATTTCCCGCACTCCAAGCACTTATAAGGTTTCTCTCCAGTGTGAATCCTCCAGTGAGATGCAAGTTGTGATTTCCTGGCAAAGCAGTTCCCACACTCCATGCATTTATAGGGTTTCTCTCCTCGATGCACGACTCTCTGGTGTTTGATGAGATCTGATTTCTGAGCAAAACGCCTCAGACACTGCAAGCATTTGTGAGGTTTTTCTCCTGTGTGAATTCTCCGATGTGTTGCCAAGGTGGAGGACTGAGCGAAGGATTCCCCACACTCCAGGCACTGGTGTCGTTTCTCACCAGTGTGGACGTTCTGGTGTCTCTTCAGATTTGATTTAACTGAAAAACACCTCCCACACTCCAGGCAGCGATACAGCTTTTCTGCCATGTGGATCACCTTCTCGTGACTCTTGAGTTGTCCTTTCTGAGAGAAACATTTCCTGCACTTCAAACACCTGTGGGGCTTCTCCCCTGTGTGGACCATCAGGTGGGTCGCAAGATGACTTTTCTGAGAGAAACGTTTCCCACATTCTGGGCATTTATACGGCTTCTCTCCTGTATGGATTCTCCGGTGAACTGTCAAACTGACAGAGTCAACAAAACACTTCTCACACCCAAAACATTTATGAGGTTTTTCTCCAGTGTGGATTCTCTCATGGATCATGAGTTTTGTTATCTGAGAGAAAAGCTTCTCACATGCCAAACATTTATATGGTTTCTCCCCTGTATGGATTCTTTGATGGCTTGTGAGATCTGACTTCCAAGCACAACTTCTCCTGCATTCGGAGCGTTCATATCGTTTCACTCGGACTTCAAAGCATGAGGCCTCACACACATCAACGACGTAGGTTTCTTTCCTGCATGGAACAGCTGCAGTTTATGAAGTCTGGATTTCTGAGATAGATTCCTCCCACAAATATTATCTGAGTGTTTTTTCTTACATTCACCTGCTGGGAAAAAGGGTCAAGGGAAACACATTTTATTTTGGAGGTTAGAAAAGCAGAATTCAGCAAGAATTCAGTCACAAATACAGTGGATATAATGACAGAGAGTCTTGTGACATCTTGAAGACTCGCAAGATTTAATGAGTGGCCTAGAAGCCTATGAATGCTTATGCCAAAGAAAACATATTAGTTTTCCACAAGCCTTTTTGCATTTTTACTGCCATATGCTAGCACAGCTATTATGAAGCATAGGATATCTACCAGGTGGTTGTCTAAATTTCCCTTGAATGCCTCCAGTGTTGGTGCACTCACCATCAATCGAGGTAACTGGTTCCATTGCTGCAGTGCTCTTTAGAATTACTTAGCACACTTATTAAGCTTACATACTGTATTATAGCCTCTAGCAGATGACTAAGATTTTTATTTATTTATTGAACTTTAATACTTCCGGATTAGTGCAAAACACTGTTCTGGAATGCAAATAATATATATGACAAAACAAAAAGAAATATCATAAAGTAAGTCAAATTTAAAAAGCCCCTTATGCAGTGGTGAAACTTTTAGAGACCAAGTGCAAATTCAAAACCCACTAATTTTTCACAAAATGCCAATATAACAATTTAACCTGAATACAGGTGGCTGTGAAGGGGCGATGTTGGGTGCCCACAGAAAGGGCTCCGGGTGCCACCTTTGGCATCAATGCCATAGGTTTGCCAACACTGCCGATCAACAACAAATAGCAGGTACCAGCAAATCACTCTTTGTGTAATTTTATAGTATTATATTTTCGCTCTCTTCCATGTCAAGGGTAAATATAACTCAACCAGCTTTGGGGTGCGATTTGTTTGGACCAAGAGTGTGGAGATTTGCTGTTCTGTCTCAAGGCAACACATATGTTAGGTCAGCTTCATATGGATTCTCGTCAGAGAAGCCACCAAGGCAGAGATTATGATGAAAACAGATCTTCAGAAGACTTATGTGGTTACAAAACATACCACGTTTAGTGTAATTCCTCCTTGTATTCTTCTGAAGGGTGACCATTTTAAAAGACAAGGTAAAGTGGTGCCTCCAGATAGGAAATCAATCTGTTCTATGGGAATTTTCTTATCTCAAAATTTTCCTATCTTGAAATGCGGTTTCCCATAGGAATGCATCCAAAACCAATTAATCGGTTCTGGAGGTCAGAAAAGTTAAAAACAGAAGAGAAGAGAGAACAGATTACATTGGCTTTCAATGCATTCCGATGGGGCGGCTGTCCCAACCTCAGGAAAGACAGGAACACCCGTTCCCCCTCTTTGGTGGAGTTGGGTTTGAAGAACGGGGGTGTGACTTAAGAAGCAGCCTTTTACAACTGCCCTTCTTGCCTCCAACAAGATTCCTGTCCTGGCTACAACATCACATAGCCATGGATTTTAAGAACATCATCAAACTAAGGACTTTAAAAGTAACCTCCTGGTGAAGAACATCTTTCACCATGTCTGAACTTCTGGGACCTGCTTTGAAGAAGGGTGATTGACTGCATTCGAAAGCTTGCAATGTTCTTTTTTTATTTTGAATAGCGGCCTATGAAGGTATCGCCTGTAACCTATTTTTGCAATTGGGTTTTAGACAATCCCTGATCGCAAGGGCCACAAGCAACTGGCAGCAAGAAAAGGGCAGAAAGAGCAACTGCCTGAATTTCTGGGCAAGCAAAGGGAGAAGAAGGAGCAGGAGGTTCTCCGTGGAGGGCACACCGGCGGCCGTGATTCCTGGCAGGCGAAAGGGCGTTGCAATTGCTGGAAAATAATTGCCCTGAAACTCCCGGTGCTCCCAGTTATGAGCCGCCACCGCCCTCCGACGTTACTTCCAGGAACCAGAAACGCCGCCGGGCAATCCTCCTCTTTTGCAACTGCTTCAAACATGCGCCTTTTCCCGGACCGGCCAATCATTCCACCCGATGATAGCTAAGCTGCCTCACCTCAGCCAATCGGACGAAAGGATGTTCAAGATCCGAGCGAAAGTTCCCAGTCGCTGTCGGGAATTGTAGTCCTTCTTTCTCCCATACGGAGAAGGCGGGGATGCTTTTCCTCTCCCATTCCCACCGTATTCGGCAAGGGTTCGATGTCCCCCTCCCCGTCAGAATCGCTTATCAGGATGTATCAGGCAAAATCCAAGGAAAACAAAGCAAAACAGACATTGTAGCGCCTTAAAGGCTAGCTATTATATTTAAATATTAGGTTTTTGCGGGCACGTCCCTTTTGTCCTATAGATGGAAGCAGCGTGAAATAATGGATGACATATCAGTTTCACAAGTAGAACATTCTAAATATCCATTGGAGACTTGCGTATGTAGCAAACAGACAGAAGACCATAAATCACTGTATGTGAGATGTACACCAAAGACTCCTACAGCCAACGAATAATTAAACTATTCTACTTATGATGCCGATATTTCATTCTCACCCCCCCACAGAGAATTAATCTAGCCCAACCCTCCGAAGTAGCAGTCCTGCTAGATCAGTGGTGTCCAGACTTCAGCCCTCCAGATGTTTTGGACCACAACTCCCAGAATTCCAAGCCTCTATTATCAATGACAAAGGTCTGTGGGAGTTGTGGTTCAAAACATTTGGAGGGCCGAAGTTTGGACACCACTGTGCTAGATCAAAAAGGCCCAGGCACAGAGGGGAGAAAGGCTGGAGCACTATTGCATGTAATGGGATTTTAGGGAAGTAGCTTGTACTGGATTGTACCATATGCAGTACAGTACAGTATATGTATATGCCCATGAGATTTTACCACCTGCCAATCTTGCCTTCAAATAAGTACATCACTTTCCTCTGTACATTTAGTAAGGAGTAATAGCATTTCAAAGGGCCCTATCAAGACAAACACAAGAAGATCCTTAAATGTTTTTCTAGGAATTTAAAATACACAACAAACAAATGGCAGTGAACCTTTGGCACTCCAGATGTTTTGGAACACAACTGGAGTGCCAAAGGTTCACCACCAAAGCAACAATTAAAATATCAAGTAGAATTCTCTAAAAAATTTGCTCCTCTTTTTTCCTTTCTTTTTGGCCAGCTGTACTTGTATTCAGCACATAATTTCTCAATACAAACTGGAAAGTATTGTTACAGAACTGGAAAAAGTTACAAAGGTAATCAAATTCAACTTTCTGCCAAAGTAGGAAATGCAGATGAGATGCATAATATACATATGCATAATATCACAGCTTTGTAAAACTTCTCTTTTCCATTGCCAAAATTCTAAAATTGCTAAAATTCCTCCAGGCAGCACACATTGCTATGGGTCAACTGCTTTCTAGGTACTGTATCTGGCTATAGAGCCAGAAGTTAGGAATTTAATTTCCCCATTGTGCTTCCAGTGAGTACAGCCAACCTGAGTGGCCTTGGGAAAGCTGCACAGTCCCAGGATGCCCCTAGAAGAAGAGAACGGCAAACCATTCCTGAGTACTCTCCACCTAGGACAACCCTGAAAAAAGGCTGCCATAACTCGGATTGACTTGATGACACATGGTTATTATTATGCACTGCTTCTGCAAACAGGTTTGCAGTTGCATGCAAAGGATTCAACAATTATTCAAGGTTGCCTCATTAACCTGTCAAACTGTGGGTGGCATCAGTTTGTTGGCCAACCTCATGGAAGGAGTTTCTCACAGAGAGGAGGTCGAAGCACTGAATGTAAGGTTCTCCTTTTACTTCCTGTTCTAGGAGGGCTAGAGGCTCATTTTCCATTTACAAATGAAACCTCGGAATCGAGGGCAGGTTATAGTATAAAAGGAGCTGGGTGGCACCTGAATAAAACAGGTGATATTGCAACTCAACTAGCATGGGTGATCTTGGTCTTTGTTCCCATACTTGGATACTTCAAGACATTTTGTATTTCCTTCACAGTTGCGGTTCCCACTGAATTGAGGTATGGAAACTTGAACCATTCTGCTTTCTTCACTGTCAAATTTAAAATTGCATAATTCTTATGTGCATATTTAATTTTTTTATTTAGTTTTATTTATAGGCCAACTTCCTGCCAAAAAAGAGGAACCCAAGGTGCATCACAATATTAGTAATCCTGTTATAATTATATAATTATTTTGCTATATATTTGCTATGTGTAATTATTAAACCGTGAAAAAAGCGGGAAGGTAAGCAGTGTTCTGTGTGCAGAAATGTGTTCAGCCATGCCAGCCACATGGCCACGGACTTGCACAATACTGGCTCTTTGGCTTCGAAATGGAGATGAGTGCTGCCCCTAGAGTCGGACACGACTAGCACGCATGTGCGGAGGGAACCTTCCCCTTTACCTTTTACACATAATCTAAACCTAACCTAATCTCTCAAAAAGAAGTCCAGTAGCCATGACTCAACTTCCAGATAAACTCTCCTGGATGACTGAGAATCTTCACAGACATAAACCTAACCAATAGGGCAGCAAAGCACAGGGAACCAAGAAAATTAGTTCTAGTTCTATTCCTTACTATTATAATCATATAATAATAGTCTTAGAACTACAGCAGTACCTTGACTTACAAATTTAATCTGTTCCAAATGCATGCTCTTAAGTCGAACTACTCTTAAGTCGGGGTACCTATCTAAAAAAATTGGAAAAATAAGTTTAAAAAAATGAAAAATGAAAAAAAGTGTAAGTCCAGCAGACCATATCTAAAATTTGTAAAAAGCAGCAGTTTTCCGCTCTTAAGTCGAGGTGCTCTTAAGTCGAGGTGCTCTTAAGTCAGGGTACCAGTGTATAGAGCTGGAAGGGACCCCATGGATCATCAAGTCCCACTCCTGCCAAGGACACACTGTGGGGGGGGGTCATTGTACCAAACTTCCCTTCTCTTTCCCAGTAGTTCATGGGTCCTTTTTGTGGGGAAGGCCACAACTCACATTTGGGCACAGGAAAGCCCACATAGTCACATTTTCCTCATAATGGAGGTCTCTTTTCTGTAGTCTGTTCTATGGTTAAAGAGCCTGTAGACTCAGCTACCATCTCTGGGTTCCTCTGTACCATTCATAGTGGTGGGCAATGCTTCTGGCAAATGGAAGTTGAAACATGGCATGGTAGAGATTCTAGGCTCCTGGCTTCTATCACAGTCAGCATGAATGGTGAGCCTACCAGACACACCTTCCACCTGTCCACCCTACTCCATTTTAGTCCCTCCTCCTCCTCCTCATTGAACTGAACCCAAAAATCTGAAACACGGAGCTATCCAGCAGTTGGTTCTCTCTGTGTACTCATACAATTCCCATTTACAATATTTCAAAACTAAGCATCGGCTCTTTGTGTTGGATTACGAAAAAGGCAGAGGGCGTCCCCATCCAATTTAGGGGCAAAGGACATTTGCTCTGGTTAAGAGCCCCGTGGTGCAGTAGTTAAATGTCTCTACTGCAGGTAAAACTGCTCATGACCTGGGGTTCAATCCCAGGCAGCAGTCTCAAGGTTGACTCAGCCTTCCATCCTTCCAAGGTCGGTAAAATGAGTACCCAGCTTGCTGGGGGGGCGGCGGCGGCAATGTGTAGCCTGCATACTATATATATATATTTTTAAAAAAACTGTAAACCGCCCAGAGACTACTTGAAGTGGTATGGGGCTTTATATAAGCAGAACACTTTGCTTTGCTTTTGGTCAATAAATTGCCCCTGTTTCTACAAAGGGACTGGCCCTTACTAAGTGTCTGTGCTTTGGTTCAGCAGATCTGTGGGCGGTTATTCTTTGAGTAAGCCATCCAGACACAAAGCTAAAGAGGAAGGACATATTACTAATTCTGGGGTTGTTTTCAGAGGACATCCGTGGCAACTGCAGAAGTATCTTTGTCCCAAATTGTGGGGATGCAGTTGGCCTTGCAGCAATGGTTATGTAATTTCGGGGTGGGGGTGGGGGAAATACGTGTGTGTGTGTGTGTGTGTGTGTGTGTGTGTGTGTGTGTTGCTCAAGAATTAGTCTGAGAAACATTTTTTGTTTCCATTCCAAACACAGAAGTTAGGCATTCAGGAACCAGCTTAGCAACAACATCTGTTGTTTCTCTCTAGATTTCATTTGAATACCAGCCGGAGGAAAGAACCTGCGAGATGGAGGACGAAGAAGGATATATGGCGATCGATCCAGGACGACGGAGTGTCTTCAACCTGCCAACTCCCCCTAAGACGGAAGGTACTGACAGAAGCAGAGTCGTGGTTCGGGTAATAGGAGTTGGGAGGTCCAGTTTCAAAACCCTAAAGCTTCGTTCAGGCCAATAACTTTCTTTTCTTGCTAATTTACCACACAGGCTCATTGTAGGGTGAAAGAGGGAGGGGGGAAGCAACTATAAATGCTGCCCTGAGGTATTTTTCAGAAAAGAAGGCAAGAATGAAACGTTGTACAGTATATTCTAGGTAGGATGTACACATTTTAGAGAAGATGGTTGGTTCAAGAGAGGAGTCAAGGAAGCCATTTATGTGTGTACTGAAAATCCCCCTCTCAACAGGGGTGGGGTAATTAGGCATAATCTGTCTCCCATTTATCTTGCCCTAGACACAAATAAGATCTATTTTACATCTCCACCAGGAAGACTACCCACACTTAATGAGTGTTGTGAAAGGTTGCACAGGTGGGACTTTTACACACTCCAGGCTATTGTCCTTCTAATGAGCCTATTCAGGCCATTGTCTACTTAACTGTCCATCTAACAAACCAATTCAAACCAGGGTGTGTGTGAAACCAAGGTGAAGTATAGATTGGATACCTTACAGCAACTTTTCCTCAGGCTGACAAAGCTACTTGGATGAGTAGCGAAACATTTCAATCTCACAAGAAGTCCAGTTGCTATTATTTAGGTACATTAGGACCCCGGTATCCACTGGAGATTGGTTCCAGGCCTTCCCCTGGATAATGAAAACAGTGGATAGGAGAGAACGCCTGCCCACCTACCCACCCCCAAACTGCTGTTTCCTGACAGTAGCTTGCTTTATGACTGCTGTTTTGAGACAGTAGCTTGCTTTATGGCTGTTGTTTGTGACAGTAGCTTGCTTTACAGATGCTATTTGTGACAATAGCTCGCTTTACAGTTGCTGTTTATGACAATAGCTTGCTTTGTGCCTGCTGAATTATTTAATTTTTCTCCTCTGCCAACCGTGGATAACTGAATCAGTGGATTACGAATCAGTGGATACGGGGGTCCTACTGTACCAACACATGTGTTTGGCTTCCCCCTGGTGAGGATTGGAGCTCATTCAAGTTCTCGCTTGTGAAGGTGGTGGGACCAAGAGGAAAAGCAGCAAATAAAAACAGTGTTCTTATTCTCTCTTCTTTTTCTTTATTTCTCTCCCCCCCCATTTACTCCACCTCAGCAATATTTGTGGAGTCAAAAAGTCTAACTTTCGTGGACTATAGGACCCTCACATTGTGCACTGTCAGCGCAGCCAGTAGCAAAACAATCCAGTTAGTGAAGTTAGAAAATCGATAGTTATCTGTTTAAAAATGAGATGTTCGTGGCTTTTCCTGTTTTGAAAACCCATCAAGAAGATCCATTTAGATTACAACTAGAATGTGTTTTAGCCAATGTGGCTGGTTGAGATATGAGGCAGCCAGTAACTTAAACTTACTGGCCCTAAATGGCGCCCGTACAATATTTAATGTTTCTACCTCTTTACATGCCTTCTAGGGCTGAAACGGATCCACAGCGATTCCTATCAGAGCCCACAATGCCAAGGGATTCAAACTGGCATCCATTCCAGTTCATTTTACCATTGCAGCTTTGTCATACAATCCCTGCCTGTCCAACTGAAAATGGCATTCCATTCAGTCTGATGTTCAATAGGGCAGTAGTTTTTGAAGCCTTAAACCTTACGTAATTCACACATTTTGAAGCCAGAAACTTACATAATTCACCAAAAGAGACAATGTCATGCTGATAACGACTCTTGCCTCAATCTGGATCATGAGGAAATTTATGTAATCAACGAATAAGTACAGTATATTTAGAATTTTTTTGGGGGGGAGTGTCTCATGTATTATATCACATCCATTTATGGTGTTTTTTTTACTATACTACTTCTGGGTTGTTGTTTTTTCACTGTTAATGACTGGAGTGAATTATTAAATTTTGTTAAATAGTTACATCCTGGTAACACATATCTTTTACCATGTCTGAACTTCTGGGACCTGCTTTAAAGAAGAGTTATTTAAACTAAAATGCTAAAACATTTGGCGCTCTTTAATCTAGAAAAAGGGCACCTGAGGGGGGATATGATTGAGACATACAAAATAATGCAGGTCATGAGTAAACTGGATAGAGGGATGCTCTTCTCCCTCTCACAAAATACCAGAACTAGGGGACATACACTCAAATTGAGAGCTGGGAGAGTAAGAACAGACAAAAGAAAATATTTTTCACCCAGCGCGTTGTTAGTCTGTGGAACTCCCTGACACAGGATGTGGTGATGACATCTGGCCTGGATGCCTTCAAAAGGGGATTGGACAGATTCCTGGAGGAAAAGTCCATCACAGGTTACAAACCATGAGGGAGATGTGTAATCTTCAGGCTTAAAACCGGAGTATTTTAAGGGCCAGATGCAGGGGAGTGGTATCAGGAGACAGATATCTAGTGTCATGAGCTCCCAGACACATCTGGTGGGGCCACTGTGAGATACAGGAAGCTGGACTAGATGGGCCTTTGGCCTGATCCAGCATGGCTCTTCTTATGTTCTTAAACTCGAAAGCTTGCAATGTTCCTTATTTTTTATTTTTAATAGTGGCCTACAAAGGTATATCGCCTGTAACCTATTTTAAATAAGTGAGAAAACTAGTTCAGTGGTCCCACTCCCGGCAAATACCTTCTGCAGTTGCAAAAGTGATGACTGGATTGTAGATTAAATTACATTGGGCTGATATTTGGCTCAGTTCTCACATACATGAGCCCTGGTATCAAACCAAATTGGCTCATTTATCTATTACACTTAAGCCACTGCATGATCAAACTGCTTAATAATAAATTGAACACTTCCTCTTGCTCTCCCATGGAGAGGGAGACAGAAGAGAGTAGTGAGATTTTGTTTTTAATCATCCTTTATAGCCAAGAGCTGAATAGGTTGATTGGCAAGCCAATTCAGTGATGTGCCAGTTACAGATTTTATTTTATTTTAAATTGCAGAACAGAAGAACAAAGGGCTAGACAGAATTTCTTAGTGTGGCGTGCAGTCTGGCCGAAAGCTTCACCCCGCAAATCACAGACTTTTCATGCCTGGTCAGAATACGAGTCAGTTACAGACCTCATTTCATTTATAGCTTACCAATGACAATCCTGAGAGGGGACATGGTGGCGCAGTGGACTAAGGCTTCCGAAAACTGTTGGCTGCAAAGGTGGGAGGTCAGTGGTTCGAATCCCGGGTGCCATGCAGTGGAGCGAGCTCCTGCTGATAACCTCAGCTACTGCCAACCTAGCAGTATGAAAGCATATAAATGCAAGTATATAAATAAGTACTGCTGTAAAAAAACAGGAAGGTAAAACAGTGTTGCCTTGCAGCCATGCTGGCCACATGGCCACGGACTTGCACAATACTGGCTCTTTCGGTTTGAATAAAGAGATGAGCACTGCCCCTAGAGTCGGACACGATTAGCATGCATGTGCGGCAGGAACCTTTACCTTTACCTTTAATGACATAAGGTTGCAACACACTAATTTGTGGTTTGGGTTAACTTCTCTTTAGGTTTCCCATTTTTAACGACGGTTATTGTAATTAATTTATGTGGTTATTTTCCAGATGGTTGCAACAGTGTCTCAATAGCTTCTCACTCCAAAGCTCAAACTTTACAAGCCAGGCAAACTCTAAGTCCCATGTGTCTCTTATTAAATGATGTATTTGTTGATATGGTTAATTTTTAAAAAAATAGTTTCCTACACAGAGAAGTCCAAAATGCAGAAGTATGCCGAGATGGACAGTAATTAAGCAAACAGACAAACAAATAATCTGTAGTTAAAGAAAACCCCTATTGGAGTGCAGGGATGTCAAGAATAACCTAATGAAACCTAAATATATTTGTTGGCAATACAGCTGCCTGATAGGGGTGGAAGGGAGAAATTGAAGGCACAGGAAGCAAGGGGAAAATGTAACAACACATCCTGGAATAAGTTGAAGCTATCTAGAATCTAGGATCACTCCTCACTACAAAGGTCCAAATGTCGTTTTCAAAAGCCACAGCTGAACTTTCACAATTTCAAACTTAACCTTTCACAGTTTCGTCTTCAAAATTCTGGAGAATCGCAGTGATCATTTTGCTCGTGGGAAGCATCGCTTTAAACGTGGCCTTAATCGTCCTTCTGATAGGTAGGTTTTCTCCTGTATCCCACCATGCTGTGGTGCTGCTACCTCTTCTTCGCCTCCTATACCTTTATATGGCAAAATATGGCAGGAGAAGCTTTAATTTATCCCCCATGTCAGAGAAAGCTTCTTTTTTCCCAATTCTGCAAGCCTAGCTGGTGCCATGCATGTGCGGCAGGAACGTCATTTTCCTGGTTGTGCCCATCTCTACTGCTAATTTTGATGTTTCTATTTCCCCTCATCCCCAACTCTTTGGCCGATTGGTGGAATCGGGCCCATCATTTTTAAAAAAAAAAATAAAAATTTTAAAATCAATGGGATTGAGACAGACGTTTATTGCAAGAAAAAGCCACTGCTGCTACTGTAAAAATTCAGGCAGTTAAAATACCATGATGTTTCTGTGTGGTGCTTTGGTGGGTTTTGGACCACGATTTCAAAAAAATAATGACAAATCAGACCCAATTTTCTTTTATCAGCCCAGGACAGGAGAGGGGGAGGCCGGGACCCCCCAGTTCTGGTAGGTGCCCTCACTAAATTATTTTCGCCTGCTTTTTTGGGAATCGGGTTTTTTTAAACTTTTTTCTAACCGCTTGGAAATGATGCCATGAACGGACGACAAATCAGACCCAATTTTTCTTTTATTTCGCCAAGTCGTTACCGTTTCCGCCCGAGAATTTCGCCAAGTCGTGCCCATGTCTAATTAGCAGTATTATTATACTTGCTTTATTATTATAAAGCAAAGTATGGTGGCTATATATCAACCCATAGCGTTTAAAGCACTCTCTAGGATGTTTGTAAATTAGTTATGCAGGCTACACACTGATGTGCACGCACATGTGCAAACACACACACACACACACACACACACACACACACACACACACACACACAGAGATGGGTACTCAATTGACCAACCTTGGAAAGACAGAGGTCTGAGCCAACCTCAGGCTAGCGGACTGAGCCCATCAGGCTGAAACTCAAGTCATGAGCAGAGTCTTGACTGCAGTGCTGCACTTTAACCACTTACATATGATTAATACAGTGGACCCTCGTATAACAAATGGTTTGGATAACATAAAATTTCCACAACATAAAAAAATTCCAGAGATAGGGGAAATTTGCTTAACAGAATCGCCTATGGGGCGAATCTGTACCACATCAAAATGGTCGCGATTAGGGATGACTCCTTTTTCAATGCATTCCTATGGGAAATTTGTATAAAGGAAAATTTGCTTAACAGAATTTCTTTTGGGACGAATCAATTCATTTATACAAGGTACCACTGTACCTTGTTAAGATGGGGTGTGTGTCTTATGTTGCCATTGGTTTTGATAGACAGCTTGCTGTAATATTGTTATCGCTGCTTTTCAGAAGCTAACATTGCATGGTAACTGGTTTTTCCAGACTCTTTCCGCTTCTGAATTTTTCTAAAAACATGTGCTCAGCCCGTAGGATTAGTTCTCTTGTCCTGCTTTTCCCCTGGGGAAGCCAAGATCCTCCTTGGGCTGAATTCAAGAGAAGAGGGTGAGCAGAGGACACCCTGACAGCAAACATTAGCATGGCTGCTTTAACCAAGTAGTCCAGTCATGTTAAACTACTGCCTGGCAGGAGGGTGTTGGCCGTTTGAGCCCCAATCATTGGGGTAGTCCGCTACAGAGGATCTCTAGCTTAAAACTCAGCTCATATATATCCCCTTTCTTAAAATCTGACCATGTTTTGAAAAAGTTTTTCAGATGGAAGGTGTGCAAAAGGATCCCAGTGCACCGGCTTCATCCAATTCGTGCGAATGGATCCCTGGAAACACAGAAGGTGATTTTAATCTCCATCGTTTTATCAGGGGACTGAGTCCAAGCATCTTCTGCTGCAGCAGCTTTTATGAACGGATCTAATCAAATCCAATTGGAAACCAAAGTAGAGGTGCACTGTAGCAAGAAATGTATTGATTGATTGATTGGTTGGTTGGTTGGTTGGTTGGTTGGTTGATTGGTGGGCTGGCGGGCTGGCTGGCAGGCTGATATTATGCATATGTTGAGTTTCTCTCCTATGTACAGTACAGTGCAAATCACTGTGTGTGTGAGGCATTGGCTCACATGAGTGAGCGGAGAAGAGAATCACTCCACATTATTAACGACTCTGTCAGGTACCCATCTCTGAAGAAAAGACATTCCAGTGATTCCTAACCTTGGGTCCTCAGATATTCTTGGACTACAACTCCCAGAAATCCTGGCCAGCACAGCTGGTGATGAAGGCTCCTGGGAGTTTTAGTCCAACAACTTTTGGGGACCCAAATTTGGGAATCATTGCTTTAAACCCATTGTTCCCAGCTAAAGCTTTCTGTTTGTCCCTGGATTGCAATTTCTATCATAGTCCTTTATTGAAGCGACTGACTAGGGCCAATTAGGCCAGAGAATGCATTTCCAAGAATGAGTGAGCAAATATGACAGGTGGTATCTCTGAGAACTGGATCTTCTTCTTCAAGTACCGTATCCTCATACAAGGCTGGTGATCAGTAGCCTGAACTGGTTTCTATCTAACACTACAGTGGTACCTCAACTTATGAATTTAATCCATTACAAATGCATGCTCTTAAGTCAGGGTACCTATCTAAAAAAAATGAAAAAAATAAGTTAAAAAATCCAAAAATGAAAAAAAAATTGTAAGTCAAGCAGACCATATCTAAAATTTGTAAGGCAGTAGTTAAAACACCAACAGTTTTTTGCTCTTCAGTCAAATTGCTCTTAAGTCAAGCTGCTCTTAAGTCGGGGTACGGCTGCATTCTAAATAGAGCAGCTGTGTTCGCTACGGACCATTGGCTTAACTTCTTAAGCCAGATCTTCTTCTGCACCCTGGCCATGCTTCCCATCTATTTTTCCTTGAAGGATAACCTGCAGCAGATGGTATTTCTTATTATGCATTATGTGTCCAAAATATTGAGAATTGGATGGTACAGGTTTTAAACACCTGGCCTCCGGCTCTGCCGTCGGATACCCAATCCACTGAGTTAGCCAGGCAGCTTCGATCATAGACAAGGGAATCAGAGGTGACTTCTAAGCATGCTGAACTTGCTCTCCCCACTCTAAGCTGGCCAGATTCTGGCCCAAGTGGCTGGGGATGGGGCAGGTGGAGAGACGTGTACACCATTTTTGTCAGGGGAGGAAAGAGGAGTTTCCAAGTTATCCCACAAAGGACTGGAGGCTCTTTTGTTTTTCTCCTGCAGCTCCAATAACTCTGGACCCGGAGACTGCTCATCGGCGTCTTGTCGTGTCAAAAGATAGGAAAAGTGTCCGGTGGGGAAAAGAGGAGCAGCCCCTTCCCAACAACACCGAGAGATTTGACCGGCGCGTTTGGGTGTTGGGCAAACCAGGTTTCAACTCAGGAAGACACTGCTGGGAGGTGGAAGTGAAGGGCGATGGAGAATGGGCCGTCGGGGTTGCCAAGGTGACTCTGAGGAGAAAGGGCGAGGTGAACTTCAGCCCCACAGAAGGCCTCTGGGCGGTGGGCGAGTATTTTGGAAAAGGGAACTATATAGCTTTCACTGCCCCACAACACACTCCTCTATCCCTTGGTAAGAAGCCCCGAAGGATCCGTGTGTTTCTCGACTACTCCGAAAGGTTGTTGGATTTTTTCAGTCCTGAGAGCAAGGCCTCGATCTACATGTTCTCTTCAGCCAGTTTTTCTGGGGAAACCATCCAGCCCTGGTTCCGTGTGTGGGATGGAACTGAACTTATCCTGCATCCTTAAGACTCTGGTATAGAATCATAGAATCATAAGAGTTGGAAGAGACTTCAAGGGTCATCCAGTCCAACCCCCTGCCATGCAGGAACCCCCTCCTGACAGATGGCCATCCAGCCTCTGCTTAAAAACCTCCAAAGAAGGAGACTCCACCACCCTCCTTTGTGGCAGCAGATTCCACTGCTGAACAACAGTATTGACACTCTAAATCCTTCCAAAGAGAAGGTGAGCAAATATGAGGTGGAGAAATGTGTCCCTCTAGAGGAGTGCTCCCCAGCCTTGGGTCCCTAGATGTTCATGGATTAAAACTCCCAGAAGCCTTCACCACTAGGAGTTCTGGGTGGGGTTTGTGGAAGATCCAAGTCCAAGGACATCTGGGGACTGAAGGTTGGGAACTACTGCTCTAGATTTTGGGGGTGGGGCAGACAGGGGTTACATCATCCATAACAATGCCTTCAGTTGTCCACACTTTCCCAAGATGGAGGTAGAAGATGGACTTACCATCTATTCTCCATAATTATGTGATGAACTACTGGAGTGAGCTGGTGGGTTATGTAATTTGGAATTTTGGACCATTGAATGAGGAGCGTCATACTATGTTCACAAAAGTATGGAGAGGGAAAATGAAAAATGAAAATCATTTTTAAACATGGAATTACAATGAATGGTCTTATTGAGAAATGTCCAGGTTTTTATATGTTGCATGTTTCAATTCCACTGGTCAGGTTAAATAAACTGAAGATCCTATGTGATTTAATTTATAGGTCTCTTTGTAAATCTATGGTGAGGCCCCATCTAGAGTACTGTGTACAGTTCTGGTCACCATGCCTCCAGGGGGATATTATGGAAATGGAAAAAGTGCAGAGGAGGGCAACCAGAATAATTAGGGGACTGGAACACCTTCCTTACCATCTGAGGCTGCAAACGCTGGGCCTCTTCACTCTTGAACACAGTGCCTAAGAGGTAACATGATTGAAGACCAACACTGGTTTATGGAATTCCCTGCCAGAAGAAGTGGTGACAGCTGTCAGCCCTGACAGCTTTAAGGAAGGATTAGACATGTTCATGGAGAACAAGGGTATCAATGGCTATCATTATGGATGCCTAAGGACAATCTCCAGGTTGGAGGTATCTCTCAATGCCATTTGCAGGGAATCATAAGCAGGTGAAGACATCCTGAAGCAAATGGTGAGCCACAATGTGAGACAAAATGCTGGACTGGATGGGCTGTGGCCTGTTCCAGCAAGGATGTTCTTATGTTCTTAATGGACTGGGATTCAAGAGTCCTTGATTCAGTTCCACAATACCCCTAAGTCAGTGGTGGTGAACATTTGGCACTCCAGATGTTTTGGACCACAACTCCCAGAATTCTGAGCCTAGATTGCCAGTGACAAAGGACTGTGGGAGTTGTGGTCTAAAACATCTGGAGTGCCAAAGGTTAGTCATCATTGCCCTAAGTCATCTTCAGTCAATCACTCTCAGCTGGGCTCGCTTCACTGACTTTGTAGCTGATTTTTTTAAGGTGCAAGAAGTTGAAGTTAAGACATCAAAACCATGTGCCCTGCCATGCTAACTATGACCTATTCCCAAAAAGTTGGAATTATTTATAATCTTATTTTTAAAAATCCAGTTTTTTAAAAAAATTAAACTCCTTGATTGTGCAGTCATCATTGGACCCATCTGTGGCCTGGGAATAGAAGTTTACAGGAAACCCACCCACGCAGATCAGTACTTACTATTTGACTCCGACCATCCATTACAGCACAAATTAGGAGTCATCAGGACCCTAAACCACAGAGCAGAGAGTATCCCCACCTCTACAGAAGCCAAGAAGAAGGAAGAGACAGGAATTTAAGGCCCGTGGATCTCAAAAGTGGGCCTTCAACAAAGCAGTGTGCAGACCCAGAAGAACAGTGAATCGGCCTGAGACCCAGAGCCAATGGAAGAATCTGGTTATTCCCTACATGACTGGAGTATCTGAAAAGCTTAAAAGGATTTTCAGCAAACACCACATCCCTGTTTACTTCAAACCCACAAACACACTAAGGCAGAGACTCATCCACCCAAAGGAACTGACACCGAAACAGAAGAGGGCCAATATCGTATATGCGGTCCAATTAAATGAGGAGTGTGCAGACTTTTACACTGGAGAAACTAAACAGCCATTACACAGGAGGATTACCCAAACATAGGAGGGGCAACAGCTCAGGACCAGAATCAGCAGTACACTTCCACTTGAAGGACAAAAGGCACTCATTCAAAGATGAGGATGTACACATAGACAGAGAAGAGAAGTGGTTTGAGAGAGAGGTCAGGGAAGCCATTCATGTATGTATTGAAAACCCCTCTCTCAACAGAGGTGGGGGGCTCAGATAAAATCTATCTGCTACTTATCAAGCGGCCCTTTCATCAGTTCCCAGACAAATGAGAAGCACTTCATACCTCCACCAGCAAGACCATAGCTAATAACCATACTTAATGGATGTTGGGAAAGATTGCACAATTGGGACTTTCACACACCTTAGGCCATTTATCCACCTAATGAGCCTATTGAGATCATTGTCAACCTATGAACCTATCTAGCCCATTGTCAACCTAACAAGCCTCCTTTTCCAATTTATGAGCCTATTCAGACCAGGGTGATGTGAAGTCCAGGTGAACTATAAAATGCAGGATGTCAATCTCTCAAAAGAACTCCAGTCCCCATGACTCAACTTCCAGATTAATTGGATAATCTGAACATATCTGCTCTGCAGGTATTCCAGCTGCAAGGAGAGCCTTTGCTAAGCAGCTTTGCAGCACATCCCCACTGACAGCAACATAATTATTTTACATATAGAAGCACAACATTTATGTTTACAAGACATTCACAAAGAAATCGAACACTCAGAACCACTGTGCTGTAACGCTAGAAACGGGACCAGAGGCAGCTTGTGGGTTCTGGTTTTGGGGTGCAGATGGTGGTGGTGGTGGTGGTAGTAGTAGTAGTAGTAGTGGGGCAATGGATGCACACCCAGTTTTACTTTAGAGGAGCTATCCAAGGTGCTGAAAACAATCCGTTTAAAAGGGGGTGCTGAAACCATGGCCTTGAGTTTGAAAGATCTGACCAGGTCTGTTTTGTGGGTCAGCAATCTATAGAGTTGCTGTAAGCACAAGTAACCTGATTTATTTATTTATTTATTTGTTTATTTATTTTATTGGATTTCTATATCACACCATCTGGCAGCACGGCCACTCTGGGCAGGCTGCCAGATGGTACCAAAGGACTGAACCACCCTCAAAAGCTTTGCCTTGCAACAGGTCTAGCTGACAACATTATGTTCCTTGCAACACCCATTCCTGTCTCAGTAGCTACGAGGATTGCAATGAAGCTCAAAAGGAACTACGATGACTCCAAAGGGGCCAGGTGGTGTCACAGCCTCTGCCATTCTGAAAGTCCTATGGCTTTGACCGTGCGAGCTCTGAGTCCCCTTGCACCAGGAGGCCCCACAAATGAGACCTCTGTCTTGTTGGGATTCAACAGCAGCCCCATTACCTTTGGCCCACGTCATAACGGTTTCCAGGCAACCCTCCAGAACCCAATTCTGACTTAATGGTGGTGACCCTTTTCAAGGTTTCCAGAGAGAGAAGACTCATATGTGGTTTACCTCTGGGAACATCCTAGGAATGTACAGCTTGCCCAAAACCACATAGGCTGACTCTACTTGTGGGAGGCATGGTGTGGAATCAAACTCCCAACCCCTCTGGCTCTGCAGCCTTCCATGAATGCTGGCATGCTATATCTGGGAGGAAGTGACTGGGCTTCAGGGGATGGGAACACACCATCCATGGAATATTATGCTGTTTGATTGTGAGTAAGCATTGGTTAGTACTTGGATGGAAGACCACCAGAGAATACCAGGTGCTGTAGACACCTGGAGTAGGAATTGGCAAACCACTCCAGTATTCCTGCCAAGAAAAACTCCATGGACATAGTGTCATGAAGAGTCGGTCATGACTGTAATGACACACACACACACACACACACACAAGCATTGGGCCCAGTGCTCAGTGGAGACGGACATATCCTGTAAATCCCTAGGAACCCCCCTGTTTGTTTCCAGCTGATGTGTTGCTACAAGGAAAACAGAAGGAAGAACAACAGAGTTCTCAGTTAGGCCTTGTTGTGACAAGCACTCCCCCTTCTTGTGTTATAATTTCAACTATTTCTCTTCACTTCATGACAGTTTCTGTCTTGTGTCCCTAGAGGCCTCTTAGGAAAGCTTGTGCACTTAACATGTGGTTAAGCCATTAACAAGTGGAGGAAGCGGATAGCTAATGATTATAATTACCATGTGGATGATTTCCCAGGTAGAATAGGCAACAGTGTTTTGGAAAGTAGCAGGCCCTGTAGGGCCTGTCAAAACAGTGTTCTGTAGTTAAATTCCCCACCCCACCCCCAAGGTTAAACATGCACTTCTTCAATTAAAATCTCTTCTTATAATTAGCACAGATGCAGAAGCACCCATCAAAGTCACCCAGAAGGTTTGGAAGCCTGGGTTCCCTGAGGGCATAGTTACAAAAGGGACTTGTAAGCGTGGTATTATTGTGTGTTTTAAGTACTTAAAAACAATGCCTTGCTCAGTAGCCTCATTAATTTTTTTGTTCTTATGGGCCCTCAAGTTGGAACTGACTGATGGCAACCCTAACAGGGCTGTCAAACTAGGGGCCTTTTTACACAACGCCTAAGATCCGCTGGTCCCTTAAATTCGGACCAGAGATCTTGAGGGTTCGTTGCTGTTCCTCCGTCCCCACCTGCTCCGCACTTCTTTGTTCTGTCTGCGTGAGGGGAGGGAGGGGAAAAAAAGCCTTAGACAGGGACAGAAGAATAAAGCCTTACCTCCGTGCTGGTGGAAGTTGCTCCGACCTCCGTTTACTTCCTGGTTCCTCTTTAAGGGGCGGAGGCAAAAGAAAAACAACAGAAAGAAGCGAGGGGAGCTCAGGCACTCTCCGCATCAAATATTTTTCACCATCAAAGAGCAGGTACAAGAAAAGTGCGCTGGGTCGCGCTTAGGTGGGCGGGGTCGCACTTAATTGTCTGCAAACTCCGGAGCTGGTGGGGAAACATTTTTAAGGTCCGGAGCTTGCAGCCATTTGCGGCGGAGCTTAGGGGTCGTGTATAAACACCCTAGGTGAGAGCTTTAAGGACTAGATTTATCCATTCCACTCTCCTCAGCTAAGCATCCACAACTGAGTGAGGATTTAAAACCCCATCCTCCCAAGTCCTAGTCTATCAACTTCACCACACTGGGTATAATGCCGGCATTGTGGTCCCTGGTATCCCAAAAGAATACTAGATTATTATTATTATTTTTGCCATCCCTTAGTCTTCCTCTTGCCGGGGTCTGGATTTTTAGTGTGTTTAGTCTATGTTTTTTTTATATTTGCTGTTTATTGTTTTGTTTGCTTTTAATCATTGATTAATTTACTTTCGTGCAAACCCCCGAGAGTCCCTGTTTGGGAAATCGGGCGGTCTAGAAATGCAATAAATAAATAAATAATAAATAAATAAATACAGTAAATAAATACAGAATCATAATTTGACAGAACTTCTTCAGAACTGTAAGAATCTAAGAAGAGTTACTCAGGGTCTGACTGGAGGCCTCTGTAGTTAAAAATCTGTCTCCCATACGGGCCAGCCACCGGAGGCCTAAGGGAAGCCCATAAGCAGGGCTGGAGCTACCACTAGGCAAACTGGGTGACCGCCTAGAACAGTGTGGGAAAGTCTATGGCACAGGTGCCAAAGGTGGCACATGGAGCCCTTGCCCCCTCACTGCCACAACACTTCCCCCCTCCACTCAGAGCATGCCACTATGCTCCATGCAGAGAGCCAGGCGAAGGGGAGGCAGTGGCTTGTGGGATCATTCATAGCTCCAGTTTCCTCTCCAGCCACGCCGCTTTTGGGATACCTGGAGTGGTGTGACTGGAGAGTAAACTGGGGCTACAAATGAGCCCACAAGCTGCTGCCACACACACCCCCCACCGGCTTTCCCGATGGGTGGGAAATTCAAAAGCCTGCTCTTCGATACTCAACTTTCCTGAAGGATTTGTAACCAGGGATTTTAAAAATAAACATTTAGGGTAAATTACATGTTTCATCATTCTTATTATATTTTGATTCAAAAGCTGGAAAGTCCCTCTGCCTTGATTGTATTGGACAGTGTTAGTGATGAACCTATGGCATGGGTGCCAAAGGTGGCACTCGTAACCCTTTCTGGGGGCACCTGACATTGCCCCTTCACAGCCACCTGGATTCAGGTTAAATTGCTGTATTGGCACTTCACGAAAAACAAGTGGGCTTTGAACTGCAGTTTGGGCCCTCGGTCTCTAAAAGGTTCGCCACCACTGGCCTAGAAAGCAGACCTGAGAGGGGCGCTAAACTGACCTCAGAGGGTTACACCAGTGTTTTTCAACCACTGTTCCGCGGCACACTACAAGAACTGCCCCGAGGGAAAAATTGAAAAATTACTTTATATATAGTCAATATAGGCACAGAGTTAAATTTTTTAACATTTTCTAATGATTTTTTTCTGAAACAAGTTTTGGCCCAAAAAGGTTGAAAAACACTGGGTTACACAACTGCCCCGAGAGAGAATTTTCCTACAATATGTCTGATTTTGAAAATTGGTTGAGAAGGCACAAGTAGCTTGTCTGGCCTAGGAAATATATGTGCCTAGGGCACATAGGCATCGGAGTCATGTTCAAAGGCATCCAGCTTCTGTTTCTTGAGGGGCTTGATGGATGCTTGATGGATTCAGAACCAGAGGGCAACGCAGCCTCTGAGGGCTGGTTGGAGATTAAAACTGAAATTCTGTGTTGATTTACCTGGGACTGAATTGTAGTTGAACCATGTGCTTGAGTCTTGGGAGGGGGGATTGCTATTTTTTTTCCAGAGAAGATTTATAAACGCATTGAACTTTGGAGTGAGTTGATGTTTTGAATCGGGAATGAAAGTAGCCATAGTAATGGCACAAAGGGAGCCCAAATGGTGGCTGTAAAAAAACAGATGCGCCAGAGTTCTGTTCACCATCAAGGTGCCAAAACTGGAGCTGTTTGAAGAAAAACAAAGTACTACAAAATATCTCCTTTATCCAAAACGGTGTGAAGAATTGCATCTTCTGACATCGCTGTCTCTCTGAGGGAGACATGCATCCAGAGGTAAAATCTTGTGATGCCCTAAAATAAAATGAAAAAGGTACGTACAAAAGTGTTGTGCCCGATGTCCTGTTCGCAACTGCACAGTTTTTAACCAGTGGCATTGCAGAGCAGGAAGAGAGAAGACGTGGAAATGTTTAGGTCGACGTGGCTGATGTGACTCCTTCAAGGTTGGAAGAGTCATGTCAGCCTGGGGCAACAGCTGTCATGGCCCTGGATTCAGTCAGCAGGTTACTAGCCATGACCACTCCAAGGATTTGTCCTTCTATAGCTCCTGCTCACGTGGAAGGAAATTCTGTCACCTAAATCAAGGCAATCAAGGCCTAATTACTGCTCCAAGGGTTTAGACGCTCCTTCCAAATTCTCTTTTGAAAACAGCTGTTTCAGTCCTAAGTTTAACTCCTTCCTCAGAAGTTCCTCACTTACTGGCCTGAACTGAGTAGTTTGTTGCAGTGATGTGCCATCAAATTGCCTCCAGTTTGTGGTGACTCTATGAAAGAACAGTCTCTAAATGTCCTGTCCTCAACCAGCCCTGGTCACTTCTTGCAAACTCAGGTCTATGGCTTCCTTTAGGAGGTCAATTGAGCTCACATTTGCTTCTCCTCTTTTCCTGCTGACTTCAACCTTTCCTAGCATTAGTCTGTAGTCTATGGGGTAATATATACTCAGCACAATTTATCACTGAGTAGAGTATGGATGATGCGTGAATCACCAAAAGGCTTCGAATATGTATTATTTACATGTCTGTGGGGTGCGACCTTTTTGTTTAGATGTGGGAACAAAGCACCATGATTGCCAATCTCAGTTCAGAAAGTTATTCTTTAAATAAATAAATAAATAAATAAATAAATAAATAAATAAATAAATAAATAACCTTGCTAGTTAATGCTTCAGGTATAAATCCACCCGTGCACATTGCCAGTTGGATGTCAGACACTTTTCTTTTAATTGCAATTCCATCCCCTAGGTTGCAAGTTTAGTTTTTATTGGCTAGATTGATATCTACCCTTTCTTTCCATGAACTCAGCCGAGCAATAACATGGATTCCTCCTCTTTACTTCCTCCTACAATAACTCCGTGAGTTAGAGTAGAGCAGAGCAGAGCAGAGCGAGTGAATGGTAGGTTCAAGGACGAGTGTGATGGCTCAGTGGGAGAGTTAGAAAGTGCCTTTCCCAAATTACAATAATTTGTTTTATTTAAAGGCCACCTCATGAGGAGAGAGGAGTCCTTGGAAAAGTCCCTGATGTTGGGAAAGATTGAAGGCAAAAGGAAAAGGGGACAGCAATGAATGAGATGGTTGGATGGTGTTATCGATGCAACTAATATGCATTTGACCAAACTCCGGGAGGCAGTGGAAGACAGGAGGGTCTGGCGTGCTCTAGTCCATGGGGTCACAAAGAGTCGGACACAACTGAACAACAACACAAAGGAGGATCTATTCTTGGTTTGGGGAGAAAAATTCATGACAGCTCTGTTGGGAAAACATGAATTAATTTACAAAGAAACGCTGTAACAAGTTACCCCCAGCCTCAAGATGCTAGGTGGGATGTTACAAGAAAGCAAAGTATTCTACCCATGGCAGGGGTACTTCACAAGCATGGATAAAGGCAGAGATGCTTTTGTTGAATGAAAGGTGAGAGTCCAACACACACACCCCATTGGCCTCGTCAGGCTTGCTTGGCTTGTCCTTCATTGGCTGAAATCAGGCAGCGCCTTTTCCTGCCCCCTCTTTAAAGCTAGTGGAAAGCATGGCAATTGTGCCTGGAAGGAGCTGAGTCACTGAGCTGACACACAATGCTGCCTGTAAGTTGTCTGTAGCAGGAAGGCGTGGGCTGTGGACGTATGATATGTTTTCTTGTGGTTTGCTCCGCAATATAATGATGACTATCTGGAGGGAAGCCTGGTTTTGGTTTTAATAGTGGGGTGAGGTGGGGTACAGAATGGACTTTGGCTAGTCCCGAGTCAGTGATAGGTGGATGTTTTTAAATTTTCATGCACGAGGAAAAGCAAGATTGTTTTCCCAAGGTTAGTAACATCTTTTATCTCGTTTTACTTTCATTTTTTTATGGAGGCGGAGGAGCAAATTTCCCTATAAGTAACTTTTTAAGAACTGTGCGTTCTCTAGAGTTCAATGAAATTCTGCCCCCCCCAAAAAAAAACAGGTTCATAATCTAGTAATTTAGTCTTTAGGAAGCTAGAACAGTATCAGAAAGGGAATGTTCTAAATTAGTCTGCTAATGAAGCCTCAGTTTTGTTGATACTATTGGAGAAAGGTGTTGTTTCTTCCATTAATCTTGGCACAGCTTTGCGGATGCAGGTAGTGTCCCAAAATCTTGCATCCAAGATATTTTCTCTTGAATGGAAGCCAAATTTGCACCTAAACTCAGGCAGGCTTTTGCAGGTAGTAAGCTGGTGAGCTGTTTGCAAGGCGTTTCTTCTACCAAGCCTTTCTCTCAAGGTGTTTGATTTTAATTCATGTTGTAATTGTTCAATGCCTCAAATGTCCTTTCTGGTAGGAAAAAAAAATCAACGAAAAACAAAACAAAACAAAACAAAAGACACAAAACATGGGACACCTTAAAGACTAACTTTCATATTCTAATGTAACATTTCGTGGACACATCCACTTCTTCAGACATATAGCGGCAGAAAGAAGAAGTGGATGTGTCCACGAAACATTACATTAAAATATGAAAGTTAGTCTTTAAGGTGTCCTATGTTTTGTATCTTTTGTTTTGTTTTGTTTTTCTTTGAGTTTTGCCTACAGTTATTGAAAGGACTAACATGGCTACACTCTCTGGAACTTCTGGTAGGAAAGCAGGATAGAAAACATAATTAAAACATGTCACATATTGGGTCCCTTCGGGGAGAAAGGCGGCATAAAAATAAAGTTGTTTTTATTATTATTATTATTATTATTATTATTATTATTATTATTATTATTATTATTATTATTATTATTATTATTATTATTATTATTACCTCAATATCAGAGCAGAAGCTTGTTTGGACTACAGTGGCAGCTGGGTTATTCTGGAAGATGCTATCAAAAAGATATTTTCGGTTCAGTTCTAGAAATGCCTGAGGAAAATTTGTTTCTAATCATGAAGCTGAGGGTTTGTTAACGTTTGCCTCACAATAAGCTCCTTTCTAAGTGCAATTAATTTAGAAATCATGTGGTGTCACATTTGGGTTAGTGAGTGCATCCTCTTGGGGTGGTGGAATTCAATCTGTTTTTAAGCTGTGTTGTTATCTCAATTAAAGGAAGACTCTGGGCGTTTATACACGACCCCTAAGCTCCGCCGCAAATGGCTGCAAGGTCCGGACCTTAAAAATGTTTACCCACCAGCTCCGGACTTTGCAGACAATTAAGTGCGACCCCACCCACTTTAGCGCGACCCAGAGCAGTTTTCTTGTACCTGCTTTTTGGATGTGACAAAATTTTGATCCGGTGTAAGGATAGTGAGTGCGGGGCTTTCCTGGCTTCTGTTTGTTCTTTTTTTGCGCCCTGCTCCTTTAAGAGATCTGAATGCGGAGGTAAACCAGCATTCTTTTTTTCTTTTTCTCCCTCCCTCAGGCAGCCAGCAACCAGGAAGTGCGGAGGGGGGTGGGGACAGAGGAAGAGCGAGGAACCCCTAAGATCTCTGGTCTGGATTTAAGTGGCCAGCGGATCTTAGGGGTCGTGTAAAAAGGCCCTCTGTTGATGGATTTAACCTTAACTCTGCCCTGCTGCCATTTTGATAGAGATACATGATGGGTTGACCTGCCTTGGAAAATGATGTGCTTTTACTTTGAACATACATAAGAACATAAGAACAGCCTTGCTGGAAGAGGCCACAGCCCATTCTGTCCAGCATTCTGTCTCACACAGTGGCTCACCATTTGCTTCAGGGTCTTTCCAAGCAGATGTCTTCAACTGCTTATAATTCCCTGCAGGTTGTCCTTAGGCATCCATAATGATAGCCATTGATACTCTTGTTCTCCATGAACTTGTCCAATCCTTTCTTAAAGCTGTCAAGGCTAACAGCTGTCACCACTTCTTCTGGCATGGAGTTCCACAGACCAGGGATCCTCTGGGTGAAAAAGAACTTTTATTTGTTTGAGATCTGGCACCCAAAAGTTTCACGGAGTGCTCCCTAGTTCTAGTGTTGTGCGATAGGGAAAACAGTTTTCCTTATCTACCTTGTCCACACCGTGTATGATTTTATAAACTTCAATCAGTTCACCTTTTAGGCGCCGTTGTTCAAGAGTGAAGAGGCCCAGCATTTGCAGCCTCAGATGGTAAGGAAGGTGTTCCAGTCCCCTAATAATTCTGGTTGCTCTCCTCTGCACTTTTCCCATATCCATAATATCCTTCTGGAGGTATGAGGACCAGAATTGTACACAATACTCCAGATGGGGGCTCACCATAGATTTATAAAGAGGCAAGCAGTATAGACAGGATGAGATGTTACTTCCCTCTAATTGTACACTGTCTTGGGCTGACCTTGTCCACAGCACTTACTTTAGGTCTGGAAGTTGAGTCATGGCTACTGGACTTCTTTTTTGAGAGATAGAAACGTTTCACTGTTCATCCAAACAGCTTCATCGGTCTATCTATCAAAAAAGAAATCTAGTAGCCATGATTCAACTTCCAGATAAACTCACCTGGATGACTGAGAATCTTCACAGACACACTTACTTTAGGAGTGTAAAGAATTTCCTGTCTTCAGATGGGCTTGCCACATGTTTGAATAACTCTAGTTACACCTTCTGATTAGAAGGAGAGAGGCCTGCCACTGCATCACACTTTAAGGGTGTGTGAATTTCAGGGAGCAGAATATTTATTTATTTATTTATTTATTTATTTATTTATTTATTTATTTATTTATTTATGCATTTGAATGCTGCCAATCTTCCGAAAGGAACTCCTATGAAAAAAAGAGAAAAAAAGAAAAAGAAAAAAGAAAAAAGCCTTGTGTTTCTTAGGATTGCACAAATGCAAGAGTAGGCTGATACTTTTATTGAATCACTGAAATAAAAAAAATCAAAACATATTGCAAGCTTCTGTGGAGGAAATTCCACTTTATCAGCTTGGGCACCACCCCTTCAGGGACAGTGCATAAAAACGGTAGATGTGAGTCCCACAAACCTATGGCAGATGTCCATAGGAAGTTGAGACAGTCTACAAACATCACCTCAGTGGGGTATGGTCTCAGCATTATCCCTTGCAGAATGAATGGAAATTTCCATGCTCAACTTCAAACGGTTTGCTAATTACTCTATGACTGCCTCCACACCACCCACCCATATAATAACTCAGTGCCCTCTTCTGAAACACAGTTTCTTTGGATCTATGGGGCCCATTGTTGCCCCAGGAAGACTTACTTTCATGTTCTGGGAAGACTTATGGTAACTCTTTCTTTTCCCTCATGAGCTTGGAAAAGCTATTTTGGAGGGAACCTAAAGCTCCCAGAAATGTCCAGGCAGCATGGATTCTGGGAGCTGTAGGTCCCAAAAACATTTCTCCCCCGCCCCAGGTTCTGCTGTTTGGTATGCAAGATTGCCCCAGCCATTAGGCTAGTGGTCCCCATCTTGGAGTCCCCAAATATTCTTCAACTTCAACTCCCAGAAGACATCACCATAAGCTGTGCTGGCCAGGATGTATTGAGTTGTCCTCCAAGAACATCGGGGGACTCAAAGTTGGGAGCCACTGCATTGGTCAGATGCTCAGGCAGCAAACAGTTTCAGCAGTGGTTCTCAACCTGTGGGCTCCCAGATGTTCCTGGACTGCAACTCCCAGAAGTCTTCATTGCTAGCTGAACTGGCCAGGATTTCTGGGAGTTGCAGTCCAGGAACATCTGGGGACCCACAAGTTGAGAATCACTGAGGGCGCTTTTACACGACCTCTAAAATCTGGTGGCAACTTAAATTCGGACCAGAGATCGTGGGGGTTTGTCCCTCTTCCTGTGTTCCCACCCCTCCGCACTCCATTGTTCCTGTCTGCGTGAGGGGAGGGAGAAAAAAGGGAGAAAAAAATGAAGGCTCACCTACGTCTGCCTGTGGAAGCAGCCCTGAGCAGCCCTGAGCAGCCCGTAGGGATTCCTGTCTCTTAAAGGGGCGGCGGGGACAAAAAACAAACAAAAGGCATGGGAGCCCAAGATTCACAGCTTTACAATCCACATCGGAAGATTTTTTTACCTCCTGGAGGCCAGGTACTTGAAAAGTGCGCTGGGAAGCACTTAGGTAGGTGTGGTCGTACTTAATTTTTTTTAAAGGCTGGAGCTGGTGGGAAAACATTTTTAACCTCCGGATCTGGGAGCCCTTTGCCTCGGATTTTAGGGGTCATGTAAAAGTGCCCTGAGTTAGAGCCTTTTCACACGACCCGTAAGATCCGCTGGCCACTTAAATTCGGACCAGAGATCTTAGGGGTTTGTCGCTGTTCCTGCATTTCCACACCCTCCACACTCCTGGCTGCTGGTTGCATGAGGGGAGGGAGAAAAAAAGGAAGAAAAGAATGCCGCTCACCTCCGTTCTGCCGTCCCGGCACTGCATTCAGATCTCTTAAAGGGGCAGGGGGCAAAAAAAGAACAAACAGAAGCAAGGAGAGCCCGGCAGTCACTATTGTTATATCCGCATCAGGAATTTTCACCTCCGGAGAGCAGGTACCTGAAAAGTGCGCTGGGACGCGCTTAGGTGGGCGTGGTCGCACTTAATTATCTGTAAACTCTGGAGCTGGTGGGGAAACAATTTTAAGCTCCGGAGCTGGGAGCCATTTGCCGCGGAGTTTAGGGGTCGTGTGAAAAGGCCCTTAGAGGGAAGGAGCTGTATGTGATACAAAACAGAAAAGAGGCTTGTTGTTGTGTGTCACGTATCAGCAGCCTTCTGGAGGGGAATGATATTATGTTGAAGTTGCCACGTTTAGGTCCCGGTCCCGTCCCTTAAAATATAGGGGCACCGCAAAATGTCTCTGTTGGGTTGCTGCTGAGGACCACCTTGGCCCACCAGCTTTCTGTGCTATGATTCAAGATGACACCATAGTGGGACAAGGTCACCGCATGTTTGCCAGTATGTTTGAGTCAGACTTGGGGAGGCTTTGGGAAGAATTGCCCCCAAGGCCAAGCTGATAATGGCCTTCCTGAACAATGGTCTCCTTGGTGTGTTGCAAAACAAATCCGGCCTCCTGCAAGGGGAAACTCAAACAGGGAGAAATGTTCTTCTTTTACTCATTAATGACTTCGTGTTAGCCTGCAAACTGACAATGGAAAATGAATTCCAGGTAGGAGCTAGAATCTCATCTCCTGATTCTGCTGCACATCCATGTGGGCTGAAATCCAGCAGTGAGATCACAATGAGAACTGGCCCATTGAAACCAAATGGGGGTGGTGGTGAGCCAAGTCCCACTGGTGCTGGATTTTAGCCCTTCTGTTGACTTCTTGTGGTTCTGCCCTGTGCTCCTGTATCACGACAGTCCATTAGTGGAACTTGACTTTCGTGTCTCATCTTTCGCCTTTTCCAACCAGGTGTGGAAACTACAGCTCCCATCACCTTGATGGGTACTGTAGTCCAACATATCTGGGTGGGCTGAAGAAGGTTGAACTGCATATTAGTGCTTCTTTCCCGGGGGGTGGAAGGAATATAGGGGTAGAGGACCCCCCTCTTCCTGCATTGTGTGCCTCGCCTGCATATTGGCAGGTCATAATGGAAAGGAGAGCCAATGTCTATTTCCCTGATTGAGAATCTAATTGCTTTTTTCTTTCTCGCCTGTCCCACTTCTGCCAAACTGTCATTCACAGGATTCCTTGGAAAAGGCACGATAGCTGTACCAAGTATTTGAACTGCCAGATAGCTTATTAGAGGCTTAGGTCTTAGGCTGCCGAATGAGAAGTTAGGAGTTCAATTCCCCACTGTGCCTCCTGGAGAGGGGCTGGACCTGAGATCTATGGGGTACCTTATAACTCTGCAGTTTAAAGGTGGTGGTGGTGGTACAAGATTTCATGGGTGATCAGAGTTAATCCAATGAATTGGAATTGAGGAGAAGGCAATCTAAGCTATTCGTTGCCACCATTTTCCCTCTTGTACACCACCCAGGTCAAACAGAACAATCTTTTCACAAGATAATGGACACAAGAAATGATAGGAAACAGATGCCAGTTTCAGAATGCTTCATCCCTCTGGGATACAGTAGGACCCCAGTATCCACCACAGATCAGTTCCAGATCTTCCCGTGAATAACAAAAACCATGGATAAGAGAGAACACCACCCCAATCTGCTGTTTTGTAACAGTAGCTTGCTTAATGGCTACTGTTTGTGACAGTAGCTTGCTTTAAGGCTGCTGTCTGTGACAGTAGCTTACTTTGCAGCTGCTGAATTTATTTATTTATTCTTCTGCCAACCGTGGATAACTGAATCAGTGGTTAATGAATCAGTGGATATGGGGGTCCTACTGTACTTTATTCTTGATCTCAAATTCCCCTGTCACTGATTTCTAAGGTATATAATGCAAACAACAGACATAAAAATTCTTGTCCCTGTAGCTTACAATTAGGAGTTCACGATCTTTCCTTTAGGAGCGAAATCATGTTTAGCAAGTGGTATAGCACTGCAGTCTGCACCTGATATAGCGCAGACCTGGAAAATAAGCAAGATAGTTATCAGCAGAGGGGAGAAAATAAAAGAAGCCTAAAGGGAAGAAAGAGGGTGGGACAGGACTAGCTACGGTAATTAGCTAAAAATACAGATGAGACAAAAAGAAAACGAAATGGCTGGAGAGGGGGGGGAGCTGTCTGAGTTTTGTTGCTAAGGTGCAGCAAAATATCTGATTCTCCATGGAGGTGGCCTTCACTCTGTGTAAAAACAGATTCCATGACCAGAATGGGAAGGAGGACATGCTTGGCCAAGTGGCAACAGACCCCCACACAAACCTCTTTCCCTTCTCTTTCTCTTTCTCGCTTCTCCTTTTCCTCTTCCTATTTCCATCACTGTCTAGAAAAGGTGTAGAGAACCTTTGGCACTCCAGATGTTTTGGACCACAACTCCCAGAATTCCAAGCCTGTATTGCCAATGACATGGCCGTGGTGGCTCAGTGGACTAAGGTTTCCGAAAACTGTCAGCTGCAAAGTCGGCAGCTCGGTAGTTCGAATCCCGAGTGCCACGCAGCGGAGCAAGCTCCCTCTGATGACCCCAGCTCCTGCCAACCTAGCAGTTCAAAAGCATGTAAATGCAAGTAGATAAATAGATACCGCTGTAAAAAGCGGGAAGGTAAAACAGTGTTTCCTTGCAGCCAAGCTGGCCACGTGGCCATGGACTTGCACAACACTGGCTCTTCAGCTTGAATACGGAGATGAGCACCGCCCCTAGAGTCGGACACGACTAGCACGCATGGGCGGGGGGAGCCTTTACCTTTACCTATTGCCAATGACAAAGGACTGTGGGAGTTGTGCTCCAAAACATCTGGAGTGCCAAAGGTTCGCCACCACTGGCTCTAGAAGATACTGTTTAGCACCACCAGTTAGAGAGAACATGGCTGGTTGGGGATTTGCCCTTCTTCCTTCTGATTGATTGATTGATTGATTGATTGATTGATTGATTGATTGATTGATTGAGTGAGTGAGTGAGTGATTGGATTCATATAACGGCCATCTGGCAATAGGGCCACAATACAGAAACAATAGGTACAGACACTAAGTACAAACCAGATTATGGGAAATCAAATTAAATACAAACATCAAACAATTAACAATACTTAGACAATCAACAGATTTAAGAGATAAGCTTCTCCTTCTCCTTTTCCTCCAATGTGCTCGTGGCTTCCTTATTTATTTATTTATTTATTTATTTATTTATTTATTTATTTATTTATTTATTTATTTATTTGTTTGTTTGTTTGACTTTTATACCACCCATCTACACCAAGGGCTACTCTGGGCGGTTTACAACATGTGATAACACAACAATTAAACAAGAGAATACATCTTAAAAGCCAAAATATAAGGTACATAATAAAATAAAATATACATAAATCAACAAAAAACTTTCATGCTTTGCTCACTTTCCAAAGCCATAAAGAGGGTTGGTTGTTGATGCACCAGAAATACACCACAGGATGCATGCGTGTGTGAGAGTGTGCATGCCAGTGTTGTGTGCAGTTGTATGCAGAGAAGGAAAACAAAAGGTGAGCTAGTGCTAAAAGTGTCAAAAAGAAGAACGAAAAAAAAATGTGCAAGCCAGGAGCAGGTAACAGTGAGTATTGTTGACTGTGCACGTCACCACTGATGTGATATGGACACACCTACATAGTTACCGTCCCAAAGGATTGAGACATGTGATCACAGACTACCAAAAAAGCAACACAAAAGAAGCTGAACTCTCCTGCCCCCAATTGTACCCCCTTTCTCTTTAAAAATACCAAACCTCGGCCATTCAAACAAAAGCACCCTGGAGCCAAAAGACAGGGTATACTTCAAAGGCTAGATGCAGGGGAGAGGAGTGGTATCAGGAGACAGATATAGTGAGCTCCCAAAGGCATTTGGCATGGCCACTGTGAGATACTGTACAGGAAACTGGACTAGATGGGCCCTTGGCCTGATCCAGCATGGCTGTTCTTATGTTCTTATGATTCTAATAATGGAATGGGCTTTGAAATCCAGCGTGATCACATCCTTATACTGGTATATAAACCCGTGGGGAAATATTTGCTTTTCTAAAGCCAAGGGAACGGATAGCAATCTGCAGAATGTTGTGCTCAACTAAAACTAATTTATTTTATAAAGAAATGTGGGACATGGCTATCAATGACAAATTAAATTGCAATTTGAAAATAAGCAAAGCAGTATCTCACACCAAGGATTTTAAAAATATTTGGAATCCATTCATGACATATGTATTTGAGAAAGGAGATGGCCACACTCCCAGTGAAGATTCAGCGTATTTCTGGAGAGAATGGGGGGAAAGCACAAAAGGGCATTAATAAATGAGTTAATAATATTACAGATTGTTTTGGAATAGAGGGATAGTCCCAAGGGTGAAGGGAGCACAAAGTCACATAAGTGTGTGTAGTTTCTTTTTCTTTTTCTTCTTTTTCTGTTTTTCTTTTTCTTAGTTTTATATTAATGAATGCTAAGTGGGGCATGTTTCACTTATACTGTTCCTTATGTATATTTTTAATGATTAAAACAAAAAATAAATTATTATGTAGTCTTTCTGGTCCCACAGTATGGTGTTTTTTGTTTCGGTTTTGTGAAATGAAAGAAACAGCCTTTCATATCTAGTACCTTTGACTAGCCAAGCTCAAGAACATTTACTTCCAAAACTACAACTTCCAGAATTCCCAGACAGCACAGCCATGAGCCAATGATATAAAAAGGACAGTTGTTGTTCAAAAAAAGTAACTTTCCCAATATCTGCTAGAGACCACCTATTTTCTGGTGCTTGTGTCTGTCTGTCTTTCAGCGAATGGCCTTTCACCATTTATCGGTCAAGCCTGGTGAATGCATCAAAGTGAAAGGGCAAGTGCCACCGGATGCCAAGAGGTTTGTATTCAGGTTCTACCGAGGCTTTGTCTGTCCCTTAGCGGTGCTTCCAAGGCAGTATAATTCCCATGACATTTTAGTTCCATGCAACGTAACGAATTTCAACAGAGGGAAATGTAGGGTGCTACATCTAGGTAAAAAGAATGAATTGCACAGACATAGGATGGGGGATACATGGCTGGAGAATAGTTACCTGTGAAAGGGATTTGGGAGTCAACCACAAATTGAACATGAGTCAGCAGTGTGATGTGGCGGCCAGGAAAGCCAATGCAATTCTTGGTTGCATCAACAGAACCATAGTGTCTAGATCAAGGGAAGTGATAGTACCACTCTATTCTGCTCTGGTCAGACCCCACCTGGAGTACTGTGTCCAGTTCTGTGCGCCTCAGTTTAAAAAGAATGTTGACAACCTCGAGTGGGTGCAGAGGAGGGCAACCAGGATGGTTGAGGGTCTGGAGGAAATGTCTTATGAGGAACGGCTTAGGAAACTGGGAATGTTTAGCCTTTCAAAAAGAAGACTGAGAGGGGATATGATAGCTATGTTTAAATATTTGAAAGGATGTGATATTGAAGAAGGAACAGGTTTGTTTTCCATGGCTTCAGAGACTAGGACTTGGGGCAATGGTTTCAAACTACAGGAAAAGAGATTCCATTTGAACATTAGGAAGAACTTGATGACAGAGCTGTTCAGCAGTGGAAAATGCTGCCACAAAGGGTGGTGGAGTCTCCTTCCTTGGGGGGTTTTAAGCAGAGGCTGGATGGCCATCTGTTGGAAATATTGTGATGGGGGTTCCTGCATGGCAGGGGGTTGGACTAGATGGCCCTTGAGGTCTCTTCCAACTCTATGATTTTATGATTCTGTGATTCTATGACTCTATGAATGTGAAGGTCCCTTGGAATGGGAGTGGCGGAGAGGTATCCTACTTTCAGACAGGTGTTTCTCCTCCCCACAGGAGTGAAGTAGAACACTGCGAGTTCCCCATGAACTCAGCCACACCCTGCTGTGATGGGTTGAACACTACTGCAGTGCTTTACTACACCAGGGAATTATCTTCGTAGTCTCAAATGCATTTGCAAGCTACACTAAGCCATGGCTTATGTTAGCCTTGGATTGTTGGCTTAGCTATGAATTGCCCTGCAAAATGGTGAAACAAAGATGGTTCTTCTCATTTCTGCACTGCTTTTCCCCCGTGCCCCTTGACTTGTGGTAGGTTCTGCTTTAAGTTGGGCCACCAAGTGGAAACAAACCAAGGGTTCAAATGTAGTGACAAGCCATGTCTTTTTACAAGCTAGAGTTTGTAAGCCAACCGCAAACGAGGGCTTCTAATCGCAGCTTGCCACGGCCTACGCAAACCATGGTTTGTTTATGGATTTCAGATGGGAGAATACACAAAAAGCCAGAATTCAACCACTCACTATCTGGCTTGCTGTTGTGTGTTGACCCTGGCCAGTTATTTATACAGATCAAGAAAAAATGTTTCTTAAAGTCAAAAAAGGGAGGAGGGGGCTGTAGCTGGCCTTTTCTTGCCAATAGGCATGAGATTTTCAGAATACATGGACTACAGCCCCTGCAGCCAACAAAGTTTTACAAGAATCCTCCCAGCCAGACTTTAGGCAAAAGAAGACTCCCAGAATCTGTAATCACTTTCAGTAGAGAAATAGTGGCTTCTTTAAGACATTATGAAGACAGAGAAAGTGGCTGAACAGAGCTCAGTTCCATGGGAACTGCAAGGCATTACTAGTCTAGTAGTCTCCCTATTTATTATGTGCTTAGGACACTACCAGGTGCATGATGCTTTGCCAGAGGGTTTAGCCCTGCCTAGCCACTTCCTCTGTCTTCATCATATCCAAGAAAAGGCATCATTTCTTAGCCAAAAGTGATTGCAGATACTGAAAGGACTATGTCTTTTGACTAAGGCCACCAAAAGTCAAGTTGGGACAATTCCTGCAGACCTCTAGGGGCTGTAGTCCATAAATTCCAAAAATCCCATGGCTGGTTGTTAACTGGTGGCATTAGATCCTCCTGTGTTCCTACCGCCCTGAACATTATTGCAATGGTATCTCTTGTTCTACTTTAGTAACTAGGCAGGTTGTTGGTGAACACTAATGCAGGGAAGATCTAGAGCAGTGGTGGCGAACCTTCAGCACTCCAGATGTTTTGGACCACAACTCCCACAGTCCTTTGTGGGAACAAAGGCAACACAGGGTTGGAATTCTGGGAGTTGTGGTCCAAAACATTTGGAGTGCCAAAGATTCACCACCACTGATCTAGAACAGTGGCTCCCAACTCTGGGTCTCCAGATTTTCTTGCATTATAACTCCCCAAAGTCTTGGCCAGTACAGCGGATGGCAAAGGCTTCTGGAAGTTTTAGTCCAAGAACATTTTGGGACCTAAGGTTGGGAACAACTGCTCTAATCCAGAGTATGGAAACATTATACAGTACCTTGAAGCTATATCTCCAAGCACCTCCCAGACTACATTCTCAATGTCGATCCCACCTTGGAGATTCTGGACGTAGTCTTCCAAAGATCACTTCCCTAGACTGAAGTTGGTTAATGCAAAGCTCCTTGCCAACGTTTGAGCTGAACCACCAGGATGGATGTGCCCAAACCTGGATTCTTACAAGTGTATAATGATGGTGTCTGATATGTATCTTGTCTTTCTGTCAAATGTGTCCCTTCATTGGTTAGCTTTGCTCTCAACTTGGGTCAAGATGCATCAGATCTGATCCTTCACTTCAATGCTCGCTTTGATAGTCTCGGAGATATCAAGACCATTGTGTGCAACTCTAAGGCAAGTGGAGACTGGGGTTTGGAGCTCCGCGAGTCACAATTCCCTTTTGAAGAAGGAGAAGAGACCAAGGTGAGCATCGGAGGTTTGAACACAGGCAGGTTATACTGGTTTCAGGATTTAGAGGACTCTTCAACAGGGAAACCTGATCACTCCTCTGTGAATATTGGGGGGGGGGAGTTACAGTATATGCCATCACATTGTTTCACACTTATGGCGATCCTATGGCTTAATGACCTCCAGGAGACCTATCATTATCAGTCCTGGTAATGATAGGTCTCGGAAAATAATGGCCATTTAAAAAAATGATAATCAGTTCCATGTTAGACCATCTTCTTTTCTTTCTGCTTCTTCTTTTGCTAACATCATTGTCTTGTCCAGTGATCATAGAATCACAGAGTTGGAAGAGACCTCAAGGACTATCCAGTCCAACCCCCTGCCATGCAGGAACCCCCATCAAAGTACTCCCGACAGATGGCCATCCAGCCTCTGCTTAAACACCTCCAAAGAAGCAGAACTGAGCACAGTACTCCAGGTGGGGTCTGACCAGAGCAGAATAGAGTAGTACTATCACTTCCTTTGATTTAGACACTATGCTTCTGTTGATGCAAACAAGAATCGCATCGGCTTTCTTGGCCGACGTGTCACACTGCTGACTCGTGTTCAATTTGTGGTCCACCCGGACTCCCAGATTCCTTTCACAGGTACTATTCTCCAGTGAAATGTCTCCCATCCTATATCTGTGCGATTTATTTTTTCTGCCTTGATGCAGGACCCTACATGTTTTGTCTTTTTGTGATATCTCCCATGTATGACAGCTGCCATTTAGTCTTTTAAGTTTATAGAAAGTGCTCAGGAGTGACTGGGTCTCGAACCCATTTATATATGTTTCTGGCAGACTACAGTATCATTAAACTCTGTTCCAGCACCAAAATTCATCTCTCTGCCCATTAGCTTTCTTAACAGCCCAAGTTTAACATCTGTATACTGTGACTGGGAATACCCAATTATTTGGGTTTAGTCTCCAGCAACATATTCCTATACTTCATAAAATATTTCATATAATGTTCATATACTTCATATAATGTTTTATCCGAGTATTTTTTCATGGCTGCCCTTAGTCATCTTCTGCTGTGTCGGCTGCCATCTGTCTTTTGATTGGTGCTTGAAGTTAGATATAGCAAATGTCCAAATATTTACTCTATGTACAGAACAAAGCAATGGCAAACCAATTCTGTGCACTTTAAACATGAACAATTGTACAGTAAACCCTCACCTATCGCGGGGGTTAGGGACTCCACCTGACCCGCGATAATTGAAAATCTGCAATATGTAGATGCTGGGCCGGGCCAGGACTGGGCAGGCTCTCTGGGAGCTCTTGTACTTACCCCAGGCCTGGCGCTGCCGTGAACGGGCCTGCAAGGGGCTTCCCGGGCCCCCAGAGGCCTCAAAATGCTTTCTAGTGATCTGGAGGTCACTTCTGGTTTGCAGGGAAGCACTTTTTGGGCCTCCGACGGGCCCGGGAAGGCCTTTCCTCCTTACCCCAGGAGGGCTTTTTTTCATATACTGCAGACCTGCGATATACCGGGACCGCAGTATATGAACTGCAAAAGGGTGGGGGACCACTGTATCACAGTCCTTCTGTCTTTCTTAACTTAATCACAGTTATAATTAATTAATAACATTTATTCACTAGAATGTCATTGTTGGAGCACCTCATCCCCATGACTATAGATCTGTGGTTGAACAATTCAAAACGATTAGGGTTTTCGTTTGAGCAAAGGGTTAGGGTTTTTTTGGGGGGGGGGAGGGGGGTTCTAAAAAAAAAATCTTAAATTGGAAAGACCTTACAAAGCCATCGAGTTTAGCCCCTGCTGAAGGCAGGAATCCAAAACAAAGGTTATCTGCCAGGTGATTGTCCAGATCACCCTCGAATGCCTCCAGTCCTGGAGCATTCACCACCTCTCAAGCTAATTGGTTCCATTGTCGTACTGCTCTAACAGTCAGGAAGTTTATCCTGATACTGAACCGAAATCTGGCTTCCTATAAACTTGAGCCCATTGTTGCATGTCTTTCACTCTGGGCTGACCAAGAACACGTCCTGCCACTGCTGTGTATTGCAACGTTTCAAGCACAGTGGACCCTCGTATAACAAATGGTTTGCATAACATAAAATCTGTACAACATAAAAAATTCCAGAGATAGGAGAAATGTGCTTAACAGAATCGTCTATGGGGCCAATCCACACAACATAAAAATGGTTGTGATTAGGGGTTACTCTGTTTTCAATGCATTCCTATGGGAAATTTGTATAAAGGAAAAATTGCTTAACATGATTTCATTTGAAATGAATTAGTTCCTTTATACAAGGTTCCACTGTACTGTATTTGAACAGTGCTATATCTCCCTCCCTTCTCCTTTTTCCCCCAAGGTTAGTCATGCTCAGCTCTCTCTGTTTCAGTTGCCTCCCTGTACCATTGAAAGAGAAAGTGGAACCATACATGGATGAACTGTGCATGGAACCAATGGTTTCTGAACAACACCAGGATTCTTATCAATTATCTGATCTTTGGGTGGTGGAACTGAGTGAATGTGGTCCTCCGGGAAAAAAAACACATCATTAAATTCCTTGGCCTCTCCTTGCCAGATATGTGTCCACTTTGATGCGGATGAAGTGACCGTGAAGATAAATGGAGACCACACGATCAAATTTCCCAACCGTCTGGGACTGGACTCAGCAGAATACTTCTCAGTGGAAGGAGACTTCACCATTAAATCCGTCAAGTTTGACTGACACTGTGGTTGTATTCTTTTTTTTTTTTGCGCACCTGTTCTAGAAGGAAAAGCTGAATAAATGAAAACATGTTTACCTGACCACTGTTGCCGGCCTCTTCCCAGTCTCTACAGGTTCCGGTTCTGATACAGGTAATGGTGGCCTTATCCAGTGGGATTATTGAAACCCAGAACCAAAGCCACCACATCATAATTCCATTTTCCCCTTTTTACTTAATGCAGGCATGTTCAAACTTCGCCCCTCCAGACGTTTTGGACTACAACTCCCATAGTCCTTTGTCATTGGCCATCTAAGCTTAGAATTCTGGGAGTTGTGGTCCAAAACATCAGGAGGGCTGAAGTTTGGACATGCCTGACTTAATGTGATCCCTGCTAAATGCAGACAAAGGCTTACCTGCACAAGACAGCTTACCCTTCCCCCAGCTTCCTCTCCATCCTACATCTGGTTTGGCCCTTTTAACCATATTCTAAGACTGCAATGTATTTTCAGGAGAGCACTTGAGGAGAGGCATTGCTCTGCCCATGGACAACCCATCCTCCGACACATCACTTGAAAAGGTCTGAATGTATGTATGGATCTGGCTTAGGGAGCTGGGAGTGTTTAGCCTTACAAAAAGAAGGCTGAGAGGAGATAGGACAGCTATGTTAAAATATTTGAAAGGATGTCACATTGAAGAGGAGACTGGTTTGTTTTCCATGGCTTCAGAGACTAGGACGCAGGGCAACAGTCTCAAACTACAGGAAGAGAGATTCCATTTAAACATAACAAGTTGAGGAGCTGGGTAGCCATCACAAAAACCAAATACAGTACAAAAGTGGAACAGGTGATAATTTAAACATTAGGAAGAACTTGGCAGTGGAATCTGCTGCCACAAAGGAGGGTGGTGGAGTCTCCTTCTTTGGAGGTTTTGAAGCAGAGGCTGGATGGCCATCTCTCGGAAATACTGTGATGGGGGTTCCTGCATGGCAGGGGGTTGGACTGGATGGCCCTTGAGGTCTCTTCCAACGCTATGATTCTATCTGCTGAGAACTCACATGAAAAGAGAAGCGTCTTTAAGAAGCCACAATGTGGTTGCTTGTTATTGGTTGGTTTGGAAATGGAGGCACAGACTGCCGCCCTTGTGCAGGATTCCCCTTTCAGGGGTCCACACTCAAAATCCTTCAGATGATGGGTGACAGGAATGGGGTTATGAGAAAGGTAGCCTCCACTCATTCATCCACATATTGACCCATGTGTGGAAGATGCTCCCGAGATGGGCTTCAACTCACTGAACACCACAGATTTCACAAAACAGACAGTGAAACAGGCAAAACCTTTAAAATAAACTGAAACCACTCCTAATTACTATCAGCTTCTTTTTGTAAAAATCAACAGTATGATTTAGGAGTCGCTTTGGAGAAGAGGTATTATGTACTACTTGAGAGTTAGAAATCTATGCCACCCGACTGAAAATCAAAGAGAGATCATTTGGCAGATGTTATGCTCATTCCCTCCCTTACTTACATGGACTTCACAACAGAAGTTGTGGGATCACAACAGAGCCCCATGATGGAGTGGTTAAACTGCAGGACTGTGGTCAAACCTCTGCTCATGACTTGAGTTTGAGTTCAACAGGCTCAGGTAGCTGACTCAAGGTTGACTCAGCCTTCCATCCTTCCATTTGAGGTCAGTAAAATGAGTACCTAGCTTGCTAGAGGGCAAAGTGCTATTTGGGGAATTACTTTGTGAACTGTCCTGTACTAAGGACTGGTATAATAATAATACCTTTATTGCCAATGTACAACATGTACGCAATGAAATTGGCTGAGTCTCCCTTGCCCACCCCCACCCCCATCCCACTAGCAACCACTCAGTCTTATTACACCCTGTGTACTTGACACAGAATGCGCCAGCCCACAGGTCAGTTCTTCTATACTTGTCCTGGGATTATTTCCCATTCAGCAGTCTGACAGCCCATGGATAAAAACTGTTCTTCAGTCTCTTGGTGCGGCAGGCTACACTACGATATCTTCTGCCTGATGGTAACAGGGTAAAGAGGTGCTGACCGGGGTGTGAATCATCCTTAAGAATTTTTTCAACCCTCTTGAGGCAACAATCCCTAGCGATGTTGTCCAGTGCACTTAGGGGACAGCCCGTGATATATTGAGCTGTGCTTACCACCCTCTGTAGTGTCTTCCTGTCAGCAGCTGTCAATCCAGCATACCAAACGGTAATGCAATATGTGAGGATGCTTTCAATTCTGGACCAGTAAAAGAAGATAATCAGTTGTTGCTTCACTTTGTTCTTACACAAGACCCTGAGGAAATGCAGTCTCTGCTGGGCCTTCCTGACTACTTTGGTTGTATTGCTTCCCCAGGAGAGGTCTTCAGTGAGGTAAACTCCCAGGAATTTAAAGGAAGAAACTCTCTCCACAGAGTTCCAAGTCAAAACAAGAAACAAACTTGACAGTGCACAAAAGTATACTAAAAGGGAAAGAAGACCCTGGATGTCCCCCACCCCCACCCCATGATTGGCTATATTATTTGGTGCAGGGACATAGGTCTGTACTCTGATAAGTAACTGAGGTGATAACAAGGCTTTCAAGTTTTGCAACAGATTGCCATAAAGTAGGCAAGAGAAAAAGGAAAATAACCATGTAGACATTTCTTTCCTTGGGTGGGGCTCCTTCTTCATTCTGGCAGTTTATGTGGCCATGCTATTTTGCAAGATGGTGTGTGATTGTAATTAAAACTTAAAAGGTTACATTTCAGTTGTCTAAAGATGTTGCATTCAAGTTCAGCATATTTTACAAGTTTTACCTGTTTGATCAGAAGCCCCAGTTTTTAGGAGTGCCTACTCCAGGGTCATGACAAATGAATTTCCATGGATGGTGAAGGAATCATTAATTGATCCTACATTTCAGAATTTACATATGGTACTTATTGACTGAACCTTCTGTTCCTTTGGTGAGAAAGGAATTGACTCAGTTTTTTTTTTTGGGACACTGAAACAGCTGGTGAGCTGACAAACTTCAAAAGACCAGATTTATTTTACCCTTCCGTCCTTTTGCTTGCCAACAGAAGATTGTACTTAAAAAAAATTGATTACATGCTTCCTCTGTCTCCAGGCAGAAAGGTGTCCTGGTAGCCATATGACTAAGATTGGTTTCCAAAAGTAATTTGCCAAGTTCTCTTCTAAGCTTTCACAGGTGCAGTGTGTTATCGCCTGAGACAGGGAGAAGCAGCTAGAGGTAGACAAAACATCTACATTCTTAAGAACTTGAACAAGAGACATTATCTCGTGAGAACTTTGGACGGAGAAAGGGGAAAGCCGCTTGATGAATATGGAGATTGGCTACACTGTGATAGGTTGCCATCCGAGAGACTGGATGAGGATGGGAGAGGTTATTACTGTACACTACTAATGAAATATGCTTCTTAGCGTGAAGAGTTGTGTGAATTGCAAGATGGCTTCGTTTTAGAGATTTTAGTCATTGCAGCTTTTCAGCAAAGATGGGTTTTGTGGTTCGTAGGAAGAGCGCTACTTAATAAGCTTTTATTATTTTAATGGATTGATTTTCCTAAAACTGCTTAGACATCAAGCTGTATCTTTTTTGCCTTGTCTTTGCCTTATTTTTTACTGTATTTTTGGTGTTTGGAATAAAAAATCATTTTCCTACTTTTTAATTAAAATGATAATATTTTTACCACAGTGTAGTCCTTGGGGGAAGGGAGCGAGTGCAGCTAAATCAGTGTCTTGGCCAGGGAAGTAATTTTGGTAACTTTGGGACAATTTTGGTATTTTGTCCTACCTAGCAAGGTTGGTGTGCAGACATAAGTACACAACCAAGTTTAAGTTCTGCCTTTGGAAATAAGACAATCAGAAGCTGGGAGTATAAGAGTCAGCTGGGCACACACACACTCATCCTCCAGGGATTTTTTTAAAGTAACATAGAGCTAAAGGGTGGTGACAGTGGGGAGTGTGTGGCAGTGATCTTACCTAGACTTCTAGAACCTGGACAAGTTTAGCCACCCAGCTTCCTTGACAATGAGAAAGCACTGAAGGCTTCAGGCAATGTGGTACTTTGTGTGTGTATGTTGTGTCATTACAGTCGTGACCAACTCTTCGTGACCCCATGTCCATGGAGTTTTCTTGTCAGGAATACTGGAGTGGTTTGCCAGTTCCTACTCCAGGCGCCTATAGCACCTGGTGGTCTCCCATCCAAGTACTAACCAGGGCTGACCCTGCTTAGCTTCCAAAATCAGTTGAGATTGGATGTGCTTAGGGCATCTAGGCAGCTCATTTGGTACTATGCCACAGCTTTATTCACAGATCTACAGACAGGGTTAAATAAAGGCCAAGTGCAGGCCCTTCTACAAGAAAGCCAATCTATTACAGTACCACAGGAAGAGACTGGGAACCCCTAAGGCATTTTCTTTAAAGACCTTATCTACATGTGCCTCCTTCAAAGGTCTGAAATGTAATGTTTCAGGTTGCTCTTTTCTCGCCTCTATTTCCTCGCCTCTGTCTCAACCGGGGATTCACTTTGACTTTCTTGCTGACCTGCTGTGCTTTTTTATAGAAATTATGAGTCAAAAGCTCGGGGATAAAGGGGAGCCTTTGAGCCCCAATGGCTTTATTTGTGTCCACACCCGATTGCTTTCTTTCACAAATCTTACCTCTAGGTAGACTGTTCAACTAGTTAAAAGTGGAAAGTCCAGGCTGGGAAGCATGTTAAGACCGTGACTGTTACCTCATCTTCAGGAAGCTAGAGACCAGGCTTTCACCACCTTGTAACCCACTACAACTCCCATTATCCCCAGGAAGCATGACTGGCAGGCTGAGGTCGTCAGGAGTTGTCAAGCAGGAAACCTGGGCAGGGTGGGTGGCGGCACAACACAGGGGACACATTAGATACAGAGCATTGTGATGACGGAAGAGGTGCCAACGGAGGTGGACGGGCTCCCCTCCAGATTCAACAGCTCAGCCTTGTGCCCCAGTATGCCCAGAAAAAGGGGCAGATTTTCTCTCCAGAAAACGAGTCAGAAGAGAAAGCGGCCATCAAATCCTTTGTATCCGCGTCAAAAAATGCCACGTGAGCTTTGTCATAGTCCAGGCATACCTGGATCTTCTTGGGCTCCTGCCTCAAGCTCAGAAGGGTCCTCTCGGGAGATGTAAACGCTGTGAGGCGATAGGGAGTCAACGGGATCCTCGGCGAGTCAAGTAGATCCTTCCCCAGAGCCCAGATCCCTCCATCTGGATTCAGGCTGACTTTTCCTTTCCTCGGGACGGACTCTTTCGCGACCCCCACTGCCCACATCCTCCACTTGGCCGCCAATTTCTCTTCCGCCTCCCATTTCTCTTCACTGGGGCTTGGCCCCGTCTTTTCCTTCCTCCTGACGGACTCCTGCTTGGCCTTTGTGGGTGAGGACCCTTCCATTTCCTCCACACCCACCACCCACCAGTGCTTCCCAGAAGAGAACTTCTCCCTGCCCAGTATAAAGGGCTCCCAGTCAAATCTCTCGGGCCTGTCAGGCAGCTCTTGCCTTCTGCTTTCCCATCTCACGCTCTTGAGATCGTTGGACAGCAGGAGGTTGGGATGTGCCGTTTCCGGGTCCAGAGTCACATTCGCTGCATAAGACAGAGAAAGAAAGAGACAAAATGGCAGAGTACTTGATGATGTGTCATACAAGCGAAGGCACACATTTGGATGCTGGAGAGCGACTCAGAAGCTCATTGTTTCTCCTCAAAAGGCCCAGCTCCAGCTGTAAGGAGGAAGAACCTCTCCCTCAATCAGAAAAAAAGAAGAGTAAATAATTTGTAATACTTTAAAGATTATAAGTCTGTATTACAGCATGGAGCTCTCATGGATCAAAATCTACTCCCTTGACACAAATAAAAATGTTAACTTTTAAATGCTCTGTTATTTTGTCTCAAATCCCTATTTTATTTCTTTCTTTCACT